>JAPQWS010000001.1:1200000-2400000 GCA_028651295.1 Catharanthus roseus | reverse complement strand
TTCCCAACACATGAATCAAATCAAAACATAACCCCTAATTCAATACATTAATCAAAGTTTATTCTCCAAATATATGTTATAATTTTAGATGTTATATTATAATATTTTATAGCGGGTAAATGGGTAAATGTGTATGGGTATTATAATACCCTACCCAAACCTATTTAGTAGGAGCTAATTGGGTCTGAGTCCGGTTCTCTGGGTATAACATTTAGACCTTACCCGCTGTAAATGGGTATAGTCTGGGTAGGGTCAGGTAAGACCCGACCAGTTTACATCCTTACTTCCAAGCGGGTGTGGGTCAGATTCTAGCCCCAAATCCTCTAACGATTCAGCCTAATTCTCCCATTCTCTTCCTGAATCCCTAACCCTCTCTCTTTCACCTATCAATTCCCCTCCAACTATACCGAGTCTGCATTGTTCCCCTACGTCTGCATTACCTCTACGCCACCCTCTCCCCTTTTTTTCCTTTCTTCTTCTTGTTCTTCTTCTCTACCTCAATTTAATCTCCTCTCCTCTCAATTCCCCTTATCCCAAGGCCACCCAAACCTTTTCTTTTCCCCTTCTTCTCTGTACTCTTGGCACCTCTCCTCTTCTTCATTCCCACCTTCCTTCACCTTCTTGCATCATCAGACCTCCACCTTCCTTGTATTTTGTTCCTTTGCACCACCACCACACAACTAGGTCCACAGCCACATGAGAAGCTCCCTACCAGACCTTGTAGCACCTAATAAAGCCCAAAAATTGAGATTAAGCTTTCCTGTTCTTTCCCCTCTTCCTATATCCCTAATCCCTCTCTCTTTCACCCCTCCATTCCCCTCCAACTCCACTAAACCTCTGCCATTTCTCTTTTCTTCTCCAGTCCTTTACGCTTGCATTACCTCTAAGCCACCCCCCTTTTTTTTTCTTATCTTCTTCTTCTTCTCTACCTTAATCCAATCTTTTCCCCTCTCAGTTCCCCTTATCCCAGTGCCACCCGTACTTCTTCTTTTCCCCTTCTTCTCATTACTCTTCAGACCTCTTTTCTTCTTCATTCCCACCTTTCTTTACCTCCTTGCACCATCCATCCACCACCTTCCCTACATTTTGTTCCTCTGTACCACCACCACACCACTAGGTCTGCAATTGCTTGAGGAGCTCTTCGCCAGACCTCGTAGCACCTAACAGAGCCCAAAAATTGAGACTAAGTCTTTAATTTCTTGAGTTTAATGGTTTTAACTAAACATTCTTGCTTCAGTCCTGTTGGTAGTGGTGATGCTTATGACTAGTTGTTTTATTCTTGATTTTTCCTCACACACAAATTCACACGAGTGATTTTTTTTATTTTCATTTTCGTTTGCTCCTTGCATGTGCACTGTCTTATTTTCGTTTCCGTCTCAATTATTTTCACACCCCAAAACCGCAGGACGTAACACAGCCGTGTCAAGGACACAAGGCCTTTTACATCTTATAACATAAAGAAAAAATTTCTATCATATAAAACCCAAAATTAAAATAAATATATCTCTAACAACAGTTATAACATATTACATCGTCTTGCACAGTGTAAAGTCTAAGAATAGAAAAGAGAAAACTAAAACTTAAATCCATCTAACTTCATTACCAAAAAGGGACTTCCTCCCACTCATCTCCGGCAACATCCTTAGAAATCTTATTATGTGCAAGGGCATGGAAAGAGATGAGCTTCCAACTCAGCAAGCAATACTAACCCCAACCCAAGAATTAAAGAAAAACCATCTTCGAAAATAGGGTTGAAGGTTTTAAGAAATTATTTAACTACTTACTGAAGAATCTTTAGAAACTACCTTTATTTTGCAAAGATAACATATTTCGGAATATTTTAGAAATCTTGGAAACTTTTGGACCAATCTGAAGTATCCAATAAAAATATTACTACCTTTAACTAAAAGCTACCAAAGATTGCTATAAAAAGAAAAAGAAAAAACATAATAACCTTGAGGTTCTGTAGTTGGAAGGAAGAAAATATTCCCCAATTAAACTTGAAACGTTGAAGCCAAATAACCAATTTGCAATTTCAAAAATGATAGTACCAATGGAAGTAACAAATGCCAAATTATTGGCAACTTACATAACCATATAGAATTGAAGTTACTAGATGTATGAGTAAAAAAAATAAATCCAAGTGCCACTACAGAAGATCAGACACATGGATTCAAAGAAACAAAAACAAAACAATTGCAGTTTCTCATGAATTTCTTTGCTGAACTAACATCTTTTCACCTATGACCTTGCACATTTCTTTTAAGAAAATCAAAAAAACCCAATTTTGATCAAAGAGACATTATAGAAAAAATCCTAAATACATAATTTAGTTATCATAAAAACTTACACAAACTATTTACATGACTCAATCATAATATGAAGACAAAACGTTGGTTCCAAAGAACCCATACTTCGTCTTAACATTTAATTTTAATTAATTGTGCAGTTAATAAACTTCGGTTGATCATAAACATCACACATATCATACTTCGATAGTCATTGGGTCATGAAAGTACCATACATTGTTCTTAATTCATGAAAGACAGGCACGATAAAACTTCATAAGATCACATATTTTTGGCAAATTCAATGATCAAATTACATCAATTATGACTCTAAGAATGGGAATTAGATGTTACTAACCTTAATATGTTGAACCCGAAACTATGATTGCCCTGGCTCTCCCTCCATTCTGCTTATCTGGCGTCTACGAACGAATGCCAGAGAACATAATAGATTGTTAGGTTTAACTAAAGCATCTAATATTATTATTACACTTAAGGCCCTCATCCCTCTAATCCTTTATTTAGGCACCCCATGACTTGTAATTAATGAAACTTAAACCTTGATATTTTCTTCCACCAAAAGTATAATTGTAAACTAGTCCCTAAAAAACCAGGGGAGTTACATTCCCCCCTCCTTATAAAAAGTGTCAGCCTCGAAACTTACATCTACCTCAAGTAACTAACACATAAAACAAATAAAAAGAAACATCAAAACTTATAAACGAACTTACCTCTTCCAAGCTCCATGAGAGAAACAACTCGCGTTTCCTCTAATATGCTGGTTTGCTTTTGCGAGTCCCTGAATTTGTTCAGGATAGTCTCTTATCTTGTGCCCTAGTTGACCGCAGTGAAACCAGTTCCAGAAGGCCTTCTGCATTCCCTAGAATGAAACTTGTTGCATGTAAGACACTTTCTAAAAGTTTCTTCCTTGGACGTTTGATCAGCTAAAACGTCATGCTTCTTGTTCGGTTGTTGCACTTCTCTATTGAAGTTCGAGAATCCAAAAGCTTGATTAGTAAAAGGCTTGCTTTATGAAGTCTTTTGTCTCTTTTCTTGCGATTGTTCTGTATTCCTCGCCATCTCTTACTCGATATAGATACTTCTTCAGAAAGCCTCATAATAGTTTGTGGACCCTACAGTCGAGAGTAGCTTGCAAATTTTTGGTAGTAACCCCTCCTCGAGCCCTAACATCTTCAGATAATCATCTTCCATGATCATCGGCACATACTATCCTAATGAATTGAACTAATTATTGTATTCAATGACCGATATATGCTCAGTTTGCTTGCGTAAGAAGAACTACTTCTATCTCTCTGCGCAGATGGACTAAGGAAGGTAGTTGTTCAAAAATTCCTCCTTGAATTCATTCCACGTCAACATTCATCCATTAGCTATAAATGCAGGCGCCACACTCCTCCACCACTTCTCAGCTTTCCCTACCATAAATGGTTTAACCACAGTCACCTTCACGTCCTTGGGAGTCTCGAGCACCTCGAAGTTGCTCTCCATTTTGCTAATCCACTTTTCAGCTTCTCGAGATCTAAACTTCCATCAAAAGTAGGCATGTGACTTTTCTTCAGCTGCTCAAAATGAGAACGAGTTCTGATGCGACTTTGTTGTTCCAAGTTAGCCTAGTTAGCCAATGTAACGTTCGTATCATCTTTAAGGTCCTCACGTCCCCTCGAGGTTCCTCCGAGTCTTCTTGCATGTGGCATCTTAAACTACACAAACAAAACACATATAGCAATCAACAAACATTCATAAAGTTCCCCTTAATCATTCTAATACTAACTTAAGGTTACTTTTAATCTAAATACGCGTCTCTCATACCTTTCCCCAAGGTTATCTAAACTTAGGCTCTAATACCACTAAATGTCACTTCCCGGAATCGTAGGACGTAACACAGCCGTGCCAAGGGCACAAGGCCTCTTACATCTTATACCATTAATAAAAAAATTCTATCATATAAAACCCAAAATTAAAATAAATATATCTCTAAAAACAATTATAACTTATTACATCCTCTTGCATAGTGAAAAGTCTAAGACATAGAAAACAAAAAACTAAAACTTAAACTTATCTAACTTCTTCACCAAAAAGGGACTTCCTGCCACTCATCTCCGAGATAATCCTCAGAAATCTTATTATCTACAAGGGGGTGGGAAGGGGTGAGCTTTCCAACTCAGTAAGCAACAATAACCCCTATCCAAGAGTTAAAGAAAAGCTATCTCCAAAAATAGGGTTGAAGGTTTTAAGAAAATATTTACCTACTTACTGAATAATCTTTAGAAAATACCTTTATTTTGTAAAAATAACATATTTGGGACGGTTTTGGAAATCTAGAAAACTTTAGGACCAATCTGAATCATCTAATAAAAATTTTACTGCCCTTAACTAAAAGCTATCAAAGATTGGGGTTCAAACTGCAAAAAAGAAAAAGAAATGACATAATAACCTTGATGTTCTGTAATTGGAGGAAGAAAATATTCCTAATTAAACTTGAAATATCGAAGCCAAATAACCGATTTGCAATTTCAAAAGTGATCGTAACAAAGGAAGTCTAAAATGCCAAATCATTGGCAACTTACAGAAATATATAGAATTGAAGTTGGTTGATGTATGAGTTAAAAAAAAAAAATCCTGATGACAAAAACATTGGTTCTAGTGAACTCATACTTCGTTTGAATATTTAATTTTAATAAATTGAACAATTAATAAACTTCAGTTGATCATAAAGATCACATATCATGCTACAGTAGCTATTGGATCATGAAAGTACCTTAAATTGTTCTTAATTCATGAAAGAGAGCCACATCAAAACTTCATAAGATCACATATTTTTTGCAAATTCAATGATCAAATTACATCAATTATGACTCTAAGAATGGGAATTAGATGTTACTTACCTTAATCTATCGAACCTAAAACTCTTATTAAAGCCCTAGCTCTCCTTCCCTGCTACTTCTCTAGCGTTTATGAATGAATGCCAGAGAACAGAATAGATCGTTAGGTTTAATTAAACTATCTGATATTATTATTACACTTAAGGGCTTCATCCCTCTAACTCTTTATTAAGTTATCCCAAGACTTATAATTAATAAAATTAAAGCTTGATATTTTCTTCCACCAAAAGTATAATTATAAACTAGTCCCTCAAACACCCGGGGAATTACAATTATGTTTGTTTCTGTTATTACATTCGTTTGGTGGCTGATACACTAAAACTAACTTAACAAGTTTACTAGTTCAATTGTAATATATCAAGGTTGATCCCACAAGGATTTGTACTCAATAACCAAAAAAATTCAATTCTCTCTAATCTAAACCGACAAAACTTAGCATTGTAAGAATTTTAAACTAACAAATTATGAAGTGACAATTAATGGGTGAAACTTAATCTGGACTAATGCTTTGACTAGTGTCCTACCACTGCAATGCAGTGTCTTTTCTCACTAAACTGATTTTATTCTCACGACTATCGGTGGGATTCTCTTAATTAGAACTAAGCCCAATCTCTCAGGACAAAGGCCCTATCTTTAATTAATAACCTTCTATATCTCTATGTAGATTAGTTAACTAAAAATGCATTACACTTTGTGGAATTTTGAGTTTTCACAATTTTCCCAAATAGATTACTCACAAGAACCACACCTAGAAATTGCTACAATCTCTTGCCAATTTTACTTAGATGTTCTTACTTCTTTGTTCCTACTTGATTTATCTCCGCTAGATCTCAAAACCAAGTATTAGATTATGCAAGAGATGGTCAGTCAATCACAAGTATTAAGATCAAGCAATAAAGATTAATAGTAAGAATACCGATAAAGTGAGAAAATCCACACAATCACATCAATAAAACACATCGTCTTTTGCATTAGCCCTAGTTAAAAAGGGTTTTAATCACTAAAATCCATAAAAACAATAAACTTCTCGAAGAACATCTTCGAATTACAAAGACAAAAGAATTAAAGAAAACAAGCCTTAAACTTGATTCCGTATTCTTCATCTTCTTCTCCTTTGTAGACGTCCTTTATAGTTGGAAAATTAGAAAATTGTTTAATGAATGGATGCCCCAATGGCTAAGAACAAATAAATATAAATAGCCTAAACCTAGGAGTCTTAGAGTTCAATGCCCAATAGGAAAGTAGTGTTTAATTGACTTAAAAGATGTAAATATAGAAATTTCGTCTAGAAAATCCTTGGAGAATCTTGAAGCTTCAGCCTTTAAAAGGAAGTACAACGCCGGTCTTTTGCATGTCCAGCACCGGTCTTTCTCTGTCATGAATTTCTTTGTTACGCTCTCAAAGTCAAGTACTGGTCTTTGTAAATGTCCAACGTCGGTCTTCCTCTGGATCACTTCTTTTCATAAGAATGTCCAAAGTCCGGCGTCGTTCTTCTGTATGTCCAACGTTGTTCTTCCTCTTTTAGCCTTGACGCATTGTTTTGCTCTTTTCGTCGTGTAAAATGTTTGTTATGCTCCTGCAATTAACACATCACAAAAGTGAGTTTTATCTTCCATATGAGGCTGAAAGATGTGCATATCTAACACAAAATTACCCATAAACCTATGAAAATATAGATAAATTTATAATTTATCAGTGACTGTTAGATTGATTATTGGATCCACTTTTGTTGCTCTATACTACTTGTTAGTCATGTCAAGTTTCTATTTTTGTCAATTTCTTTATTTTGTTTTGTCGTGTTATGTGTTCTATACTACTTGTTAGTCATGTCAAGTTTCTATTTTTGTCAATTTCTTTATTTTGTCTTGTCGTGTTATGTGTTTGTTGGCAAAGACGATTTTGTGTTCCTATATGGTGGTTGTTGTGAGAGATTTGTGTCTCCTATGATTGTGTTTCTGAGGCATGGCTGTCGTGAGTGACTCATTATGTTGAGTTTTCTCTTAACCCGTTGCAAGATGTCCCAACGTAGCAAAACCAATCAACAAAGTAAAGTAGTAGCCCTTAGTTCCCCAGCAGAACCACCTATACCCCCTCTCCCCCATAGGATCACTGACCCTCATAATTACGAGTAGTATGACAAACAGAAGAAGTATGATATTGTTGTTGAGCGGACCGTTGACCAACTTCTAGACAACCAACTACATGTGTCACCTCTTTTTCATTGCATGGGATGGGTACATTTGATTGAGATGTCGGGAGAGTTCTACCCCGATCTAGTGAGGGAGTTTTCGTTAATATTAGAGACAGATCCAACAAGGGGTCCATGGTCATAGAAACCCAAGTTAAGAGTGTGTTGATTACTGTCACCCCCCTTCTTTGGCTGAGTTGTTCAACATTCGTAATAAGAGGAATGAGGTTGATGTGGCCTAATGAAAATGAAATCCCAAACTACGACCCAGAATGGGATTACCGTGGCGTATGTGGCTAGTCACATATTTGGCATAAGTCTCTTGCACAAATAAAGGTCATTAAAACTAGTAACCTTTCGATCGAGTGGAGATTCGTGTCCATTTTTATCTCACATAATTTTGTTCCCCATGCCACGGATGGACTCATTTGCGACTTTTGGATAGTTATATTATGGATAAAATGCTCACTCTTACACCTTTCTCTATTACATCTGTTATCATTTTTCACATGCGTGAAATTGCATTGAGTACTCTTGCGAATAAAGTGTTTAGTTTTCCCCTCTTTCTTACCCGTCTTTTTAAAAGTTTTAACATTGATTTTTTAGGAGAATACCGAGATGTGACTATTGCAGTAGAAGTCATCAATGGCCCTACCCTCAGGTGATACTCTCATGAATATGATGAAAAGAACAAGGATTGGCTAAAGTCGACTGAGGCGAAAACACGAAGACAGAGCTCTTATTATGAGACTTCAATCTATCTATCGAGCGCCAAACCTAGCCTTGCCAACCTGCATCGTATATGTTTTGCCTTTTGTTGTTTTCTTGTTCTTCATTGTTGCGTGCTTTTCGTTGAGCTTTGTGTTGTTGCATTATATTCTCTCATTATTGTGCTTTTGAATGCAAACACAACGTACCCACGGGTGAAACACATTGCACACATGAGCGTTTAGCTTTTTTGTTTTTCATTTTTCTAGTTGTTTAGCTTTTTCCTTAGATCTTTTCTTTGTCATTGTTGGCCCTTTTTGTTCATGCGGTTTTCGTTGAGTCTTTTTGTCCTTTAGTTGTTCTTTTTGCTTAGGTTCACACCCCCTCCCCCACATTGAGGACAATGTGCTTTGAAATGTGGGGGCACTTTTGTATAATAGTTGTTTTCTCATTTTAGCTAGTTAATATTTCGCTTTAGTTGCTAGTTTGTCTAGTTAGTTATTCCTTAGTGTGTTTTATTCAAAAATACAAAAAAAAAAAATATCAAAAACCTTGAAAATCTTAAAAAAACATTTTTTTGTTTTTCGTTAGTTTTTACTCTTTCATTATTACAAAATACAAAAAGATTTTCTTTATCTTTTAAGTTTTTCGTTACTTTCTTTTAAGGGTTTCGCCTAAAGTTTAAAAAACACAAAAGGATTTTCATGTATTTACTTTGTCATTCTTAAGTAAAAATATAAAAAGAATTTCGTTTATTTCCCTTTTTCATTTTTACTTTCTTTATAAACCTTAAAAAAAATCCAAAAAGATTTTCGTCAATAGGATTGTCTTTTGCAAGACTTTTAGGAAGTTTAATAAGGCTTGTTATTTGATAGGATTGAAAATCGTAGACTTGCTTACGATTCTTATTGAATCAATACTTTTCTATATACATGCAAGTGTCGGTTAGTAATCGGATGCCTTGGAATCTTAGGAGATTAGCGTAGCCATTTCCTTTCAAATTTTTTCCCTAACACTTGTCTTTTTTCTCTTTTTGGTGAAGAGGTTTAATTTAGGTTGATCCCAGAGATG
This sequence comes from Catharanthus roseus, assembly GCA_028651295.1. Taxonomy (NCBI): domain Eukaryota; kingdom Viridiplantae; phylum Streptophyta; class Magnoliopsida; order Gentianales; family Apocynaceae; genus Catharanthus; species Catharanthus roseus. The sequence continues at coordinate 2,390,842 of JAPQWS010000001.1, read as the reverse complement.
ATGGTCTTAGGCTTTTATTGATCTATCCGTTTGTGTATTTCTTGCCAACACATTAAAAGTTAAATCTCTATTACCCTTTTTAAGGTTACATGTCAAGGGATTTGGTCCCTCCTTTTGTTTATCTTTGAACCTACGTTTAATATAAAACCCTCAATTGCATGAGTTAATGGTATATAACTTTTTAGTTGCTTTTAAGTGAGGATAACAGATAAATGTAAGGGAATTTGAGTGAAGAAGAGAAAATGTGAAAAAAAAAGGGGGGGAGGGGGGAGGGGGATTTTGGGAATTCTTGTGAGAAAGGTTGCAATAGAGAAAAAGAAAGGAAGTCATGTGTATTCGAGAAAAATTTTGAGAAAAACTCTCTGTAAAAAAGCTTGCGAATCCTTAACCAAATATGGAAATAGAAAAAAAATGAAAAACAAGAAGAGAAGTAAAAGAAAGAGAGAAAAAGAGTAACTTCTTCAAAAAAAAATTATAATCCTTTTGTCTCTTAAGTTCTTTGAAATTTCCTCTCTTACATTTAAATTTCCTTGAGCGTTGCATGGTTTATGAGAGTTAGAAAATGTTAGGTGGGTTGTGTGAATCAAAACCATGAGGGTTAAGTTTCCGAGCTGAATGGGAAGTGAGTGAAAGCGGCTTGAAGGTTATATGTAATCTTTGAACTTTATTTTCCTTTCGGTTTCATTAGCTCCACTTCTTATTCATTTGTTTTTCCTTTCCGTTCGTTTGGTAACCATTTATGTCTCGAGCCTAAGATTACAAGATTGAAAGTCCTACCTAATTCGGGAACAACTTAGGCTAGAACTATTAGCGAATAGATGTTGAAAGGATTAAGTTTTTAGGGCATTACAAGCAAAGTGAATTATCATGTTTATAACTTGACATTCCCTTGTGTTGTTTGAAGATCGACACAAGCACTCACACACGTATACCATTGGTTCGTAAGTTGGTGGATGAGATGTTCAGTGGGATGCTTGATTCTTTAATCTATTCATTTGATGACTTTTTGAATATTTATGTGATGATGGTCTTGTTGGGAAGTATGGCTCTTTGCTTTCATTTTAAACTTTTTGTTAAGTTTCTTGTCGTGGTCCTTTGTTTTCTTTGGTACTTATGTTTTTGTTGAGTCTGGTATGTTTGGTGTTCTTGTCTTATGTTATTTTTTTGGCTTTGTGTTGCTTGAGGGCAAGTGTTTGGTGTATTGATCTTTTTTGGAAAGGGAGTGTGTGCGGGTTGTTTATTTCAAGAATATGCTGGATCCAACTTTTTGAGTTGTTCTGCAAGACTATGGCTGTAAACGGGGCGGGTCTTACTTGTACTCGCATGAGTCTATACCCATTTATATTGGGTAAGGTTAAAATTTTATACCTACGGACCCGTACACATACCTATACCCGTATAGATTCTATTAAATGGGTCTAGCTAGGGTACGATCATACCCAGACCCCTCGTACACCCATTATAATAAAAATAATATATATTATATTATTTTTATATTTTTTATTAATACATAATTTATACATTTATAATATTTAGTGGTTTATTTTGTTAGTTTAGAGAAGAGAAGAGAAATTTTTTTATTGTTTAGATAAGAGAAATTTTCTTTAAAATTTCTTAAGGCCTCATAGTTTAGAGAAGATAAATTCTCTTAGGGCCTAATAATTTTCTTAGGGCCTCGTAGTTTAGAGAAGAGAAATTTTCTTCAAGATTTCTTCTTTCTTCGAGACTTCAGTACTACTGTTTTCTCCATTGGATGCTTTTTGTAGACTTGTTTCTCTCCTTTAAAATTTTATACCAATGGTTGTTTGTTCCAAATGCGAATAATAGAGGCATGATTTTTTAATGTTAGATTTTTTGAAAATTTTTTTATATACAGTTTTGTTTAACAGGGAAAAAAATAGGAAAATGTCATATAGGTACGAGTACACCTAGACCCTACGGTAGACCTGGAGGGTCGGATCTAGGTCCATAAATTTTGTACCCAGAGGGTCTGGGTCTAGGTATGGGTCCATGTTTTACTATAAGAGTGTGGGTCTAGGTCTAGGAGTACTCAGAGTGTCTGGACCCGTTCACACCCCTACTCAAGACCATTGGTCTCTACCCGGACCTGATGAAAAAGTGTCGTGCTGCCAGGCAAAGCAGCCCGAATGCTGCACCCTAGATGGCGAAAGTCCAGTAGAGGTCGTGGTCATACTCACCTTCCTGCGGCTTGTCACTTTTAGCTGGATTTCAACCTCAACGATGTCAACTAAACTAATCATTACTTCTAAGTTCTTAGTTCTTATAAAAAATTGACGAAATTTCCCTGGTGCAAATGGGCCATGCTGGACTTGAACTAGCAAAAAAATCGGATCGACTTGGAAAATGGAAAGATTTGTATAGAGAGTGTTCCGCCTTAGAGAGAAGCCTCCGCGCGAGCAGTGGTGGACAAAGCAAACTCTTTGACTAAGGCTTGTCACTTCAACCAAGAAATGTAACCAACATTTATTAAAAAAAGCAACCCCAAAGTCTCTTGCCGCCTAAAATTCTGTCAAGAAAGTGCTGCTTTACATTTGATCCTATGTGCCCAGAGAAAAGGCATAGTCGATAGACAACATGTGAATATTCATGTACTATCGTTTGTTGGTCCCAGGTTCGATTGATGGTGTGAAAACACTTCCTGATGTCGAATTCCAAAAACCAGCAAGAGATTCCCTGCTCTTCTTTGCCCTCAAGTGTGAAGAGTTTGATATGTCCATTTTATATATTTTTTTATACGTACATTTTATATATTTTTTTTTTTACACGTATTAATCTTCGTTTTCCAAAGTACTTTATAAATAAAATGGACTATTTGATCACAAATTCTCTTCTTATCATTTTAGGTACATTCCATGAGAATTAAAGACGAAAACAAGTCAAACAGGAGCATAAGGAGAAAAAACAATGGAAAACGGAGGAGAATTACACAAGGGAGCAGCCACTACCCCTACAGAGCAAGCCAGCTATTTTTTGCAGCCTTTAAGTCCTTAAATAGAAAGGAAAAGCAAAAACTGCCATAAGTGAACAAAAAAACAAAAACTCTTTTTTTTTGGCTAAGTAGTTCAATTCTAAGACTGAAAAAGAACATATTCATACTAAATGAAATGTGGGACTTACCGTTAAACATTACTACGCTCTTGCACTATAAGAAGCCCGGCCCCCCCCATCCTTCTTTTGGCTTTGGACAAGGGTTTGCATATAATCATTTTGCTTTTGAATTCGTTCTTCATAACTTTGAAGTTATTTTTCCAGGGAAGCCAGCTCTACTTGTTGAGATTCAAGAGTTTCATTGGCGATCTTTAAGTTCTTCAGCAAATCTTGTTGCATCGTCTAAGGATGATCCAATTGAACTAACGCCTTTAGTCTTTTTCAGTGGCATAACTCCAAACCAATCCCAATTACATACCTAAATCTTTTGGTAATTGTATCTGCTAAAATCTCTTCCTCTGCAAAAGGTTCTCCATTTTCAACACGTTGCCTCTTTTTCTGTACCAACTCTTCCTACAAAGAATTTGAAATTGTATGAAAAGGTGTTGTATTTGATGGATAAATTACATATAATGATTTCTCATCATGAATAACTGTTAGAACTTATAACAAGTATTGATTTGGCTTTTCTATTCACATATTCACCGTTAGTCTTTCAGTGAGTATCATCAAAGTGTTCGATATGACTTGGATCCTCCCATAAACAAAGTAGATTTATATAAGCACCAATATTCTTTTAAATGATTAACGAAATTCAATAAACTAGCTAATGAACCACAATAATAATGCTTACCATCTCAGCAAAGCGAGCATGAAATGATTTTGAACCTCCTGTTTGGCTGTAGGGCAGCTTTTTACAATTCACAATATTGACAAGAGATCCTTTCTGTGGAAATAATTAGATGCAGTTAATTAACATGATTTTCTCAATATACTTAATGAAAGACAGAAAGAAGCAACTACACTTACCTTAAAATTGGGACTTTCGATTCAAGCACACAGATTCCCAAGCATCTTGCTTTATAAATTGGCAAGGACAATTAGTTCTGGGATTTCTTCCAGCAGCTACCAGATTTTTGTAGTCCTTGCGCAATTGATTTCTCCAATGTCTATAGCTAATCTTCAGCATATCATCAACATATCCTTTCACTTCTTTGTTTGCGTCCCAATCTTTGAATTTAAACCGTGCCTAGCAAAGAAAAGATCAAAAGAAACATATTCCCCATATGAATATTTAAATGGATAAATAGACATAATTAGGTTTAAGTACAACCATTAAACCACCATAAAGTTTCTCTTTTTCACTTTGAGTAAGATCATCATAATAGTGGACGTCCTTGATTTAAGCATGATGCTTGATAATTACTCCAACTCTACAAGCAAGTAGAGTAAGACTTATATTGAAGTGGTCTCCTAAAGCCTTCTGGAAAGACAATCTCAATGGTTTCCCTCCCTAAATAATTCATTAATTGCATATTTTAGTTAGAAAATAATCTGTAGTTGCAGATTGGAATAACAAATTTATACTTACATTTTCATAAATCCTTTTTTTATGGCTTTCGTGAACTCTTTCCACGTCCATTTCTTTTTTGGCTAGGGTCTATACATAACATAAGAAATGATAGCTAATAAATGTCTAAATAGAATTTTATATAATGCATGATGAATACAAAGAGAACATGTAGGCAATAGATGCAGAAATATTACTCAAAGAAATACTCAATGTTACTCACCAGTATTTAAGTTTGGATTTGATACATTCCCAGATGTATCAAGGTGAGATATGTCTTCTATTTGTGAAGGAGATGATGTCTCTAAACTCTCATTAGAAGCATGCATCAATAATGCATTTGAGCCTCCATTTGACGTTCCAACAAGTGTTAATCGTCTTCCACCCGGGACCATCTGAATAAAGATATTTAAAAGAGATCAAAACATTAACAAAAAAAGAAGAAAGGTACTAGTTAAATATAAGAAATAAAATAGCATAGTTTTGAAAAATAACACCAAAAAAATACAACTACCATCTTGATCAGATACAAAAAAAAAACCTATCTGTCTTTTATTAGTATTGCCACTGGATATCCTAATATGCCTAATCTAATATTTGAGAATAACCAAACATACAAAAATCATACAAAACATAGAAATTATTACAAGAGAATGTCTTCTAAATAAAGGATTTTAAGTTCTATATCAAATCTCCAAGTTTACATTTTTAAAGAAAGAAATTATAAGTTGGAGCAGTTTTATTCCTTTATATGAATAGTTACTGATCTGATTAAGAAATTATGACAATATTCAGATAAAATGTTGAAAGAAGGGCAAGAAATTGTTTCTGGAGTTTTTGTTCTCAAATTCCTTCTGCGGTAGAGCAGCATAAATTAGCTTACATTTGCCAAATCTAAGAGGCACTTTGTTGGTCCCTGGGCTAGAGAGATTTAATCCTATGCAAGATCCCAAATAGTTTTTAACAAAAACTCAGTGACATTTTGTCCTTTTAATCAAAGGACAAGAATAAGTAATTGACAGGTATTGCTGTCATTACAAGTAGTACTCGTTTCAGATTGGTAAGAGACTCAGAGGAATCAATAAATTCATTTAAACATAAAGATTTTCTTTTTCTAAATTATATTTGAGAAGTAAAATGAACTTTTAAAAGGAAAAAGAAGGAAAGTACCTGTAAACTCTAATCTAATGTAAATATATCATTACTTTATTTTATTATCCATTTATTTCAAAACACATTAAACTCTCTATTTTGGAGTGAAAAGAAATTCTGTTAAGCAAAAAGTTAGGAGAAATTCTTGAATATGGCTTCCACCAACCACATTAGCTGAACTTAACAGAACAATAAGAACAGAGCTGACAGGACAGAAAATGATAGAAATGAAAAAGAAACTCAGTATATAGTATGCGCACAAGGTATATCAAAGAGAAATCACCAGAATAATATGCAGCTTCATCCGGAATGCAGTGTTGAAAAAGGTTAAATTTCATAGAATTTTTTTTATTCAAATTAAATTTCTCCTTCTTGGGTTCTTCCATCTTTCCTCACCACCACATCCCTCCTCTCCTCTCGTCTCTTTCTTCTTTTTCCTTTCTCACCGTTTGCCGCCGCTGCCGTTAAATCCTGCCGCCTGTGCCCCTGCCCGCCTTCTTTCTTTTTCTTTCTTTCCTCCTTCATTTTTTTTTCCTGATCTAATCAACTCGGGTACCACTCCTTTCATTTTCTGTGTCTCTTCTTCCTTGACCTTCTCTCTTCCTCTGTTGTAGGCTTGGAGTTGCTTCCCACATTGCAGATATGGTTTTTTTTTTTTTTTCTTTAAGAGAGAGAAGAAACTTTAGATTTTAGGTTTTAAAAAAAAAAACAAGAACCGGGTTATAGTGGTTCACAATCGAACTATTCGATTTTGATCGAGTTTGGCCGATTCAATACCGTAGAGGTTTTCATTGTGAATCAGACTGGAACACTAATCGATTTTTGATTCAATTGATCGAACGGTCCAATCCGATTTTTTTAACACTGGTTTTTAAGGCATTTTTGGTGACAAAGTGGTATCTCGTCATGATACATTAACTTGTGGTGATGAAATATTGCTTTGTCACCCAAAATTTGTCTTAAAAAATCAATTTTTTTGTAGTGCTACCTTGAGGGTGGTCCCAATTTTTGCAAGGAAACCAGACCAGTAGCTACCCTAGCTTGGTAAGCTAAAGCTACACTAGTCGGAATAGTCGTGAACTAGGAATACTTTATATCTCTTTTCAGTTTTTTAAAGGAGGACTTCTATTGTATTCTTTCATACACTTAGGGCTTAGAGAGGATATTTTAGGGGTAACTTTAACCCAAAAAATCACCATTAAAACTCCCATCTCACCTCTTTAATTCTTACTTTTAGTTCTTCGATTTAAGTTTCAAAAGAAGACTGAAGGGCTTTGTTCGGGTTTTTTCAGGTGATTCGAGAGAAGAGCTCGGGCGAACTTTCGGAGTCGTAAAACCTTCAAGAATCTTTCTAAGCTTTCTAAACCTTTTTCTAATTATAAATTTAATGATTATTACTATGTAAGTGGCTAGATTCATTTGTATTTGAATGGAATTCTTGATGTTAATTTCAATTAAATTTATGGTTTGAATGTTTATGAATTGTGTTGGTTGCTATTTAATTAGTGTTTATGCTTTGTCAATTTTACACCTAATTGATGAATTTGCAAGATTATTTGGAATTGAAAATGAAAGAATAATCTAGGGCTTTAAGTTAAACAATAGAGATTGGTGGTTGATTAGAGACAATAACCACGATTTTTAGGTCTTTAATTTCACTCTTGATCATTAATTCATTCATAATTTGATTAGGGGGAGAATAAATTCTTCTAAAACAATTAATTGAATAGGTGGATCTTCGCTTTAAGATAGGGATTGGACGTTTGAGTGAGAACCAACTAATGTTTCTAATCATTCTTGCTGACATTGTTCTAATTGGGTTCACTTAAAGTTCTAGGGGGATTCCAATGTTCGAACACCTTTTCTCCAACATGACTTTAAAACTCTTTAATTTGGTTCTTAATTGGTAATTAGCTGTTAATTGTTTTCTTTAGTCATTAAAAAACCACTGAAAAAACATTTTAGTTTATTAGACAATAGAAACACAGTAATTGATATCGCTTTGTCGTTCCTAGTAGAAACACAGTTATTATTATTTCCGTTGCACCTCGCATCCCTTCCTTACACGTTCCATCAAGAATAATTTTCCTCATGCCAAACACAAGCGGCCTCCAAGCAGCACTAGCCACCTGACTTGTTACAAACAGAATGTTCAACATGCAACCAGGCCTCAACATACCTCACGCAACTTGGCAACCCCCTGCAACAATTCTCCAGTTTAGCTAACTTCTCTTCAAAGATCATTGAGCATCTAGAATTCCATAACTCCATAAAAACACCACAAACTTCTCAGATCATAGAGCATCTAGAATTCCATAAACTACATAAAAACACCACAAACTTCTCAGCCCCAGATCACCTTTTCTCTCCAGCTGCGACATAAAATCCAACCCCTCTGCAAACGCCCTCTTGTTCTCCTCCCCCACTAGTCCAACACTGGCATGCAAAAGGGCAGTGAACGAACAAATAAACATAATCTTCCACAATTCCAAGCACATTTTCCACATGAACATTTTAAAATACTGTGGAAATTTCAATCTCTACAATTTCTTCCAATTACTACCACTAGGCTAAGATGCGTCTGCCCTCTCACCAAGGTTTCTCTCCTTCACATCAATTCCTCGGTGGTAAGCCCCTTTCACTATGAACACTTCATTAGAAGAATAATGCCACACAATGGCATCCCTCAGCTTTGTTGGTACCAAAGGAATATTAAGGAGGGGTCTACATCCCTTGGCACAAGTACCACTCTTATCAACCCTCTTTCCACTGCCCTAACTCCCAATCAATAAGATTACACACTCTCAATCCCTCTTGGAAACAAATTTCTAGTAAGAACCTCAAAGCTGTAGGGAATGGGCAGACATCTATCACTTTACACCTTAATGTCCCGTCCATCACCAACCCTCCATCTTAGCTCTGGTTTTAGTATCACTTGCACCTCCCAGATTGACTGTCGTGTATATGATAATCGAAACCCCAAAGGAGCAACAAGGAACTCATGGTTCGAGAAGTGCTTAGCTTTCAAATATCTTGCCAACACAGACGATGGAAATTGCATCAGTCTCCATCCCTACTTTGCTAGGAGAGCAAAGTTAAAGACCTCTAAATTTCGAAACCCCATTCCACCCTTCCACTTTCTTTGGCACACCTCATCCCATTTCTTCAAACATATCCCATGCTCCTTCTCCCCACTGCACCACCAGAATTGCATGATCATATGTGAGCTCATCATACAAAGTTTTGGGAAGCATGAAAACAAGCATTACATAAGTAGGCAAATATTGCAACACATCTTTGATTAACACATTCTTTCTTGCCTGATTCAGCAACTTCTCCTTCCACCCCCTCATTTTTTCGACACCCTTTCCTTTAAGAAAGAAAAAATAGCCCTTTTAGACCTCCCTGTCAGATAAGAAAGTCCAACATACCTCTCATCTCCCTCTGAAATTCATACCCCTAATAATAAAGCTAGATTATGCTTCCTCTCCTCATCCAGATGTTTAGAGAAAAAAATTGAGGACTTCTCTAGACCGACCTTCTGACCAAACACTAACTCATAATCAATCAGTACTTAATTTAGCATCTCAACTATTTCTGGGGTTGCCTGCTAGAATAATAGACTATCATTTGTAAAAAAGAAATGTGTGGGAGATAAAGTAGGGCCAAAGGGAACACCATGCCATAATTGAGCATGAACTGCCCTCCTAATCAACCTAAAAAACCCTCTAAAGAGATAACAAACAAGAAGGGGCTAAGTGGATTCCCCGATTGGGGCGAAAAGAACTCATAACAAAACCGAAGACACACACTTCATAATTAGCTCAATCCATCTTTCCGGAAAGGCCATCTTCCCCAAAATCCAATTTATATAACCCTACTCCTCTATGTCATACGCTTTCATCATGTCTAACTTTACTACCATAAACTCCTAATTCAGAAAGGGTTGACCCACTTTCATAGAGTGAAACGCTCAATTTCAAGAATGGCATTATCTGTTATCAGCTGATCCCGAATAAAGCCACTTTGTGCTTCATCAATGTTGCAGGCAAAACAATCGTCATTCAGTTCGTCAATATTTTGGAAATAATTTTTTAGCTCACATTGTAAAGACTAATTGACCGATACTCAGTGATTTTACCGCTTATTCTTCTTTGCAATTAGAACCAAAAAGGTTTCACTAATCCCCATAATCTACTATGTATCATTCAGAAAGGCTAACACCATTGCCACCACCTTAATCCTTACCACATCCAACATTTCTGGTAGAACAGTGCATGGAAACTATCCGATCCAAGAGGCTTCGTTGGAAACATATCCTTCAATGCCTGTTGTACCTCCTCCTCTTTAAAGGGTCCATTAAGGGTTAGCAAGCTCTCTTTAGAAAGTGTCCAGAAAGGACCCCCTCCATAATGGAATCATAATCCATGACCGGATGCTCCAAAGGAAACACTGCCACATAGAATTCCACAATGTGTCTTTCCAACACCTCCAGTCCTAAATCATGCCTTCGTGTCCATCTTCCAAGTGTAAAATGAAACTCCTAGCCTTCCACTGATTGGCATGATAATGAAAATATTTTGAATTGCGGTCACCATCAACCAGCCAATTTGATCTGGATTATTGCCGCCAATATCCATCATATCTATCTAAAGCAGTTCCCAGATTCCTCTGAGCCTATTTCAGACTTTCTCCACCCCCCCCCCACGGTTCTACCATCTCTCAAACCACTCTCCTTTCCTTCTTTACTTCTTTCTCTAAGTTCCCAAACTTACCACATATTTGTACCTTGAGCTCCTCCCTCACCGACCACAAACACCTCTTCAACTGTCCACCCCATTACTAGCAGACCTGCTTCCCCCATACTTTGACCCCCACATCCCTGTACCTTCCTTCTTCACCCAGAAAGGCTCAAAGCGAAAGCATTTCTTCTTTCTTTGGTTGCCCCTTGCTTGAGGAACATCTAACTTCACCAACAGAGGAAGATGGTCATAGTGTGCCACCTGAAGTACCTACACACAAGAATGAGGAAAGAGTTGTTTCCATATCACATTCCCCAACCCCCTATCTAGCCTAACCCAAGTACATGCCTCTTCCTCCGTCATATTGCACCATGTTTACTCACCACCTTCCACACCCAAGTCTCCTAATCCCACTACTTATACTGCCCTCTTAAAACCCCTCATTTAACTTTACTCCCTTTCCTCATTTGACACCTCCCCAACTGCCAATATCTAAAATCCCCACTACACAACCACAGACCCACTCACCCACTCCCAATCCTCTCCAACAACCTCCAAGAATCACCCCTCCTCTCCACTCTTTGGATTCAACCAAATACACTTCAAAACACTATAAAAAAGAGTGTACCCCTTGGTATGAGTCAAGTATGGGTCAAACCTGCGGATGCTCTGTAGGTCGAGTTCGGATTAGTCAAGGCTATGTATCTGTAGATACCTGGCGCCTCTCAGAGGTAATTAAAAAACTATAAAAAGAATTTATAAATAAAAGAAAAAAAAGTTGGGGATCAAAATGCAAAAATAGAAAAAATGGGATTCTAGGTGAACCGGCAACAGTTATGGCTTGGACCGGCACTGGGTTTCTTCTATTTCATTTTCCCCTTGAATCGTACTGGAACCAGTGCCCATTGTCCAAAGACCGACGTTGGTTTATCTCCTTTCATGGAATCTCTCTCTTTTTCCTCCTTTAAGCTTTCCCACTTCATTTTTAGTCTCTCCCTTTGTTTTAGTCTTGCAATGTGGTCCTTTTTGCATTTATTTGAGCTCTTTAAGACTTTGAATTCATCTTCAACAATTTTCCCAAGCTTATACATCTCCTTATCTTCTTTCCAAGCTCTCGAAGTTTGTTTTCTTCTATTCTTCTTCATCACGAGCTTGGTTTTCTTATTTGTGCCATCTAGATTCCTATGAAGAAAAAAACATCGTCTATCCAAGTGGAGCCTAAGCCCTAATTTGATTAGAGTGAAAATAATGAGGGAAAGAGGATACATTTACATCGTTTGGTTGTAATATAAAAGTGGACAATATGTAAATGTGGAGATAAACCCTTTCCCCCACGTCAGCAAAATAGGCCCCTTCCAAAATGGATGGATTGAGACGTAAATGATACTAAAAAGACATTTTTATCCTCTTACAAAATATTTTACCTTCCAATTTGGAACTAAATTAATATATTTCTCCTAGTGAAAGTAAATAGTGTTACTCCTCATCACCCTTCCTCTCATTGTCCCCCTCCGCAAACCAATTTAAGGCTAAGGGTGCATTTGGATCATTTTTAAATTTGAAAATAATGGAGATTTTTTATTTTTTCTGTAAAAGGTAAATTGGTTGTGAGAAAGGATGTAGGGCTCAAAGCAAAAAAACAAATCTAGCTTAACTTGGATAGGAGTTAAATTTAAGTTTTTTGTATATATTTTTCTTTGGAGTTTGTAAGAGGTAATTTGTTTATGAGAGATGATCAAAATTAAAAATTGGTGAAAAATTAATTTTAAACTCTTGTCCAAGTTAAGCCGATTCTAATCCAAATGCAAAGTTTTTTCATTTTCACTTTGCCTTGACATCCCTATATATACACTGCCCTGTGATACATCTCATCTATTAATTGTAATATCCTTTTACTTTTCCTATCTTTATATAAAAGCAACATCCATTTGGCTGTCAACACTGTCTATATACACTCTCCCTTATAGATTTCATCCATTAATTAAACATAACGCTTTTGTTTCCTTATACATATTTTAAAAGCAATCGGCTATATATACTATTAAATTATTATTATTTTTATTTATAATCATAAACTTTTATGTAGTTATTTATAATAAAAATATTTTATTTTATTTATTTAATCGTAAACTATTTTTAATATTGTAAATTTGTAACAATTTAATGATTTCATTATTTTTATAATATAACTCCAATGATTGAGTTATTTCTTTTACCATTTTATTAGGATTTATATGTCAAAATGCTTCGAGTTTCATTGTTATACTTGTATGTGAAAATAATTTCCTTATAAAAAGATAAAATAAAAGTTTATGATTATAAATAAAAAAGTAAAAATTATTTAAAAAATATATATAACTAATTTCTCTATGGTAAAATTACCAATAAGAAAACAAACATAGAAATTCAAGGAAGAAAATAACATAAAAAAGAAAAAAGGAAACTAAAAGCAAAACCCTCTAATTACAACGAAAATACTTGTATTTAAACATTGCTCACCGTATGAGAATTTTGAATTTTAGAGATGACTTTCATTTTTTTTTTTTTTTTTTTTTACATTTTTGTTTTCGTTTCGATGGTAGTTTTGCGTCTTTTAAGTTGAGAGATCAGTGAATACTGTTGCTTATTCTATTCTGTGTTCTGCAACAAAAATTTAGTCCAATGCTCGTCATTTGATGATAGTTTTAGTTTGTACTTGTGTTTTTCTTACTCGATTAAATTTTATTTTCATGCCAAAAAGGATAATTATTGTCTTGATCCGTTATTATGAGACCTTAAAATGATCCTCCTCAACCATGTACAAACATACGTGACAATTCCAATTATTAATGTAAAGGCATGCATATAATCATCTCATTACATTTTCTCATGCCAAGAATCATTGCTTGTATTGTATTGAATTGAACAATAAAGAATACAGAGAGTGGTTCTTAAATATCAAGAAAAATTATTTATTCGCAATAAAAACTCGTTATTTTTAGAAATTAAAAAAGATTGTGACAAATGTATTATAATTATTTCTATTTTCTATGGTACTAATTATCTTACGCACCTATGTATTTTATAATATATTAGCTAGCGATGTAAATAATTTATTTTTAATACATATTAGCTTATGGATCTTCAATTATAGAATTCGGTTTTGTTCATAAATATAATAGTTTTTCTCAACATTCTTGCGATCCAAGTCAATGTGATTTTTCTCCAGTTATGAAGGTGATCATCATTGAATTTAAATTAGAATTTATTATATATATATATATATATATATATAAAAGCTAGGAATATAAATGAGTCGAGCCATTCACGAACTATTTGGTCAAAGTTCAATTCAGATTTGATGTTAACTGAACTCGAGCAAGCTCGTCAAAAAAATAAATCGAGTTCAAACCTCTTTAATATTTATTCGATGACTCTCAAACCTATCCAATAAATATATATTAATATTAGTATAGTATATAAATATTATAGTATATAGATTAAATAAATACTTAGATTATTAAAAATACTTAAATTCGAGTTTAAATGTAAACTGTCGAATTGAACTCAAGCTCGAGTTAAAATCAATGAGCTTCGTTAAACTCGAATTCGAGTTCAACTCATTATAAAATATTCGAGCGGAGTTCGAGACAGGGTAAGTTCGGCTCGGCTAGAGTTGTAAATGAACTAAGTCGTTCACGAAATATTTGCGAAAGAGTTCCGTCAATGCTCGATTCGAACTCAGGTTGACTGAGCTCGACTCAAGCTTTAACTCACTCGAGCAATGTGACGTGTTAAGCTCGACTTTTCAAAGTTCGATTCGAAACTCAACAAATAAATTAATATATATAATTCAATATTATATTTATATATATTATTTGTAATATTAAAATTTTTAGTTGAATAATAAAAATACAATTATTATGAACTTTATTACACTGTCTATTCAAATTTGAGTCATATACTAATATAAACATAAACAAAAAGCTGTAAGTTTAATTAGTAAATTTATTTTAATTACTTTTATAAAATTCAATTAGTAAGTTTATAAATTCATAAGTCAAATAAAATTTATAATTAAATTTACTTTTTTTTAATCTTATATTTTTAATTAATTAGTGTTAATATACTTTTATTTTATTTATAATGCTAAATTATTATTTAAAAAAATAATATATTCACAATAAATTAGACACTATAAAATAAAATTTTGAAAAAAAATCGTGAAAAGTTTGTGTTCGACTCAAACTCAAGATAAAGAATTAAAATAAATAGATTCCATGATACTCGACTTAAACTCGAGTTTGAAAAATATTTAATAAAACATGGCTCGATAAGTTAAGATTCAACTTGATTGGATCGCTTGCAACTTTAGGCTCTACTGACTTGTTTATACCCCTAGCATAAGTTGGTGGAAGAAAGATGAGAATTTGACATCTAAACATTATTAAGGATATTTAAACCTCAACTTGCTCGATAGTAAGGGATGAATTTCCAAAAAAAAAATATAAATTAGTAAGAAATGATTGGATTTAGTTTTTCCGATGCCTTTAATTTGCTAATATTATCTCTGATAAAAAAAATATAAATCCTTTTAAATTTGTACATAAGAATTAAAGTCTTGAAAATAATTCTATTATGGACTAAATTGTTCATATTTCCACTTGTGGATCCCTTAACTTTTATTAAATCACGTCACTATCTTATTGGTGATATTCCTAAATATGGATATAAGAATTCAAAAAATAACTTATGTAACTCAATACAAGCCAAATAATCTTGAGTGTAACATGAACCTACTACATAACCATTTTTTTTTCTTAAAAACAATTGCGGAGTTTCACACTAATTATTGGGGGAGAGTACAAGTATATATATATATATAGTAAATTTCTTTTTAGGGGAGCTAATGAGATAAATTTTTTTTTTTTTTTGGGGGGGAAGGCGGTTTCAATGGCAAAATACTCTGATTAGAACCATTTTACTTCAAAAGTTAAAAAATATCTATTTAATCCTCTAAACCGTTAGTCAATCGTTAAGTTATTTTTGACCAAATTTACACTAATAAAAAAAGTCCTTGAATAATAACATTAGTTGTTACCGTCCCTACCCAAATACTAACCAAAAAATTCATAATAATTCTTTCAACATTAATTAGCTATGTATTTTGTTCCTTTTTAATAACAGAGTGTGTATATTATTATTTGGTGAATATTTTGTTAAAAAATAGAAAAGAAATATGATCAATTCTAATTTGAGCGAATCAGAAAAATAAAATATTATAATTTTGTTCTTATTAATAGTTAAATGTAAACTTTACTTGACCAGTGTTGATGTCGTGGATTCACCAACATAGACTCAGATTCTTCGGTAGAGTTTGAATGGTATATGGGTATCCGATTGTTTACCGATTATCGAATCTAATATCGGTTATAAATTCTTTTACTTTTTGAACCAATTGCCTATCTGTAAATTCTTTTGTTACTAATACTGAAACCGTCTATTAATCGATAATTCATTACTGATAAAAATTTAAAAAGATTAAATTTTAAGTTTTTAATAGAATTAAGCAAAAAAAATGGAACAAGAGTTTTTAACCGATCAAAATTATATTTTAATTATTTAAATAACCAAAAAATTAAAAATTCGAATGGAAGTACACAAATTCTAAAATGTATAAACATACAAATTCAATATAATATAAAAAAATATTCTCCAATTGTAAGACTACGTTTACCAGAACATATAAAACATATTGGTTTCAATATCGTTGACCTTAGGAATTACTAAATATAATTGGTCATGTAATCACTAATTAGTCGCTTACATATTTAGTGCCATCAGAGAGAGAGAGAGAGAGAGTTTTGGTCATAACATATAGCTTTAATGGGTATTTTAGCATTAACCCTTTTTTTTTTTTGAATGAGAGAGACTATTACTACTTCCATTTCATATTATAATATGAGATTGTCATTTTGGAGTTTATAATTACAAGTCAATTTCTCTTTATAAATTTTTTTCTCAAGAATATTCCTATTCAATTAATGTAACACTGCCTAATAATTCTCGAAATCTAAACACATTTATATTTGATAAAAACTTGATATATGGAGATAGGAGAGAAAAAATAAAATTTTAAAAGATAGGTATTTTACTTTACAAAATACATCAATTTTAAATAATCTTATAATATTAAACAAAAGATAATATTATTATCTAGTAATAGAATCAGCCCATGAGGATAGATGAAGTATATATATAATATAATTTTTTAATCAAAATATCTTTTTATAATCGTATGATATTTCTTTTTTAGACATGCGAGAATATATTTAGAATCAAGAATGCATGTATTTGGTTTTTTGTGCGTATTAGTGCTTGGCTTCCAGTCTACAAAGTTGTTGAGTCACTATGATTACATCTTTTACCTAAGCGTCGCGCAGTCTATTGAAACCCTATAGGTAGAGATTTCGCCTTTTAATACCAAGTAAAAAAATTGTATATATATATATATGGTAATAAAATTTACTTCTAGAATTACTGCTTCCCAGAGAGTCATAATTTGTAAGTAAAATTGTAGTTAACCCTTTTTATTTCTAATAAATAAAAAATAAGGCCTTCAATATTGAGTACTGTCTGACGCGTGGGACCAAGAAATATCATGGGACAACTGATGCTTACCTGTGATGTATGATGTGTACTGTACTGTAGTGAATAGTTATGGTAACAAAATAGGCCATGTTCTATTTTCCTTCCCTCTCAGTGAATACGCTCGCGCTTATCCATCATCCATCCCAATTCACAGACAAATCACCGAATGGTAGTCACTGTAAATTCTAGAACCGCACAAACCCAACCAAATCCTTTCTTCCCCCTTCCTTCCATCCACTCCCAAATCCTACACCTTTTTCTACCTGGTAGGATCCTTCACTCCCAGCGTGGACTCTGTCCGCCCCTCTCTTCTTCTCCATATCTGGCAAGTGACTTCTCTTTTCTGCAGCTATCAATTCAGAGATTTTTCAATTGGGTTTTTTTTTCTTTTTCCCCGCTATGCCTTTTCATTTCTTCTTTTTCTGGCAATTACATCGCTGGATTTTTTTTAAGAATTAGTTTTCTGATTTTTTTTTTTTTTTTGATGGGGTTAAACAACCTCGTGTATGTGTGTAATTGACTTGCAAGTTCGTGATGATTCTTGTTTTAATTTTAGCTGAATTTTGTTTCTGGTAAGTTCTTCCGGGATCCTTGTAATTTTTTGTTTTCTGATTGCTATGCAGTGGGAATTTTGTCGGAATGAAAAATAATGGGCTGGAATTTGATTCAGTCAAATTGTGAATTTTCTGGAGCAACTTGTTTGATGGGTTGATTTTTTCAATTATATAAAGCGTTAGACTTTGTCTAATTAGCTTGAATTTTGTCCTCTCTTTTTTTTTTTTTTTTTTTGCTGAATTGTCCTTCTTCTTTTAAAACGATACAAATTTTTAGACGGAAAATTCTTGATGGTCAAACAACGACTCATATGTGCATAATTGACATCTAATTTCTTGATTATTCTTTAAAAAAAAAAAAAAGAACGAGTCGAGGTTCTGTAAGTTTGTTCATGGGCCCTTTTTCATTTGTGTTCTTTGATTGATATCTGGATTTAAATTTGCACGGGAATGTGTGCGCAATAACATGTTATTGCTGATTTGGGCTGTAGTTTAATTTGGTAAAAGAATTAATTTTCTGGAGCAATTTGTTCACTGTGTTGAGTTTTCCAATTGTATAAGTGTTTGAACAATTGCATTATATTTTGTGTTTATATCTTCTCTGAAAATAAGATTGAACAAACTTGTCTGCTCAGAAGTTGGTCTACTTATTGATTCACTTTTGTACTTTATGTGCCTATTAGTTTCTGATTGATGAACTTATGGATTACTGCTCATGTAGACTTATATGCATTTCGGTGCTTCTAGTTATCAGAAATCTCCTTTAATTCTGAGTTGTGAAGCCCATAGGCCATATTATGTTTGTTTTTGTTGAATTATACGATATTGTATGCAGGATATTTCAAGTCTGAGGACTCGGGATTAAGGATCTTGCTGGAATCAGTTGCCAAAAGGATGTCAAGTCAGAGAAGTACACATTGGTGCTACCAGTGTAGCCGTCCAGTTCGGCTTCAAAGCCGTAATCTTGTATGTCCATATTGTGATTTAGGTTTTGTCCAGGAGCTTAATGAGTTCATGAACACCAATATGCGTGAAGTAAATGGACCTAGTCATGGTTCCCAACAACAAGGAAGAGGTGGTGGTCCTGAGTTTGGCTTCACGGAACCTTTCCCTGATCCAAGATTTGGAATTATGGATGCCTTTGAAGCGTTTGTTAGGCAGAGAATGACTGGAAGAAACCCTAACTTTGACATTAGATCCAGGTCAGGTATGGTTCCTGAGACGAATACAGGTTTTGGTCCAGGTCCGTGGTTGATATTCCATGGTCCAGCCCCTGTCCATGTGTTTAACAATGATGCATTTGAGTTGCTATTGAATGGTAATCCAAGGTTTGGGCATCAGCGAGGTAATTATGGTGATACTTTAATGGGACCGGGACTACAAGAATTAATTGAACAGCTCACCATGAATGAACGGCAAGGCCCGCCCCCTGCTCCACGTTCTGCAATTGATGCAATGCCTACTATTAACATCAACCAGAGGCATCTTAGTACTGATTCACAGTGCCCAGTATGCCAAGATAAATTTGAGCTGGGCACAGAAGCAAGGCTAATGCCATGTAGCCATCTTTACCATTCTGATTGCATTGTTCCATGGCTGGAGCGGCACAATTCTTGCCCGGTTTGTCGTGTTGAGCTACCCTCATTGGGTTCTGGGAATGCTCGTACTTGGACTCCCAGAACTAGTAATGCTAGCTCGAGCAATGGGAGCAACAATGGCACCGGTAATCAGAATCAGGGGAGAAGGAATCCATTCTCCTTCTTGTGGCGGTTTCGTTCATCAAACCAGGGCAGTAATCAGTATGGTGAAACTGGTGGAAGTAGCTCGAGAGCTTCAAATGACAACAGTGGGGCATATTACTCTGGATGGCCTTTTATTTAATTGTGAAGATTGTATCTTCTTTTGTTCTCTGTTCTCCCTTTGTTGGATACCCTAGGTCATGGAACTGGCTTGAAAGACCCTCTTAAAGGTATAGAAACATTTGCTAAAGAACCTTAAGTTTTCCATTTCTTGTAAATATGGCTGTTTTCAAAATGCCCATGATTTGTTTGGGAATATATTTGGCATAGTTTGGATATCTATAATAATCATGGCTACCTGCTGTTTCCTGTGCTTGAGAGTCCATCAAGAGGTTGAACTGGTTAGATATGGTTTAGAACATTTCAAACTAATACTGGTTGTTCTCAACTCGGTGTGTATTATATATGTACACAAATCACAGATGTGTCACTGATGAATGTTGGAAACTACTAAGGCCATTTAAGGATAACTCTAAACTCTTTGTTTCTATAATCAGGGAGGGGTAAAAACACTTGACAATATCGAGTATTGATTGTCCTTTTCACATCTGGTTTCTTCTATTTAATTCCTATACATAATCAACTTCGAAGTGAGACATCATAGGAAACTGCTTGTTATTTTTTACTCTTGTTCCCTGTAATCATGGTTATAGCATTTTGGTTGTTCATAGCTTGTTTAAATATTTAAGTTTGAATAATTTAGAAACATAATGCTTGTAGTGTTTGTTTTAACAATCAAGTTTTGAAGACCAAATGGTGTTTGTTTTGGGAGGTTGGTTGGTGTTTTCATAACAAAATATGCTTGCTTGTTGCTTAGGGTGGGTTGTTGTGTGTGTATCATGTTTTGCTAACATTTATGGCAAGTAGTTTGTATATCATACATGATATTGTGATCGCCTTGGTTTGGTCAATATTTTAGATGTTTCAATTTTGCCCCCTTCCTTCTAAATGGCTATATGTTTAACAACAAAGAATTGTTGTTTAGTTAGTTTTATGTTGTTGTTGGACTTAAAAAGTTCCTTGTTGGACTTAAAAGTTGGGGGAAAAAAGGTTGAAGATAGATTTCCTGAGATTTTCCCAGTAGTTGGGAGTCTTGTCTGTGAATATTGAAAAGCTGGATTGATGTATAATAATAATAATAATAGTAATGGGGGGAAGGTGGAAATGGAATTCTTGAGTTGTTAATGAATTGACTCATGAAGGTGACCAGTGATTATTTAAAAGGAAAATAGAAATTTTCCTCTTACCTACTTTCTTTTTTTCTTTTTTCTTTAAAAAAAAAAAATAAGGAATTGCTCTTGCCTACTTGATTCAATCAATTTCTCCTTGGCAGTTCTTCTATATTAGGGTTTTTTTTTTTTTTTTATGGGTCTTTGTGACAATTCTGCACGAGAAAACTGATTTCTCTCTCTCTCTCTCTCTCTCTCTCTCTCTCTCATATTTTTAAATTGTTCTAACCAAAGAAAATTTCAATAAAAAGGCAGTTTATTTCCCTCTAATTTTTTTTAAATCAGGATGTATTAAAGGATTTTAAGTGAAAATCAAACTGCGTCTTTTTTTTTGATTGAGGGGGATGCAGTTTAAATTGAGAACATAATTTTCATTTAAATATCTTAGAAATAGAAAATACGTAGTGAGAGGGAAAAAGGAAAAATAGAAAAAGTTTTTTTCTAAATAGAAATTAAAAAAAGTACAATTTGAAAAAAAAAAATTCTAATGTGGAAAAAAATCAATGAACTTGAAAATTACGTTACTTTTTTCCTTATATTTTTAGGGCTTTTAATTGAAAGATTGGTTTCTCATTTATCCTAAACCCTTGAATTAAAAAAATAAAAAGTGAAACAAATCATAAAGATCAAAAAACAATAGAATCAATAGTGTCAACCAAAACCAAAGTTGTTTGGAGCGGTTGGTAGGTGAGTTATTATTACTAATATAAAGTCACATTTGATTTCTGCATGTAGTGTCATATTAAAAAATTCTAGAAACAAATCTTAATAAACGAGTAAGAATTAAAATTTATGGGAGTAAAAAAAAAAAAAAAAGAAATAAAAAAGATGATAATTATAATAAAGAAGTTGTAATTTTTGTTACAAGATTCAATTGTGGCTATTGGTCAAAATTTGCATTAAAGATAATTGCACGGACTTTTAAGATGCTATTTGGTTCTAATTGTTATCTGCATGGCACATTATAGTACTAGAACTTTATTTTTAGCCATTACGATCATCAAATGAAAGTCAAAAAGCTTCAATTAAGATAATTCATCCAACACAATAAATAGACACAGAAATACTTTGTTTAGAACACAGGTAATCTCTATACATTCTAAGAAATGCACTTTGTTGTTACACATTAATAC
The DNA here is from genome assembly GCA_028651295.1 of Catharanthus roseus. Classification (NCBI taxonomy): domain Eukaryota; kingdom Viridiplantae; phylum Streptophyta; class Magnoliopsida; order Gentianales; family Apocynaceae; genus Catharanthus; species Catharanthus roseus. The sequence goes on along the minus strand of JAPQWS010000001.1, from coordinate 2,369,084 downwards.
GTCTTGCATTCCTATGTCAAATTCTTCGAAAAAAATAAATCAGTTTGTATTGATCAAATAAATGAACTAACAAACTCACTTAAAATACAAAAGAAAAAATAAATCAATATCTATTGGTCAAATAATTGAGCCAAGAAACCACTTGAAATACGAACTATCATTTTGCGTAGCTGTCCTAACATGGATTACAAAAAGATTTTGTTTGTCATAAATTTTTCCACCAGGGGCCTAAGAGTGGATAATGGTTTGCCTTTTTTTTTTTTTAATAGAAATAACTAATTTTTTTAAAAAAGTTAATAAAGTGACCAATATATTTTTTTTATCCCTAAACGGGCCATAACGCACATTCATTGTGCGTTATTCTTAAAAGACAACAAACAACCTATGTGCGTTATCGGTAATGAGCAATTTAATCCGGACAATAATCTGGTTTAATGACGCGGTAAGGATGTGGCAGTACTTAGTCTTGAGTAAGGCTATAAACGGGGCGGGTCTTATCCGTACCCGCGCGGGTCTATACCCATTTATAGTAGGTAAGGTTAAAATTTTATATCTGTGGACCCGTACCCTTATAGATTCTATTAAATGGGTTTGGGCATGGTACGATGATACTCAGACCCGTATACCCGTTATAATAAAATAATAATATATATTTATATATTTTATATTATTTTTATATTTTTTTATTAATACATAATTTATACATTTATGAGATTGAGTGATTTATTTTCTTAATTTAGAGAAGAGAAGATAAATTTTCTTCATAATTTAGAGAAGAAAAATTTTCTTCAAGATTTCTTAGGGCCTCATAGTTTAGAGAAGATAAATTTTCTTCAAGATTTCTTCTTCTTCAAGACATCAGTACTACTGTTTTCTCCGTTGAATGTTTCTTGTGGACTTGTTTCTCTCCTTCAAAATTTTATACCAGTGGTTGTTTCTTTCAAAGGCGATTAACAGAGGCATGATTTTTAAGGTTAGATTTTCTAAAAAAAATTTTATATATATTTTTGTGTAATAGGAAAAAAAATATAAAAATGTCATACGGGTACGGGTATACCCAGACCCTACCCTAGACCCAGTCCATAAATTTTAAACCCAAAGGGTCTGGGTCTTGGTCTGGGTCCATGTTTTACTATAAGGGTTTGGGTCTGGGTCTTGGAGTACCCAGTGGGTCTGGATCCGTTTACAACCTAGTGTTGAGGTGGACAATAACGCACAATGAGTGCGCGTTATCATCAGTAATAACACATAGCAGGAATGCGTTATTATGAAATATAATGCACAATAAGTGTGTTATTATGTTAACAAGAGTGCTCCACCCTAGACGCAACTCCCATTTTTCTACATTTCTGCCTCTGCTCTTTCCGACAAGCATTTCCACCGCGCTGCTCCTCCTCCTTCCCTCTTTCTCTTGTTCTCTTCCTCTTCTTCTCTTCCTCTTCTTCACTTTCCTTCTATTTTCGAAATTTACAGTCAAATTTTTCCTCTTCTCCTTTGTTCGTTCGATTTCTGAAATTCATGTTTGGGTCGGCGGCTCCCCCCTTAGAGTACGAAGGTTTTTAGAGTTTTGGATTGGAGAACGGTAGAGAAAGTTCCGCCGAATAACGTTAATTTCAATTTATTCAAATTTTCGGTAAATTTCTTATGTCTATAATTGTTTTAAATTTTTTTGTTTACTATATGTTAATTTTTATTATTGTTTATATAAAAACTATTGTTTATTATGATTTGTGAATTATTTTTATGAATTTTATTTGGATTATTTCTCAATTTTTTGTAATTTATTTTTGTAAATGTGGGGTTAGGGTTTATGTTTAAACTTGTTGTTATTGATAAATTTGTGCATGTTTGATCATTTTATTAATCTAATTGTGTTTTCTATTGGAAATGTGATTTGATGAAATTGGTGAATTATTTTTATGAATTTTATTTAGATAATTGCTCAACTTTTTGTACTTTATTTTTTTAGTTAGGGTTTTTATGATTTTTTTGTTAGAGTTGTTATTAGTAAATTTGTGCATGTTTGATTATGCTCTTAATCTAGTTGTGTTTTCTATTGGAAATGTGATTTGATGAAATGGGTGATTTGATATAAGTTATATAGTTTATTTTGTTTTTGTCATAAACCGTAATTGTTTATTTTTACGAAATTTTTTAGCATGTTTATATTGTTCCATTAATTATATATAATTTTGAAATTGTTAGCATTTACATAATTTTATGTTTTTAGCATTTAAATTTGTTTAGATTTTTTTAGCCTAAACTCTAAACCCCTAAACCATAAACCTTAGAAAGTGCATAATAATACCTTACTTTAAATATTTTATTTGAAGTTCGAAACCCCTGAGGATTTAAATTTAGAAAGTGTATAAGCATAAACCGTGAAACCCTAAAACCCTAACATGGAAAACCTAAAACCCTTACATAGAAACTCTAAAACCCTAAGCCATAAACCTTACTAAGTGGATAACAATTCACTCTAAATATTTTACTTTAAAGTCTAAACGTGTAAAGTTAAAATTTAAAAAGTGTGTAATGCTAAACCTAAAACCCTAACATTAGAATCCTAAAACGTGAACCCTCCTTAACCATAACCTTGATCTATTAAGCAATAAACCGTATATGATGAAACCCAAAATCCCTAAAACCGTAAACCCTAAAATTCTAAAACCATAAACAATAAACCTTAGAAAGTTTGGAATAATACTTTACTGAAAATTTAAAACCCTAAACCCCTATAGATTTAAATTTAGAAAGTGTATAACTGAAAACCCTAAAACCATGAAACCGTAACATTGATCAAGCAAAGCCCTAAACCCTACAACTTAAAAAGTGTGTAATAATACTTTCATGTAAATATTCTACTTTTAATTCTAAATAAATTTAAACGGTGTATATCATTATACATAAGAAACCCTAAAACCTTGTGATATAATGTAGAGGGAAGAAGTCACATCACATGTGCATCCGGGTCTCATTGTCTCTGATGTATTGACGAGGCAGCATGAATATAGGTCGGGATTTATATGGAGTGGGGATCATGTGACGTGTATTACTGATCTTCAGTGTAGACGTTTCGGTCGTAATCTATTTCAGGCCTACAGTACAACTCCCCGTAGATTGGTTGATATTATTGACAGGATAAGTTTAGGGGAAGTTTTTATATGCGGTTACATTGGTCTCGACCACGCACTTATTACTGTGTTAGTTGAGCGTTGCAGGCCTGAGACTCACACATTTCACATGACTTGTGGTGAGGTGACAGTCACTATACTGGATGTGCACGTGTTATGGGATTTACGGATAGAGGGGTTGCCTGTAACAGGTCCCAGTTGGAGTATACATCAAAAGTAGTACTGGATTGAGATGATTGAGAGACTTATTGGGGTGCGGTCGTCCCTTACTCACTTTTTCGGATACACGGTAAAGAAGGAACCTCAAGAGGCCTGGATCTTGAGAGAGTTAATCGGATTAGAGAGTGATGATGACCTAATCTTGCGTGCCCGTGGATTTATTTTCTTACTTCTTGGAGGTCATATGCTCCCTGATTTCTTGAGCAGCTTGATTCACGTCCGCTACATCAGTTTGTTGGAGGATTTTGAGACCATTGGCACTTACAATTTGGGTAGTTGTGTATGGGGGTTTCTATATAGGCATCTGTGTACGGCAACTTTAGGAGGTGCACGGCAGATAGGGGAGCCCTAGTCCTACTTCAAATTTGGGCTTGGTCTCATATTCCCGTATTGCGGCCTCAGCTACTCCGGCATGTTCAACCAAGACCTTCTTGCTCCACTTGCTGTTATGTGGTGCATACCATTTGATTGCAGCCAGCTGCCTACCCACATCCTGCTTACGAATAGAGATCAGTTAGATTTTATGTCATCCAATCATGTTTGCTTTAAAATATTTTGGTTTACGTACTTATTAAATTTCTTAAATGATTGTTATTTAAATATTTTAATTTGCTGAACAGTTTGTATGGCTGCCCTATCATGACCGTGGTCTGGTTCCATCTTACTTGTGGCGGGCAGAGGTGCCAACTCATATGTTACGAGATAATGGAGTATCACTATCCCGGACGTGTGATGCGACAGTTTGGACGTGATCAGCCTATACCGGCTCCAATGTTTGGAGTATTCGAATGACAATAAGGGTGCCTTCATTCTATGAAGAGTATCGTTTTATTTTTCTTTGTACAACATGAACAACGATAACAAAATACGTTAGCTTTGGACCATTAGACCCAACATAGCAAAAGAAGGGATTCACGTACTCGTTGAATTCATTTCGATCCAACCACAGACAGTTTCAATTCGCCATGACACAAATACTGTAAACATTTTGAAACATGTTAAGGCAATAACACAAATGGTTTTTTATAAACTGTCTATGTTGTACCCAACCGTTGATGAAGATGATGATGAAAATGATCATTCCGAAGAAGATTATGCCTTATCAAGTGAATCTGATGATGACGATAACACTGATGCCGAGGAAGAAGACATACAAACAACCCTAAACCCTGTCATTTCAAACACAGTGACTCAATGGCAGAGTAGCCAATGGTTCATTAGCGCTACGTATGACCACACACAGTCTGGAGCATTTCTAGATATGGGCTCAAGAGAGCAGATAGATGACCTTATCGAATCACTCACTATAAGATTGCTCGATTGTAATGATGTGATGACTGATATTCAGTTAGGCATGAGGTTTGTTGACAAAGTCCAAGCAATAAGTGCAGTTCAAAAATGGTCGATTCGGATGGGCCGAGAATATAGAGTTGTTAAAAGCAAAAGTAATCACTAGACAACAAAATCTTACCATCATAGCGAATCTAATTATTGCTCATGGTGCATCTGTGTTAAAAAGAAGGCAACTTACGGTCATTGGAAATAACCAGATTCAGCAAGGAACACACATGCATTGTACAGGTACATCAAAACAAACATCGGAATTTGTCTTCAAAATTTATTTCAAGACTAATATCCCACCTTATTGCCAATGATCCCGAGGTCGCTGTTTCGAACGTCATCCAAGAAGTGCAAGTCTTACTTCAGACGAATTGTACGTATAAGAGGGCATGGTATGCTCGGAAATTTGCAATAGAAAAGGTTTTCGAGAGCTGGGAGACAACATTTACAATTCTACCAAAATATCTACAGACAATGAAAGACTCAAACCTGGGGACTGTCTATGAGTTCTTGCATCACAGAACGAGCAGTTCCCCAAACTATGTTTTCAAATATCTTTCTGGTGTTTCTCGCCTTGTATAGACGGTTTCCAATATTGTCGGTTGGTGATTTTTGTGGATGGCACTCGTCTACGAGGACTATGTAAGGGCATACTATTAATTGCAATTACATGGGATGCCAATAATCATTTGTTTCCATTTGCATTTACAATCGTTGATAAGGAGTCGTTCGAAAGTTGGAATTGGTTCCTCAAACTGCTACGGGAACATGTTGTCAAGGATTAGCATGTATGTCTTATTTCCGATCGCCACAAATGGATTTTATCTGCTACACAATATTAAGCTATGTGGCAACCTCCATTCGCGGTTCATAGGCTTTGTCTACGCTACATTCGGGCAAATTTCAACAAGACCTTCAAGAACAGAGAATTAAATAGCTTGTGGCAGGCCGAAACGGAAGCTAAGTAGTGGAAATTTGATCGTGTTATGCGTGAGATCCAAAAAGGAAATGTTGATGCTTACATTTATTTGCCAAAGATAGACCTGGAGAAATGGACACTCTTGCATGATGGTGAGCACAGGCACTGAATGATGACAACTAACATTTCGGAAGCACTTAACAGTGTGTTGAAAAAAGCTAAGGTCTTACCTTTAAAAGCCTGAGTTGAATTAATATTCAACAAACTTATTAGATACTTCAACCAACACCGTGAAGAGGCCCAAAATTGTGTGCATCCATTCCCGACCAGAGTTTTTGACAAGTTCCAGCGGATTAAATTAAAATCAGGAGACCACAAAGTTACAACTTACAATCCTCGAGAAGGAATTTATATGGTCAAATCTCTCGATCCGCATTGATTGTGCCGGCAATAATATCTATACTTTAAGAATGAATAATAAATCATACAGTTGCGGCAAATAGCGAGAATATACATTGCCTTGTTTTCATTCTCTTGCAGTGTGTAGAGAAAATGATACAAGAGCAGATACTTAAGTGCCAGATATATATTCGCGAAAAACTTACAGAAGAACATACCAATCGAATTTTTATCCGGTCGGGCATGAAGACTTTTGGAGAGATGCTCCTTATAATTTAACATTTCATCCTCCAAACATGAACAATGGACGGGGTAGAAAACAGGACACAAGGTTTCGGGAGAGGGGGGCAATGGATTATAGAAATCCATATCTCCCCCAAGATGTAGTAGATGTCTCATGTCAGGACATAATAGAAAAAATTAACTAAGCCCGGTTCAAGCAATGCATAAGTTTCTTTTTTTGAAAGTGTTGTAATATTTTAGGGTTTCTACTAGTGAAATTTTTCTTCGAATTTCTTCTAACTAATTCTTCTTCATTACTCGTTTACTTAAATCGATTATAAATATTTATAGTAAAATTTACAAAAAATAATAAAAATTTAAAATACTTTGAATTACTTCTTCATATTTTTTTAATAAAATGGTTGTAAGTTAACATATTTTCTTTTAAAATGGTTATAATTATTATTATAAAATATACATCAAATAAGTTAAATAAAAGAATATAGTCTTTTTTTTTTTTAAATGACATCTTATAAATTTTGCAAAAAAAAAAAAAAATAGTTTTGCAAAAAAATAAATAAATAAAAAACTGATGTGGCAAATAACGCACATAAGTTATGCGTTATCACTTAATATAACATACAATCCACATGCGTTATCTTCCACATAAGCTCTGTTAGCCAATAAACTTTTAATTAGGCAATAACGCACATTGTTTGTGCGTTATCCTTAATAATAATGCACAAATAATGTGCGTTATGGCCAAAATTTGAATAAAAAAAATTTCTAGCCACTTTATTGGCTATTTTTTAAAAAATGGCTATTTCTATAAAACAAACCTGGTTTGGCCGTCGAAATGTTTCCCAATCTTAATGCGCTCATTTTGTGTGAAGATTTTTTTACAAAGCACATAAATTGTCTATTTTTCCTTTGAAATAAGTAATGTGAGTAGTAGACGTAACAAAAAAATAATATAAGCAACGCAATAGTTAATTTTTAATGAAGGTTAGACATGTGATGAAGATTGAAATTTGTTAGTTTCATATAAGTTGTTTGAAAATTATAATGGCAGAAAAAATTTTAAGACTATATTACTCCTATAAGTTTTGGACCAAATATGATCATAAAAACAAATCATACGAGTAGCATGCGATCAATTTTAACGTAAATTAGAGGAATATATAACAGGCGGTTAAAATAGTTAGCGGTACAAAGTTGCTCCAAAAGTAACTCAAACTCAAGGTCTCTCATTTGACAAGTCAGGTGAAGATATTAAGGAAATGAAGTTTTACCATTTGGCTATCCCTCGTTATCATAATCATTTTTTTTTTCATGCTGTTTGTAATAGAATACTTGATTTTGGTTGAAGTTTTTTAAAATTATAATTTTAGTCCCAAAATTTTTAAAAGTCTTCAATTGAGGATGCAAACTTCTTCTAGAAATTCCCAATTGATATCCAAAATATTTTGGACTTCTAAAACAGTTCAAAAACATGGTTTTTACAAATTAAAGATTGTTGAAAGATTCTTTTGTGAATAGTTAAGTATTTTTCTTCAAACTTTCAATCCTACTTTCCAAAGATTGATTTTCCTTTGATTCTAGGGAGGCGTTAGTGTGCAACGGGGATAATCTAGCGGGAATAATCTAGTACATTCATTATTACACAACTTTTATAATATAAATTTTATAGAATAAATGATAAACTTAAACTCTAAAAGATAAACTCCAAGTGAAATTTATTACTAAAGGAAGTGTATTAAAAAGTTTACTAGAGGATGTACTAAACGATCCTAAGTGATTAGCATTGCTTGCTAAATTGAAAGCTCACCTTCCCCTTATACAGATCTTGTGAATTCTATGGGAACACCGAAGACAAGTCACAGAAAGTTCTCCTAAAAAGGTCTTAGGCAAATTTAAAGTTTATTGTTATTCCGGTTGTACAAATGAAGTAATAAATTATATTTTTTTAGTGATCATATTTTATCATATATTTATGATTCTAATAGAGATATTCATTTTTAATACTTTTTAGTAGACCAGAAATCTTAAATTCGAACCACATTCCTTCTTCTAATATATATTTAAAAAAAAGCCTTACACACTTGGTATGACCATGTTACATCGTGCAAATTCGGGCCGTAACATGTATAGCATTAGTCCCAAAAGACATACTCTACCTTTACGGATTTGATTTTTCTAGATCAGATTGTTCTACCGTACCATCGTTCCTGGAAAAAGCAACTGACCAAAAGATACTGTTGATTCCACTTCTCTGGATCATTTTGATGCCACTCATATTGTTTGTTATTGATGACCAAAATTTGGCTTAATTTTTCTGGATCAAAATTTTCTACCTAATAAGAAGCCTCAGATCTTTATTAATGAACACCAAATAATATACACATAATTCCTTTTAGTTACCTCTAAAACACAAAAAGGATAATTCCTACCAACATGGAAAAGAATATTATGATGATGAACTCTTCTTGGATTCTTGGGAAGAAAAACAAACAACCCAACTCCTCCTCACTAAATAGGTGCTGACTGATCTAAAAAACAATCAATAGTATGATTAAATACATTCCTCCTCAAAATGGAAACAAGATGGAAAATGATTTATCCCACTCTCATCTGATGAAAGGATCTTTAACTCATTTCCCCATCAGTAATGCCCAAAGTTCTCCAGTACTTCTGAAAGAATGACAAACCCTGCACCTCCAATCACCAGAGAAAGCCCAAGCTTTCCTCCCGGGACCATCTCAGGTAGTTTTGGAGATGTACAAGTATTCAAGTATCTATCCGACCAGCACATTGCCGCCGGAAGAATTCCAAACAAGACCAGAACTACGAAAACATGGCAGATACAGGACTATCAGGACCTAACACTTCATAAATCAATAACAAACACCTGTCTCTCACAGACACGACTATTTACTTTAAGAAATTGGTGTATAACTATCATACCTCCATATGTTCCGGCAAAGTCCAAAGCTTTGAAGAATATTTCAGGATCAAGTAGAGATAGTACCAACGGTGGAATCAGAGTTAAAAGGTATGGCAAAGGGCTGCTCTGACCTGAAGGTAGTTTCAACACTGCAAGCAAGCAATACATTGACAAATAATATGTAAGTTGAAGCCCAGATTAATTGATCTTCGAAATATAGCAAAATTTTCATTGATAAGAACAAAAAAAAATAAATAAATCTTAGTACACTGCCTTTCATTCGATCAAACCTTTTTTCTATACTAAGAATTACTTTGGTATTGAGAAAAAATTGAAATGGTTAATGCTTAAATAGAATAGATAACCACAGTCACAACCAACATATACATATACACAAAAGTTACATATTTGCACATAAAAGGTTTAGATACGTCCTTGTTCACATAGCTTTTTATGTCTATCATTCTGTCATTTTTTCTGTGTATTTCGATTTTGTTTTTTGGCTGAGTTTTTGAGTCTCGATTTTTGAGGAAGTTCTGTTGTTTGTGATAGAGAAAACATGGGGTCCAATGTAAAAAAGTAAAAATTTTTTGGTTACAAACTCCAACACAAATGCACCTAAAAATGGATTTGCAACACAAGCTTCACTCTCTTCAACAAAAAATATAACTCAAAAAGTGATGCCATTTAGAGAATTCAAAATGGGATTTAGGTTAGAACCAGAAATTTCCAGAAAGCCTATCTTAGGTAGTGTTCTACGTTCACATATTAGTGGTGTAAGAAAAGCAGATAGTTGAATAATGACAATAGGAAGCATGTTTAGGTAGTATTTTCTTGAAAATCATGATGTATCTGACAAGTTGGAATCAAGTGCTCTTAGCGTCAAGAAAGACTGACACTGCAGGTTGCTGGTGGAGTTTTTGACTTGTTCACACAGTTTAACCACACAAGTGAACAGCTATTGACATGTATGTTCACTTCCTATAGAATTATAGGATGTGTATAAATAAGATGGGCAGACCTCATTGCTACTAAAAACAAAACAGGTTCATACGTAAAAGAATATCAGCATGACAAAGGCTTGAATTAATAACAAAAGATAAGTATAATCAAACAAGCTTTCATTTCAGTTGAATACGAACTTCGATATAGACCTAACTCACATTTTCCTTTCTTCAACAAATTAACTGAGGCTGTAGGGAGAGTAAAATGAAGAAAGAAACCACTCACAATCAGCCATGAAGTCCGAAAGGCCTAAAACAAATCCAATATAGGAAGTAGCAATAGCGAGAAGTGAGAATGTGTCTACTATCGGCTGCAGACATTTCATGTAGAAACAAGAAGCATTATTAGTCAAGTTCACGATAAAATTAAAAAAAAAAAAAATTACCCAAGAGAAAAAACGAATCATAAGAACAGTAAATCTAATGTTTACCCCAACAACTCCACTTGTAGATCGCAGCTGTTGCAATGGGTCAATAATTTGGTCTGCCCCTGTTTCAAGAGTTGGGAGGCTTCCAAGAATGACGGCATTCCATACAAGAAACAGGCCAAGTGGAATAGCTGTGCCTAGAATAATGGCTGTCCTGAAGTTGAAAGAAGTTACAACGATGCCAAGAAACAAAATCTATTTAAAAAAAAAACCTTTGGTGTAACTATATCAAAAGCATAATTACTGTTTGGAAGTAGTACTTAACAAGTCAGATAAACTATGTTACAGATTCCTAGCCTCCTGTAACATAGTTTATCTGACTTGTTAAGTATCTACTTCCAAACAGTAATTAAGCTTTTGATATAGTTACACCAAAGGTTTTTTTTTCCTAGCCTCCTTTTCAGGAAAAAAAAAAAAAAGATTCCTAGCCTCCTGAGGATGTAAACACATTGTTTTAGTTGACATAGTTACACAATTATCTTTGAAAAGAATAATGATGCTCCCTTAAAATCTGATCGATTCCAGAAAATAGTCATAACATTAGTTTTTCCAGTGTCAAAATACTTGCAAGGATTATAACCGTAAGATGACTAAAAGAAGAATGCCAAAGCATTGCATGATGTTAAACTAAGACCATGTCATTTTTAGTAATTCATAACTGAAAACGTCAACAATTATTTTTTGTTCTGGGATATATTCATTAAAGGAAGAGAGAAAAAATCCAATCTAATTTCATAATACCAAGTTATTTATGCTTGAAATAAGAGAGGGGGGGGTGGGGGGGCGGGGGAAGAGTTCACCATTAAGAGTCCTGAATGAGGACATAATCCTTTAAAAGAAAATGAATGAGGATATAAGGATTACTTCTACTATCCTCTCTGCAAAAGGATATGGTATGGAACCGATGGAGAATAGTGAAGATGACCTTCACGGTGAATAGTAGGAGATCATCATAGCTCACACCAGAGGAACAGAAAGTAATCCTAGTAGTGATGGTAAAGGTTTATAAAACAAAAAATGCATGATATATTGAAAGAAATTTTGAAGTTTTTGGCTACAAGGAAACTAACAGAAATGTTTAATGGTTAAAATTACAGAAAAGTGTTTTTATAAACAAGAATCATGTAGATGATAGCTTAGACTTCAGTGCCCATGGTAAGAGAGAAGTATCTTCTTAAAATGCTTTGCTAAACAAATTACATCTATGAACAGGATCCAGGATCCGGAATTTCCCATTTACTAATCACTCTTAACTTTTTTATTCAATAAGGATTACATTGAAATTTCCGCTGTTCTTTTATATTCCTACATTGACAAAAATCTTGAAACTTTCTGTTTAGAGATGATCCAATCTTGGTGGACAATAAGGTCACCACCACTCAAAAAAGAGGGCCAGTTACTGGGATGTCTTATATAATTTCCATTAAGAAACTATCTCATGATAACTGAATTGGACAACAAAGAGAAGGGGGAGCATGAAAACATGAATTAAAGAAGTGTCAGGCACTTATTCGGGGGAAAAATAATTGATTCTTTACCAGATTAATTTCCTACATTCAGCATTCACAAAATATGCCAGAGAAATCAATCTCATGCATATATGGTCAATGTCTCTGTTGCTCTATTGACAGAAACAAACTAATTCTCAGGCCTATCATGTCTATATCTGATCATGGAAAAGAATGTATACTGAATAATTGGAGACGTTGAATATTTTCTAATAAATCTGTATTAGCTAGTGAATCCGAACTCATCATGCAGGAAAATGTGGAAATCGCTAATGTATCTGCGTAGTATTGTGGAGATACAGATCAAACAGACTTTATAATCAAATAAACCTAATGTGCATATGATATAAGAGGTTGAACTTTAAGTTTCTTCTGAAACAATAAATGACAACAAATTGATGAAGAGTAACCACCTTACTTTGGACAGATTTCCTTCAAGATTAGTGCAAAGAACTGGCACCACATTCTGAAAGGAATAATTATTTCATCATGAAGTTTTGGAAAATGTATCAACAAAAAGTAACTTGTACATGCACTTATTAGTTACCTGATAAACAAACGAAAGTGCTATAATGGGTATACTCTTAGGAGCTGCTTCAAAGTTGGCTCTAAGAAGAGCTTCCCAGTGCAAGTCCCCACTAGCAACTACCTGAGAGAATGAAAATTGTAAATAGTTACAAGAAAACAAGTGGAGCATGAGTACTATTATATTTGTTCATCCATAGAAGTGGAAAGCAAGACATCATGAGTTAAGTACCACAGAACAAGCCTAGGTGCCTATATTGATTCTTGTTCCCTAAATTGATATATATTTTTTTTTAAATCTTGAAATAAACCCATTCTAATGAAGATACAAGAAACTGAAACAATAAAGCACAATAAAATGGGTATGGAAGTCAAGCAAACTTGAGTTATTGGCAAGAGCAAGAAATAATCTGTACTCAAGTTTCTGCATCCAAATAGAGTATGCATTTCATGGATAGACATACGTTAATATCATTCGAACCTACTCTTGAGAATTGAATAACATTGATACATAAGTTTTTTTCAGAAAGAAAATATATAATTTTAACATTTATTTATTTCCACATAAAGTATATATGTAACAGACCTGGATTGGTCTGCTTAAGAAACAAGTTTCACAAAAAATCATTTATGACTTGAGAATTGATATGTATGGAAAGCACAGAATCTATTGCAGGCAGTTACACATTTGTATTATAAAGAGAAAAGTGGAGCTGATAATGACCTTCTAAGAATGAAACTTTTTTCCAGCATGAATGAAAATTGATTGAAGATTGACAGGAAATATGGGAATACAAAGGTTCAAAACAGCGAGTTAATTGAGAACAGAAATTACCACAAGAGCTGTGAAAGAACTAATGATACCAAGCACAAGAACGCCATTCACTGCTCCAATGATCCGCTGACTACACTAAAACAGAAACGAGTAAGTATTTATTGATTTTTTTAAGTACACCAGATTTCTAGAGAGAGAGAGAGAGACCTCATTACAGCAAGAATCAGAATAGTATATACAGCAGCAATCAATCATAAACAATCAAACTTTTCTACAAACATTCACCAAAAAGAACAAATAAGCTCTTTTCTAACTATATCACAATCCTAAAAACTTTAAAATTACTAAGATTTTGTAGAAGCATTCTTTCCCGAGAAAAATAGTAATAAAATAAAATAAAGACAGATTAGTTCAGATATTGAACAAGTGACACCAAACTCTTTTTTGGGATAAAATATTTAACTTCAGTGGAACTCATATCCCTAAAAATGGAGGTTGGAGGAGATTTATGAAAGTTTAGATATAAAATATGTTTATTTTAAGTGGAAATTCATTTTGGATTTCCCAAAATAAAATTTGACGTTGAAATCAGGATTCAGGAAAAATGTTTATGCCTGAATTAATTAGTTTCAGTCATTGTTCATCGAGGCCCTTTCCTATATGATCGTATTTGGCTTCTAGAATTTTTAATCTTAACTAGACTTTCAAGTCACCAAAGCCACCTTGAAAGAAGTGGGGAAAGTTGAGGCTTCCTGAAATTCCTGTGAGATGGCCAAACTGACTGGCATTCATCCATATACTGCAGCTATCATGTCATTGCCTAGATCTTCCTACCCATTTATAGTTTGATCACATTACTGAACAGCTAGGTTCTCAAAGCTGAAACTCTTCGATGACCTTATAGGGATTCTCTTGTTTTGTACTTCATCCTATCTTACCTTCCTTCACCACCCCTAGGGACAACTTAGACTTCTGCGCATTTCTTTTATTACCTTTGGTGGCCTAGATTATGAGAATGTTTATCGAGTCAAAGATAGTGTTTGATGGTAAGAGAAACAAGCATCCATTATTCTGTTTTCATACTGGACATGCGATGAAGGACTTATCAATACATAATATATTGGCAAAGTACTGCTAGTAAATTAGACTTGAGTTGTTCCGTAGACAGTTAGGCTCAGTTCTTACTAGCCACAATGGTAGTAATCAAAACCATAATATTCTATAAATATAAAGGTAATATCATTTAAAGTTGTAAAGAAGGTCCATTCAAATTCAACAATAGCATAAACAAATAAATATTTTCCAGTAGAAAGAAAAGGAAGGCAATTACAACCTGCCAAGTGCGCACAATCCTCCTAGAAGCACTGAAAACAAAGTTGCAGCCTCCCATCTGCAATCATAATGCTGCCCGTCAACACCTAACAAACATGTGAAGTTACTCATAATCTAGAAACCATGAGCAGATTTAGTGCTTTAGTTAGGAACAGTCTAAAGATATTATGAAATATAAGATGAAAATGAAAAAAAGTTCTGACTAGTGATACTTATGCTGCACCCTAGAGAAAAAAATTATCCCCATACTAAATGCACCCTTATAGAGTATGATAAAATGTCGTTCTCTAGGAATTCCAGTGTATAGTGTATAAAGGGTAGAGGCAGATCATTAAGAGGAAAATCCCAATATGCCACTCAACAGTTGAATGTCTTCACGGCTAGGCATGGAAGAAATATATACTGTTGCAGGTTAATAAATACAATAGACTATGAATATACACTATAAAAAGGGGTAGAGACAACTTGTACATAATATAAGATTAAATCCCCATTCATACTCTACTACAAAAGATAAAAATTTTCATGAATCTTAAAGCTTTCTTTAGTTCGTTTTTACGTGATTAAGAAACTTCCCAAATCTTTTCATTATGCCGGGACTTTGACGAGCTTTCTTTGGATGATAACCAGGAAGCTTCTACTTCATATTCTACTGCCTTACCATATGTGGAAGATCCCCTTGCAAAGTCATACATGGAATGTCTTAAAGTTTCCTTTCCTGTGCCTCTTCGTACTGTGACCGAATCTTCGAAAACCCCATTTGCTGGAGTTCCAAAAAACACTTTTGATACTCTCCCCTATGGCCTTTCATCTCTCCTCTGTGTGGTGTTGGTGTTACCATGCCCCTAGGGTTTAGGTTTACTCCTGGTCAGTCCTCTTTCTTATTCAGTGAGTTGCAGTTACCGGAATCCTTTGCAAATTTGTCTTTTATTTGTAATTCGCTTGGTTTATTTTATGCCCCTATGCATTCAGAGGCGCTGGCCTCTTATAGCCTGCGTGGTGCAGGTCTACTCAACAAGAGTACTTGCGCTGATTATGAAGTTCATAAGGTTTTAATTAAAGTTGTTACTAAATCTGAAGGATATTTTGGTCGTTTCTATGTTCCGGTCTCGTTGGGAGTTGGTTGTACAGTCTGGTACGACAAAGTGAAATTGCAGTCTGGAGGAGGGAATCTTTGCTGCTTTGGAGTCATACGAAGATTTTTGGAATATGGATTATGTCCCAACTTTTTGGCCCTCAAGAAACTGACTTTTCTTGAAACTTGTGACTTTTCTTGATGTGTCCTGGTATCGTTTAGCTCTTATTCAACAAAAAGTATTTAATGGCTATTAAGTTCAAAATCCACTACATGTTAAGTATATCCATACGTTGGATTTATTTTCCTTTTTATCAGATATGCTCCCGCATTATCCTGATATCATGATGGGCAGGTATCCTTCGGATCCAGATTATATTAGAGTTGTAATGCCTTCTGATCAAGAGGATTTTGATCTTAATGGCATTATCCAGGATGTTATTACAGCTTATGGTTCCTCGCCTGAAGATGGATACCGATTGGAAGATCGGATTGATTCCTTTTATAAGGAACTAAACCAAATGCAAAGGGTTATTAGGCTGTACCGCCTTGATTTGGGGGCTTCATTAACAAGGATCCCTAGTAGTATTGTTTTAGATAAAGTGTCGAGTTTCCGTTGGGAAAAGTTCTATTTCTATTCTTAGTAAATCTTTCCTTAATCTCCCAATCATTGATGATGGTGCTAATTTTAGGGATTTTATAGTCAATGATGGGGTGCAACACCTGGAGAAATCTCTAGGGTATTATTCAATTTAGTCTTAAAGGACACTTTCGATGGGGAGTTCGAAAAAAGGTATCCTGGGGTTGCATTTAGTCGATCTAACAACGAGATCTTTATTTCAGAAAATAAGGATGCACACTTTAACGAGGAAGAATTGTATGAGCTAGTGACAGAACTCCAACTGGATGGGGTGATAGATTATAATGAACCAGGTGGTGAACCCCTAAGATGTTATAATAGAATAGCCATGTTAAACACAATGGGCTGCGTAAGCGTATGTAATCCACATTACAGGATTTTTAAATAATATACATAGCATAAAAACAATAGAATGAGATAAGATCTGACACCTGACACAAAATGGAAAGTAGTGGATGAGTGATTTAAATGAGTCCCTAGGTAGAGAAGGTAAAGAGAATGCCAGAAGATTGAATTTTTTTGTAATATAACTTTTTCTGGAATTCCTAGCATAAGTTTAATAAGAAAGAAGAATGGGTCGTAACAATATGCACTGCAAGGGAAAGCTAGCATTGCTTCGGATTCCATACCCATGGAATCCTTGAGAGGGCTAGCAGGTCCCATAGCTGCAGAAGCCTCTGTAGAGTAAGTAGTAGAAGAAGATTGGAAAGCCGATTTTCCAAACGAGTAAGTAATGGGGACCGATGTGGAACAGTCGTGATGGGAAGTTTATTTTTATGGGGCCGCCAAAAAAGTGGATAAAAAGGGTGTGTGGATAATTTTTTTGAACTACCAATAATTTGAAGTTCAGTAACTTCAAAGATCATGTCTTTTCTGGAGCTTTTTAAGCATATAAAAATGTATGAAAACCACAGCTAATGAATACTATAGAGCCTTTTGAACATAGGTATCTAAAAACATCCATAGCACCACCAAAGAAACAAAAAAAGAAAATAATATTTCTGGTAGGCTGGTTTATATCGAGCAGGAACTTATGACAAAACTTTTGAATTTTATGAGAATTCCGCAGATGTTTTCAGGCATAACTAAAAATAAGCTTCAGAATCATTTTACTAGTTATCTAATCTTTATTCAAGAAGTTGAAACTTGTATAGTATATTAGTATTCAGCAATAAGAAGGAAAAAGCATGACAAGTATTGGCATCGTATTTGTGTCATATGATTTTGGAAAACCCGCCAGACATAGGTTATGCTATGCCATCTCCCACTACTCATCATTCATTACGCAGATGAATCACAGAATTTCATGAAGTTTAAACAAGCATATCTATAAGTTTTATTATAGGTATTCTCAGTATTATAGACTTTAGTCACCTGCTATTCTTATTAAAGCACACAGATGCACACCTATCTGGATCTATTTCTTTGCAATTTGCAATATTTTCAATATCATTTACTATATTTGAAGTCTTTATAATTTTTAGCCCAACATGAAGCATTGCAGGATGTTTGCCTTTGTTACATGAATGTAAGCACCAGTTACGTATCTAGGTCAAGTGCCAAAAAGGGGAAACATTGCCTCTCAATTGGGATGGCAGCAGTATAGTTTTTTACCGATTATGATAGGTTATTAATGCTATTGCACATCATTTGGATGACCAACACATTATTTGCTAAGTTTCAGTATTCATCAAGGACATTGAACACGTTAGCTTTTGGTAAAGATCCTTACTGTTTCGAAATCCAATACTATAATATTTGTATGTATCTGAAGTTTTATTATAATAGACTTTGATACCTGGCAAAGTGCTCTAGTGTCTTCATCCTTTATTTTTATATGCATTACATGAAGATTGAAAAATAACCGCAAATCATCTGTTTTTCTTTTCCTTTACTTAGGGGACTTCAAATTGTATGTTGTTCGGCCTCCCAAAAAGAAGAAAAGAAAAAAAAAAATTGTTCTACCATGACCTATTAATAAATTTATAACCTCATCAATATATGAAGAAAAGACTATTGACCAACCGTATTTAAGAATTATCTCCACTGATTTCCAGCCTTTGGCTTTGAATTTGCTGCCTCTAAAGACATCAGCATGGTCACAATTCAAGTTTTAGAAATAAGCGGAGGATAAATCCAGGCAAAAGATCTAGCTAGCAAGCTAAGTTACCCAAACAAAACCCCGTTTGCACAATGTTGATTTATTAGATGGAATAGCCTATCACAGAAGACAGGAATAGATGTAATGGGGGAAACACATTGATAGCAAACTTTACTGATCAAAGAGGATATACAGTTACAGTTATCCAGCCTACTCAAACTTAGAAGATTTCAACTAGAAATAAATGCACCATCTTATCATGTCAATGCTGCTAATATCATGAATCCAAGTTAGATAATTAAAGACAGGATCAGGCAGTTATCCAGATGAAATGTTACTTCAGTTTTAATAAGGCAAACCAGAAATCCAGGGAAAATATAAAGAGAAAAGCAAACATACAAAGGAATGCCGAGGAAGTTTGTCAAAATATCTGAAGAGCGAGCCACATAGGCAACAAGAAGGGCATAATGGATGAAGATATAAGACCAGCTGCAAGAAAAGGACAAGAACCGAGATAAGTAAAAGAACATTTGCAAGGTAGAAGGAACTCTGAACAGAGTTTTTCAACTTAAAAAGGTTTATTGTAACAGACATTGGAGCAACTATAAGCTATATGATTTGGATGCCAGCCTATTACTAACCGTAACTCACCCTTTTAACTGCTGCAACAATATCAAATACTACAATCTTCTCTAGTTCTCTGCATGTAAAGAATAAATCTGCCTCTAAAATGAGCTTTTTTCAAATAACTTTAACTAACTGCAGCATAAAACACCATTTATTGGCTATATCTTTTGGTTAATAACTATAATCACAATGGTCCGAATCTATCTGTACCCTGGGCAATATTTCCTCAGTATTTGCTGGCACACCCCCTTTTCCACTTAGTCTATGTTGGGTTCTACTTGATGAGAGAGAATTAAACATGGTTTTTGCTTCTCCTAGATCATCACAGTGCCTTAAGAACAGAGAAAAATAAAATACTAAAATCCACATTTTTTACATGAGAAAATGCTATTCAGATTAATCTACAGGATAGGTCTTAATGGATTTTTCTTAGAGGATTTAATTGCATGACTGCTTAAACATCAAGAGAGCATAGCAGAAAGGACAACGGAAAGCTTTTCAAAATAATTTAAAATAATGCATTGACATGAAAAGATTAATCATGCATGCAATAGTGCCTACAGATAGTCACAAATAAGAGAATTAAATCCACTCAATAAATTATCCAAGGGGTAACTCTTCTTTTTCAGTTAGAACAATTTCAAATCCCTTACCAAGCAATTTGTACACCAGTACCTCCAAGTGTTCTCATGGCCATTGACACCTGAAGCCAAAGGCAATTATCGTTACTAAGCGAAGGTAGCGATTTCTTCTCCTCTTTCATCTTAAACATATCACCAACGACAATCTTCCTTCGTGAAGAATAAATGCATAAGCCATCAGCTTAAAACAGAAACATCAAATTCCTATTACCTCAGGTTAGAATTAGAAGTCTTTTTGAACTTGTGGACAAGAATTAAGGGCCTTAAAACAGGACAACTTTTGAATTATAGTACCCTTTATACCCCTAATAAATAAGGAGAGAGATAGAATAGGGGTGAAATAGATGAATAAATTGATGAGCAAATATGGAAAAAAAAACAATAAATGTTCATTGAAAAGTGTAAAAGAACTTATATTTTGATCATCCTCAACCACCCTAAAAGGACTTATGTTTCTAACCAGAGGTAGCATTAGATATTAAAGTAAAATCTGAAAATTTTGTCAAAGAATAACAAAAGCAATTGTCAGAGATGGAAAATGGCAGGGTGATATTTGGAAGTTTCTGATTGATATATGATGTATCCTTATGGCACAGTTCAAGCATTGAGAGGAAATTTATACACTACTTTATAGTAAGAAGGTTCTATTACATCAGTCACAAAAGGTGAACCTAGTGGAGCAAAAGGAACCAACCTCCCAAGTCCCAATGACACTATTCCCTTCAGTAAGCAAATATGATTAGCTCAAAATGAATTTCAGCAAGTTTATAGGCTCCAGCCAAAGCAAGCACAGAAGAAAAAAAATGAGGATACCAATGAAACACCACCAGATCCAAGTTCGCACATTGTTTTCACGTTGACTTCAGCAATAAGTAGTCCAGTCACAACCTGCATCAGTTTCCATTCAATGTCACCCAATCATTCGTATTCTTTTTAACTTATGCATAAGAAGATGATTGAGAGTTAAACTTCTTTTTAAGTTTTAAAAATACAAGAACTCATTAAAACTGAATTATTGGGTTACCATAAAAACCTGATATTTAAGAACTCATAAAAACTGAATATCAAACTGCATTAGTTACCATAAATATCCAACAGAGAATACAGATAACTGCTGAGGACAGGAATCCAGATTCTTGAGTGACTGCAGGAATTGCTAGTATCCCTGCACCTACCTATTTATTTATAAAGAAGAAATTCCAGATAAGGACCACTGCTTGTCCGCAAGAAGTAAACGAAATAAATCAAAGTAACAGAAATAACTTGTTTTCAGCTACTTGGAAGGTCAGAAGGAGATAAAAACCATGCAAACAGGAATATTTATTCCCATTTCCCTACCATACTTTCTTCTCCAAACAGCAGCAACCCGAACTAGTACTTGAAGAAGGTGGAGAAAATGGGGCAACAGTTTTAAGTATTGTATATTTTGATGCAATTCCTTTCATCTTGCAACTTCTGATTTAATGATCAATACTAGAAAGGCCTATTGTTTTCATAATAAGAACGTACTACTCTCAACTCCTGTTATTATTTTTTAGATTTTCTAAACTCAAGAGTTAAAATCTTAAACACAACAGAAACCAAGTAACTCAGAATCTTGAATAAATTAGAGACATGGTGAGCATCTACAGTATTGAATATTGATTAAAGAACTAGGTTGAGAGAGCAATATGAAATTGATCTTGCAAAAAATCAGCTAGAATTATTGGTTCAAAATATCAAGGCAGTGATCTGATGATTTTCATAGAAATATAATTTTATACTGTTCTTCTTTCAATGCTTTGAATATATTATCTGTTTATCAAACGTCATCCCAATTAGACACAATTACTTATCATATCACCAAGTAAACCTGTCAAAATTGTAGTAACTAGATCATATTTATCTAGAGTTTGAATAATTTTTCTGAAACAAAACAACTTTCCATACTTAAGCCTAACCAACGCAACTTTTCCATTTAGTGTTGATCTGAAGATCTCTTCCCTCTTTCCATACAAATCTCTCCATTTTTTGTTCAGGAACCAGGACTGATTTTCTTAATCTTCAGAGTACTACCACCGCAGAGCATTAGTCTATTAAATTTAATCATTTTCAGAATCTCATGCAATAATAATTCCTGAATTTAGCATATTGGCAAAGCAAAAAAGGTAAAAACTACAGAATTCCACACATTGGGGGTCAAGAATCACTTACAGTAGTGCCTGCAACAAGAAAAATAGAACTGCTCAGGCTTCCTAGACAATATGAACCAAAAGACAAAGTCACTAACATGTTAACCAACACAAAATAAAAGCCAACAAAAATGGGGGAAAAATATTCAACTTTAGCATTCAATTGTTATAAATTAACAATTTATCTGCCAAATATAAAGAATCTCAAATGCAATTTGCATAGGAACACACGTACCTGGCTCTCTCCTTAAAGTGGCTTGATTAAGGTTCGAAAAAAGCCTCTCAAATTCATAAACATCTTCTTCTTTGATTTCTTCTAGTTCTTGCTCAGCCGATTGTTTCTGCGAGTAACATTTGAATGAAGTAGGTGGATGACAAGCTAAAAGGGTTGGAATTGTAACTTGACTTGAAAATTTCCAAGTCTGCTTCACAATTTTACTGTCTGAGGATGATTGTGAGTTGAAAAGGGTTGCAAATTTTCGTTGAAGCAATGATGAAGAAGAAAATGAGGATATAGAGGAAGCCATTGCCATCATCATCACTCCTCCGTCGTCTTGATGGAGTGACGATGCTGAATAGCAGCAAAATTTGCATTTTCGTTCAGCTTTTGGGATTTAAAAGAGGGGGAACAATGTGGCACAAACTTTAGCTAGAAAGATAATGTGGGTCCGCTCCCTGAAGGGTTAGCCAACGGGCCGGACCCGCTGATTGGGCCGGGCCTGGACGGGCTACGGCTTCTGGACCAGCTAGTCAGGCCGTCGGTAATTTAATTTAACGGATTCCGAACCAATTCGGCCGCAGATTTGAATTTTTTTTTATAGATAACTTGAAGATTAAAAGAAATCTTGAATATAAATTAAATAAAATAAGTTACATAAATGATGAAATTAATTTATATGAAAGAAAGTTATATAATATAATATATACTTATTAATATATGAAAATATAGGATAAATAAGATTTGTTTGCGTTAAATTAAAAACTTAAATTAGAAAACTTAAGATTTTTTTTATTTTAGAAAACTTCAATTTTTTTTAAGTTTAGAAAACTTAGATTTTTTTATAATTTTAAAATATATTTAAATTATTTTTATTAAATTTATTTAAACTTAAGGGTTTTTTACTAAGTTTAGAAAAACTTAAATTAACTTTTTTAAGGGTTTAGAAAATTTAAAGTATTTTTTTTAGGTCAGAAAACTTAAAGTATTTTTATTGAGTTTATAGAACTTAAGAGTTAAAAAAAATTAGAGAAAGTCACTTTGAAGTGGTGGGGATTTGGCATGGACTCTACCAGTTTTATTAATAATAAAATAAAAATGATACAGGAGGGGAATTTAGGGCCTAAACCTCCCAAAAGAAATTACAATTTATAATCCAATAAATTAATCATATACTATCCAACTAAGTCCTAACTATTTCCATAAAAAAAAAATTAATATTATCTTAAGGTCTAGCTATTACAATTTAAATGTAAAAATCCTATCTATTTGATTGAATTTGACTAGAATGGACATCCTTTTCATCTTCTTCGTCAGATGCAGCGGAAACTACATCTATATTCGACCATCGATATTAAACCCCACAATCATGTCTTCCTGAACATATCAATCAGCTAGACACATAAGAGCCTCTAACGTGTTATGGGACATTTGACTCCTAGATTTGTCATTGTACGATGACCATCGGAGAAGACACTTTCAAAAGTCACATTAGAGACAGGAACTGTTAGAATATCCCAAGCGATCTTAGATAGGAAAGGATATTGTACGAATTATTCTTCTACCATCCAAGTATATCGAAATCATCTGTACGATACTGAACTCGAAAAGTGTATTCGTATATAGACAACTCAGTTAGAATTGTTATCGTAGATGATGAACTTGGGGTAGCGCAAAGATCATATTTATTCATCATATATCCAAATCCTCCTCCTTAACTTGAAAAAGATGGCATCTCTATATACTGTGAATGGCTTGCACTTGTCCTCGAGCTTCCTGTTTCACTTTCTCTTGAATAGAGGTCGAATAAGTTTTTCAAAGTTTGAGATGTATACTTTTTTATTTTGTTGGCATTTCTTTGGAAATTAAAAAATAAATCAAAGCGAGTATCCAAACATGAATAAAAAAATCAACTAAAGTTTCAAACCTCTCACTTTTAAAATGATAGTCTAAAATCAAAGCAACACAATACATGACAGGAAAATTTTCGCAATACTTTAAAAAAAAAATTTCTATATCAAAAATCATAGGACCATACATGGCATGTGGTCTAAATTCTCTAAAAACACTTACAACTTTTATCATTGTGGGAAGGATGTGATGAGTAGTGAGGTAGTATTGTCCAGATAAAGTTCACTCACTTGTACAAAAATTTTTAAAAAAGAACAAATAACTACAGTGTCATAAAAAACATTTGAATGAAGTGGTGGTCCATTTGAATCAAGTTTTAAAAAAGAAAAAATAACTAAACCGGTCGATTTTTTTAAAAAAAAAAATTAGACAATGATCTGGGTCGGTAGATCTCAACAGTCAAACCATTGACATCAAACGGCCAGATCATCTGGACCATTGATCTGCAACGGTTCGCGAAGCAGGAGATAAAAAACCCACAAGCTTCAAATCCTTTTTTTTTTTTTGGTTTTTTAGCAGTTGGCCCGAGGCTGGTTGGTCCCAGGCCAGTTTGTAGACTGGTCTGAATTTTGCATGGGCCTAGCCCGTTTCGGGCTTGATATAAGCCGGTTCGAGCCTAGGTCACGATTTACAAAATCAAAGCCCAGGACAGACCACTCCCCTTAGACCGCTTGTATGTGAGTTGACCGCACCTGACCGGTGCGGGCTCAATCCTGGGTTGAAACGGGTCGGGCCGGGCAGATTTGCAGGCCAGCTCGACCCAGTGGAAGGGAGGGACTATAAAGTGAGGTCGATAAAAGACACGCTAAAAAATAAAATAAACGCATAAAAAGCTTAAAAAATTTCCTTCCACTTTCTTTCCATAGCAACTTTTTCTCTCTATTATGTTTGCTCTTCAATTACTTCAAATGATGATCTACGCAAATCCTCGTTAAAAATCGAAAAAAATCTTAATAAACATTCTATAATTGTTTATTTACAATTTAATCAATTTAAAAATTAAAAAAACACAACAAATAAAAAAAATAGAATATGCGCCCAACCAGGCTCAAGTCTCCCAAGACTTACACCCATCTAGGCACAAGTCCAACACCGCCTGTGGCCCAGCCAGCTTCAAATTAGGGATTGCAATAGGGGTGGGTAGAGACGAGGACCCCAACTGTTTGCCCTATCCCTACCTTTCTATCTTGTCCTCATCCACAATCCATTATCGTACTTGGGTATGAAAATCATCACCATCCTCAACTCAACCTCCCTTAATTAATCTTTACTCCCAACCCATCCCTACATTTGGAGATAAAGTCTTGCCCCATTCCCGTCCAAACCCATTGAGAAAAATTTTTTTTATGGGGCCAAGTGACACATTAGATGTATTAATTTCAATAACCCTTTTAAACACAAAACAATAACATGCATGCCACAAAATCAAACGAATTAAAACTTAAAAAAATAATATAAGTAACAATCATTAAAAAAACACTAACTATGTTAAAAATGTAAAAAAATAT
Organism: Catharanthus roseus; assembly: GCA_028651295.1. Classification (NCBI taxonomy): domain Eukaryota; kingdom Viridiplantae; phylum Streptophyta; class Magnoliopsida; order Gentianales; family Apocynaceae; genus Catharanthus; species Catharanthus roseus. The sequence goes on along the minus strand of JAPQWS010000001.1, from coordinate 2,343,443 downwards.
ATAAAATAATAGGGATGTATGAGAGTGGGTGAGGATGGGGAGAACCTGATTCTCGCCCCCAACCCATCCCCAAGTTTGGGTACAAAATTCATCTTCATCCCACTTGAATCCCTAGTCAAACTGGAATCAAATGGGTACAGATGTGTTAGGGGCAGGTGGGTATCTAGTAAGACCTGCCTCATTATCATCCCTACTTCAAATGCTATGATCTTTATGCAACCTTTTTTTTTCCTCATGCAAAGCTTCCAAATTCAAATATTCATAGAAATTGTTTTTTTTTTTTTTTATTCTCATGCAAAATCAACCAAGAACATGCAAAGTATTTTTTTAAAAAATTATCAATGTTATTTTTATTAATTGTTTTAAATATATTCTCATCACGTCCAACCCAATTTTTGTCCTATTTTTAGATTCTTTTAGATTATAAATATGGTTTATGTTTTTAATTTATGTTATACCATTATGTTAGTTATTATTAACAAAAAATAAATACATGTACTAACAATAATAATATACATAATATAACTCATAATAACTCACAGTAATTATGTTTACTTTTTGTTACTTTCATATTATTATGTGAGTTATTTATGTTAATACATGTGTATATATTTGTATATATATTAGCATAATTTGTTTTGTTCATAATTAATTGTTTAATTTTAATTACATATAATTCATATTATGTTTAAATCGATATATTAATTATACTTGTTAATGTTTACAATAATTATGAATTATTTAATTTTAACATGTTGTTAAGTGTTATTGATATGAATTGGTCTCAAAAGAGGCGATTCATACTAAAGTCCCATGGAATATATTCTTCTTGAATTTGTTATGTACAATTGCTATCAAGAAACCAAGACCCAATTCCAACAAATGAACAGGAACCTTAGCTATAATTTTGACCCAATAATTATCTAAGGAACATGAACCTTAAGTAAAAAATTTAAGTCCTGATAAACTATAATAGAACTTGTAGAACCAGCAATATAGACACCACAACCGAGAAGAAAACAAGTCTTGATTGATAAGTCAGTAAAGAGTTACAAAAATAATTTTGCAAAACCTTAACTAGTTCAAATAAAGAATTCACAAGTGAAGGAAAAACCTTTTAAAGTATATATTGATCAAAATCTATTTTTTCAACAAACTTTCACCCAAAGCAATTAACCAAAAAAATCAAAGTAAATCAATCACAATAATTCTTTCCGTTACATAAAAGATTCTTTCCTAAAAAGACTAAATATAAGGAACTAATGACTTGACCCATATTCAAGGATGTTTAAGATAAGGGTTCACTTGGGCGTGTATTTTTCAAATCTTGACTTCTTCTTTAGCCCAAGAGTCTTTAATAAATATATTAAGGGCCTTTTGCACCCTTTAATTCCTTGCCCTTGTCATAGGCTCAATTATGTTAAATGATCCCTTTTAAAAGGATTTTGGGCTTGAAAAATTGGACATGGACTTGAACTTGGATCCTATGGTGCCAATTTAGACTTCTTGGACTTGTGCTCTTGGATTTCATCAGTTATAATTATGTTAAACCCTAAACTCACTTATGTGGGTTGGGTTTAAGGTTTAGGGTCTAGGATTTTTGGGTTTAAGGTATAAGGGAGTTTAAACCCTTAAACCCTAAATCCTAGACTCTAAACCTACTATTTAACATAATAATAGCACGACATGTGAAAATTAAATAATTCTTAATTATTGTAAACATTAACAAGTATCATTAATATATCAATCTTAACATAATATGAATTATATATAACTAAATTAAACAATTAATTATGAACTAAACAAATTAAATGCTAGCATACCCACATATATTAACATAAATAACTCACATAATAACATGAAACTAACAGAAAATAAACATAATTAATTTGGTTATTATTATGTTTATTATTATTGTTAGTGCATGTGTTTACTTTTTGTTAATAATAAACATAATAATAACTAACATAATAGTATAAAATATATTAAAAACAATTAATATAAAAACATAAATAATATTTATGATCTAAAAAATTAAAAAATAGGACAAAACATGAGCTTGGCACGAACGAGAATACATTTAAAACAATTAATACAACAACATAAATAACATTAATAATTTTTTAAAAAAAGCTTTTGCATTTTCTTTTGTTGATTTTGCATGAGAATAAAAATAAAACAATTTGCATGAAGATTTGAATTTGGAAGCTTTGTATGAGGGGAAAAAAAGTTGCATGAAGATCATAGCATTTGAAGCTAGTTGGGGCGCAAGTGTTGTTGGAATTGCGCGCAGCTAGGTCCTCTTTTTTTATTTGATACATCTTTTTTATTTTTAAACCGATTAAATTGTAAATAAACTATTATAAAACGTTGTATTAAGGTTTTTTTTTTTAATTTTTAAAAATTGGATTTGCTTAGATCTTCGTTTGAAGTTGTTGAAGAGTAGAGAGAATGGAGAGAGAAAGTTGCTAGAGAGAGAAAATGAGAACAAATTTTTGAATTTTTTCACGTGTTTTTTAATTTTTTCGCACGTCCCTTTTTCGACCCTCTAAAGTTATATAAAAAATATCATTTAATACTGTCTTGATTTTCAAGTAACATATATTTTGAATGGAAAAAAATGTTCAAGTGACAGATAATGTGAGAGGGAGTAGTATTTATGTTTTTTAAGGCATAGTATTTACCTTTTGATGAAAGAGTCATGTTACATTTAATAACCTAACCTTAAAAAAATCTTCAATTTGTCCGATGTTAATGTCATGTGTTAAGGTGGAATGAATGCACTAATATATTAACAATAATTTTAACAACCCGACCAACGATGTTTATCTTTCCGTAATCATAGTCACTAACTAACCCAATCTACCATATAAACAAAATAAAATACACATACATTCCTATCTAGTGATAGGAAACAACAATCTTCAAGAGTATATATGAAACTTTATCTTTGGAGTTTCAAGTTGAATTACTTTGGTTGTCTAAAGGCATAGATTCTACATTTGTTGCAGTTTATTTGGATGACATTTTCCTAGTAAGCTAAGCTTCATCTTAGAAGCTCTGAACAAAATGAGGCCTAGTTCTCGCTTAAATAACTTTGAAACCATGTTGGGAAGTGATTTTCTATCAGAATCAACTTCTTCTTCCATGTTCTTTTTTATTAGCCATAAAACTTCATATTTATCTCCAAAAATCCTTATCTTATATATCTAAAATATTTTCAAATATTTTCTAGAATCTCGATGTAGATAAAAGGATATAATCTTTTATTAAATAGAACTTTGCATCTTTATCCACCGGCTCGGATTGTCTGCACCACTTTGTATACCACTCTCTGTACTACTTTTCTTGTACGACACATAAATAATATAAACAAATTAACACATAATAATGGTAACGCAGTTTGACCAAACAAGCCTACATATGCAGGACCGAAGAAAACACCTAGCTCATTGACACATTTAGTGTTTTCCCTAGTAGAAAATGTAAACTCCCTTTGCATAATGTATAACTGAAATCCCTTCAACACTTCAAGGCTCTTCCTTGGAATGTAGTTTTTATGGCTTGAACTCCCTTCAACCCTTCAACACCGTTGAAACCAGCAACACTACATGGTTGAACTCCCTTCAACCTCTTCAAGGATCCCCCTTGGTAAAACGCTGCTTTGCTAATCTCCCTTCAACCTACAACTAAGTTGTACGCAACAAACAACACTTCTTTCCCAAGGAACAAATAGCTTGAATAAGAACCAATGTTGAGAAGCTTAGATCTTGTGATCTTTCAAGATATGCAGCGAATCTTAATGATCTTCAAGACTTCTAAAACACTACCAACACTTGTGAGAAACCTTCAGGCAATGTTGAGAAAACTGGACTAGACCCGCAGGTTTGACAGATTGAACCAGGAACTGGTCACTTGTCCTATTTGGTTCATGCTAAAAATCGCTATGGCACTGAACAGGTCAAACCCGGCCAAAATTGGTTGATCTGACCAGGAACTAGTAAAACCCATTTTTATGTTTTTGAATTTTTTTAGGGTTTAGGGTTTAGGGTTTAGGGTTTAGGGTTGATCTGACCAGGAACTTAGTTTCTCTCTCTCTCTCTCCCTCTGTGTGTGTGTGTTTACTCTCTTGATTGAAAAAGAAAACCCTGAATTTCAAATTCTTCAGCCCTAGCTCTCGCTTGCTGCTATTGCATTCTTTGGCGTCAAGAAGAAACCTGCGCTCTCGGGTTCTTCTTTGGCCCCTTTCATGATGATAGAAGATGTATGGAACGAAAAGGAAAGGTTTTTTTTTTTTGGTGAATAGGAAGGAGGAAGAATTGGCTTACATAATGATAGAGAAAGATAGAGAAAGGAAGGGAAAAAAAGAAAGAGAAAAGAGAAGTGATGTGGGGAGGACGCAAGTAGAGATACTAGAGTGGAGAAGTGATAGGGTTTTGGCACTTTTGAATTGGATTTTTTTTAGGGGGAAGGAATTTGTGGGAGAGAGAGAGAGAGAGAGAGAGAGAGAGAGAGAGAGAGAGAGAGAGAGGTATACATGAGATAACATGTGGTAAACATGCAAAAGTTTTTTTTTTTTTTTTAAAGGAACATTGAAAGGTTTCTTCTAGAAATTTGGGATATTATGGCAAGATAATATCTTAGTGGTAGAAGCACTTCTTACCATGCCAAATGTTCTGGGTTTGAACCATATTCCTCTTTCCCAATGAAGTTTTGGATATCATATCGTATCTTCAACTTTTAAGCAAAAATAATAATAAGAGGAATACTAGCAAAACAAGCTATGCATGGGGAGTCAATATTCAATAGATAAATCAAAATTAATTATTTAAAATAATAAAAGTTAATTAAAAATGTGTAAACATTAAACTTATGAAAATATAAAATAAATGTTTAAAAATAAATAAAAAATATAACAGTAAAGATAATTATATAAATTGATAGGAATAAAAAAATGTTTTATAGAATATATTTGTCAATTTTAGAACAACATAACAATCAGAAATAATTTATGAAATATGTTCTTTATAAAAATTGATGGTAATATTGTAAAAACGTCAATCACCTTCTTGATCTTATCCTCCTGGTTAAAAATTAAATAAAGCACAATTCTATTAGGAGATAAAATACGAAATATAAGATGATAATATTTCATATTAAAGCTTCATAACTTAAAATATATTTTAATGTCATTGTCCAGCAGAGTTCTTTCCTCAAGGAAGAAAAACTCACGAACGAAAGAAAAAAGGAAAAAATGTTAATACAATAACTCAATCTATACAATCAAATGAAAACAAATAATTGTTATTTTATCTAGGAATATTATTTTGTTAAAAAAATAACTCTTATGTCGATGTGATCATTAGCCATTTCAAAAAATAAATGTGCTTTAAACATATTAATGACATTCAAATAAGATCCTATACATCAAATTCGAGGACACCATAATTTAACCAAAAAGAAAAAAAAAAAAGAAAAATCCAAGGCCACCATTTGACATTTGAAATTTCACGAAAGAAGACTAAAACCAATAGCATATCGTAGTAAAAGTAGTAGCAATAGCTATTTTCAATTTTCAAAGCTAAATTTTTAATAATTCTAAAATTTAACTTAGACAATCTAAGAATGATAGTAAACATCCATCTCTCTCAAATCAATCAAGCTTTTCCTTTTTGACTGGAACATCCTGATTACACAAGAATGCAAGGTTACAATAAGAAGCTATTATCACAAACTAATAAAAAAAAAAAAAAAAAACTATCACAAACAAAATTTCCAAATAAATTTCAACATAATTTATACATTAGTCAACAAAAATTAAAAGAAATTTTGACTGAATAACCAAAATATTATGATTCTTGAACATATCCTTGGTGAAACGTTCAATACCCATAAACCCATGACATATCAGCAATTTCTCATGATCTCAAAGTTATTCCATCTTCCAAAAGCTTTCCTGTGAACTATAAATATACAAATAAATTCAAAAAATCAATAGATCTGATGTGTGCTTTAATGAAAAAATTAAAGGAGAAATGAACTTGAAGCTTTTTGCTGCAAGGGAGGACATTAATGTTGAGGGGTTGAAGAAAATTGTTGAGGTTTTTAGCTTACAGTCGGAAGAGATTATCACTGGTGTTGATAGATTGCAAAACTTTACAAACAACCTAAATAAAATCATCAAATTCACACGTCTGCTTTTCTCCATTTCCATTTTGCTCAGTTCATAAACATCTATCTTTAGGCAGTAAATGAATGTCTAAAGCGGAAGGTGAAAATTAAAGATATGGATTAGAAAAAAGAATTAAGGAGGAGGATTTAGAAAAAGGAGGAGAGAACGGCGAGTAATGTAGAAGTTTCAAATGGGAAGCAAAACTGATTATAATGTGAAAATGTGATCAATTACTTTTGATTGAGTTTCAGTTAAATTAGGATTGTAGTTAATTTTATATAAACCAATTATAGCTTTCTAACTAATCAAAAAATGAAAAATTCTAGAAATTAAGAATGAAGGATTGAAAGTTTGTAGGAGAGGAGAAAGAAGAAAACATTTATTCAAATATGGATAGTAATATATATATGTATATATATATTATTTTAAGGGGATATACACATTATTTAATATACATCATAATAGATAATTATAGTATGGCTTAAGAAAGTGTTCAACGAATTAACTATTTACGTATTCTTAACTTTAAACTTTCTAAACTCATACTATTATCATAGATATGGAGCCAGCTTCTTCATCCGCGCGTTGTTGTTCAAGCTTCCGACATATTGGTTGGAATATTCGAATTTGAAGTTCTTAGCAGAACCTAGAGCTTCTTGAACTGAGAGACCTCACTCCATCCTCTTTCGGCAAACAGAATGCGAACCGGGGTTTTAGTTCCTATTCCCGCATTATTGTTCAATCCTTTCCTTCTTGTCCATGCGAGGTCATAGTGGTTGTTCTGGACTGAGGATTACCATAATATACTAAACTCTTTTAGCGACCGATTCCTTGTCCTAAATACGGTTTCAGAATCATATATGATATTTCATTTCTCGTAATTTTGTTGTTTTTGTAATATATTTATAATATTTATATATTTATGACATCATTATTATATTTTCTGGTTCAACCACTGGTTCAATCGGTTGAACCAATAAATTAGTGAACTACTAGCTTTACCAATTCGATCTCTGATATGATTTTAACAACATTATCTTCAGGTGGACCTCATGTGCATATAGGTGTGTCGACTTTGGTTCGCATAATCTAGTTCAAACTACATGCCAGTGTGACCACACGCCAGTATGATGATTTCTACAAACTTAGGTTTTCGTGATCTTCAATGATTTGATCAATTTCATATTTCCTTTTTTATTTCCCAAGGACTTAGATTCTCAATCCAACTAAGTTTCCTATAACATCAGATATTCTAGGTAGCACTGTCAAAACGGGCTCAAGCCCGCGGGCTGGCCCGGACCGTCCGCGATATGGACGGATATGGTTTTTAAAATTTAGGCCCGTAAAAAATGAGTCCAGACTGGACCAGACCGTTTTTTGTGCGGGTTTTTACGGGCCGGTCCGGTCCAGTTCGCGGGCTGGCACTTTTGGGAGCCATTATCTATATGAATTATTTTAGGACCTAATTTAAGTTATTTATTTTCTTAGAGACTTAAATGAAAATAATGTGTTTCTAAACCCTATCCTATTCCTATACTCTTGAACTTTCTTCAGGCAGCCTCCCCTCTCTCTCTCACTCTCAGTCAGTCTCGTCTCTCAGCTCTCTCTGTCTCTCATTCTTCTTCAATTTTGACTTCTTCTTCGGTAATCCTCAGCAGACAACAGCCGCAGCCGATGACCCTCACCTCTCACCGCCGCCCCCACCCACCAGCCGCAAGTCTCCAGACTCTTCACGAACAATCGACACCTCCCGCAGCTCTGCTCCGCACTACTGGTCCACTGCGCAGTTCTGCAGCAGCACAGACGCCACACGCTGCACCCACCCACTGCACCGCTGCACGCGAACTCTCTGGCGACAACAAGTCAGACTCGGTAAGTAAGATTTACAGATTGTTTTTTTTTTTTTTTAGTTTGGTTCTTTAGAGTTTGTTCGTTCTTGTTTGTCCGTGTTTGTGAATTTATGCCGTTTGTGTGTTACTTTGTCTGTTCTAGCTTTATTTAAAAGAAAAGATGTAATGATGTTTGTAATTTAGAAGGGAGTAGTTATGCCAGAAGGACTTGTGTTCTAGAGGTGTTTTCGAACTAGCTGACTTGAACTTTTTTGGAACTTTTGAACATCTCTGAATCTTTGTCATACATTTTGAGTAAAATAAACTGACTTGAACCAATTTACTACAGTTAGCAGTGTCAAAAGTCCAAAAGAGGGCCTAATGTAGTTACAATATAAAGAACAATGCTAACTACAAAACATCTTTGAATCATTTTCATGCATTCTGATCTGAATCACTGCTGCAGCTTTCCAGATAAAAAAAAGGCCTTATGTAGTTACAATATAAATATAAAAGATGTCCTGCAGCTACATGGTGTGTCTCAATGTTTTACCTAGGCACTATATCATGTTTTAATGTTTATGTGATTGTGTTTGTGTAGTGTTCGCTATGTGAATGTGTTTGTGAATTGAAATACTGCAGAAAATGGATAAAAATGTTGATGATGATGAATCAATTGCTGAACAATCTCAATCTTCAAAAAAGGTAAAAAAATCTAAAAGTTCAGATGTATGGACATATGCTAGGAATATAGGTGAGAAAGATGGTAAGCCGAGGGACGAGTGTCTTGGTTGTAAGAAAGTTTATGTTGCAGGGGGGAGTACACATGGGACATCTACTCTTAAGCGTCATATAGATAAGTGTCTTCCTTTAAGGGCTAAATTTCGGGATGTGGGTGATATGATTATAGACAATACTACTGGGAAGGCAAGAAAAAGAAAAATTTCTCAAAAGGTTCTTCGTGAAAAAATAGCTTTGGCAATCAAAAGCATGACCTTCCTTTCTCATTTGTTGAGTACGAAGGGATTAGAGATATTTTCATCTATCTCAATCTCATTGTGAAACACATCTCAAGGAATACAGCTGCATCTGATGTGTGGAAAGTTTATACAAATAAGAAAAATTGCTTGAAACAAACTTTAGCCGATGTTCCTAGTTGTATATGTCTCACTTCCGATGTTTGGACTGCTTGCACATCCGAAGGTTATATTTGTTTGACTGCTCATTTTGTTGATGCTACATGGAAAATGAATAGTTGTGTACTTGCTTTTTCTGATTTTCCACCCCCACATTCAGGGGTTGAATTGTCTAGAAAAGTTTATGATTTGTTAAAAGAATGGGGAATTGATAAGAAAATATTTTCTATAACCTTGGATAATGCCTCTTCTAATGATAATATGCAAGATATTTTGCGTGAACAACTTTGTTTGCAAAATAGTTTGTTGTGCAATGGTGAATTTTTCCATATTCGTTGCTCAGCACATATCTTGAATTTGATTGTGCAAGAAGGTCTAAAAGTAGCTAGTGAGGCTTTGTCTAAGATTAGAGAAAGTATCAAGTATGTTAAGGGCTCAGAGGGGAGAATGAAATTTTTTGAAGAATGTATTACGCAAGTGGGATTAGAAATGAGGGTTCATTTGAGATTGGATGTTTCTACTTGATGGAATTCTACTTTTATAATGCTTGAAGGTGCTTTAAAATATCGACTTGCATTTTCTAATCTTGCTTTAAGTGATAGGAATTACAAGTCTTGTCCTTCACAAGAAGATTGGTCAAGGGCTCAAAAGATGTGTGATTTTCTCCGTCCTTTTTATGAAATGACTAAGTTGATCTCCGGTTCTTCTTATCCAACTTCTAACTTGTATTTTGAGCAAGTTTGGAAAATCGAAACCATGTTGGTAAAATATATGGATCATTCTGATGATATCATAAAAGACATGGTCTTGCGGATGAAGATTAAGTTTGATAAGTATTGGAAGGACTACAGTGTCATTCTTGCAGTTGGGGCAGTTCTTGATCCTAGAGTGAAATTGAGAGTGGTGGAGGCATGTTATGAAGCGCTTGATCCAAGTACTGTTTCTGAGAAGATGGATCTTCTCAAAAAACATTTTCATATGTTGTTTTCACAATATTAAAAAACATCAAGTACTTTCTCGCAATCACAAGCTCAAGCTAATAGCTCACAAAGAATTGGAGATACCGATGATATTGTTGTAAGTTTCTTATTTTTTAAAACAAATGCTTTCTACTTTAAATATTATCTCCTAAACATATGCCACTTAATTTTTTACTATTTTATTTGTACTTGTTTTCTTAGGATTTTATGTCACTTTCTAGGAAAGTTGTTAAAACTAGAGGGAAATCTCAATTGGAGATTTACTTGGAGGAACCACATTATGAATGGAGCCATTTTGCAAGATTAGACGTTTTGAAATTTTGGAAAGATAATGCATGTAGGTTTCTTGAATTGGCTTTAATGGCTTCTGATATTTTGAGCATTCCAATTACTACCGTGGCTTCAGAATCTGCATTCAGTATTGGTGCTCGAGTTCTTAACAAGTATAGGAGTTGTCTTCTTCCCCGACATGTACAAGGTTTAATATGTGCACGTAATCTGGTTCCATGGTTTCATTCCTCCACGAGGCGAGAGTAAGTAAAAATTTTCTTCATTTATATTTAATTTATAATTATTATTTACTAATATTTTATTTACTTTGTATTTTTACAGGTAATGATGATGAAGAAACAATTAAATCGATGTTAAATGAATCATTGTCCTCTAAAGTGGATTCAAATTTGTTGAATGTTTCTGAAGATGAAGATGATGTTGAAGAATAAATACTATGAAATGTTTATTCTTGTATGATTGTTGGATAATTATTATGTACTTATTCTTGTTGGAGAATGTTTGTTGTTATCTTGTTTATTTTGGTTTTTTTTTTTTTTTTTGGGGAATTATTTGGTACAAATTATTTCAGTTTATGTGTTGGGAACTACTTGTTATCTTGTTTATTTCTAATATTATTATGGGATGTTTATAAGTTTATAGTTTATTTAGGTTTGTAATATTTGAATTTTAGACCAATATTTAAGTTTTTTTGGTATTTAAGTGTTTCAATATAAATATACTATAATTAGGGGACCAAATTTGAAGAAATTTTTTTTTTTAGCCAGCCCACGTTTACCCGCGGGGCTTGGTGCGAACGGATATGAGTTCCTACAATTTTGGCCCGCCAAAAACGGGACCGGACCATTTAGGTGCGGGCTTGACACGGTCCGGTCCTGTTCGGCCCGTTTGACAGTACTAATTCTAGGATTACGGAGATCTTGTCTAGCAAGGTATCTCTAATAGTATAGGTAGATTAGGAAACTTAGATCTTGCACAATCTTGAAAGATTTGGTGTGATCTCTTTGATGCAAAAACAATGTTAACCAACTTAGATTAATATTCGACGAAACTCGTGTTAGGTCAGGCGTGTGTTTCATGCACATGACACAGCATCGACATGACACAACATGTTGTGAAGTCAATATCTAATAACACTTAATGCAATAAGTTCTTAACTAAATCATTTTAAAAGGTAAATTAATTTATCAAACAAGGCCTAAGTAAAAATCCTCAAACTAACAGTTGTTTTGATCTGTTTTTGAAAATTAGTGGTTTGTATAATCTCTTATGTTATGTTGATCCAAGAGTTGTGTAAGGGTACTTATCTTAACCTATAAAAGAGATTGTTTGTGTTAGTAGAATACTGAAGGATACGTTCTTGGGAGTAGATTTAAGCATGCTATTGAACTATTATAAATCTCTAGTGTTATTTACTTTGTCTTTATTAGCCTGCTGAAGTTTTTCTTCTCAGTCTGATAGAAACTTTCGAAAAGAAAAACTCGCTTTTCCGATGCGATGAACTGAAAGAACACCTTCGTAACTTCAAACTCAATGAAGCTCTATACCATGAGTCCATCACATGTACTAACAAAGGATTTATGAGCAAAATCTGTTAATGATTTACTTACTATATTTTATTGGCATGATAATACAGTCTAGAACTCTCAATCAAATGCTCAGCAACACTTCTTTATTGCAACTCCTTTTTAGTTTGAGATAAAAATTGTTAGACCGATAAAATATTTAAAAGTCTAATTCACTCCTTACTTGGTAGAATTCAAATGTCAATGCAAAAATCCTACAGTGCGCCTATGTTGTTGTTATCATCATTTTTCCTCTTCAATATTTATTTTGTTTTTTATTTACTCTTTGAATTAATGTAACTTTAAAAAATCCCCGGTTGACTTCTAATGTAAAAGAGTTAATAATTTGACAAAAGTTAAACCTCCTCTTAAAAAAAGGTTAAAATTGTCAAGTAAGAATAAAAAAGAACGAATGTGTTATGAATATACCTATTTAGTGGATGTCCATAAATCAAATGGATAATTCTCATCATAAGGATAATTATCTACATTAAGATAGGTGATCTAGTGACACTATCATCAAGTTATCCTATCCATGATAAAGGATAGGATTTTATTCAAATGTTTATCCCTTCTCCTATACTCTCTCTCTATATATATATGTATACATACACTCTATCCCCTCTCCTATACTCTACATATAGAGAGCTTTGTAAAATGTAGAAACGAATAAGATGAATTCATACGATTCTCCCTATGTTATGGTCTCTCTTTCCTTTTATTTTTTAGTTTATCTTTTAATTTATACATGAATTTTATAACAAGTTATTAGCACGAGTCTCTACCAAGTGCAATTTGAAGTTGTATCAGAAAAGTTTTGAAAGTCTTTATCATGATAAACACATCTTGTCAAAATATTTTTTAAGGTAATTTCTCCTATCATAAATCTCTGTTTTCATGATGAATTTTGTTCATTTTGAGCTTGTAACTTTTCATATTCTGGGAAAAATTATATATCAAATATGAATATTTAATGCTTAAATATATTTATGTATGGTTTGGTTCTTGAAGACACCATAAAAAAAAATTATATAGCATTAAAGTTATTTGGTTGTTAGTAATATTTTAGAAAGAATATATATAACCACCAGGAGATGGTATAAACACCAGTTATAATGAGTTATGTTTGTGGGTATAAAAATATATTCATTGTGTGAGTTTATGACTTTTGGAATTCCTTACCAATCAAAGCTATATGAATGATAATGTAATAGAGAAAAATTTTTGTCACTCATACCTCATATATGCTCCTGTAGTACCTATACCGAGGTAAATATTTTGAATTGATCTCATGTTTTTTAGATTAAATGAGAAGGTGGGTCATAGATGAAGTATTGTGATACTTGACTAACAATTCTATATCATTCCTTGAAGTGAATGTAATTAGGTTTTGTAATTTATTTGTAAAAGTAATTTGGTTGTAATTTTGGATGTGATAAAAATATTCTCTACAATTATATTGGTGAAATGACTCATCAAATTTTCAAAGTATATATGTTCACCTGAAGTGAAAAAATTATGAGAAAAAAATATTAATTATGATTTAACATATTATGTGGATATTATCGATGTAATATGAATAAGTATTTATTATTTACCTGTAGTACATTTGACATCCTAATTTGCTAATTAATTAACATGAGCAATGAAAGAGCAAAAATATTATTTTACTCCCCTAAATTCTGATATTGTCAACAATGGTATCAATATTAATTATTCACTTTACTATGATACATATAGATGTAGCTAGTTTCTCTAAATCTCTAGAAGAGAATTTTTGACATTTTTATTGTTGATAAAATTTGTCAAAGTAATCGAATTATTATAGTATTTTCTAATCAGGTTGTAAATTTTTACTTTTTTCAATTTTAGATACTATGTAATTTAAATTCCCACGTTATTTTTCATTAGTTTTATTTCTATTCGTGAATAAAAATACAGTATGTGTATACATTATTCATTTGAATATGTTTGGTCAAAAATATCAGAAGTGGAAATGGTAGTCTAGTTCTAAAAGAACTAGTTAATTGAAACTCTGGAAAAGTTATTATTACTTGAAGTATTTGGAGTAAAATATGAATCCTATCCACTAAAGTAGTGTAAAAGTTAATTATGATTTAATGATATTCTTCATAATGAAGATGATCTTGAGATAGTGGATAAAATGAGTTTATATTGATATTTTTGTTTTAATTGAACAAATTGTATCATAGAAACTATTGTTTCCATTCTATAACTCATCCATAATTTATGTATTCGAGATATATATGAAGTACTTGAAGTTTGTTGATATAAATAATAGTTTATTTGTGCAAATAATTTATATATTGGTGTGACCGGTTGGGCCATCCTGGATCACTAATTAAAATACAAAATTTTATTTAGAATTCTTAGAAAAGTTATGGGAATGGAAATTTCCTAATCTAATGAACTTCAATACTACTTGTTTTCAAGGTAATATGAATATTAATAGTATTATTTGGGGTTGAATGTGTTTCAGATAAATACAAAGAAATATTAGTCAATGCGCATTGACAACATAGTCATTTATATATCATTAATATGCAACTTTTTGTTGCCTCTCTTTGATTATGAGCGCATATTCAATATTCTCCTACCAACACAATTTTGTCCCAATAATACTAGTAGTATTATATGAACATCCTAAAGAATATGTTCATACACCAAATGGTTTTGGAGAACCATGGATGCCTTGAAAAATTGAAGTAAATTCTTAGTAGTACTTATTCGTATTTTGCCAATAAATTTTATGAGTTCTCCTCTTTATAATTGGTTTGTGGTTAGTAACCAAATATTTTCCATTTCCAAGTTAAATATGATTGTGTTTTTTTTTAATATGCTCCACCACGAAAGAAATGAGATGGTACCTCAAGAGAGGTTATAAGAAAAACATTGGGAGCAAATCTAAAGAGGAAGATTTGTATTTTGATGATTTTGAATGTGTTTTCCAACATAAAGATGAGATGATATATATGAAAATGAAACTGGATGAATATAATATTATTTGGTGTCTTATTTGGATCCTCATAAAAATATCTTAAATTCAAAGTTAAAAAATATAATTTATCTAGCAGGTATGTTTAGGACTAACATCCGGTTGCAAGAACACTCCTATTATACTTAGATGTCCCTGAAGGATAAACTAACACTACAAATGAATTCGAGACACAACTAAAATAGTGATAGATAAGTCAGTTCCAATGTATATGATGAATTCCTTAAACATAAAAGAAGCAAATAATTAAGATGGTCATATATTTAGTAAAACTGAGAAAAAAATTCCTCCAGAATTTTCCTAAACATGACATATTATTTTTGGTAGAAATTCAAGTACCTGAAAGTTATTATAATGAGATCTCAATAAGTCATATGTTGATTCTAAATTATTATGAGACTGCAAAATAGTAGAAGACATCAATAGTATTTATATACATAATATGAAATAAATGAGGATCTAAAATGAAAGTTTGTAGACTCGAAATTCAATATTCGAGATGATAATATAGTGTTTGCACGATCAGAAATATGAATGTCCAGACAGTTAAACAAGTATACTTGAAGTGTATGTATATTTCGAGTAGGAATTATATACTTGAATTGATGGATACATGTATATTTTCTTTTATCTTGTAAAATACCTAATATTTATATGAAGTCCTATAGAAGGACTCGAGATGCCTGAGGCATATATAAATAGTCATTCTTGAAGAATACAACATTATTGTCTTAGTGATAATTTTCAAAGATGATATTGATATATCCAAATGCCCACGTATAGGAACTTGTGAAAGATTTGCTTATACTTGTTACATATATAATTCTCATTCTATTAATAAGAGATGTCCTTTTTGTATGATTTACTACTTATCATTTTGATAACTTAGTGTTTCCCATTTCATGAGGAGACAATTATTAATTATAACATAAGGACATTTCAATCGAGAAAAATATGATCACTTTATCATCTTGATATAGCATATGCATTAGTGAACCAAAAGTTCACAAGTTTGTTCATTTGCTAAGAATTATAAAATTATCTAATGATTTATCTGAATTCCAAAAGAGTTGATCAAATTTATTGATGATCTATTTTGGAAAATGTCTCTAAAGTACAAAATGTGAGCTTTATAAATAATAATTTTCAAGTACGCTTAAAGCGTAACTCTAATTTTTAGTTTTAAAGGTAAAATATCTTAGCATGTAATAATGATAATTATGACATCCAGCTGAAGAGTTTCCTAAAGTAAGTAATTATTGAAGGCAAACATTGTGATAAAAGGTTTAAGAGAATTCAAGCTTGAATATCTAGAAGATGTTATACATAGGCACGTCCACATCATTATGTACAAAAACACTCGTTCGGATATTTGAGAAGTAATAAAGAATATTGAAGAATTTTTGTCTTGGAGTACTATAAGTTGATACAGTATGTATATTAATATACTATGATGCAAGTAAATACTTCATATAATTCTTCTCTGATCTGACGATTTTGAAATGATCGAAAACTTTGTCCTCATGAATCTCCTTACAATTACTTATCTTTGATACCAGCGGCTGTTGGGGCTGCAACCAATCTTTGCTCACCAGCGTATTGGAGATCCTTTCTAGCCTTCTATTGAACTTCTCAGGCGGTCGTGTTGATTTAATTGAAAAGTATGCCTCTTGTTTCGCCATCTTCCTTCGATTCCTTCTTTTTAGGCCGATCCAACCTTCTTGCTTTTATCCCTTTGACCAGTTTAGTAAGGCCCAGGCCCCTATTACTATTCCAAATATCTTCAGTTGAAAGCTTCTTCGCAACATCCCTGCTTCCTTCTTTATTTCTCCTTGAAAAAGGGTTCTTTCAGACGAGGTTATAGAACTTATTATTAAGAATATCCAACTTCAGTTGAGATGGATTTTACAAAGTAATAATTATTAAGATCCACACATATTATATACAATATAGAATTTTGTATTAGAGATATTTATAAGAACAACTTTTTTTTTTTTAAGTTGTAATTTAAGTGATTAGCTAACAATGTGTGTGATCAAAATCCAAGATAGTTGAAATCCTAGATATTCTAATTATTTTGATAATAAAGTTCAAAGATATACTAAAGGAGATAGGATAAAGTATATTTCAAAATCTTTCGTTTAAGAATGGAGAAATTGATGTGCGACGAATTTATAATCAAATAAGATGGTCCAGAAGGTCTATTCATTAAGATAGTACCGACTGCATTGTTTGAGAATTGAAATTTGGAATGCAGTTGGTTCGCTTATGTACAAAATAGGAGAGAAAACATAAAAGAATGATGCACTCTTTTCTCATTCACTAGAAGTTTTTTCCCACAGGGTTTTTCTCTAGTAAGGTTATGAATATATCTATTTAGTGGATACCCATAAATCAAATGGATAATTCTCACAATAAGGATAATTATCTACATTAAGATAGGTGATCTAGTCACACCATCATCAAGTTATCCTATCCATGATAAAGGATAGGATTTTATTCAAATGTTTATCCCCTCTCCTATACTCTATATATAGAGCTCTAAGGAGCTTTGTAAAATGTAGAAATGAATAAGATGAATTCATGAGATTCTCCCTATGTTCTTTGATTTCTCTTTTCTTTTATAGTTTATCTTTTAGTTTATATATGAATTTTATGACAAAATGTGTTATGTATTTTAAAATTTCAGTGGAAATCCTTGCATTTCTAAAAGTATAAAACCCCACCTTATCCTTCCCTTAGGATGCTTATTTATTAAGATGATATTTATTCTTACAATGTTATATTTAGTGCATCATCGTGCCTTGGCTATATGTATAGAAGGCATCATATGTGAAAGATATACTGACAAAAAAGAAAAAGTTTTATTATATATTATTTTGATTGTCTCTTTATTTTTTCACTAGTTTAGCATTTTTATTCTTATATAAGACACTCTAAATTTACAACACATTATCTCTACGAGTCTCTTCCTTCTTCCTTTTTGAAGAGTTCGGAAGCCTTAATTTTATCAGATATAATCTTCATAGAGATTAACTCAAATCTACTAGTTTGGAGGTTTGAAAATTTATGAGTTTTATTTTATAAATTTTATTTTCATGATTAATCTTGCTAAACTTCAATTTATTGCTCTTAATATTTATGGGAAAAATTATCTATCATGGATACTTGATGCTGAAATCCATTTAAATACAATGGGTTTTGGAGCAGCGATGGCAGCGATATAGTTTTTTCCCGATTCTGAATGGTAACCGACCGATTATATAACTGATTATGTGACCGATGGTAATTTTGAATGGATTTGGTAATTACTATGATCAAACTGATACTAATACCAAACGATTTTGGTAAAAGAGTTATACCGATGAAAAATACCGATACCGATTATTATATATAATTTAATAAAAAATTAAAAAAAATCCTAAACTATAATTTAACAAAAATAATGACCCATGACTAATTTATTTGAAATATGAAGAACCTACAACTACATACACCAAACTTTAACCAAATAAACCCTAAGACTAAAAGACATTCTCTCCATCAATTCCCTCATTTCAAAGAGCCGCAACCACCATACCTCTCATCTCTTCTCTATTCTCTCGGTCCTCTGCCGACTGCCGTTCCTTTCCGTCTGACCATCTGACGCTGCTCACTAAGACTAAAAGATATTCTTGGCAATTATATTAACTCATTTCACTCAAATAGCCCGTAGCCGCCATACCCCTCCTCTCTTCTCTATTACATATTTGATTGTTGTTTCGCTCCGTCGGATCATCCGACAATGCTCACTCCAACGTCAGCTCAGTTCCACCTCCCTCTCCATCTCCTCCTCTCTGGTTTTTTGCTTGTGTAATTGTTCTTTGTATTGGTTAATCTGTATATTCATCCTAATTAAATGTTTGATATCTTACGTATATAATACTTATATGTCTATTTTTATGTATTCTATTACAAGATACAGTTATTCTAGATATCTTTTGTATTTTAATGCATAATTATCGTTCTTGTTTTTTGGTTATATTAGATTCTGTTACATATTTGATTTTCGGTCAATGCTGATAGAAAATGCGAGTTTTATTTCCAAAACCTTGTTCAAGTATAATAATTTCACATAATGGTTGTCCCCATTATTATTGTGAGAGTGGTTGATGTTGATTGATTTCTTATAATTTCTTAAGTGAAGTCAAACATGTGTGTGTGAACTGTGGCCTTGGTTTTTTATTAGTTTGATTAGGACATGACTAATTTAATGGAACTCATAGTTACCTATCATTTTTTCTTCACTTTTCTTGATGTTTCCTATAGAATTGGTTTTACTAAATTAATTGCTCTGTGTATATCATCCTATCTGTTTCTTTGCTAATATTCTTTTTGAGCTTTAAACTTTTTGAGCTATTCCATATAAAGTATAGAAATTTATATAATGTGTGTTACTTATGCTATGCTCCAATTTTTTTTCACTGTCGAATCATGTCATTTCAAGAACTTGATAGTCATGATGAATGTCGTAGTGGAACACCTAATTGTTCTGTCAATTTTTCAACTTCTAACTCTCATCCTCCCTTAAAGCTAAATACTACACAGTCAACAAATTCTAGTCCCACTAACCATCTAATCTAAAGCTATAGAAGTTAGAGCACAATTACAGCCTTCTAGGAAACGGAAGTTGAGTAGTTTTGTTTAGAATCACATGGAAAAAATGATAAAAGATGGTGTTAGAGTTGCAATATGTCAATATTGCAAAAGAGAATTTAAAGGTGATAGTAAAATTGGAACTACATGATTGAAAATCACTTAGATAAATGTCCAGCAAGAAACTGTCAAAGTATTGATGAGTCTTTTGAACGTAAAAAACAAAAAACAAGTACAAGTTGAGAAGCTTGTTGATGGAAAAGTACAAGTGAGAAACTTTACATTTGATCCTAAAGTTTCAAGAAAAGGACTTAAAAATGCTATTGTCTTGCATGAATATCCCCTCTATATTATTGAACATGTTGGTTTTAGGAGGTTTGTTTCTAGTCTTCAACCTCTATTCCATATGGTTTCTTGTAATACCACAAAAAAGCATATCATGAATATTTATGACATCGAAAAGGATACAATGAAAAGTCTTTTTCAATCGAATGGGAGTCGTATTGCAATCACTATGACATGTGGACTTCTAACCAAAAGAAGGGATATATGAGTATGACAACATATTTTATTGACAACAATTGGATTCTACAAAGTCGCATTTTGAGGTATTACATTCCTTCTTAAATATATACTACTTGTTTATTCATACTTTTTTTTGTTACTTTAGTTTATATTTATGTATCTAAAAGTTTTCTTGCTTGAATATAGGTTTGTTTATGTGCCTACACGTTATACAATGATGTGCTTGCTGAAGCTTTAATTATTGGGCTATCCTCATGGAATTTGAAGACCAAGTTGTCCACTATCACCGTTGATAATTGCTCCACCAATGATGGTATGGTAAATATTTTTGTTGAGAAATTATTTGTTGATTGTTTGCTCAATGGAAAGGTTGTCCATATACGATGTTGTGCACGTATTTTGAATCTTATTGTGAAGGATGGGTTGTCTGTTACTGAAAAGGAAATTGAACATATTCATGATAATGTTGCATATTGGTCTGCTACACTCTGTAGAGTTGAGAAATTTGAAGAAATGGCACATCAAATGAAAATTAATTGTTCTAAGAAGTCGAGCCTTGACTGTAAAACTAGATGGAACTCTACCTTTTGATGCTTCTAACAGCTCTGGAATATATAAAGAGTTTTCCCTAAGATAAATCTTAGGGAAAAAATTATTCTTGTGTGCCATCAGAAGAAGAGTGGGATTTATCTAAGAGAATTTGTGTGAAACTTAAGACTTTTTTTCAAATTTGATAGAGTTTTTTTTAGTCACTATATAACCAACTTCAAATGTTCATTTGTCAAAAATTTGTGAGATTAGAGATGCTTTGTGTAAATGGAGGACATCTGAAGATGAAGTAATTGTTGCAATGTCAAACAAAAAGTTTGATAAGTTTGAGAAATATTGGAGTGTGGTGCATGTTTTCATGGCTATTTCAATTGTTTTGGATCCTAGATACAAGATAAAGGTGGTAGAGTTTTACTTTCCATCTATTTATAGTAAGCTTGCCAATTATGAGATTCAAAATGTTAAGAATATTTGTTATGAGTTACTATAGGACTATCAATCTAAGCAAATGCCTGAAAATTCTACCTCTATGCTTGACATGTCTAACTCATCATCTATTTTGGGAGATTTATCTAGTGTTAAGGAGGAAGGAGAAAACATGGCTAGGTCGGTTCAATTTCTTAGTAAATGCTCTACTAATATTCATATTAAGTTAGAGTTGGATAATTATTTAGAAGAACTTGTCTTGCCACGGAGTCAAAATTTTGATATTCTTAATTGGTGGAAAATAAATGGTATCAAGTATCCAACTTTGCAATTGATTGCCAAAGACTTTCTAGCCATTCTAGTCATGGCTATAAGCGGGGCGGGTCTTACTCATACCCGCGCGTGTCTATACCCGTTTATAGCGCGTAAGGTTAAAATTTTACACTCCCGGACCCGTACTCATACCCGTATTGATTCTATTAAATGGGTATGGGCAGGGTATGATGATACCCAGACTCATATACCCGTATACCCATTATAATAAAATAATATATATTTATATATTATATTATTTTTATATTTTTTTTATTAATACATAATTTATACATTTATGATATTATTTCTCTTAGTCTCACTCTCACTCTTCTTTAGTCTCTTCTCATCTCGTTCTGGATCTGGTCGCCACCACCGGCTGCTTCTCTCTCTCTCTCTCTCTCTCTCTCTCTCTCTCCCTCCCGAAACCTCATCCAATTCCAATCCCTCACTCCACTCTTCCATACCGCCACTGCCTGCTGCTGACTACGACTACCACTGGTCCAGCTGCCAACGCTGCTCTATTCAATCTCTCGACACTGGCATCGACATTTTAAGTTGTTATACATTTTTGCTATCAATTTCTCTTAGTCTTACTCTTCAGTCTTTCTTTTCTTTATGTGGTCTCCGTCGGTTGTTCTCCCTCTTTCTCGAAGGCTGAAATCTCGAACAGAAAAAACCCTCACTCCATTCTTTGATACTGTCGCTGCCAATTGCTGACTGCGACTACCACTGCTCTGTTCTTCCAACTTCTTTCCGATAGGTTTATTGAAGATTTGTGTGGATTTGTGCTATACTATTTTTGTTGTTGGCTGCATTGAAGATTTGTGTGGTTTACTTTAGGATTCTGTTTATCCTTTCTTAAATCACTAGGCCTTATGATTATTTCTGTTGTTCTGAGATTTTAAGTTTAGTTTTAGGTCTTATTCTATGATTATTTGTGTTGAAGTAATGTTTTCAGTCCTGTGGCCTTATGATTTAAAAAATACTTAACAATTTTTTTTCCTTGAAAATAAATTGTAGTTTCTATGAGTCTGCAGTTTTTAAATCAGAATATTTTGAGTTGTTCTACAACCCATGTCTGATATTGTCCAATGCACATAGTTGTAAATATTTTGAAGAGGAAAGGCTTTGTAAATATTTTGCTTTCAATTTCCTTTGGCAGTCCGGTCCAGAAGTAATTGATAGGATTGTTGGGTTCCATAATGATAAAACACTGCTTCCTGGTTTAGTAGTTGATGAAAATAGAAACACCAAAAACATGACTTTCCTAAATTTTGTTATTAATTTGTCAAAAATATCTTTTTTTATGGGGTAAATAAATTTGTAAAAAAGATGGTAAATAAATTTGTCAAAAGTGTCAAAATACATATGGAAGAAACAACCAAAGCCAATAGCCAGAACTTTCGTCTGCCGACAAAAACTACCCTATATTCTTTCTCTTTCTTTCCATTTCAATCCAATATGATAGGTTAAAGTTACTTTTTTAGGTTTTCTAATCAGATTTATATAAAAAATAATTTTTATGAATAAAAATATAAATTCTTTTGCAGCAAAATAAAATTTGTATTAATTTTAACATGAAATACCCAAAATTGTTTTAAGCTTAGATTTAAAAAAAAAAAAAAAAGAAATTAAGTACTCTATTATTCCATCTTCCCATCCACTGATTCTCCGTTTCTTTTCCCTTTACGAGAGAGGATTTTTCCATTTTTCACTTTTGGATAGTTTCTTCATAATTGTCTTATTCCCAAGCAAGAATTGGGATTGAAAGAGTTGTCTTACACCTGTTAACAAACTAGTTTTGTACTTGGAGTTGAATCTTGACAAATAATTGAACTTGTGTCAATTGTGAAGCCACCACATAATCTTTCTTTTCATTATAAATTACTGTACTTGTAATCTTACCTGAAGAATATTGTAATCAAATTTTTGCTTGGGAAATTGGAGTAAATTACCTATTGAGTTAATTAAATGCTTTTCTATATGATTTATTTAGGATGTTTGGTACACTTGGAAATGTTGGATCAATACCAATTGAAAGTTCCAAGGCATCTAATATTGATGATATGTAAATAACTAATTACAATGAGTTGGTTCGGTTGAATGTCAAAGAAAACCTAGAAGATCAAGCAGATCCCTCAAAGGCAAAAACTTCGGATGTATGGAAAGAAATGTCAACATTACTGATCCTAATGGAAATATTAAAGCTCAGTGTAATTGGTGGAGAAAAAAACCTGCTAGCGGCAGAAAGCGGGGACTACTCATTTGACTAAACATTTGAAAGTTTGTATTGCTAGAAAACTTCGGTCCAAAGGACATTAATAAATTTAACATTCAAAAAGTACTGTGACAGGTAACATTGAACTTAGTAATTTTAAATTTGATCAAGAGAAGAGTAGGAGGGCTTTAGCAAAAATGATAATAAAGCACAATCATCCTTTCAATATGTGTGAGCATGAATTCTTTGAGAAATTTTGCAACAATTTGAATCCCAACTTTAAGATTATTTCTAGAAATAGAATTAGGGTGGAAGTGATGTTAGTGCATAAGGAAGAGAAGATAAAATTATATGAATTCTCGAATGGTCTTGATTGTAGAATCACATTAACAACTGATATTTGGACTTCAGAACATGCTAATATTGCATATACTTGTCTTACTCCTCATTATGTTAATGATAATTGGAAGTTGAAAAAGAAGATTCTTGCATATAGATATATTTCTTATCCTCATGATGGTGAAACATTATTTCGATTCATCAATGATCTCATCTTGGAATGGAATTTGGACAAAAAATTATTTTCTATGGTTACGGATAATGCATCATCGAATTATTCAAGGGTTAGGCATTTGAAATCTTGGTTGGTTGAGAAAGCATGGCTTCCCTTTGATGGTAATTTATTTCATGTTCGTTGTAGTGCACATGTTCCTAATTTGATTGTGCAAGATGGTTTGGCCGTTTTGGGAGACTTAATTTTGAAGATTCGAAAAACATGCAAGTATTTGAAAAAATCTACTTATGCTTCTCAGAAATTTGAGTGTGCTTTACAATAATGCAAGTTAAAAACGTAAGAAGAAAGTGGCTTTGGATTTCCAAACTAGATAGAATTCTACGTATTTGATGCTTAAGTCTGCATTACCGCTTAAGGAAGCATTTAACCGTCTTGTACAAATTGATAGAAATTATAAGTTTTGTCCAACTAAGGATGAATGGAAAGTTGCTGATATAATTCAGGGATATTGGAAGATATTTTATGATTGTACTAATCATTTTAATGGTAGAAATTTTCCAACTTCAATTGTCTTCTTCCCTGATGTGTGTAAAATCTAACTTAAGTTGAGGGAATGGGAAGATAGTCAACATGGTTTTCTTAAAGTTATGGTTCGTCCTATAAAGCAAAAGTTTGAAAAATATTGGGAGAAATCATGTTCGGTTTTAGGAATTGTAGTTGCGCTTGATCCCAGGTTTAAAATGAATTTGGTGGAGTTTTACTATGATGTCATTTATAGTAGTGATGCTTATCTTTATGTTGAAAGAGTTAAGACTGTGTTTCAAGATTTGTACATTGAATATGGTGGTCAAGTAAGCTATGTAAGTAATCATCCATTTCCCACATCTGGTGGAGGAACATCGGAAGATGATTATTTTGCTTTTGACGAATGGTATAAGACAAATAAGTCCACTACTATTCGTATGTACCAAAAGAGTGAAATAGAGCAATATTTAGAAGAGCCTGTATTTCCTAGGAATGAGAAGTTTAATATTTTGAATTGGTGTAGAGAAAACTCTCCCAAAAGTATCCTATCATAGGAAAGATGACATGTGATATTTTAGCTGTTCCAGCTACTACTGTTTCATTGGAGTTTGCACTTAGCGTTGGGGAAGAGTAGTTGATGAGACACGTGCATCATTGCTTCCTAAAATGGTTGAGGCATTGGTAATTACAACGAATTGGGTTGAATTTTCAACAAAAAAAGTAAGTAATGATGATGATAATTAGTTAACTAATCTAATTTGTTTCTAGAGTGTGATGATGATGATATCGTTGAGAGTTCTTCAATCCCTTTAGTTGCACTTGCAGGGGAAAATTGATGTGAGTTTTTTTATTATTAGCTACATACTCATAATTATCTCTAAAATTACCAATTTTACATACATTTGTAATGTATACTCACTTCTATGTTTCTTTTGTAGGAGACAAATAGGAACAAGCAGTCTCCAAATGCTATGATTAATATATTGTATTGAATTAAGACTTTTATTTTTATTGGATTAATTTACTGGTGAGGATTTTGTGTGTAGTTGAACTTTTAATCATTTGAATTAGAGATGTTAAATTATTGCATTTGTTGAAAGAGATGTTGAGGAAATTATGTTAATCATTTTGTAATTTTTATTTTAGGGTTATACTTGTTTTATATATATTTTTGTTTAACAGGGAAAAAATAGAAAAATGTCATACGGTACGGGTATACCAAGACCCTACCCTAGACCTTGGAGAGTCGGGTTTGGATCCATAAATTTTATACCCAGAGGATCTAGGTTTGGGTCTGGGTCCATGTTTCACTATAAGGGTCTGGATCTGGGTTTGGGAGTACCCAGAGGGTCTGAACCCATTTACACCCCTAATTCCAGTATCTGCAGTTGCATCTGAATCAGCATTTAGTACTGGGGGAAGAGTTGTTAGTTAGTTTGCATAGGAGTAGGCAACATCCTGATACACTTGACCTATTAATGTGTTCACAGGACTGGTCATGGAATGAAATATCATGTATTTATCTTCATATTTAGCATTTTAAAATTATCTCATGATGTGCTCTTGCTAATATTTTTTCCACTGCTTATATCTTTTAGGCTCTAATTCAATACCAGAATCTTCAAATATTTCCTATGTTGAAGATGATGTGAATTGAGGTAATTAAAGCATTATACTTTGTTTTACTATTTGCATTGTAGTTGGTTTATGTATAGGTGATTTTGTGGAGATATCATACCGGAGTTGGTACTTTTATGGAGACTTTGTGGACATTTTACTAGAATTTATGTACTTTTATTTGGATTTTGGTTATTTTTTGTAGTTATTTATGTACTTTTTTTTTTTTTTTAGATTTTGTTGTTATTTGTGTTATTTAAACAATAAGATGTAACTTGGGATTTTTTTAAATATTTTTTTGGCATTTTTTTATGTTTATTTTATTTTTAATAATAAAAAAATTCTAATTTTTAATCGGTGCGGTAATCAATTACCGTGTACCCAATCATTTCGATATTGGTAAAAAGAAAAATTACTGATCGGTAATCGATTCGGAATCGATAATTGGTATAAAAGTCGGAATCCGTATCTGTATCGGATGATCGGTCATAACTATACCACAGCCATTCTTATTTGGAGACACCATTAAAGAAAATAATATAACATCAAATCAAGATCGTGCCAAAGTTACGGCATTTCTCCGCCATCATCTCCAGAAAGATTTGAAGACAGAATATCTTACTGTGAAAGATCTACTTATTTTGTAGAATAATTTAAAAGAAACATGTGACCACATGAAGATGGTTGTTCTTCCAAAGGCACGATATGATTGGCTACATTTGCGACTCCAGGATTTTAAATCCATTAGTGAGTATAATTCATCCATGTTTAGAATCACTTCTCAGCTGAAATTATGTGGAGAAAATAGAATTGATGCCTACATACTAGAAAGACATTCTCTACATTTCATGTCTCGAATATGCTCCTACAACAGCAATATCAAGAAAAATATTTTAAGAAGTATTCTGATTTAATTTTATGTCTTGGGGCTGAACAAAAATAATAAGTTGCTAATGAGGAATCATGAGACTTGACCTAATAGCTCTACTCCATTCCCCGAAGTGAATGCAACAAGAGCTTCTAATGGTGGAAGAGGTTGCGATTGAGGCCATAGTTGAGGAAAATATTTTTCCCTATTATCATAACAAGGAGGAAAATTTCTCAAAATCTAAAAAGAATGAAAAAAGAAAAGGAAAGAAATAGATCCATTAGATTGTGAGAATATATGTTATCGATATAGGAATGAATGGGCATTGGTCAAGTATCATCGCACGACCAAGCACCTAGTTGATCTTTGTCAGTACTCACTAAAGAAAAAAGAAAAGAACACTTAAGCAAATTTTGCTTCCCAACAAAATACTACTGAGAATAATGATGATGTTTATGTTAATGTGAGTCATTTTGGATGTAGCTGATTTTCTTTGAGCATGTAGAGGTCAAATAAATCACCTGATTGGAAATGCATATCACATTGAGACAATGAATGACTAAGTTCATAATATATTTGCATCACTGCAATTATTTCAAGTAAAAAACATGTATTTGAAAAGCTACCATCTCTATCGTCTGGCCTATACTATGCTAAAATCAGCTCAGTTGAAATGCATCATTTGGTAAACAAGAAGTTTACTAATCCAAATATGTTTAAAATTTGGCATGATTAATTGGGTCATCCGAGATCCATAATGATGCGTAGAATAATTGAAAATACACTTGGCCATCAGTTGAAAGGTTATAAGTTATTGAATCAGATGAATTCACATGTACTGCTTGTTCTCAAAGGAAGTTGAGAATTAAACCAATACAAACAAAAGTAGGAGTTGAATCCCCTGCATTTTTGGAATAGATTCATGGTGATATATGTGGATCTATTCATCCACCATATGGACTGTTCAGATATTTTATGGTCCTAATTGACTCATCAACCCGATGGTCACATGTATATCTGTTATCAAATTGCACCTTGGTGTTTGTGAGACTTCTTTGCTCAAATAAATCTATTACGCATAAATTCCAAACTATCTCAATAAGAAGATCTGTTTAGACAATGCTGGTGAACATTCTTTCCCATACCTTTGATGCTTATTGCATGTCGATTAGTACAAGTGCCTAACATCCTATAGCTCATGGTCATATACAGAATGGGCTAGTCGAGTCATTAGTTAAACTACTACAGTTGATTGTTAGACCTTTACTAATGAGAACACACCTCCGTAAATCTACATTAGGGACATGCTATTTTACATACAATAGTACTTATACATATAAGGCTGACGAGTTATCATAAATACTTTCCATTAATTGGCTTTTGGTTCTAAGCCAAATGTATCACATTTGAGAATTTTTAGGTGTGCAGTATATGTTCTTATTGCTCCAAATCAGTGCACCAAGATGGGTCCTCAAAGAAGGTTGGAGATATATGTGAGATTTGATTATCCTTCCATTATAATGTATCTTGAGCCATTAACATGTCCTGTCTTTACTGCAAGATTTGTTGACTATTATTTCGATGAAACAGTGTTCCCCATATTAGGGGAGAGAAAATCAGCAGCGGAAGCATGACATTACATAAAAAACATCATTATTAAGTCCTCTAGACCCACACATAAGCACCAATGAACTGGAAGTTCAAAAGATAATCCATTTGTAAGAAATTGCAAATCATTTGTTTGATGCATTTGCAGTTCTAAAAGAATTACAAAATTGCATCTCGCAGATGTAGATTCTCCTATTCAAATACATGGCCCAGTAGGACAAAATGTAAACTCTGTAGCTAATGATTCTAAAACACGCTTGAAGCGTGGCCGACCTCTTGGTTCCAAGGACAAAAATCCTAGGGAGGAAAAAGTATTGAATGATCGAAGTGATCCTCCAGAAGAGTTAGATAACATGATCCAAGAGAATATTAATAAAATTGTTCAGGTTTCAGAAAATAATGTAAATATAGAGAATTCCATAAATTTTATTGTTACAGATGAAAATTGGAATCAAGTGGATAAGATTCTTGGTAATGCCTTTGCATACAATGTAGCACTTAATCTTTTAAGTGATAAGTTAGACCCTAGACCAAGATCAGTTAAAGAAAGTCTGGCATAGACTAAATTAGATAAAATGGAAAGATGCGATTCAGTAAGAGTTCGACTCACGAACAAAGCATGAAGTTTTTGGACCTGAAGTCCGAACACCAAAAGATGTAAAGTCAGTTGGCTATAAATGGATATTTGTAAGAAAGTGAAATAAACAAAATAAAATATGAGATATAAAGCACGACTTGTAGCACAAGGATTTTCTCAAATATTAGGTGTTGATTATGAGGAGATATATTCTCCTGTAATTTATGGAATCTCATTACATGAAAAACTTGATATGCGTCTTTTAAACATTGTTACCTATATATTTATATGGGGAATTTGATAGTAATATTTATATGAAAGTTCCTGAAGGATTTCACATGCTTGAAGCACATACATCAAGCACTCATGAAAAATATTCAATCAAATTACTCCATGTATGGGTTAAAACAATCTGGAAGAATGTGGTATAATCATCATAAAAGCTTGATGCAAGCCAGATATAAAAATGATCCAATTTGTCCATGTGTTTTTATCATAAAATCTAAATCAGTCTTTGTTACAATTGCAATATGTGTTGATGATATTAATCTTATTGAGATTTCTGAAGAGCTTTTGAAAGCAAGAGATTATTTGAAACAAGATTTGAGTTTAAGGATTTTAGAAGAACCAACTTTTGTCTTGGTTTATAAATTGAACATTTGGGAGATGAAATCCTTATTCGTCAATCAACATATGCAGAGAAAGTATTGAAAAGATTTTACATGGACAAGAACATCCCTTGAGTACTCCAATGGTCATTCTGTCGACCACAAGAAAAGGATGAAGAACTTCTTGGTCTTGAAGTACCTTATCTTAGTGCAATTGGTGTGATGGTGTACCTTGCAAATAATACACAACCTGCCATATCATTCATAGTAAATTTGTTGGCAAGATATAGTTCTTCTCCAACCCCGATGACATTGGAATGGTATTAAACATGTTCTTTGATATCTCCAAGGAACAATAGATCGGATTGTTTTATACAAAATAATCAAAACATACATTGATTGGCTACGTAGATGTTAGTTATTTATTTATCTCCAACACGTTTTTAGACAGACTATTTATTTACATGTGGTAATATTGTTATATTATGGTGTTCTACAAAACAGTCTATAACAACCATATCTTCAAATCATGCAAAATTAATAGCTATTCATGAAGCAAGTCGAGAATGTGTATGGTTGAAATCATTGATCAATTATATCCAAAAAAGTTGTGATTTATCCTCCGAGAAAGAAATCCCTATTATATTAATAATGCAGCTTGTATAACTCAGTTGAAATGAGGATAATCAAGGGAGACATGACAAAACACATTTCACTAAAATTCTTCTTTACACATGAGCTTCAAAATAATGGTGAAATTGTTGTGCAACAAATTCGATCATGTGATAATCTAGCTATTTGTTTACTAAAACTTTGTCAACTGTAACTTTTAAGAATATGATCTGTAAGATTGGTATGCGTTGGTATAAGGATGTTAAGAGATCATATCAATAGAGGGAGTAACATAAAGAATAGTATACTCTTTTTCCTTCACTAAATATTTTTTCCTACTAGGTTTTTTTGTCTAGTAAGATTTTAACAAGACATATTCTTTATTTTAAGGACATCCAAAGGAGAGTGTTATGTATTATAAAATTTAAGTGGATCTCCTTTTGTTTCTAAAAGTATAAAACCTCCACCTTATCCTCCCATTAAGATGCTTATTTATTAAGATGATATTTATTCTTACCCTTAAAGTTACATTTAGTGTATCATGGTGCCTTGGCTATATATTTATATAGAAGGATAGAATGTGAAAGATACACCAACAAGAAAGAAGAAGTTTTAATATATATATATATATATTATTCCTATTCTTCTTTATATTTTCACTATTTAGCATCTTCTTGTTATATAAGATACTCTGATTTTACAACAAAATGTCAATTATTTGAGAGACAATGTCCTAACTAATCTTTGGGACAATAATCGAGATGAATAAATAATTTGGGGACTAAAAAAGAATATTCTTATAACTTTGTGAAAATTAATAAAGTAAAAAACCCAGTTCGGCCTCCGTCGAGCTGGTTTTGGCCCATGAAACGACTGGATTGGGACGCCTCCCCAATTTTGCCAATTTTTTCCAAAATGAAATGAGCATCAGATGCCAAGGAAAGCCACTCTTGCCGATCAAAGGAACAGATAAAATCTATCAAAGAATTCAAGTTCTTAGCAACTGCTAGTACTACATACTAGTACAATAAAATAAGGCACACGAGATGCACACTAGCCACATTTTCAAGAATTTTCTTTGTTTTTGTTAGGTGTAGACAACAAAGACACATATATACCAACTCAGAGGGATAGACAAAAAGGCATATCTTGAATGAGGGTCGATTGTTTGCCACCCCATTGAATCTTTCTTGTACTATAAACACAGTAGTCCAACCATGGCTTCCTCTCAGTTTCTATGTGGTTATCAACTTTACACTTGTTCTAGTGGCAAAACCCAACTTAATTCTTTCAAGAAAGGCAGTATTTCGGTATCTTCTACCGCTACTCCGCACGGGTTTCTGTCTTTTGGCCAAAACCCCCAATTTCAGAGAGCTCTTTTTGTCAGAGCCACTGCTTCTTCTGATTCTAAAACTGGCAGAAAACAAGTAGAGGTATGGTTCTGACAGGATTTTAATTTTCAATTTCAATGTACTCAATTGATTGTGCTTATATTTGAATGTTAGATTTTCCTCCTTTTTTGGGGAGGAATTGGTTAACTTGGTTGGTTTTTTGTTGTTTGCTAGATAATATACGATCCTGAGGAAGAATTGAATAAGCTAGCTGATGAAGTAGATAAGAATGCTGGGCTTTCTAGGCTAAATCTATTTTCCCCGTGCAAGGTAATTGAAAATTCATTGCTTTCATTAGGAAATGAGATAGCTATATGATGTGTTTCATCTTTTTCTTATTATTTTTTTATTAAACATGGCATCTTTGAACTGTAGATAAACGTTTTTCTGAGAATAACTGGTAAAAGGGAAGATGGATATCATGATTTGGCATCTCTATTTCATGTAAGTACCTCAACTTTGCAATTGCAGTTTGCTGTTTCGAATTCTCATTGACATTCCTATGAATCTGTTTCAAGTATATAGTTTTGCTTTACTACTCAGTCTGGAGATTAAGTATTTTATAAATATATTAATACAATATGTTGAATAGAATGTTCTTCTGCTCTGCTACTTTAATGGACATAAGTTTTGGTTGTTCCTTTCATTCCTTCAGGTAATTAGCTTGGGAGACAAAATAAAGTTCTCTCTGGCACCATCAAAATCAAAAGATCGTTTATCAACCAATGTTTCAGGAGTTCCATTAGATGATAAAAACTTGGTAAATGGAGTCTGTTTTTCTTTTATTGCTAGTTCCTTTTTGGCTTAATCTTGTAACTTCATGATCTTGCGCTCCTTTCTGCAGATAATAAAGGCTCTAAATCTTTATAGGAAGAAGACTGGCACTGATAACTTTTTTTGGGTACTTAATTAGTTAACTTATATATTTGAGAGTTTCTTTTTGACATACTTTTTAACCTGAGGTTGAGCTAATCTCTATTTGATTTTGTGGAAAGGTTCATCTCGATAAAAAGGTGCCTACTGGGGCTGGGTTAGGTGGTGGTAGCAGCAATGCTGCAACTGCTTTATGGGCAGCGAATCAATTCGCTGGTGGTATTGCTAGTGAAAACGATCTCCAAGAATGGTCTAGTGAGATAGGTTCAGATATTCCATTTTTTTTCTCTCATGGAGCAGCTTATTGTACTGGTAGAGGTGAGGTATGTGTCTTTTCCTTGGACTAGCAAAGCAATATTTCTTGTTGTCATGATTTGTCATATTCTCCACATCCCTACAAAGAATTGTAGCATTTTATTATATATCTAACTTCTAACAGAGTACAATTGCTTAAAACTTTCATGTTGCTCGAAGAGTTGCTCCTTGAAATAATTTTTCAACTGACTACCACCGACAAATATTTCTGAAAGGAAAGTGAAGAAAGCTTCAATAAGTCAATTAATTTATCAATGGCAAAAACTCATGTGATTGCCTAACGGTTGTGTATTCAAGTAGAAACAAACTGTATGCAAATAAAGAGAAATCACATTCACTTCAGCTGATCAGCGACCAATGTGCTTGATTAATATTGGGGAAGGGTTGGGTTGCTGTTTCATGTTAATTTGCATAAACACATTCTGTCCAGACAAAAGCCTAAAAGGTTGAGGATTTTGGCATTCAAAGTGCATATGTACATGCCAAAAATGTCAGCATATGTCAATAAATGCAAACCAGCTAAACATGTCTCGTTTAAGATTTGTCAGTTCAATAAAATGACTGATTTCACTTTACTGAGACTCCTCCAGAATGAAGTCAAATAAAGAAGTATGTAATAAAAAGAAAGATAATTATTTCTAAGGAACCATGGTACTATGTGTCTGGATTAGATTCCATTTTGAGAGGTTGAAAGAGCACTTTCTTGTCTAAAGGTTTGCATGGAATGACTTAAATATTTATTCAAGAACTTGAAAGGCTCTACTTGGATTGGTTTGTAGTTTAGAAAAAGTGTGTTTTTTCTTTTTTGGGTTTTGTGAAAGTTAATGTTTGTAAGAGGAGATGTGGGACCCGAAGTGAAAAAGAGGGGAAAAAATAAAATTAAGCAATCCAAGTAGAGGAAATTTCCTTTCTTTCAGCATTCTACCAAAAACTTTATTATCCCTAGCAAAGTTCATGATGCTTCTCAAATATGTTTTTAGATGGCATGTTGGCTTCTACATAATGGTTTATGTTGTTCAGGTTGTTCAAGACATTCCTTCACCAATACCTTCTGACATTCCAATGGTTCTTATAAAACCTCCACAAGCTTGCTCCACAGCTGAAGTCTACAAGGTATTCTTTAGCAGCTTATATTGAATCTTAAAGTGGAAATTGCTGAAAGGATTATAAGACAAATTTAATTTCTCAGCGCCTCCGCTTGGAAGAGACAAGTAAGATTGATCCATTAATCTTACTGGAGAAGATCTCAAAGGCTGGAATATCTCAAGATGTTTGTGTCAATGATCTAGGTATGAATCCTTAAAATCTTAACCACTCCCCCAACACCCCCCCCCCCCCTCTTTCTCCTCAGCACACTTTTACCAACCTCCTTATTTTTTTCGATGTGTGAATATGTCAGTTAACTTAATACAGAATTGTTTTTCTTTTTTTATGTATTTCGTCTTTGTTGGAAAGTGTCTAATGCATTATTTGGTTTTCTTTTTCTTAACTGGACATGTTGTATGGCTTGCTTGGTGGATAAGGATTAATGACATCTTGATATCATGAAATTTCATGATGATCTCCCCTTATGAGTCACTTGGCAGAAAATAGTGTTTTCAATAGAGAAGGTTATGAATGTTAGACATGGATGTTTTAGAAGCAAGATTATAATCCTTTTCAGTTTCATGGAAATGAAATATAATATTCCCAAGCAAGCAATGAATCTCTTTTTTATTTGATAACATAATGGTACCTGATGCAATAGTTATGAGCGACTTGTGTTGTAATGAACTCACAGAAGTAGAAGGTGGCTTCACATATATAGCTTCTAGTTGTTAAAAGGTTCTTATGCTTTGTTTGATGAAATATATAAAGATATAGGTTACTGCAACAACAAATATCAACCTACGTAACAGTTACAGTAGCTATAAATAAAAAAGACATTTAGAAGATTGTTTTAGAGAGCTTTGGTTATGTCTAGTGGAATATGGAAACAGTAATATTGTCGGTGCACGTGATGCATCATGTTCCAATTTGTTGGCCTTTACGGATATGACATGAAAACTTCTATACATATGTGATCTGCTGTATTCACTATAAGTGTAGTTTAGTTTATAGCATGTGCCTCCTCCGTTATGTTTAAGTTGTCCATTTAAGATAAAGTCACACAGATTAAGAATTATCAAATTTCATAAAAGGATAGCTTAGACTGACTAACTTTATTTATAGTAGTATTAATTTTCTCTTTCCTAGTAATTTCCTTCTCTCATAAAGCATTTGAAAATGGCAAATATTCCACATTTGGAAATGTGAATATGTTCACTAGATTAGTTTGGCGTTGATACAATAGATATTTGTCTTGAAATTTGTTCTACTATTGATTTTTTTAAATAAAGGAGATAGAAGTTGGCTGAGGTTAACATCGGAATAAAGGTTTGATTTACAAGATTAACAACTAGAATGTAACAACAAAACAGAAATGTTTGACAACGCGTAAAGGAGGGAGTATTCTTTAGCCAGATACTGCATTTTGCTTTCCAAATTTGAAATATTTCTCATAAGTAGGTATATATTAACATAAATATGCCGGAGTTTTTTTTCATAGTAAAACCATCCATATTTGCTATCCCTAAGTACCTGTAAGTGCAATCTTAGTAATACTATCATGCGTTTCGTTGTGATAGTTATTAATTTCTTTAGTAGCTTGACTATATTTTGTGATTGGCCACACTATGTCCTACTGAAGCTCATTATCTCAAACCTTTATGAAAATTCCTTCTAAAGCTACTTCTCTTATTTCTAAAATTATGTAGCTCAGTACCTTTGGACCAGGTGGAATTGAGCTAAGTTAGCTCATGAGTAGCTTGCAATTCCATTCATCATTTGGCTCAATGAGTCAGTTCATGAGTTTAGATGTTTGGCTCATTTTTTTAATAGTGCATTGCTTTTTATTGAACGCCACCTGTTGCATGTTTCATAATATATTATATATATATATTAAATTATTTATAAGTTGGTTAACTAGTTGTCTCTATTCTTTATCTTTGTTGGTTATTTTAGTTTTAGTTTAATATGAACATTAGGATTTACAAGTTTATTATTTTTAGCTTTGGTGATAAATATTTTAGCTTTGATGATAAATGAGACGAGATGAGCAGCTTGTGAGCTACATAGAGTTGAGCCTGAGCCAAGAAAGTTGCTCACATCCGATATGAGCTGAACCAATTCTAAGTGATACCAGTTTGTTTCCATCTACTATTGATAAGAGAAGAATTCTTTCGTAGAAAGATGAAATACAGAAAAGAGGATGAGGCATCCTCAAGGAAGTCAATGCAGCACCTCCAAATTCTTGGTAAATTTTTCAATGCTACGTGTCGTAAAACCCCAAGATGCTAGCATAGTAAATGAACTCTAGAAATTGTCTGACGATGTACTTATGTAGTAGCAAAACATAAATCTCGGACAGGGTATGGTCCAAGAGTCACATATAAATTTGAAGTCGATTTCTTATTCTTCTGTGTGATATTCAGTATGATATTGTTATTCAGTATTCTGCTTTCTGCTATTATTTGTGTTTAAAATTTGAAGGTGCTTCTTTTGCAGAACCTCCTGCTTTTGATGTTCTTCCATCTCTCAAAAGATTGAAGCAGCGTGTGCTTGCTGCAGGTCGAGGGCAATATGGTGCTGTGTTTATGTCCGGAAGGTAGACAGACCACTGTTTATCATTTTTTTTCCTGAACTAAAAAATTATGATTCTTAACAAATTTCGATAGATTTTTCTGATACTGCTAAGTATCACTCTCTGTTTCTATTCCTCTCTTTTCTTCAAAAGGAAATTTATACTTTAAGATCATCTTTACTGGATAGCGCACAAGAATGGAAACTTATCTTCATATTACAGTATTTGATTATTGGATAATTCATGATGCAGTGGAAGCACTATAGTCGGAGTTGGGTCTCCTGATCCTCCACAATTTATATACGATGATGAAGAATACAAGGACGTTTTCTTGTCTGGTGAGTTAAAAATAGATGTTCCAGTTTGGTGTATGTTAACTGAAAAGAAAAGGAATCAAAATGTTTTTTTTTTTTTTTTTAATTCATTAGTGAACAAAGCTCATTCTTCAATTGTTAAAGATTTATTTAGACTTTTTTCCTATATACATTATGATGGTTAATATACTAACATGTTGAAGATGTGATTTGCAGAAGCCTCTTTTCTTACTCGGCCACCTAATCAGTGGTATTCGGAACCTGGTTTATCGACTGCTTGCAGCAGCTCCGGTACAGACTTCTCCCAGTCTTCTGAATAGCTCAACTTCTTATGGGGCATGCCATGAATGATGGAGACACAGATACTTTCACCTTAAAAAACACAAAAGGGCTAATATAGAATGAGGAAGAGAACGGATTCATCCAAATTTACTACAAAATATTCATTTGGTTACATTTCCATCTCATTTGTTGGCCTGTCTGTTTTCTTTTAGATTAGATATTGAAGGGTCTGATCTCATCTTCTAGGAAAGTTACTCTTCTATCTACCAGAGTGCCGCAAAGTTTGGCCTTCATAGGAATAATTAATTACTTCAATATATGTGCTATCAATTATTCCAATATTGAAATTGTTTTCTGTTATATAGATGAGAAAATGGTTATAAATGCCAAAACCATTTATGTTTCTTCTAAAGTATGTGCAATATTTATTTCAATTATGAATTATTTTTATTTGCTTACTTTTATTAATACTTTTATTTTTATTAGTCTACCATTCGTATCAATAGTTTTCGAAGGAGTGGTGGTTATGACCTTTTTACCCTTCTAAAAGGCCATCATTTTTTTTTATTTCAGGGAAAATAAATATATATAAATAGTGTTTGTGAAAAGTTTTTATTGGAAAACTAACTTGACAATATATGTAGTATTTAGAAGAAATTAAAGATAATGATGTTTTTGTCCTTTAAAATCATGCGTTATACTAACATTATGCCCTTGAAAAACCTGTCTTTGGTGGCAAATGAGTTAAAATATTGGGTTAATTTTAAACATACTTTTGTACTTTTAGTCAATTGAGTACATGAAGTTTTTATTTTCATAATTAAATACCTAAATTAGGATTTTGCCAATAAAATAAACTTTTAATTGTGGCAATCAAATACTCAAATTAGGTTTAACCGTTATTTTGTTGGCGAAATCTTAACTTGGATACTTTATTGTAATAACTAATATTGTAATAGGATGGATACTTTATTGTAATAGGATGAAATTCTAATGTAGGAAGTCCTTTATTTATTCCTTACGATCCCCCACACGTCTTACCAATAAAAGAGCATGGGTAACAATTGTTTAAAATTACAGTGATGTCTTTTAAATTAACCCTAAAATGTTTTCGGACTAGAGATTATAGTTAACTGCATAGTCTATAATCTAACTATTCAACAGGCTGCTTCAAAAGTTTATGAGGACCAAATTCACCAGCTTGACTCTGGTTCTCAAATTAATCACAAGAACTAGCTGAACAAACTTGCCACTATTATACATCACTGTTCTGCCCTCCTTTTGCTGGCGAACAGCGAGCCCTTCCGAGCTCTTCCTTTTCGCTAACAAGTGGAGGGCGAGTTTTTTTAAAAGCTCCGATCTAATCTTTTTGGCTGTTGTTTTCTCTGGTATCACGTTAGCAGTGGCTAGGTCGCCGTCGATTGGGGGACGGCAATGGCTTTACCTATGGGTGTTCTCCGGTTGTTTCTGTGTATAGGATAATGGTGGATAGGATTGGTTTTTCTCTGTAAGATTTGCTGATGTTGAATTCATTTTTCCTAGTTGTTTGTCGTCATCATGCGATGTCAGTGATGCTTTTGGATACTTCGATTGAGGTTTTTTATGATTTCTTTGCTCATGTTATTGCTCATTTGCCATTTGTATAACCTTATGGATGCGTCCCTTTTGATCTTATGTTACTTTTAGGCACTAGGTATTTCAAACTGTAAGCTGGTGTAATCATCCGACTATTTTGATCTCTATTATTATCTAGATTCATTCTTGATTCTATTTCATTATTAATAATGAGATGATCTTTGGATAGGTTTCATTCAGCATGTATCCACCATTGGTATTGTTTATTTGCTGGAATGATACAAGAGTTTGAAGGAAAAGAAAAAAATAGATGGACTAATTTACCTGTAACACTCGGTACAGGCAACTCTCTGAACTTTGTCAAAATGGTGAAAAACCCAAATACCAGCCAAACACACAGGAAAGCCCCAACCCCGCGTTTGATTGAACCAATTGAAATCCTCAATCTCTAACTTACCACTAAGTCTTTGCCTCAATTCTGGATTCATTATACTCCAACTAGTTTTAATCCCAGTTCATTCAACAGCATACGAGGTTTCCACAGAGAGAGAGAGAGAGAGAGAGAGAGAGAAAACAAAACAAGACTGCAGATGCTTTTTCCACTAAAGATTTGACAAGGAGAATGACATTGGGCAAAAAGCATCATAAGAACCAACACCAACATCAAATTCAAGCACAGTTACTGGTTTCAATTTTTCTTTCTTTTTCCATCTTGTTTATTTTCAGGTCCTATCCCAAACTCTACAGAGAGGGAGAGGAAACAAACTGTCTGGGTAAACTGAAAAGATCTTTCTCTTCAAAGGGAGAAGCCCACTCACGAGAACCGCTAGCAGATGTTTCTGCAGAACCTACACCACCATCCTGCAACCCTGCAATTGCAACGCTAGTCCCATTGGAAAGAACGGGTCTTGTGGCTGACTTAATACTCATTCCTGAAGTAAATGAATCATACTGCCGACCCTCTCTCTGACCCAATCCAGACCATAGACCGCCAGCGGGAGTTGATATATTATTCCCACGATCCAAAGTCCAGTCGATATTGGTGTAATCGAACTGCGGCATTGAGCTACCAGTATTCCAGTCAACAGGAGACGAAGAACCTGATGAGCCATTAGCACCTAATCCAGAGAAAAGTCCCAGAGAAGAAGCTGCAGCAATAGTTGGTGATGGAGTTGCTCGGCTCCACAAGCCATTCCCGCGGCTTGTTGCCGGAGAATCCACAGAGCCACTACTTGTCACAAATGGCTGCGAAGGTTGATATGGAAATTGACTGTACAATTGGCTCGCGCTCACACTACTTGGACTGATACTCCTTGTACCAGAAACTGGAGGCACAAACCCATTGGGCTTCAGAGTTTCCACAGTATTGGGATACCAACTTGTGGTTGTCCCAGCAGAGGATGAATTTACACTTGTGCTGGGTACAGGCTTTCCATTAATTGATTGGGGGCGCTGCATTACGATTACTGGTTCTCTGACAGATCCTAATTGTAAGTTCTTGAGCTCATTCCCAACAGCCACATAGCGTGCTTCTGTCTTGGACGGTGGAGGTGAAGCCTGTAACGATGAGGCCAAAGAATACGACACGGTAGGATTTGTCCCTGCAACTGGCCACCTTTTCTCAGCCGGTATGCTAATTTGCTGTGGTTTAGAACCCCACTCCTTCGGTTGAATCCTTTTCAGTGTTTGAAGATTTTTGTTTGCAGGATCAATCGAAGACCCAACTGCAACCGCAACTTTTGTATAATTAAAATCTTTTTCGTCCCTCTTCTGCTGCATGGCAGTTGTTGGAACAGGTTTTGGTTGTGCCCTCAAGTTCTGACCAGCAGTCGGAAGCTTGCTATTTACAATAGGAGGATCGCCAGTTTCTTCCGGCTTAGGTGGTGCAGAAGGAGGGTCCTGCTTCTGCACCCTCAGAGTCTCTTCTGCCTTCTCAAGATCACCCTCACAAGAAACTATTATCCTTTCGACTTCCTGCTTGGAGCACTTGTATCTAAGTTCCATATCAGCGATCCGCGCAAGCTCCTCAGAGATGTCAATTTTTAAGT
The DNA here is from genome assembly GCA_028651295.1 of Catharanthus roseus. Taxonomy (NCBI): domain Eukaryota; kingdom Viridiplantae; phylum Streptophyta; class Magnoliopsida; order Gentianales; family Apocynaceae; genus Catharanthus; species Catharanthus roseus. The sequence goes on along the minus strand of JAPQWS010000001.1, from coordinate 2,302,398 downwards.
TACTTCCACCATCAAGGTTATGTTCCCTATGATTATCTGCTTCTTCACCACCTTCAAAGAGCCAAGCTACAGATTCTTCTACCCTGCCTTCGTTTAGAATGAGAGCCATAGTAGCCCGTTCTTGAGAAAATCCCATTGCCACAAGCTGTTGAGCAAGAGCTTCTAGCTTTCTCGACATAAGATAGCCACTGCATCGCTCATGCAATTCTTGAGCCCGCCTCTCCTTTTGACGCTGATGCTTCCTCTCATTCTTTTGACGAATTTTTTCTCGCTTATCATTGTCAGCTCCAGGTACCATTTCCTGCCGCAATGGTGCATGGGATGCTTTCTCTTTATGATCTTCTGACTCACCAGACCAGCTGCCGTTGTTGGACACAGAATCATACTCTGCCCCAGTACCAAAAGAGTTACCACTATGATCATCAGTGTCATCAATATTTCGGTACCGACCATTAACATGAAGAGGAGCAGCTGATGACAACGGTGCTGTCTCAATTGTATGAAATGTTCCTGAAAGCGGATTATACCCACTAGCAGGAATCCCACCTCCAGTATTCACATGGCCTGCAGACTTGGAAGAAGCCTTAGAGGGTTCCTTCCCTGCCTTCTTGTCCTTGGACTTGGATTTAGATGCCGGAGACATCTCTCAGGCCTCAAACTATAATTCCTGCACATAATAGAAGAAAATGTAACTAAATGCAGAATATGAGCAAGACCATTGACACAAATTTCATCTCTGATAAGAACACAACTTAAGTTCACAAATACTACCTTAGTTCAGACAATTCATAAATAAAAAAGTTGCATGTCGGACAAGTGCATTCTACCAATGGGCTAAAAAGGAAGACAACCTAGGGGAAGAGTCTTTTCCCCCAATCCCTTGAAATTAAAAGTGAAGCTGCTAAGCAAATATGTCCATACATAATATTATTTGGCTTGCAGCTGGCAAACTTATGTGAGCGCTACGCTGATTATGTGCCATATGTGAACACTAGCAAGTCTTAGGAAACGTTTAGCTGAGGTTAAAGTAAAAGTAAAGTGAAGCCAGAGACACCTGGCAGGCTGGTGGGGATAATCTAATAGTATATGCTAACAAATATAAGCAAAAACATAATCAGAAAATGCAGTGCCGCCTAATAGTTATACAAAAGAATACCATGATAATTTCCACAATACCCTAAAATCACACACATCTGGACACAAAAGAAAAAGTTACTCATAACAAAGAATCAAACACATAAAACAAACAGTTCCTCACTTGGTAGGAACTACAGAGGGATAGAAGAGGGCAGAAAAGGAAAGATCAACATAAGTAGGTTTCGAAATCGCTTCACTTTGTCTGTAATTGCCAGAAAAACCTAACTGAAAATAAAATAAAAAAATACACAAGAATATGAGTAATCATGACAAGCACAAGAGAGAACTGAATCCCATAATGCTAAAAGGAATTCCTTATCGTCAACTGAACCAACAAATTGCAGAGGTTTGAGCCATGGAAAACCAGATTTCGCTCCGGCTGTCTATTCTATTATGCTCGTTTGGAACATTCCATCTCATAATCACAATAATTCTTGCTTCTTCTACTTGAAAATTTCAGCCCAATTAATGCCTCATGATCAAAGTTTTACTAGATTTTTCCTCTGTTAGCCACATATCAGAGATATCAACATATCTCTTGTCTCCTCTAGCTAACAGAGCGTCTACAGAACGTCTATACATCCAATCTCCAATACTTGTGACTTTAAAAGTATGCGCACCACAGATTCCTTTGAGAATCAACAGAATGTTAGCCAGCTCAGGGGATCAAAATCATATATCAGTACGACATAATGAATAAAGGAATTTCTGTTTCGAGTATTTCCATCTCACTGACCACAACCTGACCCTAGTTTATGGCCCTGAGGTTCACTTAGCACCATTTGGGAATTTTAGATGCATATAATATGATATGATATGTTGCTTCAGAATAAATCTGAACTCTTTTATGGATCTGTAGCAAGCGATTTCAGGTTTCTTTCCTTCATATAATCTGTGATAGCTTTTTATTTTCTGTAGATGGGACATTTCCACCACATTTATATTTCCCGAACATAGCTTGATTACCAAAATTCCTGCAGAACTTAAATTAGTTATATCATACAAACCTGCCAGCATTAATACTTAAATTAATTGAGCGTAAAAAATTAACTATTTTATGCTTGGGGTTAATTAGTTTAAGGAAAAAGCCAATTCTGCCAGACACGCATGTATGGGCTAGCATATTTAGGCTGATAGTTTTTTTGTTGACAACACCCAGTTAAGATATCTTGAAAACAGACACTCCTTAATTCCATTATTAGAAAATAAAAAAGTAATCAGCAGAAGCTATGCTAAAAGGCTCGACTTTAAACATGTAGAAGGGTTCAAGATTATTCAAAACACATTACTTGATTTTATCCTCTGCCGCGAGAATTCCAAGCTCGCTGACCTTTGCACCAAACATCAAATGTTAAAAAATAAAAATTTAAAAAAGAAAAAATAAACTGCACATAAACATTAACCGCAATAATTTTAAAAAATCAGTTGCAACCTCTCCAACATTATTTTTTTCTATCTTCCTCATTTTTACCGCATCTATAAGATTATTGAACTACAATGAATACCTGAAATAAATTTTATATATATGAATGCAGAAAACTGTGAATTCAATAAATAAACAGCCATTCCAACATATAGGTATATGAGCTTTAATTCCCACACACCTAAATGATTAAAGTGAAGAATGCGTGGAAAAAGCGTGTAATTCAAAGGCTAGAACATTCATACAATGATCTATAAATTTAACCCATGCATAAGTCTCCTAGAAACAAAATCCACATGTATCTACATCAGCAATTGACGAACTCTACGCAGATCAACCAAGCCTCAATTCCGCCCACCATCCAAGATCGATTAAACCAAGCAATTACACAAAAAAATCGAAAGGATATATCTTTAACCTTGAAACCCTAAGGCCGCCCATCATAACGGAAATCCCCAAACACAACATGCAACAAAAAGAAAAAAATTCCAATTCCAGATAAACACGAGATATAAAAGTAGCCATCCAGCCGCAGATAACAAATCGATCAGACAGAAAGAGACCGAACAAAAGCGACAGAGAAGAAGCAGAGGAATTCACCTGCAACCAAAATGAAAGGTAGATGGAGACAGAAAGAGAGAAAAGGACGGATCGATCGAAGAGTTGAGTCGGTGACGCTGAATGTGAAGGTCTGAGGTTAAAGGGAGATATGGCGGATGCTTAGAGAGAGAGAGCGGGGGGGGGAGAAATATAAGAGAGGAGATGGAGGAAAAATGGATATAGTGAGAGAAAGGGAGAGAGACTTGGGATGGGGGGGGTAGGCGTAGGAGGATGGGGAGGGGGGGTGGGATTGGTATTGCGAGGCTGAAATGAAACTGAATCGATGGAATTAGGGTTTTTCTATTCCAGATTGATTGATTTTCCCGATTAGGATTTTTACTAAAATAAAAAAAAAAAAAAAAACCTATATAATTAAAATTTTAAAAAATTGCTGGATACGTATTCTGTAAAAGGTGTTGACATCTGGCAGGGGTGTTTGGCAAAAATATTAATTAAAAAATAGAATTTCAAAAAAATAATTAAAAAATTAGAAAAAGTGAAGGAGAAACCGAATTTGGACGTTCTCCTAGTAAGGATTGGCTCTACATTTTATTATATATATATATGTCCCGTAACATTTTTAATTTGGTTAATATTTTATTAAAATTATATTAAATTAAAAAATAAAATAAAACGTAATATTTTGAAAGATGTTATAAATCATTCTGGGAAATGATTTAGGACCTTTTAATAATTTTTAAAAATTTGTTATTTATTCCTTTTCTTAATACATTAGTTCGTTATTTATTCCTTTTTTGAATATATTAGTTCGTTATTTATTCTTATAAATTATTGTCACTTAAGTTCATAATTAAAACTTTCTTTTTCAAACTTAAATACTCATAAATTATTTATAGTATTTTGGGTATGATAATTATATTCAATCCAACGATTTCAGCATGTTTTTAAGTTTACTTATGCACGGGAGCTTTTTATTTAAAATATTTTGATTTTTAAAGTTGTGAATTGCCAAAAGAAAAAATTAAGGCTATCTCCAATCATATATTCTAAAATGCAGTATTTATTACACTGAAATGCAGTATTTACATCACTTTTACTCCAATGCATTTTCTATATTTTGCACTCCACTTAATATTCCTTATCCTTCAATTTCTTATTATTATAATTATTTTACATAACAAAAATCCTTCATTTTTATTATGCATCTTATTAATAATTAAAAATAATTAAAAATAATTAAAAATATGTAAATAAATAATAAAATTTTAATTAAGTCATAATATATTATCAAATACTAAATTTTATTAAATATTACTAATTGAAAACGTTAAAACATTAAAAACATAAAAATATAATAACCCCCAAAAATTAGTTTTTTATTAATAAAATTATAAATAAAATAAACATAATATTTTTAAAGATGTTACAAATCATTCTGGTGAATGATGTCGGACCTTTTAATAATTTTTAAAATTTCGTTATTTATTCCTTTTCTTAATACATCAGTTCGTTATTTATTCCTTTTTTGAATACATTAGTTCGTTATTTATTCTTATAAATTATTGTCACTTAAGTTCATAATTAAAACTTTCTTTTTCAAACTTAAATACTCATAAATTATTTACAGTATTTTTGGTATGATAATTATATTCGATCCAACGATTTCAGCATATTTTAAGTTACTTGTGCACGGGAGCCTTTTATTTAAAATATTTTGATTTTTAAAGTTGTGAATTGCCCAAAAAAAAAAATTAAGGCCATCTCCAATCATATATTCTAAAATGCAGTACATATTACACTGAAATGCAGTATTTACACCACTTTTACTCCAATCCATTTACTATATTTTTCACTCCACTTAATATTCCTTATCTTTCTATTTTTATTATTATAATTATTTTTACATAACAAAAATCCTTCTTTTTTATTATGCTTCTTATTAATAATTAAAAAATAATTAAAAAAATATGTAACATAAATAATAAAATTTTAATTAAATCATAATATATTATCAAATACCGAATTTTATTAAATATTACTAAGAAGACGTTAAAACATTAAAAACATAAAAATATAATAACACCTCAAAAATTAGAGTTTTAAGAAGAACTTATCGTAATTAGTTAATTATACTTGGTTAATTATTAAGTTTTAAGTAATGTATTTTTAATAAAATAAAATTTATTCAATTAATAATTGCTAGTAAAAGTGAAGTTAATTTAAAAGAAAAAAGACAAGTATATTGAATTATTAACACATCTTTTAAAAAAAAATTCAAATTAAAATTATTTAAAAATTAAAATATTTATAGAAACGAATTGAGAAGATCTAATTTTATTATATTATAAAAGAGAAATTAGCTCTCCATATCTAATAATTATTGTTACTTTTTTATGCATAGCTAAAAACTTCTTTTTCAAACATTCATACCCAAAAACTATTTTCGAACTTGTATGCATACAAATTATGACATATGTGGCGGTTCTGACAAAATTTTAATACGGCTATACACGCAACCATTTAATAAAGGTTTTTTTTTTCCATCTCTAAATTGTTGGGTCAAGATTTTTATTAAATCATAAAATAACTTAAAAACATATGCATCAACCTATTTAAAAGACACATTGGCCGACTAAAAGATCCACATATGCTAACTCATTTCCTTTATTAAATAGTCACGTGAATTGGGCATGTTAATTTGACCAATATCACTATATACAACATAATTTGTTACACTTGCCAGTTAGAAAATATTTTTTGGGTATGGAGGTAAGTTCGAAAATAGTTTTTGGGTATGAACACTTGAAAAAAAAAAATAGTTATTGGGTATAGAGAGCTAATTTCTCTATTATAAAATTTAACATTTTTAATATATATATATATATATGGATAAGGAAATCAATTTAATTAAATTAAGGATAAGCATTTAACTTTTCTTTTTAGAGCAAAAAGAGCTTATATTAAATCTGCTTGAACAACCGTAGGAATAAAATGTAGAACTACCTCCGTCCAAACATTGGAAGGGTAAGTTGAAATAGCTTGAACAGCAAATAAATGTGTTGGTGTATTAACACTTCTTCGAGCAAAAGATAAAATTACAGTCAGCCTATCGACAAGAGTAAAGATATGCCTATAAATATTCCCTAAAGAACTAAGAATCCCCGAGCAACATATGAGCTGGTCAATAATGTCTTTACAATCACTTTCAAGAGCAGAACTGGTGTAACCGAATCTCCTAGCCAAACAAAGACCTTCATCAATAGCTATTGTCTTTGCATGTTCCGGTGAGTGTGAGTATGCTAAGACATTAGTGAAAGAGATCTACACCTGCCCATGATGATCCTGAATAAGCCCCCCAATACAAGAGCTTTCCACAGTCCATGCAACATCAATATTAAGTTTGAACCTTCCTGTCTCTGGTGGCCTCCAGTGACATCCATCATGGGATGGCACTACATGTCGTCGAACTGTACGTGTAGAAGTTCTTGCAAGCACTACTTTCTCCGAGCTTGAATCCAATACTCCTTTCCTTTTGCATTAGGAAGAATTCCGAGATATGCCTGTATAGGTCAAAGCCCCAAATAGGGCAGTCGAGGACACCGGGGCATCGTCTTTAAGGTGATGCAACTGCAAATATTTATTCCACAACCCCGCGGCATGCAAAACAATTCGCGACGGAACTGGAGGTGTATTCTGAAAAAGCATATTATTTCTACTATTCCCAAATACACCATAAAATGTAGGCAAAACAAGAACTGTCATAAGCCGACTAGTCGAGAATCCACTCAAGGATAGATTGAAGAGTGAATGATAGGGCCTTGAAAAAGGCCCACCAAATGTGAAAAGTGTGAACTCAACCAAGTTTTTGCCGCAGCCCAATACCGGAAAAAGACATGCATAACATCTTCCACCTTTTCAGAACATATAGGACAACAAGATTGAATATTGTCCCCTTGAGAGATTTTTACACATTGGGAGAATATTGTTGTACAATTGCCAAAGAAATATCTTTATTTTTGTAGTAGTACATAGCTCCTCACAAGTTAGTCCAAAAATTTGCATCACCAGATGTAGAAGAACAATCCCCACTAGTGGGGTTAGTCTTAGCCTGAAGAATTAAACAATAAGTTGAGCACATAGTAAACTGTCCTGACTTATTGTAAGTCCAAATTTGTTCATCCCGAGGCCAATCATTACATAGGCACCTTGATTATTTCTTCTGCCTCACAAGGATTAAAGTGTTGCTGTATGAGATCATACTTCCAAGTGCCCCTCTCAAAATCAATAAGTTCATAAACTTTCATGATGCGATCAAAAATGGACAGATGAGGTGGGGAGAAGAGCTTAAACGTGTATGGCGTAGTGAGCCACTTATCCTCTTATATCATAACAGAGTGTCTGTGTCCAATTCTCCATCGAATCCCCTACAAAAGATGAAACTAGCCAGCAATGATACTTCTCCATACATAAGAAGGACGGTGACCTAGAGCCGCTGATGAAAAACTATCCATAGGGTAATATTTTGCCCACATGACCCTCAAACGTAAGGAGAAGGGATTCTTGATAATTCTCCCACCTTTCTTGCACAGTAACGCTAAGTTGAAGGATTCCAAATCCCTAAATTCTAATTCCCCCTGCTCTTCGATTGACAAAGATAGACCAAAGCTTTCCAGTAAATCTTCTTATGCTTATTATCACCCCTCCCCCTTTCCCCAAATTAGAAGTTACGAATGAGGCCAATAATGGAGCAGGTGATAGAGGGTGGGAGAAGAAAGACTGACATGTCGTATGTAGGAATAGCCTGAACAACTGACTTGATTAGAACCTTTTTTGCAGCGTGAGATAATTTCTTTAGCTATTCAATTTCTTCTAGACCCGATCATGGAAGTAGCTAAAAATCGCCTTTTTAGAACTCCTAGTCATGAAAGGAAGTCCCAGATACTTATTATTTCCTTACCCTTCCAGGATTCGAAGCAATGTGCAAATATCCTAGCGTAGGACATCAGGGGCCCCTTTGCTAAAAAATAAGCTGGACTTATCGTAGTTGATAGTTTATCGAGAATAGCCCTCATAAATCAAAAGAAATTTCTTCAACTTCACCGCCTGGGAGATGTTTGCTCGTGCAAAAATAGTGATTTATCTGTAAAAAATGAGATGTGAAGTAGTAGCCCTCCACTACGTTCAAACCCCTTAAGAGCTCCAGACTCTTCTGCAGAATGCAAGAGAGCCGAGAACCCTTCAAAGCACAAGATAAAGAGATAGGGAGATAGCAGATCACTGTTAGTATATGCCCTAGACCAATTAGCTCACATTTATGATTTATGAAGCATGTATTTTGAATTGTATTTTATGCTCTTGGTTATCAAGTATGTGACTTGATAGTAAAACCCTTATAGCTAATAAAATACTATTCTTGTTTGTCCCTAGTTTTATCACATCATGTATTATTAAACTAGTGTGAAGTTGATTGATGATCAAGTTTCACCGATCATGAATATGAGATATAAAATCAATTCATGAAATACATATTGAGAATATTGTATTGGACATGACCCAAAGTGAAGAAGAAATATTGCATGGGTTTAAGTCATAAGTATTTCTTCTCAGTTTTATATTTGGTGTCCTTTGACCTAATGTTTCTAATGCTTCTTGCATGGGGAGAAATATATGTTTTGACATAGTCAAACATCACTTTTAATTAGGTGATTATTATGACTATTGGTTGGTTTATTTTCTTGTCATGGCTTGAATATTGGAGATAGTGAAAGAGATTTGTCCTTCTCTTTTAGAGAGAGATATCCATAGGCCCCTTGATAAGGAAGACTGAAAAATATGCATGGCCATGCTCAAATAAGTATTAATAAGGTGTTATTAATATTATTTGTCGGAATAGTCTGTCTGGTGATCAAGTAAATGGTTAATTAAGTTTTATAAGGATGACTCGGTCCATGCCTTATACTTAATTGGGATATTGTGAGACGAAAGGACTAAATATTAAATCTGATGCTAGGTTATTATTGCTTTTACTTAACTTGGGTAAGCATAATATTTTGCTAGAGGCCACTTATGTTTTGTGAATAAATGTCTAGACATTTTTCATTCACTGCCAACGTTAAGTGAACCTACAGGGTCACACGTATAGACGATCTTGTGGCACAATGTCCGCGTTCAATGAATCTAGATTGTGTTCAGATTCGTTGAACGTATACAAAAGGGGAATTAGATTCCATATTGTATTTTCTGGTAAGTTAATAAGTAACTAATTTTATTTATCGGATAAATGAAATTAATTATTTAATATTACTCATCCAACTGTTGGATGATTCTAGGAATAGACGGACGAGATTAAACTGTCATTAGATGACAATTAGGGTTCTGATATTGACAGCTATAAAATGTTATGTTAACCTTTTTCTCGGTGGCCATCTTCATTTGATTAAAAACAAAACCCTAAACCCTAGAACGGCGATAATAGTATCTAGCCTCCCTTTCTCCGAAATTGCACGTATTACCAGATAGTTAGGATTAGTTCTGAATAGTTTTCAGAACACAGAAGGGGCTAGCATCCCGATCTCTTGCAGAGGAGTTCGTCGCGTGGATACCAGTAGAGGGTGAAGCGTAAATAGCGGCGCCTCCATATCGAACAGTAAAAAACATTGAGATAATTTATATCCCATTGATTTTTCTAATATGTGCAGATCCTGTTGGTGGATTTCCGTAGTTTTATTTTATTTGTTTTTGCCTACGGATTCCAACAATCACCTTATCAGATACCTCGAAAAAGAGTGAAGGTTCGAGTCAGAATACTATTAAGAAGAACTGAGTAAGAGATAGTTGTGATACAGCTCGTGATGAGGTAGATAACAATGTCTTGGGAAGTTCATTTTCTGCTTCTTGGTTTTCCAAGAAGAAGAAAATGAACTTCCAGAAATGCAGGAGGTTGTATTCTGCCATGCTAGCTTTGAAAAAGTCGTGTATTCCGGCCACATTGTTGGAGAGCTTCTCTGAGCCACGAACTAAATTGGGCCATTAGCGAGAGATCCATCACAAATTGAAAGGAAAAAAAATAGCAAAAAATCACAACCCAAGGATGATCAGGGAAATATTGGCGGCTATTATTAGAAGAAATGAGGGAAAAGGGATTAGATAAAATCAGTGATCAGAGGGAATCGTGATGGGGAAAAACAGTAAGGATTAGAGCAGTAACAAACTAAGGTTGAGGATGGATTAGTACAAGAGTTGTAAATGAAGGAAAGTGATTTAAATCAAGTTGTTGAAGATTTTTGCACCTCGAAAATGCAGATATGATCACAACTAAAGATTTGATGAGAATAGAGTAGAGGATAATGCAAAACCCCTAGTTATGTTAGGGTTTTGTAGAGAGAGACTCCATACGGAGGAGAGTGTTAAATTATTTGATAGTATTTAAATTACCTAAAAAAATAAACCTTAAACCAAATAAAATAAAAAAATAAAAAAGAGAAAAAAAGAAAAAGGAAACTCAAAGATAGCATTGAGCTACAATGTCACGCTAAATCTGGCGTGATATTTTAGCGATCGCCATTTTAGCGTAGGTTTTCCAGTACGATTGGAGCTCCAGTTTACTCCATTTTGTTGGTTTAATGTTCCCATAGGAGATGCTCTAAGGTACGTGTTCTGGAAAACTATGGAGATGTGTCTTTGCTAAATGTGCCACTTTAGTTTTTATTGTATAGCTATTAATTAATAAGAGAGATAACGTGCAAAGGCATGCCTATACTATGCCGAAACCGCCGTATTGAGTATAATTTGTCACACTGACAAAATGTTAAATAGTTCATACATATAAACGTTTGGAATTTTTTTTTTTTTGTTATGAACTAATGTGAATTTTCAGCAACAGTGGCAATGCGGACTCGACACGCTCCTACCCACCCCGGGGCACCATAGCTAGGACTGTAAACGGGGCGGGTCTTATGCATACCCGCGCGAGTCTGTATCGTTTATAGAGGGTAAGGTTAAAATTTTATACCCCGCGGACCCGTACTCATACCCATGTAGGTTCTATTAAATGGATCTAGGCAGGATATGATGATACCCAGACCCGTATACCTGTTATAATAAAATAATATATTTATTTATTATATATTATTTTTATATTTTTTATTAATACATAATTTACAGAATATTATTCTCTCACTCTTCTTTACTCTCATTCTCTCACTCTTCTTCACTCTCACTCTCTCCTTTCATTTACTCTATTTCAAGAATCATCAAGTGAAAAAAATTTAAAAAAATAAAAAACCCACAAAGAAAAAAATGGCAAGAATTCAAGAAAACACCATTTTTTAGAGATGGGGTTAATGTTTCATCTTCGCTATCTCATCTAATCCTAAATGGGGGCAATTCTAACGTTTTAGATTCAATCTTTTCTTACTACCAACAATCAAATTTTAGTTCAAACTCTGTTTTTGAGCCATTAGGTTCATCAGTTTATCTAAGACAAAGAGATATGCTATAAAAATTCAGTGAAGAAAACAGAACAATCCCTTCAATTTCAAGAACTTGTATGAACAAGAATAACAACTCATTTAAGAATTCAACAAGTTTTTTTAATCCATCTAAGAAAAAGTTATACAAAGGAGTTACACAAAGGCATTGGGGAAAATGGGTAGCAAAAATAAGACTTCCACAGAACAGAATGGAGTTTGGCTTAGAACTTATGAAACAACAGAAGCTGCTGGTTATGCTTATGATAGAGCTACTTATATAAACTTAGAGGAGAATATGCAAGATTGAATTTTTCTTTTGTTTAAAAATAAATTCTTGAAATTGAAAAATCTTAATTTAGGGTTATATAGTGTTTTATATATATTTTTATTTAACAGGGAAAAAAATAGAAAAATGTCATACGGGTACGAGTATACCCGAACCCTACCCTAGACCCTGGAGGGTTGGGTGTGGGCCGTAAATTTTATACCTAGAGGGTCTGGGTCTGGGTCTGGGTCCATGTTTTGCTATAAGGGTATAGGTCTGAGTCTGGGAGTATCGAAAGGGTCTGGACCCATTTACACCCCTAACCGTAGCATGTCGCGATTAGGGGGAACATACTGGAAACCTCACCTTTCCGTAAACGGAGGTATCATAGGTCCTTCTTTCACTAATGCTCTTTTGGCCTTGAAGTGGTAGAACCTCGTGAAACCGGACGCCAAGGAATCAGAAACCAACTCTGCTTGAGTCATCAGAGGAGCTATTCTTGCATTTGTTGACTCAACAATAGTCCTTACAAGAGGGTATACAACTCGAACCAATTGATTATAGATTTGATTCAACACCTTCCCAAGATCACCTCCTTTGATGAAGAACCTCTATTGAGGATTTTGTAGTCTTAACACTCCAATAGAAAACCTATGAGGATCTAAGCCTCATAAAAACCAATGTTAAGAGGTAAAACTCCTTTCCAACTTGATAGCAAGAACCTTAAGGAAACTATGACTTCAAAACCCAAACTACACAAACTAGAAGACCTATGTTTAATTAATTCTAAGAACAAGAACTCTAAGAATCAATTAAAGAAGGAACTAGATGATCAATTGATTTCCATAGATTACACAATCTAAGCAATCAATTGTTCACAAACCTAAGGAAGTAAACCCTTAGAAGCTAAGTAAGATGGGTTGAAAAACCCTAGAAAGTAATGGAGAATGCTCTCTCAATTTTCATCAAAATTCATCATAGTTGTTTAAATAAGCCTATACATGAGTATGTATAGTGTTAGATCTAAAACCTCTATTGCCTATTGACTAAGTACTCCAAAAGACCAATTAACCCCCTAATTAACAATTGAAAAATGGAGTTTAAACCTTGAAAACCTGCCTAAACATCTCATTATTCAATCATCCCGAGAACCTACCGACGACGGTAGGGTGTAATCTACCATACGCGATAGGTCTTCATCCGTCAAGCTCCGTGTAGATAGAAGCCTATCAAGGATGATAGGGTCAGTGCCTACCATCGATGGCAGGCCTGTTTTTGTCTTCCTTTGATTTATTCTTCTCCTAATTTGCTCCATTTATTGCTCCAAGTTTAGGCATTGTTCCATAAGCAATTTGGGATGATTTCCTTCATTTTTCAAGCCTTCATTCTAGCTCTATAAATCTATTCTTCAAGGTTTCTTCAATGAAATCAACTCTTCCTTTAGCCAATTTTTCATCATATGCCTCGATCTTCTTGCCCTTGCTCTAGTGATCGGATCATGCATCAACTCATTAGCTTTTAGTCATTCCGGTTCATATCATGAACCAAAAGCGAAAATAGTTTATGAGTATAAATAGCAAATTTCTCTACATTTTTAAATATATTATTTAGGGTTAATTTAAATTGGATGTGTTTTTTAATTGAGGATCTCAATATTACAATGTGTCAGTTGGATCCTTATAATTGGAAAAAATGTGTCAATCAAGAACTTCATCAACGCCTTATTTAAGATTTAACGATAAATTGTAAACAAAAGTCAACATAACAAGACTTCTTTTAGAAATCTTAAATATGAAAGGTAATATATAGTACTTTTAACTTCTTTTACTACGAGAAATTGCATTTTTAACAAAAAAAACAAAAGTGATCACTTCAAGTAATGATATTAGACATTTTATTATTTGTGAGCAATTTTGGATTTAAAAAACATATTTAAGGTAAAGGTTAAATTATATTATATCTGTTATGAAAATAAATTTATAGTTTTTGATGTCTATAAAAGATAAATAATATTTGAGAAAAACTCTATCTCCATATTCTGAAGATATAATATCTTAATAAGACATATATTATGAATAGATAAATGATAAATTTTTAATCATATATTAGTTACGATAGAATCTATCTCCCTGATTCATTACTATCTCTTGTATCCCTGAACACTATAAATAAGACCTTTACCTCTCAATTGTAATCAAACCTCACAGAAAAGCAATAAATATTTCTCTACTTTTTTCTTCTCTTCTCTCCTTTCTTCTCTATACGATTTCCTATTTATTCTTTATATTCTCTGATTTACTTCATTTGCCTATGATACTCCAATAATTTTACAACATGTTATCAGCACAACGAGTCTCTACAATAGGAACTCTGAAGTTTGAATCAAGAGAAGGAAAAAGAGTTATTTTCTATCATTTTTTATTTCAATGGCAAATCTTAATAAGTTAGAATTTTTTGCCCTTGATATCTCTAAGAAAAATTATTTATCATGGATATTGAATACTTAAATCCATCAAGATGCAATGGGTCTAGCAGACACCATTGTCAAAAATAATAAATAATTATTACATGATCGTGCAAAAGCCATGATCTTTCTCTGCCATCATCTTCATAATGATTTTGAAGGGAAAGTATCTTACCGTGAGAGATTCACTGATATTGTGGACTGACTTGAAAGAAATGTTCGACCATCAAAAGATGGTCGTTCTTTTGAAATCATGGTATGATGAGATATATTTGCAAATACAAGACTTTAAGTTTGTCAGTGAGTACAACTCTTCGATGTTTAAGATTACTTCGCAGTTAAAATTTTATGGAAAAAAATCACTGATACAGATATGTTAGAGAAAACCTTTTCATCTTTTCATGTCTCAAGTATTGTCCTACAGCAATAATATCGAGAGAAATATTTCAAGAAATATGTTGAATTAATTTCTTATCTTTTTGTGGTCGAGCAAAGCAATGAATTCCTCTTGAAAAATCATGAAGCTCGACCAACTGGTTCTACACTACTCACATAAGCAAATGCAGTTAGAACAAATAACTATGCCTCTAAAAGAGGCTGTGGACATGGTCGAGGCTGACGTGGACGTGGTTGTAGCAAAAATAATCCATACAATCATAGCTCTCATGACAGAGGATCAAGCACGAAGAATAAGGACAACTACTGGAAGTGGTTGAAAAATAATAACAAAGGAAAAGAGAAGGACATTATGAGGAAAAATGTTATTGATGTAGTATGCAAGGTCAATGGCCCCGTACTTGTCGTACCACAAAGTACTTTGGCAAACTTTTACCAAGTATTGATCAATAAAAAGGATAGAAACCCTTAAGCAAATTTTACTTCCCAGGATTCAACTAAAAATGATGACACTAGTTTGGATGATATCCCTATTGATATAACCTACGTGGATGTGGCTGACTTCTTACAAGAAGGAAACGTTGAATATGCTGATGATGGTAGTGTCTAGAAGAACTAGGGTTTATTCCATATTTTATAGTTTTTCTTTTATTTTTATTTTCAATCAATGTGATAAAGTTTAGCGTGTTCTTCATGGTTTCTTTTGTAATAAAAATTTCAAGTTTACTTAGAGTTTTTTGATGTGTTCATATGGCTCTTATTCCCTATTCTAAGAATGGCAATAAAGATATTTGCCTCATTGATAATGGAACTACTCACACCATACTTGACAAGAAATATTTTTCTTATTTGAATATGAGAGAAACAAATGTTTTGCACAATTAGTAGTAGTGAAAAATTTGATTGAAGGCTCTAGAAGAGCTAGTGCGTTATTGCCTAGAGGGAAAATAATTGTCATCTACTAGGCACTATTTTCCTCAAAATCCCGAAGAAATTTACTAAGTTTAAAGATATCCGCCTAAATGGATATCATGTTGAGACAATGGAGGAAAATTGTTATGAGTATCTTTGCATTACTTAAGTAGCCTTTGGAAAGAAATTTATTTTAGAGAAATTGCAATCTCTATCCCTGGCATATCTTACGCAAAAATGAGTACTGCTAAAGTGCATCATTTAGTAAACCAGAAGTTTGCTAATCTTGCTACTTTTACTATTTGGTATAACCATTTAGGTCACCGGAAATAACTATGATGCGAAAAATAATTAAGAATACTCAAGGTCACCCATTCAAAAACTAAAGGCTTTTGACCAAATTATCAGTGCTGCTTGTTTCTCTAAGAAAGTTGGGTATTAGACCCTCTTAAAAAAAAGTGGGGATTGAATCTCCCACATTTCTGGAACGGATTCATGTTGATATGTATGGGTCTATTCACCCACCGTGTGAGAAATTTAGATACTTCATGGTTTTAATTTATGTGCCGACTCGATGGTCACATGTTTGTTTATTATCAACTCGCACATGACGTTTGAGAGATTACTTGCCCAAATAATTCGTCTAAGAGCACAATTTTCTAATTACCCTATTAAAACTATCTTTCTAGATAATGTTGCAGAATATACTTTTCAAACCTTTGATGCTTACTGCATGTCAATTGGCATTACTGTTGAATATCATATAGCTCATGTTCAATCATAAAATAGTTTAGCTGAATCATTTATTGAAAATTTACAATTGATTGCTATACCAATTTTAATGAGAACAAATCCCCTACTTTAGATGGGAACGTGTTGTCTTCCATGCTACAGCATACTTGTGTATATTAAACCAACGAGTTATCATGAATTCTCTCCATTACAATGGGCTTTTGGTGTTGAGCCAAACATTCTCATTTGAGAATTTTTGGGTGTGCAGTGTATGTTCCTATAACACAAAATCACCCAACTAAAATGGGCCCCAAAAGAAGATTAGGGATATATGTTGGTTATGACTCTCCCTCGATTAAGGTACCTTAAACCTTTAGCAGGAGATTTTATTTACTACAAGGTTTGTTGATTGCCATTTTGATAAGGCTCTCTTCTCAAAATTAGGGGGAGAAAATAAGGCACAAAGAAAAGAGATTGTTTGGATAATATCCTTGAATTATCTTGATCCGCCCATAAGCGCGAGTAAACTGGAAGTTCAAAAGATAATACCTTTGCTGAAAATAGCAAATCAATTGCCATATGCCTTTGTGAACTTAACAAAGGTGACTAAATCGCAATTCCAACAATAGATGTCCCTATTAATGTTGAAGTCCCCAAAGAGCAAAACCTAACATCTATAGCTGCTTAGTCCAAATCATGCTAGAAGCATGGTTGGCCTTTTGATTTAAAAGATAGAAATCTTATAAAGAAGGGGAAATAAATTATCAAGGTGATCATATGTACATTGAAAAAAGTGACCAAGAGACACTAATGAAAAGATACAAACTTGTGAAATGATGAAAACAATACAGAAGGTTTCTATAAACTATACCATTTTTGGCATAAGTTGGAAGCAAATAGAAACAAAAGTTAATGATTCATTTGAATATAATGTAGCCCTTGAAGTTTTAAGGGACAATAAGGATCTTGAACTAACATTAGTTGAAGAATGCCGACATAGAAATGACTGGCCAAAATGGAAAAAAGTGATTCAATCAGAGTTCACTTTAAAAATGCGAGGTTTTTTTTACCTGTAGTCTGAACAATTCAAGCTGTTAAACCAATTGGATACAAACAAGTATTTGTACGAAAGAGAAATGAGAATAATGAAACTATAAGATACAAGGCAACCTTGTAGCATAAGGTTTCTCATAAAAACGAGGTGTTGATTATAATGAGACATATTCACTGTAATTGACTTAATTACTTTTCGATAACTTGCGAGTCTGGCAGTACTTGAAAAGGTTGACATACGCCTAATGAATATATTGACTGCTTACTTACATGTTTAGTAGAAAAAAAAAAAAAGAATGCTTACTTATATGGCAACCTAGATAAAGACATTTATATGAGGATCCCAGAAGGATTTAATATACCTGCAACATGTAAGTCTTGCTCTCGTGGAAATTATTAAATTAAGTTATGAAAAACATTGTATAGTTTAAAGCAGTATAGACGCATGTAGTACAATCATCTTATTGAAAGCTTGCTAAAAGCATGATATAAAAATGATCCAGTATGTCCATGTGCATTCATTCGGAAATATCTATCAGGATTTGTGATAATAACTATATATGTTGATGATATCAAGATCATTAGAACTCCAGAAAAGCTCCCAGAAGCAATCAATTACTTGAAGAAAGAATTTGAAATCAAAGATTTTGGAAAAACCAAATTATGATTTGACTTACAAATTGAACATCTGGAATATGTTATGTTCATTTATCAATTAACATATACTGCGAAAGTATTGAAATAATTCTACATAGACAAAGCACATCCACTGAGTATTTCAATAGTCATATGGTTGCTAGATGTAAATAAAGATCCCTTTCGACTTAGGGAAGAAGATGAAGAACTATTAGATCCTGAAGTACCTTATTTAATTGCAATTGGTTCACTAATGTAGCTTGCTAATAATACAAGACCTGACATAGCTAGCATTTCCTATAAATTTATTAGCAAGATTCAGTTTTTTCCCAACACGATGACATTAGAACGGTTTTAAACATGTCCTTAGATATCTCCAAGAGACGATAGATATTGGGTTATTTTATTCAAATAAAACTAGCTTAAAGATAATTAGTCATGCAAACACTGGTTATTTATTTGATCCATATAAAGCACGTTCTTAAACTGGCTATGTATTTACAAATCATGCGACCCATCATTTCATGGCATTTTTCGAAACAATCTATGGTGGCCGCTTGATCTAATCACTCTGAGATCATAGCAATTCATGAGGCAAGTCGAGAATTTGTGTGGTTAAGATCTATGATCCATTACATTCAAGGAAGTTGTAGTATATCCTCTGGGGAAAGAGTCTCAACTCCTCTATATGAGGATAATGCAGTTTGTATAACTCAATTAAAGGGAGGATAAATTAAAGGAGATCGAAAAACTATATATCACTGAGATTTCTCTTTACTCAAGAGCTCCAGAAGAGAGGTGATATTGATGTGCAACAAATTAAATCATGTGATAATCTAGCAGATTTATTCACTAAGACATTATACCGATGACAACATTTGAAAAATTGGTATATAAGATTTGAATGTGTCAGTATATAAGATTTGAATGCGTCAGTATAGAAATCTCAAGGATGATCTAATCTGGGGGAGTAATTTTTGACATAGAGAATGATGTACTCTTTTTCATTACTAGAGTTTTTTTCCCACTAGATTTTTATCTAGTAAGGTTTTAACAAGGCATGTTCTTTATGTAATAGACATCCTTGGGGGAGTGTTATGAATTAACTTAAATAATTGGATGTCCATAACATATAAATAATATTTGAGATAAAACTTATCTCCTGAAGAGATAGATATTCTACAGATATAGATATCCTAAAAAATAGATATTCTGTAGATATGGATATTATGAATAGATAAGTGAAAGAATTTTAATCCTATCTTAGTTATGATAGAATCGATCGCCCATATTCATCCATATCTCTTGTATCTCCTGAACCCTATAAATAGGGCACTTACCTCTTAGTTGCAATTGCGCCTAAAAGAAAAGCAATAAATATCTCTCTATTTTTCTCTTCTCTTCTCTCTTTTTTTTCTCTATACAATTTCCTAGTTATTCTTTATATTCTCTTATTTATTTCATTGCACCTACGGCACTAGAAATGATTTCACAACAATAACATTATTATTTTAGTTTATTGCACACCAACTCAAATAATTATGTATATCCCATATGTTATTAAATTTTCAACATTTGTTGAAGGAAGTACTTAATTGACACATTTTTGCCAATTAAAAATATCAAATTAGCGTACTTGTATTTTGAAATCCTTGATTGAAAAATATGTCAATTTCAAGGGCCAAATTGAATATTTCTTATAATCCAATAGAATGATTTATAAAGTGCAATTGACCATGGTTTTTTCTTAAAGAATATTGGACAAATAGATTATGGTTCAATAAATTATATAAGCAATATGATATGCCCAACATATATATATATATATACACATATATACATATATATATACAGATTATTCTTCAATTTTCAAAGTATTTTATGAATAAAATGGACTATTCACTCACAAATTCTCTTTTATCATTGTAGGTATATTAGGTGAGAGTTTAAGATAAAAACAAGTAAAAATGGGAGCCCATGGAGCGAAAACGAAGGAGAATCACAGAAGGAAGGAAAGCAACCATTACGCTTACATGGCAAGCCAGCTACCCTGGTAGAGGTAGTTCCAGATTTTTTGCAAGGAGACCACACCAATAGCTACCTGGGCCTGGTAAGCTACATCTATCCAGAACGAGGTATTCACAGTCAAGCTGCAGTTGACTCCAAGTTTGGGTGTCTAAGATGACCTTTTCTGCAATTTTTCGTTCATTATTATTCTTAGGGCTTGAGAGGAATTGGGCAAAAACATTGTTTTAATTTCATTCCAAAACCTCTCTTAGTTAGTAAATTTCATAGATTAAACTTTAAATACGGTGTTTGAAGAAGTGATTGAAGACCTTAATCGAAAGTAATTTCAGATTCTTCGGGCGAGTCGAGAGACAAGCTCAGCAGTAGTTTGGGACCGTAAAGTCATCAATTATAGTCCTAAGCTTTCTCTACCTTTCTTTTTTCATGAATTTTATTGTGCATTTGTGCTTTAGAACAATGTTTAGAGGCTTTTTTAAGTTGTTTGAATAGAGATGAACCTTAGGATTGAATGCTTGTTTTCCGATTGAAATTATATATGAATTGAATGTTTGACTTTGATTTAGTTGTTATTTAATTATGTTTTTGCATTACCAGTTTTCACGGAATCAATAATCTCAAAAGGTTAATTGGAATTGAAAAAATAAAATTTACCTAGGGAAATAATTAAACAATAAATTTGGTAATTGAGTAGAGATAATAATTATGGCTTTTAGGCAATATTGAAAAAATCGGACCAGATTGGCTGGTTTGATTGGAAATCGGTCACTTTGTTTGGTTTGGTTTATTATGAAACCTGCTTTAGAAGTGAACCGGTCAAAACCTGCCTGTTTGACCAGTCAGATCGTGAACCAGTTGAACTCAATTTTTTTTTCTAAAAAAAAATTTTCAACTCTCTGTGTCTAAATCTCTTTTTCAGACGTCTTCATGAGTTCCCAAGAAAAAAAGACGTCTTTCATCAATTCCTCTTCATTCCTAAATCAATTTTCTTTTGTTCAAATCCCCTCTCTCCTTTGAGTGAAACTTCTCCCCTCTCTCCTAGAAGAGCTCCTTTTTCCCTTGTTCATCCTGGTTGTTGAGGTCTCCTAACCTTGATCCTTTAGTTATGGTATTTGATCTCTCCTCTCTCCTTCTGTAGTGATTACTTTGTTTTTTCCCTTGTTTGTTTTTCTGTCTTGTTGTCTCTATATTCTTGCATTTTTTTCTTTTTTTTTTTCCTATGTGTGGTCCCTCCAAACACATCCCCCTATCTCTTTCATTGTTTTTGGTCCCTAGTCTCTCTTAATGGAACATAACTCCTTTGATAATGATAAAGGCACTGACTCTTTGTCATTAAATAAACGCCCAACCCTTAATGTGCCAAAATCTATTCTGGTGGCTAAGCTCTTTACTACCAAACACATTAACTTTAAATCTATTAAAATTATCCTTGAATTAGCGTGGAATTTGGGTTACAAAGTAACCTTCAAACATATAGAACAGAACATATTTGTGTACTTTTAAGAGCTTGAAAGACATGGAGAAAGTGAAATGAAGAGGACCATGGACGATTAAAGGTGCCACGTGGTCTTTAAAAAGTGGGATGAAATTTTAGCTTTTGAAGATATCTCCTTCACTTTATCAAGCTTCTGAGTTCAGAGTCACAGACTCCCTTTAGCCAGAAGAACTCTCGAAAATGTCACTACTATTGGAAATTTCGTTGGAAAGTTTGTAGAAGTGGATGGCTTAGAAAATAATAGAATGATGTTGAGGAAATTTATCTGTATTAAGGTGATAGTAAATCTTCTAAAACCTATTAGGCATGGCTTCTTTTGGAATACAAATGATGGAGAAAAAGTTTAGATTCCTTTTAACTATGAAAGAATGGCTAGAATTTGTGTTAGTTGTGGAAAACTTGGTCCTGGAGACTCAAACTATGAGGAAATGAAAAAACATGTTTCGGACCTCTTGATTCAGGATTAGCTTGTGGCAATTGGATGTATATTTCTAGCGTCTCCGGCAGCCTCGACATACGGTTGATGACGAGAAATCCATCAAAAGTAATCCTATCCAAAGTACTACTTTTAATCTCGGGGAAAGTAGCCAATTGCAGAATGTCAAACGGAAAGGAGGGAATGTATTGATGGAACAACAACTTTTTTGCCTGAAAATGTCACGGAACAGGATTTTGCTTTGGACAATGGACCAAAAACTTCAAAGGTTCTCGCGCAACCACCTCTAAATATTTGCTCTCCTCCTATTATCTACTCTAGGGCCTCGATTAATCTTAGTAAATCTAACATCATTGAAAAAATCAACTGAGGCCCGATCCTTTAATCCTTTAAATATAAGCCTACCACAAGAGATGCAAACCTTAGAAAAACCAACACACTCCCTAAAAGCCCACAATACTTTTCAATCCATAGGTCCCAAGATGGACCCATCCAAAAAACCCTCCTATCCCATACATTCAAGAGATAAACAGACCATGGTTTCTAAATAAAAGACACAATCCATCTCCTTCACTGATAGAGAAACGATTCAAAATAGGCAATACCCGGAGATCTATTTTTATTCCAGAACCTGAGCAAGAGATAGTCTCTGACCCACCTTCTAATTTGGATTTTAACAAATTGTTTTTTAACAATCTTCTATCAACAGACTCCTCTAATCATAGTTCCCCTGGAGAATCTCCAATTGAAGCAATAATGGAAGAAGAAAGTGTGGTAGTTGTGAGGAAGAGGTTTATCCATGTTAAAACTACTGCTGGCAAGAAAGGAAAGAGTTTTGGAACCCCATTAATATGTAGAAACAATATAGTATCTTCATCCAAGGAACTCAAAATTGGTTAAGGAGACGAGCCTATGCAAGCTCCCAAGGATCCATAAAAGGTTTTGTTGCTGCTAATAACCCTTCTCTCCTCTTTTTTTCTTGAACTTAAGCTATCTTCTTCTACTCTCCTCCTTAGTATTGGTTTTCAGAAGATGCATTATGTTCCTACGTCTGGGTTATCCGGCAGAATAGTTATCTGCTGGTCAGATAACTTGGACACTAATATTATTATCTCAAACAACTCTTTGATTAATTTGTTGGCGTCGTCTGCTCTTTAGTGTTACTTGGATGTTCACGGCTGTTTATGCTCCATGTTCTTACACTGGAAAAAATATCTTGTGGAACCCACTAAGGGAGGTTAAGGATTCTTTTGATGGGTCGTGGATTTTATTAGGTGATTTTAATAGTTTTGTAGCCATGAGGATAAACAAGGAGGTCGTCCTTTTTCCTTGTCTGGTCAGGATAGTTTCTATGCTTTATGGAAAATGCTCATCTAATTGATTTAGGCTTTACTGGTTATCCATTCATATAGAACAATAAAAGAGCTGATTCTGCTAATATCCAAATTTGTTTAGATAGAGGGCTTGCTAATTCTGCTTGGCATGTTCTTTTCCCTAAGGCTGGTATCTCTCATCTCACTGCTTTAGCTTCTGATCATAGACCGATCTTGCTTGACATGTCCCCTTTTGTTTCCTATTAACCTAAACCCTTCAGGTTTAAGTCTATGTAGTCTAGGGACCCTTCTTCTGTATATGTCATTTCTAAGGCGTGGTCTATACAGGTCAATGGTTTTCTCCTATTTCGCTTTTATCTAGCTTAAAATATGCTAAATTTACCCTCAAAGAATGGAATATAACACATTTTGGTCAGGTCCAGTCTTCCAATAAAAAGTCTTAAAGAATATATCGATCTTGTTCAGCCCCTTTCTCTTTTTGCCTCTAACTTAGATAAAGAAAATGAGTTTCAAGTAGAACTTTATGAACTATTGAAAAGGGAACAGATTCTATGGTGGAACAAAGCCAAAGAAAAATTGCTTGAAAAAGGGGATATGAATACCAACTGCTTTCATGTTTCTACAATCATAAAAAAAAGAGGCACCATGATTGATTCTTCAAATGTCCATGAGGATTCTTGGTCCTCGGACTTGTCTGATATTGGAGCATGTAGTCCATATCAAATGCCATATGGAGGATAAATTTGTCAATCTTGTTGTTGATGGTAGTAGTTGTGCTAATGTAGATAGTACTTAACTTGTGGAAAAGTTTAATTTGACTCTTCTTGAACATCCTAACCCTTACATATGCCATTGGTCAAATGATAGTGATAAGATCAAAGTCACTAAGCAAGTGTAGGTATCTATCTCTAAAGGAATATATAAAGATGATGTGTTATATGATGTAGCACCCATGCAAGCGGGTCATTTATTGTTTGGAAGTCCTTGGATATATGATAGGAAAGCTATATACAATGGAGACAAGAATTCTTATAACTTCACCAAAGATGGCAAGAAATTCATTCTAAATTCTTTGGCGCCTCACAAAATTTATGAAGAGCAAAAGAAGTTAAAAGAAAGGGTAAGAATGTTTGAGCATGAGAAAAAGGAAAAGAGCATCATGAAGAATAAAAGATGTGAGGAAAAACAACTTTCTATACCACCTCAAGGAGTTACAGAGGTAGAAATCTTAAAACCATCAATGATTGAAGAATTTCCAAAAGTCAATAAGCTTCCACAAGCTACAATTGAATTTGAAGAAAGTGTTACAACACATGTTAAGAAAGAGATATCTAATGTGGAACACTGTGATCTCATGAGAAATAAGAACATTAAAAATGAAAGCATTGAGATTGATAAAAAAAGATAGAGTGGAAGAAAAAGAGAGGTTAGTTGAAAGATTATGTGTCTTTAATTCTATGTCTAACTTATCTGGAGAGTGTGAAAAGATGAGTGTCAGAAAGAAAGAGAAATTGATATAGAGAAAAGTGATAAAGTAAAAAGACGTGAGTGATTTATTGAAAAACAAGAGAGTAAAGAAGAAGAGCAAAAGACAAAGAAGTAGTTGCACTTGAAAAGAGTGAGGTAGTGAGTGTTTTTGCTAATCAAACTAACTCTTTTCTTGTTAGTAATTCTTCATGTGTGCATAAATTTTTTAGACAAAACATGGAGAATGAAAAGAGCCTAGAATACAACATCTACAAGGCAATAAGCTTCATTACTCATACTTCTTATGTTTTGATTTCTAAGGAAACTAAATTGTATTATTTTACACTTATTTTTTATAAGATTCTCTTAAACATCCTTGCACTTTGACGTTAATGCTTGGAAGGAACCATATATGGAGCTTGAAGACCAAGAAGATAGCGTTGGAAAAGAGCTAATCCTAAGCCACGAGAACTCATAATAAGCCCTTTTCTTAACCCTTCTCTTTTATCTCATGAAGTTTCTTATGTTGACTTAAAGTTGTTTCTAGAATCTTATCTCTCTCACGTGAGCATAATTGGAGATGTATGTGCCATATCTTTTGGGGGTGGTCTCTTTCTTGCGGTGCCTTGTACTTCTAAATGCCTTTCTTCGCATGCTTGTCTTGAGGATCCATTGAAGTCTAGTGGTGCTAAATTCCATCATTCCTGCAATAATCTTGGAATTTTAGATAATGCTTCCTTTATTGACCCTAACGTTGTTGGCTTTGAGCTTGAATGTGCTCTAGTTGATATTCTACATAATAAGTGTATAGGGAAGGTTTTTGAGAATGTTGGTTATTTTTCCTCTTTTCTTGATACTTTTATGGAGAATCATAATGATTTTTTTTTCTTAAACCAACTTATGCCTATTGATCCTTTCTTTACTTATTTCTAAGATGTTCAATCCTTTGCTTGGATTTTCGGAAATCATCATTATGTTTTTCACTTGTGGAATCTTAAGTATTCTAGTTTCTTCTTTTATTCTACAAGATTCCATGATAATGTTAGCTTTGCATTTCATAGACCTTTTAAAGAAGTTCTAGAGTCCTTGCTTATTTTATTGTTAGATAGTCATTTGATTTAATTTGTTTACATCTTAGCTATGCTCATATTGTTGAGTCCTTTCTAATGTTACCCGCCTTTGTAGATATTTGAAGGAAAAGATTTGATGATGAATCCTTTTAAGAGAGGGGGTACGATACGAAATCGGCAAAGGATTGTTCAACAATTTTCATAAGAGCGACTAGAATTGAAGAATGCATGATTGAAGCTTTAATTAAGGAATTCTGAATTTAATTAGAAGGCTTGGAAGAGTTTACGGGACTTCCAAGGCACATTAAAGTCCTAAAAAGCTCAACAAAATCAAGCGACAAGCTCTCGGCCATCATAGATAGCGGAAGGAGCAAGGAAGATTGAAGAACAGAGCCTATCGGCAATGGTAAGCTCCCACCCTACCGTTCTCGATAGCTCTCTGGACAAACAAAGAGTTTTGAAGATTACCTACCATCAACGGTAGGCTCCACCCTACCATCTCCGGTAGGTCTCGGGACAAGAACAGCATTTTGAAGACAACATTTTAATTTTAGTCAAAGTTAATTAGTTTTTAGTTAATTATTGTTTTCTTGGAAGAGTTTACAGGACTTCCAAGATACACTAAAGTCCTACAAAGCTCAACAAAATCAAGCTAGAAGCTCTCAGTCATCATAGATAACGGAAGAAGCAAGGAGGATTGAAGAATAGAGCCTATTGGGAACGGTAGGCTCCCACCCTACTATTCCGATAGCTCTCTGGACAAAAGAAGAGTTTTGAAGATTACCTACCATCGACGGTAGGCTCCACCCTACCGTCTCCGATAGGTCTCGGGACAAGAAGAGGATTTTGAAGACAAAATTTTAATTTTAGTCGAAGTTAATTAGTTTTTAGTTAATTATTGTTTTCTTAATTTCCAAGCTTGTAATTAACTTTTATTAGAAGGATAATTATGTATTTTTTAATATTTATTAGGTTTTAGGAAGAGGAATAGGTTTTCTCTATAAATACCTACTTATGCCTCCTCTTGTAAATAACTTTGATGAATATTGATGAAATTGAGAGTTTTCCCTAATGGTTTCTAGGGTTCTTCAACCTATCTTAGTTAGCTTCTAAGGGTTTGCTTCCTCAGTATCTATGAGAGTCATTTCCAATTCCTTCTTTGATTGATTACTTAGATTGACGATCATTTCCAAATCCTTCTTTAATTGATTCTAGAAGTTCTTGTTTCTAGAGTTGATTAATCTAGGTCTTCTAATTTGTGTGGTTTAGGTTTTAGGGCCATAGTTTCCCTAAGGTTCTTTCTATCAAGTTGGGAAAGAGTTCCTCCTCTCACTATTACGTTTATGTTGCTTAGTTCCTAATAGGTTCTTTAGTGGAGTGTTAGAATTACAAATCTTCAATAAAAGTTCTTCAATAAGGAGGTGATCTTGGGATGGTGACGGATTCAATTTGCAATCAAATTGGGAATTCACATAATTGCATTTCTAATATTATTCATGTTAGCCATCGTGTCTTTGTTGAGGATAGATTGATTACCGATAATGTAATGGTTGCTTTTGAGGCTTTCCACTCTATGTCATATAGTACAGTTAATAATACTCACATTTTGCTCTTAAACTTGATCTTAGCAAGCATTTGCCAGGGTCAAGTGGAACTACTTGGAAGATGTTATGGTTGCAATGATGCTTCCTTTGAGCATGGTAAACCTCATGATGAAGTATGTGCACTCTGTGCTCCTCGATACTAATAAATGGCGTGCCTTCTCAAAGTTTCACCTTACTTGGGGCTTCCGACAGGGGGACCCTCTCTCCCCTTACCTTTTTATTATATATATTGAGGGTCTCTCTGCTATGATTAGACATGTTAAAAGACTGAATCTTTTTTCCAGTCTCCGGTTTAGTAGCACTTGCCCTCCCATATCCCACTTGTTTTTCGCAGATGATAGTGTCCTGTACTATAAGTCGGATCCTTAGACTGTTGAAGCAATTAGGACTGTTCTACAAGATTATGCGGCCATTTCAATGCATGAGGTAAATTATCAAAAAACTTCTCCTTAATTTGATAAATTAGTCTCTAACTCTTTGCAGGAAGCATAGCTTCTATTTTGGGAATACACCACAGAGCTACCACAAGGACTTATCTTGGCTTACCTTGTTCCATTGGTCGGTCAAAGAAAGAGATCTTCTAGTTTGTAAAAGATAGGTCTAGAAAAAACTTAATGGGTAGAAAGAAAAGGTGTTCTCTTAGGCAGGTAAGGTGGTTCTTATTAAGAATGTTGTACAAGCTATCCCTACCTATGCCATGTCTTGCTTTCTTCTCCCTACAAACATCATAAACTCCCCTAATTCTATGGTCAGACAATTTTTCCATGGAGGATCTGAGGGTAATTAAAGAGGGCCTGAGATTACCTGTGTAATATGAGTTGTTAGGTTTTATGGATTTTGAAGGTTTTAATCTTACTTTGTTCCCCAAATACTATTGGCACATTATAAATTCTCTATCATCTTTGGTGACTACATGTCTCTAGGCTACATACTTCCCCCGATGGGAGCTTCCTGGACTGCTTGCCTTGCTTGGCTGTAGGCCATCATTTCTTTTGGCACAGCCTTTTGGAGGGGAGGAACCTCTTTCCCTAGGCCTCTAGTTCTGTATTGGAACGGTCTCTCCACTAAGATCACTCCAGATAAGTGCATCCCTTCTCTAGTGGAGCTTTCTCTGTCTATTTTCACCAATCCATGGGAATCACAATCAATGTTGTTGGAGAGAGGACAGAGTTAGATTTTTCCTTCACGATGAAGTTGATGCCATCTTCCAGATTCCTCTTAACCTGGTGTCGCCAAAAGACAAGTTGGTTTGGAATTTCACTTCAAATGGGATCTATATATTAAAATTTGGATACCGAGTTAGCATGGATTTTATACAGAGATCTGGTACTGCACACAACACTTCAAATAGCGATACAGAATCTCAATTATAGAATAAGATACATCGCCTCCCTGTTCAGCAAAAAATTAGGATGGTCATCTGGCGAGCTGCCTCTGATATACATCCTATTGGGAAAAACCTTATGAAACAGGGACTTAATGAGAATCCTCTTGTATTCCTGTAATTGTTTTGTGGAGGATGACAGATATGTATTATTTGATTGTTCGTTCTCTGGGTTAGTTTAGCAGTAAATCCCAAAAGGTAACAAGGTTCTGTGGGGTACCTACCAAGTTGCCCTGTACTACCCTAGCCAGTGAGACCCTCCTGACTCAACCTGCTAGAAAGTAGTCTCACCGTAGAGCATGATTTTGAGTCAAATGTAATATCGTCTTAGGCCTAACCCTCCCACGGTACTTCGCCTCTTGTCAACTGGATCTAGATCAAGAGTACACTTACCAAGTATGTAGGTCAGAAGAGGCCCTCGTATAGGGGACTAGCCATGCACAGTGCAATCCTCTCGACATATTGATAAAAATATATATATACAAAGCCCCTTCGGCTGGACTAGGGTTTTACTTGATTTTATAAAATCATATGCTATCTCTCAGACACACAAATCTTTTCTATGTATCGAAAATTCCTATCCACCGGGCAAAATTGCAGAACTCGTAGACATGACAAATGCAACGTGCGTGTAATTCAAACATATCTTTAGAAAATCTCATAAAATCATTTGTGTTTCCCATATATTTTCAAAATTATATACATAATGAAAGTATGCATATATGACCTTTGAATGTAACCTTTAAACATAACATTTTACCGGTTATAACATAAGTTATGCTAATTTGTTTTCCAAAAATCACAATAAATATTTCTCAAAGGAAATTATTAAATATTTCCAAAAATTATAGTATCATATGAATAAAACCGTTGGAGAAATATTCCTTAAGAAGAAATAGTAAATATTCTCAAAATCATAATATATGACTATTTTAGTCGTGGTAAAAGATATCTTTTAACTCATGCTAGAGTAAACTCAAAATAATATAAAAATATTTTTAAGAATAATATCAAAGTAACATAAAAATATTTTAATAATTTAAACATATCTCAAAGCTTTATAAGAATATTTA
This sequence comes from Catharanthus roseus, assembly GCA_028651295.1. Taxonomy (NCBI): domain Eukaryota; kingdom Viridiplantae; phylum Streptophyta; class Magnoliopsida; order Gentianales; family Apocynaceae; genus Catharanthus; species Catharanthus roseus. The sequence continues at coordinate 2,272,460 of JAPQWS010000001.1, read as the reverse complement.
AAATATTATTTTAAAGAGAAATAATAATTACTTTTAAGATAATTCTTCCAAATAATTTTAATGATAATATATAAACCAAATTATAGTGAAAATATTTTTTAGAAAAAGTAAGAATTGAAATCATGACGATATACAAATAATTTAAACAATAAAAGTATATGCTAAAGAACAAATTAAATACTATAAGAATAATTTTTAAAATAAAAAATAGTAACAAAATATTATGAGATTATATTTAAATCTTCTCATAAGTTATTAGCAAGGTTATTCTTTAAAAGGAAATAATAAATATTTTAAATGTAGAACATATTTAGCATAACCCATAATATACCACCGGTAAATAATTTATAAATTTTGTCAAGATCCAAAAATAGAAAAATATATTTTCGAGAAAATACTTAAATTTATTATAGAAGAAAAATGTTGGTGAACTCACTTTGAACTGCGAAACGTGTTACACCTACAAATAATAACATTCCAAACTTAATAAAATATCACCATAAAAATATAAATATGACCTCATGATGATCCTAAGGTTCACCTAAACTTATTCTAAACCCAAATAAACTCTAAAAACAACTCCAAAACTTTTGTTTAAACTCGCCGCGACTTATGTTAACTTTGAAGTGTTTAGTCGGGATATTACAAAATGTATAATGAAATTTAAATAATAAAAATAATTTGGAATTAAAATTCTTTCATTATCTTTCAAATTTTTGTTTTAATTTTTCTAAAAAAATATTATTTCGGGTGGACTGGCCCAAACAAATATAAGCCGAGCTCGGGCTCATCCTCTTAGGCCCAAATTATTCGTACCGAGCTCGGACCAAGGAAGGCCTGACACATTAGGCCGATTGACAGTCCTAGCTGCTAGGCGTCATTGAAGGCTATACTGTGGGTTTGGGTTTATCTGCGAAGCTGCTTTTGGAGAGTGACTTTCTTCTTGTTATTAGGAGTCTTTGTTGCGGTCTGAATGATTTTTCTGAGCTAGGGGCACTGGCTGCAAGCTTCTCGGTGCAAATTGATAGGAGCTCTACTAGTTTTTATCATGTAAAAATAGCATGATTTGTCTCTACCCATCTCTTAGCTAAGATTATTCTTAGGTCTGATGTTTCTCTAGAATGGTCCAAAAACATCCCTCATGATGTAGCTAATGGTATTCTACTTGATTGATTTTAATAAAATATAATTTTATTTTTGCTTAAAAAAAAGGAATCATTACTCACTTCTCGGAAATAAAATTACTTTCCTAATGATGTAATTAAAATATTAATATTAAATTTTGTGTTAGATAAATACACGAGTCATTTTAGCCAAATTGATGTAAATATAAGTTTCTTACTGAGTTGGAATTAGCAAACTAAATATTTGAAAAGAATTCTTGTTATTTTCTTCTTTAATATACTGATACATTCCAAACAAGGTGAATGAACACGTATAAATTTATATTACATGGATTTAGATTTTAAATAATTATATTCTTACCTCGACCTTCCTTTTTTTGTCAATAAAAAGGAACCTTAACATATTACTAGGAGTGTGCATTATTCGGGTAAACCCGAAAATCAAACAGAATCAAAAAAATTTAAATTTTCCATTAATTTTTTTGTTTGGATTGGGTTTTTGGTTTGAAAAAAGAGAGTGTTTAGTTATTAAGTTTATAAGAGAAAAATGTGACACCCAAATTAAAAATAAAAATTAATTCTTTTTTGGATTATTAACATATTATATGTTCAATTTGAATTCTCAATTCTCCTAAACTTTGTAGTGTTAGATGAAGTGAATAAGGTGGCTAATTTGGACGATTTTCAAATTTTGAAGACTATGGATCTTCTTATGAATGACCAAAGAAAGTTTGAGACTTTTGTAGGACTTCCAGATAACTTGAAGAGGCAATGGATCTTGATGCATTTAGCTGCATGAAACCAAATTTGATGTATTTAGTTTGACAATGGTTAGTACATATTACTACAGGTTATAAATTTGGAGACAATTTTATAAGAATTATATGATTTATTAATATTGAAGGGAATATTATAGTCATTCTATTTTTTTTTTTTAAATTTTATTTTACATGTTTTATTAATTTAAACTTTGTCGATTGTAATTTTTTTTTTCAAGAATATTTTACTTTATATTGTGCATAATTAGATGAATACAGAATTTTTAATTGCAATAGAGTTATTTCATAATTTGAATTTTCAATCTAATTCTATAATTTTTTTCACTTTCAAACAAAGAATTAAAAAGTAAATTTCAGAGCAATTCTATAGTTTCACTAAACAAAGGAAATAATTGAAATTACAAGTTTTAAAATCCTATAGAATTATAATTTTATAGAATTCCAATTCCAATCCAATTCTAGACCCACAAACCCAAACACAACCTTAAAATGGAATTGATTTCGGAAAATTCGGGTCTTTAAAATTAAAATTCAATTTCAATTCTGTATTTTTATTATTTCTGTTATCCGAACAGAATAATTGGAATTGGGCCTCCAATTCTAAGCCCCAAGCACAACCTAAGGAGAAAATGATAAGAAAAAATATTCCATGATGCTTCTGTCGAATGCGGTTAAACTTTAAAGAGAGGAGCTTCACCTCAGGTATCTAGATAACAACAACCCGATATTAAGGTCAATATACAATATCCACAATACATATCCTTGCAAAACTGCATTCTTTAGTTCATTTCTGGAGCCAGAGAGCAATTGCCTCGAAGGATTGAAACAAAAACAAGGCAGAAAGCATCTCCTATTGGCATCAGAACATTCCAGATGAAATGTATGGCAATGCCCCCAATTCCAGTCGACGCTAAAAATGAGAACCAACAGATGCACCAACAGTAAAATACTGATAGTAAAAGATTTCAACTCTTGCTCAAGATGTACAGAAAACCTAAAATGTATTTTCAAAAGCTACTTGAATTTGACACATTTCTAAAGGCTAATGCTGTTAGTGATGCTATGGAAACATATGATACATTCTGCAGATGAAACTATACATTATGTTCCCCTAACTATGTATACGATCAGTTCATACAGTTTCCTTTCTATAGTCCCAACTAGATTCTGTCAACACTACCTGTTCGGAATAAGAAAAACCAACCTGTTGAAACATGTTCCCTACCACAAGCAACATACGAATAGGGTATCAACTGCCTTCTTCATCATAATCGTCTTCTTCCTCCTCAATCCTCTCATTCAACTTGCCAAGTTCAATGGGATCAATAGCCATAGATTTCATATCAGCCAAAGACCAACCAGGGTATTCCTCACGCTTCGTTTCAACAGGGGGCTTTGCAAATGTGTTACAAGTGATTTCAGATGATAAGACTGTTAAATCTCCATTCTCATTTAGATCCACGTTAAGATCAAAACTTTGAACTGCTACATCTGAATTCTTCACAACACAAGAGCGATTTGAATCCCCTGGATTTGCTCCATTCTCCAAGTTTATACTCTTTTCATGGTTAGTCTGTTCAGAAACATCTGGATCGTCTTCAAATCTCCCATACTGAATTGATCCAGTTCGGCTACCTCGACCTCGACCTCTACCCCTTCCCCTTCCTCTCCCTCTCCCACTGCTGCTGGTATAGCCAGCCTCATGCTGCAATAGGAGAAATACTATTGGTGTTAGAGCATTAATTATGTAGGTATTGCAGTTGCAGATTTCTAGCCTATCTTTGATCCTCTTCTTTGTTTCCCTAAATTTGTTGATTGCCACCAAGCCCTACCAAAATTGAATGACAGATATATCTAATAATGAGACTGAAATTAGAAACAAAAATATCGATGCATAACTGAACCATTCCAATCATTTAATCATCTATATTTAGATTCAATGAAAGAGCACACATCCTTAAAAACAGTGGTAGACATCATACATTCTGGTTTCACTGATGGCTCAGATCATGTCACCTCACATACAAATACATTGATCATTTGATAGAGGGAAATGGCTTACCACATGGCTATTCTTATATTCCTCATCACTAGCATTGTCTTCACCTACAGCAACTTTCCTGCAGCAATAGATAACCAATAAAATCACATTCAAACACGAAGATTCAAACATAGAAATAAAGACACTGAACTTAAAACCTCAAGTACCTCTTTTTGTGGACAGGCCCCTCTCCAGCACTTTCTGAACCACCCAAGTCAGGAACCCTACTTACAATTTCTCTAAGAAAGTCAAAGACATTAAAGCTCTGCACACATTGTTTCCTGCAAATTAAATATCAACTACAATAATTAGAAGAATGATCAGCAACAAGCTATAAGTAAGCAGCATGCAAGATCATCGAATTAGATATGTGAAGAATCTTACAAGTGCAATGAGTTCATGGTTTTTGCCCCCCTCATAAGGGTAACCTCATAAGTTCGATCACAAAGATCTTGCAAGAATAATTCCAGGGCTTTAGCTGCACATAATAAAAAAAAATCACATCAACTCTAAAAATAAAAAGCTGGTCCAATAGGTAAATAGTATAAAAAAATGTTCTCCATACACATGGAAACTAATTCCACAATTAAACAACAAAGAACTTTGAGAGAAAAGTAAAGAGTTTTTTTGACAACTTACAAACCAGAAGAGGCACTGCCATGGCAATCTTCCCCACATCCTCATCGGTTTGCATAATCTTCTTGATCCTGGCCTGCATTAATATTTCAGTTCAGATATAAGTTAATTTTAGAAGGACAAAACTCAAGCATAAGGTTCAGCAGTTATCAACAGATCACAAGAGGTGTTTCTCCCCATTTCTAGGCTTTTTTTTTTTCATTTAATACCTCTAATTCTATTGAGTGACAGAGAGTTGAGAGAGAATAAATCCTCAGGTCAACAGCCACATCGAATCTTGAAAGTCAGACACATTGCGATATTGAAAAGCCAATGCAAACACACTTGACTTCATTTGGAACAATAACCTGAGGTCAGCTCTATATTTTATTTTACCCCGCACCCCCAACCCTCTTCAGAGCTTAATGGCAAACAAAACTGAGCATCAGGTGCAACATTCAGTCTAAAACCACAATACAAACTTTCCCATATAAGCAAATTGAATTAGGATAGTTCCTTCAGCTATGCCCTGTGTGCAGTTGCGGGTTAGTTCCTTATTCCTATAAAAGGAAAATAAATCCAAAAATTGATTGCATTCATGAATGTTTGAAGGTGTATGATTTGATCGCTTATCCAAAAGACTAGTCTGTCATGAGCTCCACGACTTAACAGAAGGAGCTATTGAGTTCCAGTTTCTAGGAACTAGACAGCTTTTTTGCATCTTCATGAAATATTATCCTAATTGTCAAGAGCTGCACTCTTATAAGTGTCAATCAAACAGTAAATTGTGTAATATAACTTTGAATTGTCAACCTAACAGCTTTTTTGCATTTTCATGAAATATTATCCCCATTGTCAAGTGCAGCACTCTTACAAGTGTAATCAAAACGTAAATTTTTCAATATAACTTTGTTCCTCCAATTGTCAGCCTAACATGTATAAACAAGTATCCAAGTCCTCTTCTCTTGACAAGGCAGATATTACTACATGAAACTACCCAATCCTTAGGACATCCAATTACTCAAATTTACACAATTTATTCTCTCAAACCTAAGTTATGAAACTAGAAAAACCACATACGAAGACTAAGGGTGCATTTGGATTGGAGTTTAAAATGAAAATATTTGTATTTTTTACTTTGGACTCTGCATTCTGTCTCAAAATCATTTACCTTTCATGAAAACCAAGTAAGAAAACTTTTTCAAATTTAACTCCAATTCAGATACACCCCAAGATTGCCTGTAGACCTCGTCTTCCTATTTCAAGTATCTAGGGCGTTGATTTTGAACTTCAACCAGAAGTAATTAGGACAAAACTAGGAGGCAAAAGTTCTATATATGAACATGACTAACCACCAAAAATACCTTGAAAAGTATTAATCCTAAGCGGATCATGTACTATAACCAATTCTCAACAGACTTAGGACTTCACCAGTCCTATTGCATCAAAATATAAATGCCCTCAGAAACCACTTAATTATTTAAATTGAATGACCAATGAAACACCAACTTTCTAGGAATTAAAATTAACAATACATAAACTTTATCAAAATTACCAACCTAAGAAACAACTAATCACCCATAACGCACGCAAACTTCAGCAACAGGTGGTTCCACAGAGAAGAGCATCAGCAATACAAAATTAACTTTAAAAAAATAAGTAGAAGAAGAATAGGAAAATAAAACTCATTTCACCTATCATGTAAACAACTAATCGTCATCACTTTCAAAGTTTCTATATCCTATCATACTTGCACGATAATCCTTTAGCTGCTTAAATTGTCAGCTCTTCCCCAAAATTTTCAACAAAAAGTACAAACTAATTATTATTTTGGAAGAAAAAAAAACTCTACAAATCCCACGAACACAATACAGATAAATAAAAGGAGGGAAATAATGAAAGAACTACAGGAAAGCTCCCAAAAAAACAAAAACAATTAAAGAAAGGAAAAATGACTCACGGCAGGGAAACGTGTATCGAGCTTCTTCCTCATGGCACCAAAAACCCTAGGATTTCTAACTGAAACCCAGGAGAACGACTCTATATATACAAAATTCTCTTCTTCTCCAGGAAAGAGTTTTGAGATGAAAAGGTTTCTCTACACAACACAGCGGGAGCCGAAAAGTTTTGGATTTTTATGTGGATTGGGAGAGAATATTAAAAAAGAAAAATAAATAAATACTCTAAGAAAAAAAGAGGAAAAAAAAAGGAAAAAGGAAATGCTGGAGAAGGAGAAGCAGCTGGCTTTGGCAGATTCGGCTCTATCGGAAAATATTTTGTATTTTTTTAAGATTTGGATCGAGGACGTTTATTTTAGTGGGCTTGCTTGGATCACCGTAGAATTTAATTGTTATCTGAGGATTTGGTTTAGAATTTTTTTACCATAGCTATCATAGCTATTAAAATCATAATCTTTAATAGGTATTAATAATATTTTTACCAACTGTTTCAAACTATTAAATTAAAAAATTGACAACTTTGATGATGGATACTTTTATGATTTAATATCAGCCGTTCTCAAACTATTAAATTGTAAAATCAACCACTTAAATACATCTAGGATTTAATATCAGCCAATGACATGTATACATGAAACTTGTTTACTGGGAGGATTGCTACTTTGACCAATAAGTAATGACGGCACATGAGTATACTAAGGTCAATAGCTAATAGTTGTACACATGAATTAGTTTCAACTTTCAGGTAATACTCTTACACTGAAAATCGAACTGGGTATAAATTAATTTCTACGATAAAATTGGTGATGTTATAAATATATTAATAATTTATTTATACATATATATAGTATTTTTAAAAAATTATATATTAATTTAAAAAATTAATCCAATTAATGTATATTATAGAGACACTGGTAGATAATTTATTCAAAAAATAAGATATAAGATATAGAATTAGCATAATCGGATAATTTAGGATAATAATATATAAAATGTATAATTTAAGATAATTGGATAATCTAGGAGAAGACAAAAATTTCTTAAAATAAGATGTAAGATATAGAATTTAGGACAACCAAATAATCTAGTAGGATAAAATAGAATCTAGAGGATAAACTATAAATCTAAGATAATACAATAATCAAACTATGTAATCCAGGAGAATAAAATATAGAAATTCCCTAATATAAGAGATAGAATCTATGATAAAAGAGTAATTTGGAATATAGAATTTTCTAAAATAAGATATAAGATATAGAATTTAGAAAGATCATTCTTATAAATATGATCCCAACTATCATTCAATCTCAATCGTTCTTCATCCATCAATACTCTCTTTCGAAATATTTGTCTCTAATTTCAATTTTCACGAAAATCCCTTCACAAATATGGCTTTTGTTTAAAAAACAAAAAAAAACTACTAATTGTATTTCTTTAATTATGATCATCTTGGTTATAATTTTATCAGCATTATTTTCTAACTTCATAGTTGGTGACAGCCTTCTCAACCATGATCATATTGAAGAAGAAATTTTTTGTTCTGATTTTCCTTAGACATATCTTTTTATTTTGACAAAATAGACGATTTTGATAAGTATTTTTTTCCTCCAATTTTACTTAAATCCCGACAAAAACTAGCAAGTTAGGAAGTTTTGTTAAAACATTTAATTGATCAAACTTGTTTGTCTTGCCAAAATAAGAAGGATATGCCGGATAAAAATTATAATCAGTGATCATGATTATAATCAGTGATCGAGAACAAAAAATGACCTTAATTGAAAAAATACAATTAGCAGTATAGCGTATAAAATTTAATGATAAATATTTTAAAATGAAATATTGATAAATTAAGAATGATTGAGATTGGATGATGGTTGGCATTGAACGAATTAAATGATAGTTGGATCATATTTATAAGAATGGTCTTTCTAAATTCCTTATCTTAGAATGGTATTTCTAAATTCTATTATCATATTATAAAATTTTTATATGACTATCTTATTCTCCTCGATTACATAGTTTGTTCTTTGTATTATCCTAAATTCTATATTGTATCTTCCTAAATTATCCATAGGTTTGTAATTTTCGTAGTAAATATTATTGAAAATTATTTAAGGCAACACTTAATTTAAGGGTACAATATTTAAAAGTTTAAAAAGTTCATTTAATTTTTTGTCTTCTTCAATTCTAAAAGGTTCTCAAAATCTCATGTTCAGATCTTCAAATTAAAAGTATTATATAACGAATTTTCACAAAATCGGATTAATATATCAATCTTTAAGTTTTTTTTTTCATTTTTACAAATTTAAAATTTAAAAAACGAGCTCATAAATTGTCCTAGATTTGAAAAAATATATATATCAAAACTTTATACCCAAAAAAGGACATCTCTGCCGGCTCACCTAGTCTGCGGTAGGCCTGACCCGAGCCAACTTTAATTTTTTTTAACTAATCGATTTTATTTTAGTTTTTTTAAATTTTATTTTGTTTTATATTTTTATTATAATGTGTTTTTTATTTAATATTTATGGTGTAGCAAATAATGTTTTATTTGTTTAATCTATTTAATTTGTTTTTTTAAATCGGTTTGGTCCTTGCAATTCACACCAACTAGGGGCACTCTGAACAAACCCTTTATGAAATTATAAAGGCCAACGTCCAGAATGTTTTTTTATAAAAAATATAATTCTTTTTATTTTGGGATCAAATTTTATCTCAAAATCGATCTTTTCTAAAACGCACGCATCGATTATGTACAGATTTTCATCCACATCAACTCAAAATAGCTAAAATGATCACAAAATTATAAATTTTAATTTGTGTTTAAAAGGAAGGAGAAGAGCTTCAGTAATTTTGTAAAAGCAAATTAACTGTTTGAACTTTTTTAAGTATTGCATTCTTAAATTAAGTATTACATTAAACATTCCCTATATTATTTGTTGATTCACTCTAATAAAGAAGTATAACGCGCTCATCCTCACCCTCACCTTCATTTCCTTACCGAATACAAGGGAAAACGATTTTGGAGACAATCTTGCTAAGAACGCATTACATATTAAGTTGTAATAAAAATGAGATTTTTTTTCTTGCTCAAATCAAATTTTTAGGAATTTTATTTATTATTTTTTTAATTTTAAAAATTATCAACTAATTCGATAGGAATAGATAACTTGATACGCAAGAATAGATAGCTTGATATGTTATGTGAACCGTAGGCCTGTTGGGCCTTTGTTCACACATTTTTCTTATTTTCTTTCAGCCCATGTTCTATGATCCGACGATAAGATGGATTTGCCCTCACAAACCAAATAGAACTGATTTTATTTTTAACCAAAAATGCCAGGCGAGCCGGGCTGGTTACAGCCAAATCTTAACTATATATTCCCAGGTGATTTGATTGTTCTGTTTGTTGAACGAGTCTACCTTAGGAGCTCTATAAATACTCTCATCCTGAACTATGTGTGAAGCCTTCTTACGTTTCTTTTCTCTCTTCTGCTTCTCTGCAGCTTATTCTTCTTTTCTTGTTGTTTTATTCTCTGTGAATTCTTCAGTTGCTGCTGCCGTTAGTTGCCATTCTTGGTTGACTGCGCGCTTGAGTGGCTTGTGAAGGAGAGAACCAAGAGTGAGAGATTAGATTGTTCTTGCTCATCCATTGTTCTAAGGGTTTGATCGAGAATCTACATTTTGCAGCAAAACCGAAGGAAAGAGTTGTTCCCTGCATTCCTTCCTTTCCAAAAATAGTCAAATTAGTGGCATGAAAGATTTGTCGTCTGGTTTTCTATGTTGCTCGTCCGTTTTTATAACTGGACGTCCGATTTAGTTTGTTGTGGCAAAAATCAGAGGTTCGATTTTTGCCAACTTCATCCGGTTTTCTTTATCTGTTTTGCAGGTATTTTGGATTGAAGAAGAATCGGTAGTCCGTTTTTCGGACTCCTCATCTAATTTTGAAGAGCCATTTAAGAGTTTTTATCTATTTTCATCATCCGGTTATTGTAATAGATTAGATTGTCTTATATTCTGTTATTCCACTATTTTTGTAATAGTTAGTAGGAGTTTTGTTATGTAACAGGGCTGATCACCAAATTATCGTTTACGTAACAATGGTATCAAAGTAAGAAGGAGATTTGATCTTTCTGGTGTCTGTTACATTCCTTCATTGATGCAGTCTTCATTCGACACCTCCCGGATTGCTTTCCAGACTCACGGGAACTGTTGAGTTTCGTGATTTTGGCACAAGAAAGTTTCCTATTACTGCTTTCTACTTTCCTTTCGTTTAAAGTATTTTTATTGTTTGGATATATATACATATATTCTACTTTTTATATCTCTGATTAGAGATCAAATTTTTTTTATTTCTATTTTTCTTTGAAAAGCCAAAACCAAGCCTGACTTGAGTCTTATTGAGACTTCAAGTATCTGTATCTTGGTGTTTTTCCTTTGTTCGATTGCGAAAAATTTTCCTTTATTGTCTGTGATAATTGAGATTGTTTTATTGTCTGTTTGGGGGGCTGTTGCTCAGCCTGTGTTTATTTATTCTATTTCTCTGTTGATCATCTGTTTGTGTCTATTGCTCAACCTTTGCTATCTGTTGATATATTGTGAGTTTATTATCTGCATATTGCTTGTTTTTCTAGATGTATTGTTTTTCCGAGCTGTTTTTGTATGACAAAACTTTTTCTCAAATCTTTTATTTTTTCACGTCTTTGATTACTCTTATTTGCAACTGTATAACATGTTTGTTCCAAAATTTGAAACAGATAAGTTTGATGACAAATCTAATTTTGTTATGTGGCGCAGAAAAATGAAAGCTATTTTAGTCCAAAACAAAATTGCACTGCTATTTGTACCCCTGACAAATACCCGAAATCTTGGACAGGAGAAATACTAGCTGAAAAACTTGGTGATGCACATAGCTGTCTCACCTTGCATTTGAAATATAATGTTTTATGAGAAATAGATGAAATAGACAATGCTTATAAAATCTGAACAAAACTTGAAAAACTTTATTTAGAAAAGTCTCTATCAAACAACATCTATTTAAAAGAACAACTCTTTGGTTTCAAAATGTGCGGGTCAAAATCCTTTTTTGAAAACATTGATGATATAAATAAAATTATTTTAGAACTCCAATATGTTGGAGAAAATTTTTTTGATGAAAACATTGCTGTTATTTTATTGAATGATTTGCTTGAATCGTTTAATGATGTGAAATCTGCTATCACTTGACTTTTTCTGATGTGAAAAATTCTTTGAAATCAAAAGATTTAGATTTGCGAAAAGAAAATAAAACAAACGGAGAGAATCTTTTCGTGCGAGGGAGGGTTGACCGGAGAGAACCTTCTAGTCACCGCTCTAAAAGTAAAAGGATGTCTAAATCTCAATATAAGAATAGAGTGAAGTGTTTTTACTGTGGCAAAGAAGGTCATATGAAAAACAAATGTTTTAAACGAATCAAAGATGAAAAATTACCTAAACAAGGTAATGGGAAGGATAAAACTGACAAAACAGACGATTCTAAACTAAATGATAATTCTATGCTTTCTGAAGTTTTGCGTGTATCCCCTTCCCCATCTACCTCTAAAGTTTCTGATGAATGGATTCTTGATTCTGGTTGCACTTTTCATATGACACCTAACAAGTATTGATTTTCGTATTTTAAAACCCTTGATCATAGAAAAGTTTTTATAGGAAACAATCAGGTTTGTGATGTCAAAGGAATTAGAAATGTTTTTATCAAAATGTATGATGGTAACTAGAAAGTTGACCGAGGTGAGGTATGTGCTTGATCTTAGGCAGAACTTTATCTCCCCTGGTGTTTTTGACACAAATGGCTATTCTCATAAATCTAAAAATGGGATTTTACGCGTTTTTAAATGATCTCTAGTCATACTCAAAGGTTTTAAGAAAAACGGTTTGTACACCTTACTTGGAAAAACTATTTGTGAATCATCTGCATTATTTTCTAAAATTGTTCCTAAAAAGACTATGTTGTGGCATCATCGGATTAGCTACATTAGTGAAAAGGTTTTGCATTATTTACACAAACAAAATCTTTTAAATGGTGATAAAATTACCTCTTTAGATTTTTGTGATCATTATGTTCTTGGAAAACAACACAAACTCAGTTTTTCCACGGGCACACAAATCTACTGTTATTCTTGACTATATGCACTTTGATTTATGGGGTCCTGAAAAGGTACCCACTTTTGGTGGCAATGTTTATTTCTTTTCTATTGTTGATAATTTTTCTCGGCATGTTTGGGTGTTTCTTTCGAAAACCAAAGATCAAACTTTTCAAAAGTTTAATGAATGGAAACGTTTTGTCGAAAATCAAACTAGAAATAAACTAAAGGTTATAAGAACAGATAGCAGTTTGGAATTTTGTAACGAGAAATTTCATGATTTGTGTGTTTTGCATAGTATTGTGCATCATAGAACCACTAGGCATAACCCTCAACAAAACGGGGTAGCTAAGAGGATGAACAGAACCATTATGGATAAAGTTAGGTGTCTTTTGGTATCATCTGGGGTTCCTAAACCTTTTTGGGGAGAGGCTGTTAGTACATCAGTATACCTTGTAAATAGGTTTCCTTCCACTGCCATAAACTTCAGAATTCCCATAGAATTGTGGATCGGCCAACCACTAAACTTGTCCAACCTTAGAGTGTTTGGATGTGTTGTTTTTGCACATCAAAGGGAAGGGAAGTTAGACCCTAGGTCTAAGAAGGGAGTGTTTATAGGCTATCCTAGTGGGGTGAAGGGTTATAGAGTATGGCTCAAAGGTGAATTGGGTGTGAGGGTAGTTGTGAGTAGAGACGTAGTCTTTAATGAGTTAGACATGCCCTGCCTTAGGACTGAAACCAATCCCGACCCATAGTTAGGAACATTCCTATGGAGGTGGAGGACACCTCCGAAACCCCACAAGAGCTCAATCTAGAACCCGAAACACTAGAACCTAAAACCCAACTAGCATTACTGAACCCGATGAGCCCGATCTAGGTAATTCTGATGATGATGAGGATCATCCAGAAGCACAAGCACAAACCCTTAAAGATTACCAATTGTAGAGAGATAGTGTTAAAAGAGTGTCTATGGAATCTTCCAGGCATGATTTTTCATACATCGTTTCTTATGCTTTTGCTGTTGCATCTTTTGTTGAAGAGAAAGAACCTGTATGTTTTTCTGATGTTTTAAAGAGTCCTAATCATTCTTTGTGGATGCATGCTATGAATGAATAAATGTCTTATTTGCATAAGAATAAAGACCACCTAAACAAAAACTAATTGATTGTAAATGGATTTTCAAAGTTAAAGAACCTGAATCTGTTAATGAACCTCCAAGGTTCAAGGCTAGATTGGTTGCAAAAGGTTTTTCTCAAGTTGAAGGTATTGATTTTAATGAGATCTCGTCTCCTGTTGTTAAGTATAAAACTATTAGAATTATGCTTGCTATTGTTGCCATTTTTGATCGTGAGCTTAAACAATTGGATGTTAAAACTGTCTTTTTACATTGTGAACTTGATGAAACCATTTACATGCACCAACCACCTGGTCTTGAGGTGAAAGGCTAGGAGCATATGGCTTGTCTGTTGAAGAAGTCCTTGTATGGGCTTAAGTAATCACCTAGACAGTGGTATAAAAGGCTTGATTCTTTTATGCTTAAAACTGGTTTTGTTAAAAGCAATTATGACAGTTGCTTATATTTTTGTAGTGATATTGTTGATAATGCCATTTATTTGCTTCTTTATGTTGATGATATGCTTATTGCTTGCAAACATATATATAAGATTGTGCATCTGAAATCTTTGTTGAAATCAGAGTTTGAGATAAAGGATCTAGGATCTGCCTCTAGAATTTTAGACATAAACATTGATAGGGTTAGAGCTGACCGTTCTTTGTTTATATCCTAGGAATCCTTTTTGCAAAAAATTGTTTCAAAATTTTCTATGCATTTGTATAAGCCTGTTTGTACCCCTCTTGCAAGTCATTTTCAGCTTTCTTCAAAAACTTGTCCAAAAACTGAAAATGAGAAAAAAGACATGGCCAACATCCCTTATAGAATGACTATAGGATCTGTCATGTATTCCATGATTTCCACCCGTCCTGATATTGCTTATTCCATAAGCCTTTTGAGCCATTTTATGTCTAACCCAGGTAGGGATCATTGGGCCGCTCTTAAGTGGCTATTGAGGTATATTAATGAGACTATTGATAGAGCCTTACATTATCATAACTGTTCTGAATAATTTGATTTGGTTGGTTATGTGGATTCTGATTTTGCAGGTGATAGAGAAGGTAGAAAGTTTACTACTTCTTATTTCTTTACCCTTGTTGGTAATTATGTTTCTTGGAAATCACAGCTGCAGCCTATAGTCGCTCTTTCGACTACGGAGACTGAATATATTACTGCCATGGAGGCAATTAAAGAAGCCATTTGGCTTCAATGACTTTTATTTGAACTGCATCTTTTACATTCTAAAGCTGTCATAGTTACTGATAGTCAGAGTTGTCTTCATTTGTGTAAAAATCATGTTTATCATGAAAGAACTAAATATATAGATGTTAAGTATCATTTCATTCGTGAAAAGGTTTCAAATTGTATTATTAATATGGATATAATTAGTGCTAAAAATAATCTTGCTGCTTTTGACTGACAAGTTTGCTCTGTGTAGGGACCTTCTATATATTGATGTAGGTTGATTGTCTTGGCTGGAAAGTTAACAAAAATATGTTCAAGGTGGAGCTTGTTGGCATTTTGGGCCTTTGTTCACACATTTTTATTATTTTCTTCCAGCCCATGTTCTATAACCCGATGATGAGATGGATTGGGCCTTACAACCCAAATAGGACTGAGTTTATTTTTAACCTAAAATGTCGGGTGAGCCGGGCTGGTAACAGCCCAATCTTGACTGTGTCTTCCCAAGTGGTTTCACTGTTCTCTTTTTGAATGAGTCTTCCATGTGACTTATCTGTTGTTGAGCGAGTCTACCTTAGGAGCTCTATAAATACTCTCATCATCATTATTTGTTGATAGATGAACTCTGTGTGAAGCCTTCTTACGTTTCTTTTCTCTCTTCTTCTTCTTCTCTACAGCTTCTTCTTCTGTTGTTGTTTTGTTCTTTGTGAATTCTTCTATTGTTGCTGCCGTTAGTCGCCATTCTTGGTTGACTGTGTATTTGGGTGGCTTGTAAATGAGAGAACTGAGAGTGAGATTAGATTGTTCTTGTGTGAGGCTCATCCATTGTTCTGAGGGTTTGATCGAGAATCTATATTTTACACCAAAACCGGTCGTCTGGTTTTGCCTTCTTTGTCCATTTTTGGCGTCCGAATATCTCTATTCCCCTCCTTTGTACAAAAACTAGTCGTCCGGTTTCCTGTGTTGCTCGTCCGTTTTTATAACCGGATGTTCGATTCTGTCTATTGTGGCAAAAATCGCCGGTTTTTTTTATCTGTTTTGCAAGTACTTTGAATTGAAGTAGAATCGTTAGTCCATTTTTCGGACTCCTCATCCAATTTGAAGAGCCATTTAAGAGTTGTTATTTGGTTGCATCATCCAGTTATTGTAATAGATTAGATTGTTTCATATTCTGTTCTCCCGCTATTTTTGTAATAGTTAGTAGGAGTTTTATTATGTAACATGGCTGATCACCAGATTATCGTTTACGTAACATGAAGGATTTAAATAATGGAGCAAAGCTATTGCATGCAAACCTCATATTAATTTTCAGGAATCTTCGAGAGAGAAGAAGCTCTCACTTTTCTGGCCGTAGCTGTCCTGTCCACCTATACACCCCCTCTCCCCTCTCTCTTCCTATTTGATTTTTCAAGAATTAAGAATAGTATCAATTTCTTCCTAATTTATGCTCTTTATTCTTGAACGCATCTCTTACAAGTTGTTCCTTCTTTTTCTCTCACTAAAATAGAAATATCAAAACACAGAGGAGATCGAATTGCTCTATTTCTTTCTATCACTTTCCCCATCTACAACTTTCCTAAGGTAATTTCGAGCTCCCCTTCTTTTCGTCTTTTTGATAGTTTCGATCTAAGGATTAGGGTTTTTCTATTTTGCCTTTTTTTCTACAGGGCTCTTTAACCCTGCTTCTATAATATTTTCTAATTACTTATTTAAAATTAGTTCAATTTTGGGCATTGAATATTTGATTGTAGGAATTCGAGTATAAGAATACAAATATGCAGGGGATTTTGAAGCAAAAAATTGGTGTGGAACAAAATTAAAGGTAACTGTTGGACTAGAGAATTTGCACCAAAGTTATACAAATTGAAAAAATCAGAGTGATCTGGAGCTTCTTGTCTCGTGAAAACGTATGAAAACTCTGATTCATCAAACACTACATCCCTTAAATTCGAAGGGTGTCCCAAACGGATATGTCACAACTTATTTGAATTATAAACAGGACTAGAAGTAGAAAAAGCACAAAGGGAAGGTAACTGCAAAGGCTTGTAGAAAAATAATGCATTCCGCTGCTCACCCACTCCAATCGGCCTCATTAAGGTACGATATTGTATAACACAATTCGTCAGATAAAGTGACAAAACATTAATGTTCTCAAGTTAATTGAGCCAAGAAAATTAAATTGCACTTAAGTTTTGGTACAAATAGCACACTAGAAATAATAAGTTTTGGACTCAAACGAGCTGCCCCTTCATGTAAAGTAACTGTCTCAACTTCATTGGGAAGACCAATAGTATATAGAGAAATAGAACGTAAATTGCGTAGAAAATCTTTCCTACTAGTCATATACTTTGAGCCACGCAAATCTAAAATTCATAAATCTTTCATACCAAATATGGTATAATTTATCAGAAGAGGCGAAATTTGGATTATTGAGCAACCCCATCAACGTCGTCCATTGCTGGGTTGAAAGGCCTAGAAAAGTTGGAGGAATTCCAGAATTTTCACCACTGCTATTATTTTGGAGAGACCCACTATGCTGCCGTTGTTGGAGAAGGAAGGACCGCCATTGATGCCTGCTGCTGCGTGTGCCCAGCCCCTCTGTTTTGTTGCTGTGCAATTCTTGAGCGACTAAGGTGAGGACGTCCCTGACCCCTGCTGCGTTCACCAGTTTGCCCGTCGGAGTTTGACGTACCTCCTTGACCAGTGCTGCGAGCTCCACCGTGGGATGAAGCGGGGAAATAGTTGTTGCCAGACGTTCCTTGTTTCAACCACCATTCTGGAAATCCCACCAATTGGAAACAAATTCCAATCTCATGGCTAGCTTTGAGGCAATGAGAGCATGCTAATTTCACAGCAGTTGGATGTCGTTGCAGAGTTTTTCCCGTGGCAAAGGCGACACCAGAACCGCCGCGTTCTTCCTCCATTGTTGATTGAGCAATAATTTTGTGTTGTTCTTCCTTACAAATTTTGGCAAGAACAGTCTTAACTTTTGAACAGGCTCTTGCTGAATGATATTCGATCTCTTGGTGCCATAAATTGTATCATTCAATCCCATCAGAAATTGAAAAACCTTCTCCTCATCCCTTTCTTTTGTAATAATTGATAAAATTTAGCATCAGTGGTAGAAGATAATTAAGTATAATTATCCAATTCATCCCAGATTTTCTTCAAACGCGAATAATATGTGTTTACAGAATCTCCCTCTTGCTTGCGACTAGCCAAGGTAGCCCTTAATTCGTATTTTCTTGGTCCGTTTCTAACCAAGAAATATTCCCTTAAATCGTTGCATAATTCATCGGCTCTCGACGAATAATTCACAGAGGATTGCAAAGAAGGTTCGATGGTGTTTAGAATCCAGAAATTGACGAAAGAATTTTTTCCCACCATTCCTTTTCCTTCTCTGGATTGTTTTTTGGTATCGGGGTTAATCCGTCAATAAATGCCAGTTTTTTTTTTTAGCGCAAAGCCAGGCATGGCTTTGGCCTATTCGGGATAATTATTGTCTTTGTTGTTTTCCTTCAATTGGAACGTCATGATGATTAGTCCAGAACCATCAGAAGATGCAACGTAGTATGCATCATTCTTTATTCGTTTCATTGTTTCATCAATGCTTGTCTTTACTTATTGTGAGAGATTAGTCCGAGGCTCTGATACCATGAAAATTTTCAATGGAAAAAACAATTGTTATTTTCTGTATCAAATGGTGAGAAAAGTACAATATATACTGGTACATAACGTCCCTATTCTAGTCACTAATCTAGCTCCATATTCGGAAACGTATTAAAGCTATATAATTATCGAATTACATAATATTCAGGACTAGAACAATCTATGAGATATGAAAATATACAAAGATATCCAAAATAAACTGTCAATACAGACTCTTATAGAATAACAAATTTAGAGGACCAATCTGTAAAGAGATTGGAAGATTCTCAAAAGCTTCAAACTCTTCGTGTCTCAAACAATCACTTCAGTGGTAGTGGTGAGATTCCTCCTTCTTTAGGGCACTTGACAAGCCTTGAGTACATATAAGCACAAGAATTTGTGAATTTGAATGTCAGTTTAGATTCTTAATCATTCTTCTGGTCTGCTGAAGTCTCTGCACCACAGGGATTTGTCTCAAACAACTTGAGTGGATCGGCTCCTAGGTTCCCTTCTAAGACTCGCATACAAAGTTACAAATGATTTATGCCTCCTTTATACAGTTGCAAATGATAACATGATTGTCTTTTATATATATAAACACTGTAGGTAATGTGGATTAAAGGTTCCATGACCATACCAAAGTTGCAGCAGCGAACATTCTATTACATGGCTTGCAAACGTTGTCTTCAATCTACATCAGCTGAAGCAAATCGGTGATTTTTGTGTACTGTGGTGAAAATTTGCCTCCAGAAACCAAGCAAGGTTAGTTAATTTTCAGAAAAAAAATAATTAAATTCATTTAACAAACATATGTCAAATGTAATTATGTAACAAAAGTTAACAATAAATAAATATACAATTTTCAGATGTGCATTTGATATTGAGATGCTTGATGAGTCAGGAAAGATGAGAATCGCAGCCTATGGAAATAATGCTGAAAAGCTCCTCCTATTTATGATCATGGAATTGAATAAAAAGGTACTAGAAGTTTCTACACATAACCTTCTTATGAATCTATACTTAATTTTTATCATATCTAACAATAACCAATATTCTCCATACAGAATAATCCTATCCCTCTTGATCAGGCAATTAATTGCTAAACCTCAACCCTAAACCAGGAACAGGAAACTTAAGATACATTTTGCAATATTTTCTTGCTTCCCTTAAAAATGTCACCAATGATGATCAGAAGATCAGCCCACTTAACAAGGCAAACAAAGACCACTTGCATTGCATTACACCACTATAATTATCAAATATTTTTGCCAAATTTAACGAAAAATATCACAAGGGCTGTAATGTTAATATAATAAATAACCTCTAGAATGTAAAACCCCCATGTATATTTATTTGTATATTTTTTATGCCATCTTATAATATTCTTTTACAAGTGAGTACTTGTTTGTTATTATATGCAAAGACAATAATATCTTTGTTAAAAAAATTTTAATTAGTTTAATTTTTGTATTATCTTAATATAAGATAATAGATAATAAGCAAATTAATATTTTAAGAAGATTTTAAACTTTTACTACATAATTATTATTTTTTAATAAATTTTTTTCATTGAATTCGTAGTAGATAGGGGGACTAATAAATTATAAAAATATAAACAATAAAGATCTGTTTGTAATTTATATAAAATAGATGAATGAAATTGTAATTTAAACAAAGATGAGGGAAGAAAATATAATTAACCCTATTGTTAAAACTCAGCTATTTTGTGTTTGCAGAATAAGCAAGTACACTAAATACTTCATTTTGAAATATGTGTTGTGTTGTAATAGCCCACTAAACAATAGCATCTGAACTTTGTTATATTTCTACTAATTATATATTTTTTTTACTTATTACATTTTTAAAACTATGTGATATTTAATAATCTCTTTTTAATTATATCCTTTCACTAAAAATAAATTTTAACACTTTTTTATTATTCTAATATAAAAACTAGTAAAAACAATACCTAACAGAAAAAATATATTTAAAAAACAACCTAGTTTACACTAAAAAATATTAAAATTTCATATTTCTTTTAACAATTTAATATCCAAAACGGTACTAAAAAACGGCAATGGTACGTAGATGTAATAAAACAAGTATTTGCATAAAATGGAGGTTGAGTAATGTCAGTTGATTAGTGGAATAATTGGAAAAGTTAGTAAAATAATTAGCTAAAACTAATGTATAACTTGTGTAATAACTTGACAATGAATTAAAAACGTTGCTGGCTGATAAGATAATCATTTTAGGAAATTTGAAAGAAAGCAAATTCAAGAGGAGACATTAGAGTAGTAATAATAATAATAATAATAATAATAATAATAATAATAATAATAATAATCAGAAGACTATATAAAAAATAAAGGGGAGAGTAGTAGCTGAAAATCTCAATTCATAAAAATTTTCTAGAGTATCTCTATCGAATCTGGATACGACAAACTAAATTACAAGGTTTTCTTCAAATCGAAATCCATAAAAACTTTTCAGTGAGATTTGACATACTCCTGAACGATGTGAAGACCTTCAGTTTCCTCACCATAATCCTGGAAAGAGGCCCCAAAACAAAGAGGTTTAAGTCAAAAATCAAGAAAATTTTATGAGGCGTATCACAAGGCAGGCACTAGTATCATCAATATTTTTACCTTCACCACAACACAACCGCAACCAACAACCTTCCTAGCCTTTCCTTCTGAATCAATCTTGCATAACTGTGGTAATTAGGAAACAAAGGTTTTTTAGATGCCGCATCAAACAAAATTTCCTTAATGAAGAAAACTTAGAAAATCGTTTAACCAATACAAAGAACTCAATTACACAACAGACAAGAAGGATGGATGTCTTCATGCCAATACTGCAAGAAGAGGTCTTTAATAATATGACTATTTTTCTTAATTTAAGTACAACTTTCCAAGTAGAGCAATAAGCGACTTCAATAGACAACACCAAACCAAAATCAGTGTACGGTGTATGTACACACCTCCAACAATATATGCAAGTAAAATATAAGTGAGCATATTCTCCATGCAACATAACAAGCAATTTGCAGTGAGCATGAGATGTGAACTTAAACATACACAGTTGCAAGACTCAAACTACCGAAATTACTACAGAGCAGAAAATGCAATTCTTAACTGCGTACACCTATTTCAGGTAGACAACCAACACAGAAAGTGTGAACTTGCAAAATCTCAGTGAACAAAGAAAAAGGAATAATTCAGTGAATACTAAATATGTCTACTTACACCAGCCCATTCACCGAGAGTTTTTGCACTGGGAACAGTAATCAAATTCACATTGTGGTCTGCACAGAGTGCTTTGACCAATTTAACATAATCTGGCTGGTCGCAGTCCTCAGCCAAAACACAGAGCTGTGCAGCATGCTTCTCAATGACCTTTGCAACTTCGTGAAGGCCTCGAGCCAGACCACCATGAGCCAAAGATTTTCTCAGGACCATTTGCAAAGCTGTCATTATATCCATGGGCTCACCAAGAGCTGGAGCAGGAGCCTCAGCAGCAACAGCTTCTTCTCTGAAGCACAAGATTTTACAAGAATCATCAAAAGAGAAAATGATTGCAGAACAAATTTACTCAGCAACTTTTCCAAAAGGAAAAAGGTCCGACAGCTAAATCCTCGAGAGAAGACACTACTGAAGGAAAAACAGGTCACAATAAACTAAGGAGACTTGAAATTTACAACAAATCCTATTGCTTATATATACAAAGTAACATTAAAAATCTTACTCAACCAAGCTCCACATAAGAGAATAATAAGCACAGGGATGTGCATTAAAAGCATCCATACTTAAACATCAACTCTAATATACCATGACCTTGAACATATTGATTAACTGGTGAAAATATTAGAGACTTGCAAAAGTAGTATCCTGTGGAACCCAGGAACTAAAATCTTACAGAGTTGAAAGTTCTAAAAATAAAGAACAGTTCAAATATTCAAGACAACATAGTCTTAAGAAACCAAAGCAAGCAATGAGGTCCACATACCCTGACATTTTGTCTTCCTGGTCAGCAACTCTTTTGATTTAGAACCTGCCAAATGAATTCGCAAAGGTTAATTGCTGCGCAGAAATTTTAAGGAATATTTCCCAGTAAAGAGGCACGGATTAAGCACAGAAACACTTCTGCAAGGCTCCATGGGTAAAAAGTACATACAATATGACCTTCCCACAAACTAAAATGATCTATCAACCTCGTGCAAATAAGGACGGTGAAAAAACAGTACAAAAGAGTAAAATACCAACTCGACAAATTGCCACAATTATCACCACAGTTTCTAAGTGATAAAAAGATAATATTTATGCACCTAATTCAAGGCTCTAATTGCAGCAGTATTTCAAGTAAGTTTCTTGTAGGTTGTACAGCAAAACTTAAAATAATTAAGCAAAAATCAACCACAAACAAAACCTGATAATCCCAACGTACAGACAATAACCCAAATCATATTACACAAAAATATCCACATCCCTCCATCATAAACCACATCAAAGATACATATTAAGGGATTAAACCACAATTGAAACATAGGAGAGAATCTGAGTTGCAAGAACTGAGTTGGGGGTTGAGAGTTGGAGTGAGAAAGAGAGTACTATACTTATTGAAATCTAGAAGACTAGAACCCTACCCTCTCACCATTGGCCAAATTATAAAGCATGCAACGCGGGAGCATTCTGATTACGGTTAGTGTAACTCTGTCTAAAGATCGTTTTGAATCATTTTTCTTTCTATTTTCCATCTTTAGGGAGAGAGAAATTTAAAATTTTACAATTTTCAGCTGAGACAAAAGAATTCATGTCCTAATTTCAGATCATTGAACGCCATGTACTGATTTTTCAAGTTAGTGAGTAAAGTCAAGCCAAAATCAAACACAAGTGCAAAAAATATCAAACAGCTTCTGAATAAATGCACTATATAGAGAACATAAATAGGTAGGCATACTTAATAATATATAAAAGTATATCCATATATACATTTACCTTTTAAAAAATCACTTATTTGCAAAAGTGAGAAATAAATGTAGATAATTCATTTTAAATAAAACAAATACACAGCAATCGCCAAAACAACCAGGGAAGCGGTCTCTATTGTCCCTTGAGAAATAGAGGGCGCAGAGGAAATAAAGAAATATGCCTGGAGCCTGAGGTTGTGCCGCCGGCAGAACAGAGGTGACGTCTCCTGTCTTCGGTGTGGCAGTGGTGAGGGTGGAGGCGCAGAGGGCTTCAGTTGGTTGTTGACTGCTGAGGCACTCTCCGGGAGTGTGTCTATGTTATGAAACTAGGGTTTGAATTCAATTGTACCAACTTTAGTTTAAGTTGTAACTGTGGTTAGTGCTCAGTTACTTAACTGTAGTTAGGGAATTTTGTTTTCAGGTTTTCTTATTTTTTTTCTAGTAATTTGCATAACAATTAGTATCTAATTAATCTAAGGAGTGCAACATAGTCCTAAGACTCCATTTGTTTGATCGGAAAGGAAAAATTGTATTGGAAATCTAATTATTTGGAATGTGAATTCATAAAATTTCTTTACTTCTTTTGGATTGTATTGAAATATTTTATAGAAAACAATCTAAATTATTTTTAAATGTTTGTTTAGATAAAGTGTAATTGGGAATTTTCTAAAAAATGACAAAAGCCCTCAGATCATGGAGTCAACGTGGGAATTTAAATAAAATCAAGCTTTACCATTAATGATTTCTCACTTGTTTTGAAATTGGAATCAAAATGTTACCAGATGATGAGCTTGCTGCAAATTGAGGTTTGTGTGTGCTCGCTCCTCTCGACTAGTAGAAATGACTGCAAGTGATTTGAGTTCAAGAAATTTAGAAGACCTTTGAGAGTTTATCAAGTGGTCTGCAAAGCTGGACTATAAATGATATTAAAGTCAATTACCAATTCATATAGTGGAGAGTCCGATTAAGGCCTACTGTTTGAGTTTGATTACAATTAAGAATTTGTGATGAAGATGCCAATTGAGAAACTGTTTTCAAAAATGGCCTAAATTGGATTTAATCCGAATAAGTTTAGGGGACTTCTAATTTGATTGAGACTAGGGGGCAATTTTAGACTTCTAATTCGATTGAGATTGATAAATCTCGGAGGATAAATGAGGTTTGGAGCCCTTTTGCTTCTGCGAAGCTTGCAGCGACTGTAGCTACTGCAGTTAAGGAAGCTACTGGAGCTCCTAGGAAAGAAAGAATAATTTTTAAAAAGAAAGAAGAATACATAGAAATACGAAAAATCAGCTTTCGAGAACGTAGATTCCATAGGATGGAAGAGCTATGGAATCTACAGCGGGTCGTAATTAGCAAGAAATTAAAGAGAGATAAATATATAAGTTTAAGAGTTATCTACATAGAAGTTAACAAAGAGAAAGAATTCAATCAAGTGCCATGCAAAAGAATTTTATTTGTCAGTCAATTATGGACTATTGAGATAAATATATGAGGTTCGACAAATAGAATCATGCCATGTTACTTATAAAAAATCGCTTGGCTAATCTAATAATTCCACCTCATATATATAATACTTATTTTCGAAATATTTGAAATTCAAATGTGGCATCATCCATCTCAAATTTTGTCTATAAATAGAAGGGCAAGACTAAGAGAAAGGGGCCCACAAAAATTCTATCAAGCAGAATTTTGTTGAATCTCTTAAACATTTTCTGATACGAACTTTATTTTGTTTGTTTTATTATTTTACATGTAAGAATTCCTTGTAAACATGGACATTTTGGAATTAACCCTAAAAAAGTATCACAATTGGAGATTTTTTATGTTGTTTAGATGACAATTTCCTAGTTAAGTGTACAACTGGTACTTCCAGAAATCACAAGTCAAACCTTCACAACTTAGAGAGAGAGAGACTTTCCAAGGATAAGGGATCAAATGTAAACTTGTCAGAAACCTCTGGCTTTTTCTGTAATTTGCCTTTTTCTTTTAGGTATTCTGTAATTTCCTTTAATTTAATTTCCACTAAAAAAGAAGAAAAAAAAATTGTACTTTTTAAAAACCTCCATCCTCCCGTCACTCCTCGCCCGTATCTCTTCTTCCTCCTCTGGCCGCCGTCGTCGCTGAACACCGTCTCGTCTGCCGCCGGCCACCTTAGCGTCGATACCGATGCTTCCGGTACTTTCTCCTCTGTTTACTGGTTCCCTGTCTTCCTAACCAGCTATCCTGCGACGTCTTGCCCCGTTTTTATTTCCTTTTTTCCCTTTTTCTTTTTTTCTCTACCCCACCTCCGCCACTCTGCGCCACCGTAGCCACTGCTTCTTTGCCTGTAAACTCAGCTACTGCCGATCCACTGGGCCAACTCTTGGACGTTGTCTTCACATCGACGATATATTGCTCCTCGTCTGTTCCAAATTGCAGATTTGTTGAAATTTACTACTAATTTGGTGATGTTGTAGTGTTAGTTTTCAAATTTCCTTCAGTTAATTCATGAATTTTGCGGTTGATTTGGAAAGTTCCTTTGAGGGCTACAATTAGGTTTTCAGGTTGGAGTAGTGGTAGTGAAAGTTTTGGATGGTGGACTGAGGTGGAAAAGGAATTATGAGCCTCTGAAGAATTAAGCACCCAGTTTCTGAAAAATTTTCAATTGAAACATAAATTGGATCGAGTATTTTAGTTTCTGAGAGCAGCTTGGCTTATTCTATATCTTCCTGGAAAGAGATATATATAGAATTGGGGTCAGCGACAGCTCTATCTAGGGGTTTGGCAACATGAGAAAGAAGCTCGATACGCGTTTCCCAGCTGTAAGTCCTTTTTTTCCTTATAAATAGTGTATTTTCTTTATCTCAAATTTCTGTGTTCTGTTTCTTTTGTGTGAATTTCAGGATGATTATTTTGTTTTTCAAAGTTCATATTTTGTAAGGTGGTTTTCATTTATTTGGCTTCAAGAATAAATTGAATGACTGCGAGTTAAAAAACCTTTTCAGCAATGGTGAACAGCTTAATTCCAGGGCTGGCCAAATTAGATTGCTTGATTATATGGGTATTAGTTGGGTGCTCTAATGTGAGACAGCATGGTTTCTCCTCAGCTTTTGTGGCCTCATTGTAAATTTAGTAATTTAGTACATTATGCGGTTTGCTAGTTTCTTTTAGAGGAATTCCCTTTTTCTTTCACTCACCAAGGAAATTATTACTTTAAGTAGGTTGACAACTTTAGGTTGGGAAGGTATATGATGTTTCCAATTTTTCTTAATATTGGTCTGTCAAAGTGATGTACTTGTTTGATGCTTAACAAGGGAAAAAATCTGTTTAAGATCCTAGTTGCTGAAAAGTCCATATTCCTCTATTAATTCTTATGGATATTGATTCACCGGTATGCTAAGCATTGCCATGTGCCAGTATCACCTTTCATATGTGGTTGAATCTTCTCTAGTCTGATTCTGTTGTTATTTTGCAGGCCAGAATTAAGAAGATTATGCAAGCTGACGAGGATGTAGGGAAGATTGCCATGGCTGTACCTGTTCTAGTGTGTATGTTCAAAAAAAAAAACTCCTATTCCTTTACAAACTTTTGAACGTGTTATATTATAGTTGCTTCGCATGAAAACTGATTTT
This sequence comes from Catharanthus roseus, assembly GCA_028651295.1. NCBI lineage: Eukaryota > Viridiplantae > Streptophyta > Magnoliopsida > Gentianales > Apocynaceae > Catharanthus > Catharanthus roseus. The sequence goes on along the minus strand of JAPQWS010000001.1, from coordinate 2,245,297 downwards.
ATTCTATTTTCTTCTTTAGATGTATTAAAATGATATTTCTTTCAATGTTCAGCTAAAGCTCTGGAGTTGTTCTTGCAAGATCTCTGTGATCGAACTTATGATATCACCCTTAGGAGGGGGGCAAAAACTGTGAATTCATTGCACTTGTAAGCTTCTTCTCATATCTTGTCTTTGATTCTGTTTGTTGGATGCTACCAATGTTTGTTGCTTGTTAATCATACTTCTGACCCTGAGATACATTTTTAATATGCAGAAAACAATGTGTGCAGAGCTATAATGTGTACGACTTTCTGAGAGATATTGTTAGTAGGGTTCCTGACTTGGGTGGTTCAGAAGGTGCTGGAGATGGGACAGCTCATAGGAAAAGGTTTTTGTTGGGGGGATTTAGTGTTACTAGCATTCTTGGATGCTTTGAAACTTCACGTTTGAGTTTATCGTGATGTGCTGATGATACCCCTGTTTGTTGCTGCAGGAAGGTTACTATGGAAGAAGATAATGATAGCGATGATGAATATAAAAAGAGCCATTTGGTAAGCATTAGCAGTCTTCTTTTATGGGTCTATTCTTTTCGTAACATTTCAGTAGGATGGTCCGATGGCTGGAATTGAGATATTTAAAAATTTAAAAACCCTAGAGGGGAAATTGCTGCTACTCTCCTAAATTTACTTAATTGGACAGTTAGCTACTAATAATTTGCTGCATCATCAGCAAAGGAACCAGATTGAATGAAGAATAAACACGGATCAAATAACAGTTCTCTTGAATCCTAAGGTTTAATATTATTCTGATTTCAAAAGAATGAAGACTTTTGAAGAGTTAGAAGTCCTTCCTGACCCTGCCCACCCAAGGCAGGTAGCTAGTTATTTAATATATGATGATATTTGAACTATTGGCAAGTGAAGATATTAGCTTAATTGGTACTAGCTCTCCTTATTGGACCGAGCTGTATGATTACAACACGAATAGTGCAAATGTCTATACCCTTTGTCTTTCATTTTGGGGAGACAAAAACAGATAGCGAGGTATTTGAAATAATGGTGACAACATGGAACCACTAGAGGCCTATGGATAATATTTTTCTGGCAGACTTTGGGTTATTCAATGATTTTAAGGCCCACTTTGGATTGGTTTTGAATTTGAAAAGTGTGTTTTTTTGGTTTTTCATAAACGTTGAATTATTTGTAAGAGAGATGTGAGACTCAAAATAAAGTTTTTTTTTTTTTTATAAATTTTTAAAATTTTAATTTGGAGTGAAAACTTGTCCAAGTACGCCCTAAAGTTTACCAAAGCTTGAATTCCAAAGGGAAAAAAATGAGAAAGGAAGAAGAGCGTTATCCACCTGTATAGGATTTTGTTTTTCTGCTGCTGATCAAGCTGAAAAGTCATAGTTAGTGTTTCTTAATTTATGAACTGGTGTGTGGTTCTGGCACGTGATTCCCTGTTATCTTGTTTATGGAGGGTCCATCACCTTGGTGCATCATTAGGTGAACTGCATATAGTCTCTTCTTATTTTGAATACTAGTCACCAACAGGACCATTGTTAGTCAGCATGTTGAAGAGTCGGTCTGTAGGAATGACATTAGTCACGGAAGATAAAACTAAGCAATTTGCTTCTCTGTATAGATGACAATGGTTTGTAAACTGACTGAGATCATGGTTTAGTTTGGGTTATGAGTTTAATATGTAGATTCCTTGACCAAAAGAAATCATAAAAGTATAAACATATCAGTCTTTTCGTGGTCGCTTGGTGAGTGAACAATCAACAAGTTAAATGAAGCAAAACCAGAAGAGGGTAAAAGATGGGCTAGAACTGTTGAAGTAACTGTGTGATATTCCTGATGTAAATATCAATGTTCTTCTCTGCAGCTTGAGGCTGGCCATACCAGCGGGAGAGGTAGAGGAAGGGGAAGAGGTAGAGGTCGAGGTAGAGGCAGTAGAGCTTTACAGAAAGAATCGTCTTCTCACCATGGGAGGTTTGAGGACGATCCAGACATTTCAGAACAAGCTAATGAGGAAAAAGATATAAATTCTGAAATACTGGATAATGGAGCCAGTGAAAAGGATTCAAAAGAGACTTTGGTGGCAAAGAATCCAGATGTACCAGCACAGAATTTTGATTTGAATATGGACTTAAATGAAAATACAGATACCACAGCCGTAACAGCTGGAGTTACATCTAGCACTACTCCCGCAAAGCCTTCTGCGGAGACGAAACAGGAGGAATACCCTGGTTGGTCGCTCGCTGAAATGGAACAGATGGCTATTGATCCTGTTCAGCTAGCCAACATGAATCAAGGGGACGAGGAAGAGGAAGATTATGACGAAGAAGGTTAGAATCTACCAAGCATCCTGCTTCTTCTGATGGTAAACATTCTATCAAATTATCCTAGAAGTGGTTCGACTGAATGAATATAACTTGAACTGCTTATGAGGAAAGGATAACTTATGAAATGCTTTTAGATAGATAGGGAGTAGTAGTGGTGGGTGGGTATCTTTTAGGAATTTGTATTGTATGTTTCTATTTGCATCACTAACATCATCAGGCCTTGGAAAATGTCAAAATTTTGCTTGGCTTTTCAGAATGAATCCTAGGTTTGCTGTAATTAATCTTTAGCAGGATTTGGAATATGTACTCTGTTTCCAATTTATTAGCTGTCTATGTCAAATCCTTAAATTCCCATGGCCAGGCCATGCATGTGTTTGTGTTGTGAGTGAGGCATGGGAAGAGGTATTGCAACCCTATATCAGTAAGGCCCCCAGTTAGTGCACCACTCTTTTCTGCAAAACTAACCATTATATCTATCATTAGGCTGGCAGGAATGAATCATGCCCAATCTTTGTCCATTTCTGTTGATTCCACACTCTTTGGTCCTCCAATTTTATGAGAGTGGTGTGCTAATGTAATGAATCAAGTTGTTTATGGAAGTTATGTTTCTGTTTGGTTTCATCTTTATCTTATTTGGTTGGGTAATATATCTTCAGAACTACTAAAAGAGAAGGTTGCTTTCAGATTTCGGTTTCATCTGATTTTTAAGTACTCTCCGGAAATGGAATAGAGAGTTCCCCGGAATGGATGGATGAGCCACAGCTTTTTGAAGATTGCTATTTGCAGTCACAAAATTACTAGTACAGTTATTCAACTCTTCATTTGTTCTCTTTTCCTCATCTCTAATCTAAAATTCTTTTTTTTTTTTTTTTTTTTTTTTTTTTTTTTTTTTTAGATTTCAAAAGTTTGAAATTTCTTTCTGCGGTACCTTAAAGTTTTTAACTTTTAAAAAAAAAAAAAAAATACCGTACACGGTAGTACCCTGCTGTTCACCTGGTAAATCAACCTGGCTGTTCCAACAATACCAGGTGAACATAGCCCCGCTGTTAGATGGTTCATCTGGTACTGTAATTATTTATTTAAATAATTGTTTTTTCTTATCAACTCTACCTCAATTTTTTTTTTTAAAAAAGATGATTATTTTTTTACTGTGACAGAAAGTGTTGTGATACAAAAGATGGAATATTCTTCCATTCACACTTTGAAGGTATAGGTTTAAACTAAATTTAGCGAGATTAGCCGACTCTGAAGGCTATAATTATGTTGGGGGGAATACAACAAGACAACAATTTAATCAAAGCACTTGAAAGAACAGTACATTACTAAAGTACAAAAACTGAGTTGTAAATCCTTCCATCGGTATTGGAGGCTTAACAACTCTCCACCTGAAAACATAATAATAGCAGCAGGGAAGGAAAAACCATAAAAACTACCCCATCCACTGCTAGCTAATCCATCAAGCAGAGCAAATTGAGAGCCCCAATTGAAGACAAGAATCAATTTTTGATTGAAGCTTGTAGAAGCCATTGTTACCAAGTCATGATAGAAATATCTCTAGCCCAAAACCAAAAGGAAAAAAGCAGTAAAGGAGACCACAAACCGCCAAAACCAAACACATCATAAAGTCTGCATCCATCCACCGCCATTATCTCCGGCTAAGAAAATAGATCCAGAGAGGTTTTTTTGTACTCTCTTACTGCAACACTTGGGGGTAAGGTCCACTCTAACGCAATTGAATACAAATAAGTTGCTGACTGCAATTAACAAGAACACTATCTAGAAATTCATAAATGAATTTATTTTCAAGGAAACTGGATAATCCCTCCCCCCCTCCTTTTCTTTTGACACATCGTGAAAACAATCAATTCTTTGTCAAATTCACAATCAATTCTTTGTCAAATTCAGACCCTAAACTAGAAACATAAAAAATAATACATGCTATGATAGCAAAAGCAAATGATGCTCATACAACACTTTAAATACAAGAGTAATTACTCAATCATTATCAGATATGCAAATCAAACCAAACATAACATTACATATTATATCATTTTCTGAGCATTATTATTATGCATCATCATAAGTTGTAGAATCTTTAACACCATCATTGCTAATATATACAAATCCAAATGTCCCAATCTAAAGACACAAAAATACTTTATTATTATTATTCTGGAAAGACAAGAGGATTTGCTTCAAAACCCAAGCAGCACATGTTAGGCATCACCAACAATCTTAAATTCCTGGACTTCCTTGAAATCCATCCATGGCTTCACCCAAACTTTGGCCTCATACACTTTTTTCTTATCACCATCCAAAGCCTCAAGGGTTATGTAGTACATTGTTCCAGCAACCACCTGCTCTTTCACATTCACTACCTTCTGAAATTGCAATAGTGCATTCTGAAGAAAAACAATCCCCAGATCCAAGTCATATACAAAATCTCAAAACAGATAATTAAATTAATACCAAATTTAGAAATTTACAACAAAATTGGTGCCATTTAAGATTTTGATGATTGTAGACATCCTTATTTATAATGCAATGACAGCAATTTCAAGTAAGTTATAATTATTATTTTGCTAGATTACATTTTCAAATTCTTCTTATCAACCGAATGAAATGACCTCTCTGGGAGCTCAAACACAAAAAAAGAGAAATTGACTTGTGAATAGATTTTAACTATTTTTATATTTTTTGGTTAGAGCAACAAATTTTTATTTTATGAATTCATAAATATAACTATTTTAAGTATTACCAATCGATAATTAAAAGCTAAAAATAACTAAATCCTTCAAATTAGATTATAAAAATGTGTACCAATATATAAAATTTTATAAATTATTATGATTATAAACTTATTTATAAAGTTATTAGGTTAAAAATAATTCAGGTCTAAATAAAATAAACCACTTAAACAAAAAAATAAAAATTTATAGTTATAAACATAAAAATATAAATTAGTTTAAGGCTATATAGAGAACTTCTTAACAGAAAATAGAACACCGATCTTCAAAATTGACAAAGTGCCACAAAAGAACTCCATATTCCAGTAAATCTAACAAATTGCAACACAGAAATTACAGAACAAAACCTTTAAATAAGATGTAACGATCCCCTGACAATTTTTTTATAAAAAAAAATCGGCGATCAAATAGGAGGCGTCTCCCTTTAGTCGCTCAAAATTTTCAACATCAAATTCAATGTTTTTCTTACCTGCTTCGCATTATGATCCTCAACAGCAAATCGAGCAAGATTATCCAACTCAAGGCTGTTCTGGGAACCCTCGGACTCGCGAATTCCACCCAAGGTTGCCATTGTCAGATTCTAATTACTCCTATTCAATTCACTAATTAATGTATGATATTAGTGTGTTGAAAGAAAATTAGGGGAGCAGATTATTTATAGGAGAAGAAATTGGAAAGACGTACAGTTACAGAGAGAAGAATCAAAGAAACTGAATGGAAGAATCGTTGGTCACAATCAAAGAACCAACGGGCCTATGTACGTATCGGAACGCGTGCTTTAATCAGATGCATGGACACCCAAACAACGGACGGACTATGTCACACTGGATTTCTGACTTTCAACTCTTATCCACGTTCCCTTTTTTCTTTTTCTTTTTTTTTTCTTATTCACTTAACCACTAAGATTTCTCCCTTTAAAAAAAAGAAAAACCACTTCGCGCCCATGTTATTTCCGTGTGATAAGATAAACTTTTCATTTTGAGCTTATTTATTGAGAAATCCATAAAGTTATAGTTTATACACGACAATTTCTGATATATTTTATGCATTCACAAATTCTTTATTAAAGACTTTTGATTCTTAAGGTTTATTATTAAAGGCTTTTAATTTTAAGATGGGGGAATTGCATATTAAAAAAACTAATTTATATTCAAAGATAATTGAGATGTATTGTCACCCTTTGAATTTAAATATGATACTAGATAATATTTCTAAAAAATTCTAAAGACACTAAAGTTCAAAAGCATACGTAATATAATTCATAAGCTCTCTAACACAATAAACCAATAAATAATCTCAAAATCTTCCAAGAATAAAAGTTTAAAAAGGTTTTTATTCAAAATCTTCATCATCCCAAGATCCATCTTCCACCCCTATCTCAAACACATCTGCAAATCATGAAAGGGATGAACTACACTAGATTAATTAAGAAGTATAAATTATTTGGAAATGATTACGTTTAAAAATACTTTTACATACCAAAAGATTTTTAACCACTCAAAGAGCGTCGAAACGCTTAGGGGTACAATTTAAATAAATAAAAAGCTCACATAAACTTTTAAGGAAATAAGGTACTGAATTCTAATAAGCAAGATTTCTTTAGGAAAATATTCATATAATTTAAAACGATTTCTATAAAGTATCACAATCTATATGGTTTGTTTTAGTAAAAATAAGGCAACACTTCAAGCCCACTTAAAAAGATTAAAAATAGAAAGAAGAGATAATTGAATATCTCACATAAAAGATAAAGTCTATCTCATGAAGAGATAGTTATTCTGAATATATAGATATACGGGAGATAGATATTATGCATAGATAAGTGATAGAATTTTAGTCATATTTTAGTTATGATAGAATCTATCTCCTTAATTTATTCCTATCTCTTGTATCCCCTAAGCCCTATAAATAGGGTTTTTACCTCTCAATTGTAATCATACTTCAGAGAAAAGTAATAAAATTTTCTCTACTTTTCTCTTCTCTGCTTTCTCCTCTATTCAATTTCTAGTTATTCTTTGAATTTTTTTCTTATTTATATTATTGCGCCTACGTTTGCAATAATTTTCACAACACGTTATCAGCATGAATCACTTATAGAACTCAACTTACTCATTTTTACAGATCTCAAGTGTTTCAAGCACTATATGAGATACTACTTGATATCTAGAATGGATTAAAGGAACATCACGGTGGTATCTCTAGTTTAGCAATAGTAGTTTACATGCCTAGCAGCAAAAAATACTACCGAAACAAGACGAAACATGCTGCTCCTGATGCTCCTATCTCCATGGACATTTTTCTTTCGGCATGTTCGCGACTAGGGCTGTAAACGGGTCCAGACCCTCAGGGTACCCCCAGACTCGGACCCGTACCCTTATAGTGAAATTTGGACCCATACTCGGACCCATACCCTCCAGGGTATAAAATTCTGGACCCAGACCCGACCCTCCAGGGGGTCCAGGGGTAGGGAATGCGGGTATACCGTGCACCCGTATGACATTTTTCTATTTTATTTCCCTGTTAAACAAAAATATGTAAAACAATGTATAATTCAAAAAATAAAAATTTTAACATGATTAACATAATCTCCTTAACAGTTATTTCAACAAATAAAATCATTTAACATCTCTAATTCACATAATTAAAAGTTCAAATATACACAAAATCGTCATAGTGTGAGTGTGATGTGGTGTGAGTGTAGTTGGTTGGTAGGTAGGTAGAGTAGAGGTAGTAGGTTAGGGTTAAAGATAAGAGAAAAATAATATGTTAAAAAAATTATAAATTATATATTAATATAATATAATATATAAAATATATTATTATTTTATTAATACGGGTATACGGGTCTGGGTATCACCATACCTTACCCGGACCCATATAGCGATATAAATACGAGTGCAGTGCGGGTCCAGGGTCCGTGAGTATAAAATTTAAACCTTACCCGCTAAAAAAGGATACAGACCCGTGCGGGTACGGGTAAGACCCGCCCCGTTTACAGCCCTATTCGCGACCATCAATACCCTTGCACATGTTTGATGTTTTTATTCTATTGCTGCCTTTACTTTGAATGCGGTGTGGTTGATGTCGTGGTGCCTCTAAATTTTGAGATTTTAAGGGAGGTAGTTTTTTTACTCTTATTTTGATTATAAAATTTGAGTTATATTGCTCACATATTTTTTGGAAAAGTATTATTTATTTATGCTTATTTAAAATTTGAGTTAATCCATATCTAGATATATGGTATCTTGAAGATACCAATAGAATATAATCATTCCAAGTTGGTCAAAAGATTTAGTATTTATCAGTAGCATACTTTTATCACATATAAAATTTCTCCTCAAACAAATTTATAGAAAAAATATTATTGGTAGTGTGAATAGAGAAAATATTATACCCTTATCATGTCTCAAATATGCTCTTGCAGTATCAATATCTAGAAAATCTTTTAGATGTTTAATTAGTCTCATACATTCTTGAGACTAAATGGAAAGTGAGTCATTGATGATACCGGCCGACCAATCAATTTTAGCATACTTTTATCACATATAAAATTTCTCCTCAAACAAATTTATAGAAAAAATATTATTGGTAGTGTGAATAGAGAAAATATTCTACCCTTATCATGTCTCAAATATGCTCTTGCAGTATCAATATCTAGAAAATCTTTTAGATGTTTAATTAGTCTCATACATTCTTGAGACTAAATGAAAAGTGAGTCATTGATGATACCGGCCGACCAATCAATTTTATGTCATTCCCTGAAGTGAGTGCATTAAGCTTATAATTTATTTATAAAATAGATTCTAGTCGTGATCACGACTGTATAAATATTGTTTATAGTTACCACAATGACTAACTAAATTCTTAATACATGGATTTTCACCAGAAGTGAAAATAGTTAGAAAGGGAAAGAGAATATAGATATTACAACACTTTATAAAAATAGTTATCTATGCAAATATATTTGTACCTGAAGTACGCCTTTTGAATTGTTATTGAACATCGCCTAAAAATGAAGATAAAATTGTTTGTTTACTTCCGAAATTATGCTACTGATGCTATTACTAATAATATTAAAATGATGTCAAATAAAGATATCTGGGTGATTTTTCTTAACATCTTTTATGGTTGGTCCCTCAAAAGGGTATTAATAAAACAAACTCGGGAATCTAAAAGTTTAGCGTGAAAATAATTTATTTTTTCCTCCATTTTCTGTCTTCTCTAATTTCTCTCTACAAAATTTTTTGAATTATTCTGAAGTTTGTAGGGAGGTACATACGAGTAATTTTGAAATTATACACAAGAAAATATTAATTTAGAGATAAAAACACTTTGAATGGATAAAAAAAATAATTTTGCATGAATTTTACCCAAACTAGAGAAAAAAACTTTTTGGAGAATTTCGTTGGTTTGGGCGATTTTAGAGTTTTTATATTTTATAATGTACTTTTTTAAAAGAGACACAAAAATGAGTTTCTCTCGACCGGGCAAAATTCTTGCGAAATTCCTCCTTGAAGAATTTTGCCCAACTTAAGAATTTCTCCTGGCCAGGAGAAACTCATTTTTTTGTGTTTTTTTTTTTTACAAATAATCTTCAAAATCATTCATGTGTAGTTCTTATGATCTTCGAAGTGAAGAATTGAAGATATTTTTTAGAGAGAAGATAGAGACAAAGAGAGGTAGAAAGAGAAAGCGAAAGTGACAAATGAATTATATTTTAGCTGAAATTTTAAATTCCTGAGTTGGTTTTATTATCCCCTTTTATATCAAATTATTTTTGTATTTTTAGTATTTAAAGTCTATTTAATATTTTATACTCTATAATGATGAGATGAAACATCTCTAATCAATCTTGGTGCGTGCATGAGAACATAAATGTCTAAAAGTATAAATAGTGGTACAATGTTCCAAAAGAACTGATCGTTTAAAACTCTAGAAGAGTTAGTCAATTAAATACTAATGAAGAGTTAGACTATCTTTATCCAATATGCAATTTTGTTTCTAATGCATTCTTGACAAACTCCCGTCGAAGTAGTCTCGGTGATATTTGCACTATCTTTAGGCAGTAAATGAAATACATGTATTACTATGTGTACTATAAATACTACCATTTATTTCTTTTAATGTGTATTGTACCAAATATAGGAATTGAAATACAATTACTCAATAAACCTGAAGTTTATTGATTTAAACAATTTATTATTGGCATAGCCGGTAGAATACAGGTAATATTTAAAAATTCATGAAATAATATGGAACCAGAAGTTTCTAATTCGATGAATTCCATTTGCTACTAATTTGAAATGCAAATTATTTATAAATATCACAAGTACTACTTTAGGATTGAATGTATTACTTTGGGGCCAATGCAAAAAATTATTATTCAATGCATCTATGAGATAGTTGTATATATATTGTTAATTCATAAAATGCAGTTTACGATGTCTTAATATGAGCTCATACTTTAAATTCTTCCAAAGGCACAATTTGTCCTAATTATATTGGTTGTATATGTATCTATTGATATAGTGTTGAACATCCTGCCAATGTTCATACACTAAACGGTCCTGTAGACCATAAAAGCATCGATATGAGTTATTATAAATGTAGTAGCACTCACTTCATATTTTTTCCAATAAATTATTATATATATCCTCTTTATTATTGGTTTATGGACAGAAACCAAATGTTGCCATCTACGAATTAAATGTGTACTATTCATTTTTATTAATCTACCAAAAGGTAGATGTGGTTATATATGTTGAGCAAAAAATATCAAAAGAGATATTCAGAATTTGTTAATTTTTAATATCCCAACATTAAAAAGAGAAAATATGTACTCAGATGAAAATATTAATTACTTTGTGTCTGTAATAAGTATTGAACTAAAAGTTCAAACACATATAGCCAGACATATTTACTAACCAACATCCGACCAATAATACTCCTAATATATTTGATGTCCCTGAAGGACAACTTACCACCATCATAGTATTTGAGACACAATCAAAACGTGGTAGATAAGTCGATTCTATGAATATGAACTCCTCAAATATGAAAGAAGCAAATGTTTAGATGGTCATAATATAAGTTGAGGAAATAAAATTCCAGAAGAATTTTTCAAATATGACCAATATATTATTTCCAGAAGAAATTCAAGTACCTGAAAATTGTGATATTTATATATCGTCATAATAGGTCATGATTGAGAATGAATGGAATCGGAAAAGTGACATATATTGTATTGATGTGCATAACTATAATGATTTCAATTAAAAGTAAATAATAGAGTTCACACAAAAGTATGAAAGTTAGTCCGGAAAATTAATAAATATATATGAACTATACGTAATTCCTAGAAGGCATTATAGTCTTGAAATGTAATCCCAAAATGATAGTTATGAATATTTATGATATACGAACTATGAAATAAATATTGATTATGAATCTTCTTAAAGACCTGCCATTGCTTACGATGAAATGTTTTTGGTGGAGAAATATGATTACTTTCATATATATAGCGCACGAGACAATTGATATACATTTATCCAAGTTATCATTTGATAACATATTTATATGAAATCCATGATGGACTTAGTATGCCTGAAGCATATAAAAGTAAATCGTTCCAGAAGAACATAATGTAAATGTTTTAGTGAATTATCATTGAAAATGATGAGAAGATCGAGTATGTCCTAATATACTCCTCTTGGTTAATTATACTTGCCATATATATTTCTTTCATATAAAGTATATTTTTTATTGCCGATTAATACTTTGATGAAATAATGTTCCCCAAATCTGGGGGGTGAAAGTCAGCCTATAGTAAGACTATTCTATGAATATATCTACCTACAAATATCAGTGAACCAGAAGTTCATGAGATTATCATTTGCAACTAATTCAAATAAAGAGCTTAAGTTTTTGCAAGAGTTCTAATTATATATACTTTTATTTGGGTAGATGTCTTAGAAGGAGAATATATCTCATAAGTTTGAATAATGCTTGAAGCATGATATACCTCTTGATTATAAAGATATACCCTCTTAACAGAAAGGATTATCTAAGCAAATTATTAGTCGTGAACAATAAACAAAGGCAAGTATGATGATCAAGAGTTTTAAAATCAAGCCTTTGTCTTATTCATAAATTGAACATTATGAAAATGTTCTACATGGACATTGCACATCATTACTGCTCCAAGTTATTAAGTCATTAGATATTCATAAAGATATTTTATAAAAGAATATTAAACAACTATAAGTTCATCTTGAAGTACCACGATCCTACATAATGAAAATACTTGTTTTATGCAAGTAAATAGTTATTATGACTATTCTCTAACTAATGAGTCTAGAATGTATATTGAACTTATAATTTGATATCTCCTTATAATCATCTCGAATTTTGAAAAACAATCCAACTCCTGAAGAGATGGATATATAAAATATTGATTTTTTACACGATCCACACAAATCACGTCATACATTGACATACACTACGACATTATGTATATAGACAGGTATAACAGTCACTTTTTTAACTTGTGTTAAAGAAATAACTAATAATTATGAAGGCTGGCTAAAATGTGTGTGATCAAGATGAATAAATTACTTCATATTTGTTAATTCATTTCTGGTTTACACGATTTTCATTTTAGGCAAGCAAGTGAGTTATTATATTCGGGATAATATCCTCCTACATGGAATTCCAATTACATTGTTGGATGATTAAAAAGTTTGAGGATATCCTAAAGGAGATAAGATATGCATATTTGTACATGATCTTCGGAAGAGATGTGGTAATGATGTGCAACAAATTCGATATTATAATAATCTGGAAGATTTGTTTACTAAGACATTACTGAGAACAATCCTTAAGATCATTCATGAATACTCTATCTCAAGTGATTGTCTCTCATCAGGGGAAGTAATATTTAACATAGAGAATGGTGTACTTTTTTTCCTTCACTAGAGTTTTTTTTTTTTTTTCTGGATTTTTATCTAGTAAGGTTTTAATGAGGCATATCCTCTATGTAATGGACTTTCAAGGGGGAGTGTTATCTTGAACAGATAAAAGATAAAGTCTATATCATGAAGAGATAGATATTTTGAAGATATAGATATCTTATACAGATAGACATTCTACATAGATAAATATTATGTATAGATAAGTGATAGAATTTTAGTCCTATCTTAATTATGATAAAATTTATCTCCTTGACTTATCCCTATCTATTGTATCCCCTAAACTCTATAAATAAGACCCTTACCTCTTAGTTGTAATCATACCTCAGAGAAAAGTAATAAAATTTTCTCTACTTTTCTCTTCTCTTCACTCCTTTTTCATTTGTACAATTTCTAGTTATTCTTTAAATTTCTTCTTATTTATATTATTTGCACCTACGCTTGCAATAATTTTCACAACACAAACTAAGTAGTTGCATTAAATAACTTGACATTTTCTATTTGACATTCGGGTGAGATTTGATAACATCTCAAATATCAAATTTTAGTTTTAGAACCTACATTTCTTTTTACAAACCATTCTATTTTTTCGAAACTCAATGTAAAAATCTCAAAACCAAACCCTATCATGTGAAGCTCCTTAGCAAGAAAAAATATTTTAACTATTTAAAATCAGTTGCAAAATAATCTGAGCTTTAAGTATCTAATCCTTTCTTTTATAGATTCAAAAACTCTTCAGAACACTTTAAGAAAATCTGTAAAACATCTTTCAATTTTTTCTTTTCAAATAATCAGAACTTCATATAATACTATTTTAATAAAAATCATATCTAAGCACCTCCAAAGCTTCTAACATATAAAAAAACATTGATTGAATAAACTAAACACTTTTTTAGACAAATAAATATTCATGAAGAGTAACACTATCACAACCTTAATCCAAACAAATAGAAATGCACAAGATTTAGTGGTACCCGATATCGATTCCTAACTATTGTACCTGTTAGGAAAGGCCACATAGATAATAGGTATATAATATTCTATAGTCGGGCCACAAGTTAGGACATGCCCCTCCACAAGCCTCACACAAATAAACACCACATTTAACTTAGGCACTTTAAGAAACACGTTAAACACTTCACAAACAAAGTTTTCAGATAACTTAAATAAAATAAGAACGACATAGTGAGAGTAGCAGTAGCACGGGTTCACCATCAACCAATGGTAAGACTCCTGATGTTGATTCTACCTAGTTCAAAGTCCTTATGTCAAAGGACAGTCAAGTCAAGCCGAGGCTCCACGCTCTTTCTTTCTGTGTGGCTAGCCTAAGACTTACTTCTTTGTGGGAACTTCTACTATTGAAAAAAAGAGCTCCAGTGGGGCATGCTTACTAGCTTGACCCCCGATGGGAGAACTGCACGAACTAAATGGGGACCGTTCTGCTCGTACCCCTCCAAAGCAGAAATTGTTGTAGATAAGGTAAAAGTTTGCTCGTTATTCGTGGTGGGTAATCCGCTACCAAAATTATTCCAATTCCAAGAGCTTCAATCGAATCGATTTATCAATACCGATTCGCGCGCAGAGGCGATACAGAGGAATGAAATGGTTCAGGTCCTGCTAGTGAGTTTAAAGAAAGGGTTACAGTGTTTCCGATAAAAAACTTTTTATTTTAAAAAAAGCCATAATTTATTTCGAGTGTGATCAGAAAACCAAAAATCACTTCCTCAAGAAAGCCACTGCATCATCTCTTGCAATAAAGGAAAATCGAATTTGTGGGGGTGCCCTGAACAGTTTCTATATATCAATCTATTTGCTTGATTTAGGTGAGATGAGATTTACCCAACTTTACAATGTGGACAAACATTTTGAACTTGTTCACTTTATAGGCTTAGTGCAATTCTTGATAACTAAACCGCAAGGAAGGAAGCGGAGCCGTTTCATGAGGAGGGAGGAGGGAGGGGGTGCTAAACGTAATTCTTTGAATCAAAGGTTGAATGAAATCAATTCTTTTTTAGATATCAAAATCAAAATTGGCACAACAACGCAATTATCAGGGGCATGCTCTAACTGATCCTGGTTTAGCTGAACTTGTATCTATCTCCCTGATCTCAGTTTCAAAATTTTTAAGAAACTCCTTGAACTCAACTTTACACACAATTTACAAATACAAAACTCTCCACATATAAAAAAATCACAATTTAAAAATAATCTGAATATGCTCTTTCCATTTTATACTAAAATCATTTGTCAAAACTTGCATAATACCAAATATACTCAGACACATTTTTAGAAAGAACAAAATAGTTCAAAAAAATCAGAGGTTTATATCCCTTACCTTAAATGTCCACAAAACTCTAATCACGGAGATGGATCTAATTACACAACTAAAAATTACATAACAATCCTTAAGCACAAAAATCCCAAAAATAACCCAAATCATATTAAACCCTAGGTTCAATCTTTACACCATAATCAAAATTCTACACAATCAAAAGTTAGAGTGGAAATCCCGAATCATCAACATATGTAAATCTTACTTAAAATTGTCGTTTTGGATTCTAGAGATCATCCCTAAGTTGCCAAAACTTTCTTTGGTTCCCCTCTTTGTTTCCTTTCTAAACGATCGTTCAAAAGAATAAACATACATTTATTAAATAACTAACTCTTTCAAATTTGAACATTAATCTTTAGACTTATTAAGTTGAAAAATTCAATCCTTATATCTAAAGTCTTTCTTAAATAAACCTTAAAACAATTTCTTCAATATTCTAAAGTTACAAATAAGAGCCTAAGAATACCTTAATTACTAAATCCAATCCACTTGGGTTAGGATATTACATACTTCCCCTCTAATAAAAAGTTTCAATCTCGAAATTACTCTTTTAAATTTCTTATACACCCAATTTAACTTCTTTATTCTTTTTAATAGATCAATCACTATAACTCCATCAAGCTTTTGTTATGCCACCCTAATAATTCTTAATACTCACCAAAGCCCTCTCTTCCCTGTTTATGTTATGATGGCCTCAATAAATATTCAAACTTTTTATCAGATAGAACGTAATATTTTTTTAAAAAAATAAACACATCATAATTTTGAAAAGTTGAACACACTAAAATAGTTGAGGGCAGAACAATGAATTTCGAATAAAAAATTTATTCTTATGGTAAAACATGTGAACTTTGCTAGAAACCATAAAATTCGTACTTTAAACTTTGCAAATACACAACTCTGCTCCGAGAAGAAGCAAGAATTATAAACTTTCTATCTCTCCTTTACTTTAATAGCTACATAATAACTAAAACATTTTATTACATAAATCACATAATGTTGGTGAAGGTAATTAATCCGAGGTAATATCCTGTTCTTGCTTTAGTTGAATCCGTTGCCATGAAAAGAAGAAGCTATTTGGGAATAAAGTCTCAATTACATTGATCTTGTTGTCGTAATTGCTAGTAGTTGGTAAAGGTAGAAGGAAGGAAGGCCCTATATAAAAAAAAATAAGTGACCTCTCCCGCCTACTTGCTCTAATAAGAAAATGACGAAACTGTTTTTTTAGAAATTGACATCTAACATATAATGAATATGTTTCAAAAGTGAATTGAACTATTGATTAGTCTATGTAGTTATATGCCTGCCACGTTCGGATTAGAATTAAATGTGTCTTTAATCCAACCGTTGTGCAAGTCTTATACAAAGAATAGACTGGGTTGCTTAAAGAGAATCGTTTCTATGATTATATCCGAATTATATTGTAAATAGTAGACTTCATAAAATTTAGTATAATAAATAAAATAAAAATAATATATAGTTTATTTATTTTATTTACTTACTATGTAATAGTTAGTTAGTGAAATTCAAATTATTGTTTAATGTAAGAAGACATGTGCAGGTATTGTGGTGGACATCAATTCTGAAGCAATTTTAACATTATCTTTGAGAAATCATATATGTATTTATGATTGCGTTCAGCGGCCATGAACATTGTTAGGAGGTTAGGTGGTTAGGATTGTGATATGGTGTTGTAACTGTTGAGATATTATAAGTACTAGCTTCTGTAACTAGTTTCCTGATCTGTAAATCATCATCTGTACAAATATTACTTTTGGATAATATACACATAGAAAATTCCTGGAAAGTTTTCCTACTGAAAACTTTATGGTATCAAAGCTAAGAAAGGATTTTCCAGAAAACCAAAAGAAGAAAATACATACGTTTTTTTCATTCAAAAGAAGACAACATGAATACACAGAGAGTGATTAATACATCAACATCTGATAATGATGATTACATCAATGAACACCTTCGGAAGGATGCATACTCTCTTGCATCATCAGATAGTCACATTTAATAATCATACAAGTACAACTCAGGGAAGATAATTATGATGAATGGGTTAGAGCCATAAGATTGGCATTACGAGCTAAGAAAAAGCTCGGGTTTGTAGAAGGAAAAATTCCAAAACCAGAATGTGAAACTGCAGAGGAAGAAGATTGGTGGACCATTAACACTATGGTAGGTTCATAGATATTAAATACCATTGAACCTAACCTGAGAACTACCATGTCCTATGCAGAATGGTGTGACGAACTATGACAGATTTGAAGGAACGTTTCATGTCTGGAAACGCACCCAGGAAACATGAACTAAAGACTACTTTGGTTAACTATAAGCAGTTAGGTATGTCTGTCCGCTTATTTTGCAAAATTGAAGAAAAATTGGGATGAAATAAGCAACTACCAACAGTTACCCAATTGCACATGTGGAATGATAAATGACATTATCAAACAAAGAGAGGAAGACAAAGTTCATCAATTTCTTATCGGTTTAGATAACTCTATATATGGCACAGTGCCCGCTAAAATATTTTACAGATGGACCCAATTCCTAATATCAAGAAAACTTATGCAATGATTGTGAAAGAAGAAGCACAGAGAAAAATGATCCGAAATACAGATGCAGGAAGTGAAGCAGTGGTATTTGCAACTCCAAAATCAGTATAATGCACACACTATTTCAAACCAGGATATGAAGCCAAAAATTGTTACCTGCTGGTTGGATTCCCGGACCAGCCGCCGGAGCCCCAGTGGGCCGACCAGAGCCTTGACAGAGCTGTCGTCGGAAGACGCCGAGGTTGCGGCAGAAATAGTTTCAACCGGGATAGAGGCCGCAACGGCAGAGGATGGAGAGGTCGAATCGGATAGAGACCTCCTACGCACTGGGCGGCCAATGCAGCAGTGATGGCGTCTTCTTCCCTGGTGAGACTCACCTGAACAAGGCATTAAGATCCAACTGATGCGGTGCCCTTCTCCTCTTTCACGGCGTCGTCGACAGACCACAGTCACAGTTGGGCGGCGGCTGCGTCGGCCGCAGCGATCGAGGGCACTGGACACAACAGCATAGCTCAGACTTTGACAGCGGCAGAGATAGGCCCGCGACGAGGTACAGCAGCGGCGGCGGCAGGCAATATTGGTATTCCGGGCCTCTCGCCAGAATAAGGGACAAGTTTCTAGACTTAGCTCAATAGCCAAAAGTCCTCTTCTCCAGATGTTGATACCCTCTCTGGTAAGATAAAATGTAAATGGATTCTAGCCAGTGGATGCTCTCATCATATGACAGGCAGAAGAACTTTCTTGTCAAAAATTCAACCCTCACATCCATACACTGTAACACTCCCAAATGGTTCTAAAACTACTGGAGTGGAAATGGATTCAGTGTGTCTTGTCTCTGCACTTTAGATTCATAATGTTCTACATATTCCCAAACTTCGATGCAATTTGCTATCTCTTTCTTAACTTTCCAAAACCAATAACTGTGTTATCATAATTAATGACGATGTGTTAATATTACAGGACCGTACCACGGGGATGTCGATGGGAGCGAGTGAAGAGAGAGATGGGATATACTACTTCAGGCCCATATTGGTAATTTCAAGTTTCGCTAATACAGTTCGTCGTTCAGATATTGGTGAATTATGGCATAAGAGAATGGGATATCCGTCTAAATTTGTCCTTTAGAAGTTTTTAGGTCAACCATTTAAATCTGATCATTTGGAAAAATGTTCAATTTGTTTGCGGTTAATTCGAATAATGCTACAACACCTTTTCATTTGATACATTGTGACTTGTGGGGACCTTATAAAATTCCATCCTCATATGGAGCACATTATTTTTTAACAATTGTAGATGATTATTCGAGATATGTTTGGATATTTTTACTTACTGAAAAAGGGAGGTAGCACCAAAAATGAAACATTTTTTCCATGATTTCCACTCAATTCCAAAAAATAAGTAAAAATAGTTCGGACTGATAATGAAACAGAGTTTACATGTCTGAACTCATATTTTCTGGAACACGGTATGTTACACCAGACCTCCATAGTTCACACGCCGCAACAAAACGGTTGGGTAGAGCGTAAGCATCGCCATATATTATATGTGGCTCGTGTCTTACTCTTTCAAGCTAATTTTTCGGTTCAGTTTTGGTGGAAAAGTGTGTTAACTGCCGGATATTTAATTAATCGAACCCCTCTATCGATCTTAGATTGGAAAACACCTTTTGAACTTCTGTTTCATGTAGTTCCTCCTTATTCCCATTTAAAAAGCTTCGGGTGTTTGGCGTATGTGCATGACCATAGTCTCCCTAAAGACAAATTTCGACATCAGAGCCGGAAATGCATATTCTTAGGTTATCCGTATGGCAAGAAGGGATGGAAATTTTTTACTTTCAGACTCATGAGTTTCTTACCTCCCGAGATATGGTATTTATTGAACATGAATTTCCATTTGTTTCTGGGTCACCGAATAATACTCCGTCAAATATTCAATTTAATTGTGATTTTGGTTAAGTGGGTCAGATATATTCCAAAGTCAGGGGGAGCCCAGCCCCAATTGATCCACTGCAGAGGCCTCAACAGTCCAGACCAATCCAACTGCCATCAGCCCAGTAGCAGCCAACTACAGTCCAGCATCAGCGAGCCCGTCCCTTCAGCCCAACAATCTGCGGCCAAACACCATTTAGCCCAACAGGCAGCTGCCCTTCCAGCCCAGCATCTAGCATCTCTTTTGCTTCCCCTCCAGCAGTCCGCAGACCTCCAGCCTCCAGCCTAGTCAGATGCTCTTCCGGCCCAGTATCTCGCAGCCCAAGAGCTTCCTTTCCAGTAGCCCATCACAGCCTCTTCCTCCTCAGAGCACCTATCCTCCTCTCCAGCCTATTTCGAGTCTCCTCAGCCGCCCTCCCTGGCCCACCAGCTGCAAATCCCTCCTCATATTCTTCCAGTACCTGCTTTGGTAGAGCCCGCTGCCCCCGTTGCCGCTTTGCTTCTCCGCCGTAGTAACAAAACACATCGGGCTCCTAAAAAATTCAAAGATTATTCCTGTCATGCTACTCGGAAGGCACCTGGTATATCTTTCTCTTCCTCTTCACCTTCTTCTAAGGCTCTCCCAGGTACGTTTCAGTATCCGTTAACTCACTTTATTTCTTATGATAAGTTTTCCTCCTCACATCGAAGTTTTGTAACGACTGTTAATGCAGCCATAGAACCTACCAGGTATGTGGATGCCGCTCATCTTCCTGAATGGCGTCTCGCCATGCAATAGGAGGTCGATGCTCTTGTGAAAAACAATACGTAGACGATGACTACCCTGCCCCCCGGCAAGTGCGCTCTCGATAGCAAATGGGTCTACAGGATCAAGTACAAATCAGATGGTTCTATTGAATGGTACAAAGCTCGTTTGGTTGTACTTGGGAACACTCAACGCGAGGGCGTGGATTACGCTAAGAACCTTTGCTCCTATGGCCAAGATGGTGACTGTTCAGACTTTGCTTTCTTTCGCCGCAGCCGGAAGGTGGGAGATTCATCAGATGGATGTTCACAACGCATTTTTCCATGGCGATCTGACTGAAGAGGTTTATATGAAACTCCCCTGGGTTTTCACACATCCGATCCACTGAAAGTGACCCATCTTAATAAATCTCTCTATGGTCTACGTCAGGCACCCCTCTGCTAGTGCTCCAAACTGACATCCTCCCTACACCAATGCGGGTTCGTACAATCATATGCGGACTATTCCTTATTTACATTTCGGTGACATACTATTTTTCTCTACATTTTAATCTATGTCGATGACCCGTTGATTTCCGGCAATGACTCCTCTTGCATTGCTCGTTTCAAGTCTTATTTGGGCTCTTGTTTTCACATGAAAGATTTGGGTAATCTTAAATATTTTTTGGGCATTGAGGTCGCTCGGAGCCCCGCAAGATTCTATCTTATCTAACGTAAGTATGCCTTGGAGCTTATTTATGAAGTTGGGCTTCTTGGGGCCAAACCCGTTTCTACCCCAATTGAACCGAACCATCATTTGGCTAAGGCTTCCGGTGATTTCCTTCTTCATCCCGACAGATATCGTCGTCTCATCGGCAAGTTAATTTATTTATCTATCACTCGACCGGATCTTGCTTACACCGTGCATATATTAGCTCAATTTATGCAACATCCGTTCCAAGAACACTGGGACATTGCTCTCTATGTCATTTGGTTTCTTAAGGGTACACCGGGTCAGGGCATCCTACTTCGAGCTCATACTCCACTTTGTTTGACTGCCTACTGTGATTCCGATTGGGCAAGTTGTCCTCTCACTCGTCGTTCTCTCACGAGCTATTTCATCTCTTTAGGCTCATCGCTAATTTTCTGGAAGACTAAGAAACAACACACTGTGTCCCGGTCTTCCGCTGAGGCTGAATATCGGTCCATGGCCATGACTTTATGTGAATTGAAATGGCTCCGTCAGCTTCTCATAGATTTCCATGTTCTGGTACATCATTCTATTCCTCTTCACTGCGACAGTCAAGCTACTATTTATATTGCTGCTAATCCTGTCTTCCACGAATGGACTAAGCACATCGAGATTGACTGCCACTTCATTCGAGATGCATTCCAGGCAGGATTGATCACTCCGGCATATATTCCTAGTGCTTCTCAGCCAGCCAACATTCTCACCAAGGCATTACATCTCCCGCAATTTCAGAAATTACTTGACAAGTTGGGCATTTGTAACCTGCATGCTCCAACTTGAGGGGGAGTGTTAGGAGGTTAGGTGGTTAGGATTGTGATACAGTGTTGTAACTGTTGAGATATTGTAGGCAGTAGCTTCTGTAACTAGTTTTTTGATCTGTAAATCATCATCTGTACAAGTATTACTTTTGGATAATATACATACAGAAAATTCCTGCAAAGTTTTCCTATTGAAAACTTTAAACATGCATATATAACTATAGATCATGTTGTGATCAGTTAGCTACACCTTTTAATGCCTTCGCCATTAGTTAGGCTTACTTAGATAGCCATTTAACTTGAAAATTACCGAACCTCCTAAAATTAAAATTAAGAGCCATTCTTAATTTGTTATGCTAACAATATAAATAAATTCTTGAGGAAAATATCATGAAAATGCTAAATAAAATTAATAGATGGATATAATAAAATATTTTGATGAGTAAAATACATGAAAGATGAACATGTACATAGCATAAAATGTGATGTTCTAAAAATAACAAAAGTTGATAACACATCATTCTTATGTATATATTTTTTTTAAATTCCACATATCCTATCAAAAGAAAAATAACAATGAACCTTTAAATAAAGTGTGTAATATATATTTTTTAACTGAATGGCCCAAATTTTGGTAAAGTCTTACAAATATTTCGATTAAATAGTGCAAATATATTAAAAAAATATTTAGGTTCAGAATCCCAAATATTTTCATATTCCTTACTAGGAACGAATATCAATAGAATTTTAAGAAAATATTTTTCTTCTAAGATGCAGATAAGACTTAAAAAACTTTCAAGTATACAGAATAAGGAAGTAGAAAAATAATAATAAATATTGCTCCAGAAACATTTTCATTCTCAAGAATCAGGATAAAGAAACTTACGATATAACAAAAACTTTCCAATGCATTGCTCAAAATTACAAAACATAAAAGAAATATTATAGTGTAAAGGAAAAAAATATAGAAGGGTATGTTGCACCATTTTCAAAACCTCATTTTTCTTTGCAAGACGGTTATAGAATATATTTTTTGGACCAATTAGTCTTATTTTGCATCTATTCTAACACATTTATGTGTGAAGTTGAATAAATATTTTATCAATTATAAATCGTCCACTGAACTGGGCATCAAAAAAAGATAAAAATAGTAAACAGAAAGACTTTATTTCATTAGTGTAATTCACCTCATACTTAACTGAAGAAGACAATATTTGTTGCTATAAATCTTTAGTTATTTCATAAATTCAAAACTCTCTAACATTTAAAAGCTCATAAAAGAAGTTCAAAAGTAGTCACTAAAAAACATTTACAAAGAATTTAATAAATTACACTTTTAACAAAATGAATTTCAAATCATAGATAAAAATAAGCTTAATACTTTACTAACAACTCTTCTGATTCCAAATACTTTACCGTACTTAAACTCATGGACTAATTAAAAAACACTGACACACTGATATTAACACCTAATTCAAATATTTTCTCACCCAATATGTACTGGCATGTAAAGTCACTTCGAAAAAAAACTAATACCATATATCTTATTAGCCACACCAATTAAGACCTAATTGATCTAAACTGCACTCTGATACCACTTCTGTCACGCCCCGAATCTGGGGACGTGACTTGATAGTATCCCCGAGAAACCCCAAAGACACCGAACTTCAAAAGCATACATAATACAATTCATAAGCTTTCCAAAATAATAAATGATTAAATAATCTCAAAATCTTCAAGGAATAAAAGGTTAAAAAGGTTCACGTTCAAAATCTTCACCACCCCACGATCCATCATCCACTCCTACCTCAAACATATTTGCAAAGCATGAAAGGAGTGAGCTATACTAGCCAAGTAAGAAGTATAAACCATCTGACAATGAGCACATCTAAAAATACTTTTATATACCAAAATATTTTTAACCACTTAAAGAATGTCGAAACACCTAGGGGGTACAATTTAAATAAATAAAAAGCTTACATGAACTTTTAATGAAATAAGATACTGAATTCTGATAAGCAAGGATTTCTTTATGAAAATATTCATATAATTTAAAACGATTCATATAAAGTATCACAATCTATATGGTTTGTTTTAGTAAAAAGGGGGTAATGCACTTCAAGCCTCACTTAAAAAGAACAAAAAAAAAGAGAATGAAAGAAGAGAAAAAGAATTCTAATTAAATAAACTATGTAATTACACTAAATAACATGACATTTTCTATTTGACTTTTGTAAGCTAACTAATGTGAAGCTCAGTAGCAAGAAAAATATTTTTAACGATCTAAAACCAACTGCAAAATAATCTAAACTTTAAGTATCTAATCTTTTATTCTATAGTTGCAAAAACTCTTCAGAATACTTCAAGAAAATCCGTAAAACATCTTGCAACTTTTTCTTTCCAAATAATCATAACTTCATATAATACTATTTTAACAAAATTCATATCTAAGCACCCCAAAAGCTTTTAAAACATTAAAAAAAAAAAAAATGAAGCGAGGGGTTTCCATCTATATGGACTCCTTGCCCCTAAAACAACTTCCTAAATCTCTTTCTTAAGGAAGCCGCATTTAGCCTATATTAAATATCAACAGAGTCCTTATGTAAACTTTCATATTAGTGCGCTTAATCTCTTTCCTTACGGCCCGAGGGAGAATGATGATGGAGATGTGTTGCGATCTTTCCGTTTCAAAAACAGATAGGAGAAAAATCTAAAATAGCCGTATGAGGCGAAAGTCTCATGTACGTTTCTCTGAGTCAATAGAAAGCCCTAAGTATATTGTGGAAACATACGAATAAGGATTCAAGCTCGCCTTCGTTGGAAATGTGTAAAAGTTTCGCTACTTCCTTCTCCCAAAGTCGATTGAATCTTTGAAACATTGCTATCAATTGGTTTGGCTCTTGCAGTTGAGATCCAGAGCTTATTGAAACATAAGAACTTATACTTAATTAAGAAAGTAGTCTCGTTGCAGTGTTTGTTCCTCAAACACAAGCAATGAGTCTTTGGCGAAGAAGGTCCGATCCCTTTCTTTAGGTCAATAAGTAGTGATAAGTTCCCCTGCCGCGAAAATGGATTCTCTCATAGCTTTTCCTGTTTTCTGGCCTTGAGAAAACCATCCCAATCTGATTCGAATCCTTCGGGCAAACCGCACCCCAATTTCTGTTCGAAATATCCAAAATCGAAAAGCATTTATTGAATAAACTAAACACTTTTCCAAACAAATAAATATTCTTAAAGAGTAACACTTACACAACTTTTACCCAAACAAATAGATGCTCAAATGCACAAGATTCAATGGTACCTGATATCGGTTCCTAACTATTGTACCCATTAGGAAAGGGCCACATAGATACTAGGTATAACATCCATCTAGTCGGGCTAGAAGTTAGGACATGTCCCTCCACAAGCCTCGCACACATGAGCATCGCATTTAACTTAGGCACTTTAAGAAACACGTTAAACACTTCACAGATATAGTTTTCAGATATCTTAAAATTCACAGTTTTTAAGAAACACTTTGAACTCAGCTTTATAGACACAACTTTATAAACAAAAAACTCTCCACATATCAAAAAATTCACAATTTAAAAATAATACGAACATGCTCTTTCCATTTTATACTAAAATCATTCCCCAAAACTTGCACAGTACCAAATATACTCAAAATCACATTTTTTTAAGAAGAACATAATGGTTTATAAAAATCAAAAGGTTCATATCCCTTACCTCTAAACGCCCACAAAACTCCAATCACGGAGATAGATCGAATTACACAACTAAACATTAACAGAACAATCCCTAATCACAAAAATCCCAAAAAATAACCCGAATCAAATTAAACTTTAGGTCGAATCTCTGCACCAAAATCAAAATTGTACACAATCAAAAGCTAGAATGGAAGTCTCGGATCATCAATATATGTAAATCTTACTTGGAATTGTCGTTTTGGATTCTAGAGAATAATCCCTAAGTTGCCAGAATTTCTTGCCCCCCTTCCCCCCTCCCCTCCTCTTCCGGCACTATGTCTCTGAACGATCATTTAGAAGAATAAACATACACTTATTAAATAACTAACTCTTTCAAATTTTCACATTAATCCTTAAACTTACTAAGTAATAAAAGTAAACTCTATATTCAAATTTTTTCTTAAATACACCTCAAGACCTTTTCCTAAATATTTTGAAATTACAAATAAGGTCCTAGGATTAATTTCTTTAATTACTAAATTCACTTCCACTTGGGGTGGGGTATTACTGGTATATTTACAAATCTATCATTTTAGTTAGTTGGGTAGAATTCAAATATATTTTTATCTTTTCTTTTTTTTTTCCCCCTTATAATAGAGTAGTTGTCTTTGGTTTGAGAAAGAAGGGAAGAGCGGAAAGCATAATGGTGAGAGGATTGAAGGCATGAATGTATTCTTATTAATGAATCTATATCTCCCCATCGACTTCATACTATTGCCTCACTTAGAGTTTCATAATATTAGATTCTTTTACTTATTAAAATATTTTTTTTTTGATATTATATTTCTATTAATTAAACTTTTTCTCCCCGTAATTATCATCAATTACTCTATTCAAAATTCATCCAATTAACATTTAAAACAATACACAACTATTTTCTTTTTTCTACCACCGACCAATCACCATTTAACGATTTCCAAAAAAGTCTTTAATTCTCAATTTAATTCTCTTTTCTTTAGAAAAAAAAAAAAGACAAGGTTATTTGAGGTATTTCATCTTAAAAGCAATGTTGGGAAAATCGGATCGATGATCGAGCTGATCAAACTATTGATTCACTGGTTCAACAGATCAAACCAGTGGTCGAACCGGAGAACAATATAAATATATAAAAAAAACTATAAATATATACTAATAATTCATCCACATGCACATTATACATCAATTAACACTAAATATAATTAAAGAATATTATAAACTTATTAACTCAAAAAATAAATAAAAAATAAAATTTTTATTGGGAAAATTTAAAAAAATTAAAAAATTGAAAAAACGAGTCAACCAGTTCAAATAACTGATCCAACTGGCTAGTTCAACTATTTTTTAATCAAGTTTGACCGGTTCAGTTTCTCCTTGGTTTTTTTGAGAAAACCAAACTAGTCTAAGGTCCGATTCCCAATTCAACAGGTCGGTTCGGTTGATTTCAACACTACTTAAAAGTGCATTGATTTCAAATTCACACCCAAAAAATAGCTGAATAGCTGTATGATGGGCTAGCTGGAAGCTAAATCCATTTGGCTGACCAATAACAGATGTGTCAAGCTGAAAATAGAAAGCCGTTAGAGCTAGTCAAACTAGTAGATTATTCACTAACTAGTTATGATCATGCTTGCAGCCTAAAAAAATCAAGAAATTTGTAACACAAAATATGGATGAAGTGGATGAGAAAATGGTGGAAATGGTTACAATAGAAGTTCCATAAATTTAGGGTTACTTAATCACTTTCTTTCCCCACAATTATCAAAACTATTGGAGATTATGACTAGTTTTTAGGCATGATGGCATCTCCTAAAGGTCTATAAATAAGAGGAGAAAGTTTAGAGATAGAGATATCATCCAACAAATCCAAGACACATCATTTATCTCTTTATTTATTCAAATTATGTCTTTCTATTTGTCTTTTACACCTTTTTATCATTTCTTATAGTCTTTTATTATATTTCTCATGTCTTTAATCAAATTTCCAATAACTCCTCCTTATATTCATGTGAATTTATTGATTTTCTTTAATTTTTTAATGCTTTATTTCATATTTTATAGCTTTCTTTCAACTTTTTGTCTTCTTTACTTCATTTTACGAATGTTTTACATATTTTCTATAATTTAATTACAGAAATCTTTACATTCATTTTCTTTGCATTTATCCCGTTATTTAGCTTGCTTTATCATCTTTCCCAACTTAAACATATTTCTCTTTCCTTAAAGAGAGTAACATAATCAATTCTTTCTTAGGAAATTGATTAGTTCACTTAGGACATCTGTAAGTATTTAACAAAACCATAGCTTTCCTAGCCTAAATTATTCACTCGAAATCCAGTTGGAAATTCTAGTGCAACACTTAATTGGCATGTTTGGTGAGATCTAATCAAGTTTTTTCCTCTTAAATGCATGAGTTCTAATAGAGAAATTGCAAGAATAGAAGTAGAGCTAAATAATGTATCTTGTTAGCTAGACTATTCATCAAGATCAGATTCTCCTATATTACCTACCTCGTTAATTAACTGGCATAAAAAAGTATGTTGACGAAAGCATTTTGAAATTCATGCAATCCTTAGCCCAGTAAATGGAGATAAATTTGAAACCAATTATCTAAATGAGTTGTAAGCTTTACAAGACCGCCAATAACTTGAACTAGCTTTACAATCTAATATTAATCTAGCCAAAGCATCTCCTCACCAAATTGCCTTGAGAGATTCAGCAAATAACCAAATTGGAGGAATTCAAACTACACTAGCTTATATGCAAACTATTCCGTCTATTCCGCCTGAGGTATAAGCATCCTATTCATTCCATCCTTTCTAGAATGGGAGGCAACCTCCAATCAAATTAGCACCAATGTACTAGCAGCCAGTTGCTGGATGGAAACCTACCATTCAACTTTCTAGTATACCAGCTTATGTGCAGTCAGCTTTCCCAGTACAAATGATAGGAGTTTACCGCAAGTGCATGGCCTATTGCGTAAATGGTATCGATCCCACTAAAATAGACTTTTAAGTATCAATTATTGAAATTTTAATTTTCAAACCCGACCCAGTTAAGAATTTTTTACTAAATTACTATAAATCAACTAAAACAAAGACAAAACATTTTAGAAATTTATTATGAAGAAAATATCTAGGACAGGGGTTCAACACATAGAACTCTATAAATAGTTTGAAATTGACACTTCTAAAATGTTAATTATGTGATCATAAAGGCGAATTATCCTAAGTTAATTATTGTCTCCTCTCAAAGTACAAAAGTGTATCTAAACCAAAACAACCTAACCACTATTCTCATGGATTAAATTGATTCAGACCCATCAAGATTTGTTATACTCTTTGACTCCTAAGGAATATTAAAAATTGAAAATTGCTCTCGTGATTTTAAAATTCCTATTTAGTTCCTAGTCTTCCAACAATAGATTTCACCTCTCAGTCCCTCACTCAATTATCTAAAATCAAGCAATTACAGCGCTTTATAATTGTGGCATTAAGAACCTAAGAACTATGTTATGATCAACAATAATTTAGCAAAATTGAGTGAACCAATCAACTAACAGATATTCATTTGGTTAATCCCATCCTAAATTAAATAATTATTTACACATATCTGGAAAATTAATGACAACAATAGATAAATTCATCTTTCTCAAAATCAATAAATAAGATAAAATAAAAAGATAAGAGAGAGAGAGAAGAAAAGAACTCTGCTCGATGAATTAAATTCACAATCTAAATTTGATCATCCAAAAAATACTGAGAAAAATATAGTCTTGTTCTTCAATTGAATTCCTAAAAAGCCACAATTTATAGAAGAATAGAAGAGAAGCGGTGAAAAGAGAGAGAAGAGAATGATCGTTTTCTGAATCCTCTCTATCTCGTTAATTCCCCTAACCCTATTACAATAATATTTTTTTTAAGTCTTTTCATCGGACTTTAAACTAAAAGAATAACAAAAAATTAATAAAAATAGAAAGTCTAATTTTACGTCTTTTAACATAATTCATGGCCAAATTTATGCGGTCTGGCAAAATGTTGTGTGACTGCACAAAGTGTCCAGAAATTTCAAGTCAAGGGAGGCTTCCACTCGACCGCATAGAAATTTGCACGGCCATGCATAATGCTAAGCTTCATGACTTAGACCTTTTCTTGTGCTCCTCCTTTGAGAAATGAACCTCCAAACACTTCTTGATCAAGCCTTAAGACTTTTCTTTGCCATTTTACGCATTATTATCCACTTAAGCAACCAAAATCGATCAACTTGTACAAAGAAAAGCAAAGAAGTAATCTTATCTATGTAAAGAAAATCAATATAAAACAATTTATAAATTCACTAAAACTATGACAAATGATTATTACTTATGCGATAAACATGAATTTAGGCCTATCAAACTCCCTCAAGCTTAGATATTTGCTTGTCCTCAAGAAAAATAGAAATAATACACCGAGAAGAGTTGTAAAAAGATGTGAAAAAGATATTCCCTTTTCAGTTAAAAGTTTCCATGGAAAAATTAATTAAACGAATTCTACAAGCTCATAACTCAACATATACTTGTATCACGAATATACAATCTTACCACAATCCTTCCCTTAAGATTAGTGCAATAATTTTATAGACTCTCACTTTAGTTATATGAACACTCACTCGTGAAAGGATAAATATTTCACTCGGTTGCCCACTCAATAATCATGGTCTACAATAAGCTTGCCATCATCTCATCTCTCTTCTAAATAAAATGACAGAAACACAAACAAGTCAAGAAATCATTGGTCACAGAGGCTAATATACAGGCTTTGGTTAAGGGTAGGATAAACATTTTGGAATTGTATCTTAAAGAGCCGAACAAATAATGAAGCAAAGTTCAACAAACTCTAACTATACCATCATCTCAAGTTACAAATCCCAACTTCTAAACTCAACCAAAACACCCTTGTAACATCATGTTCAAAATCAACACCAATACCAACCAATGTCATTCAAAACATAGGGAACATCATATTCTCATAAGGGGTTCAAATCTCCCAATTATTATGAACAAGAAGTTTATTTAACAAGACAACAATATTTTTCTTCTCTTTCTCATTTTTTATTTTTTTTCTCTTTTTCTCTCAAATAAGGAAATGATATAAAAAGTACAATAGATACAAAATTCATAGAGTTCATAGCATAAACAAGGAATCCAAACTCTTCATTTCATCCCTGTCACAACTTAGAATAAACCCGAACTTCTCTTCTCATGTATATACCCACACAATCAAAAGAGAAAGAACAATGCTCTACCAATGGCTCAGGTTAATCCATTGTTTTCAGCCAATAGGCTTATAATATAGGTATAATAAAGATAAACGCATTATGGCTCAATGATATGAATCTTGTGGTACAAAGATCAAAAGCCTTCAATCAAACCTCCCAAGGACCTTTTGCCTTCAATAGGACTTGATCTCTTTCAACAACACCCACCCATAATTCAACCCAAACTATGAACAAATGTACATGCAGAGGATCTTTTCCTGAATTGCTAAGAGAACAATGGTGCTCGTTACCCACTACTTAATTAGATCAATTGAAGAAGACCTAAGCTCT
Organism: Catharanthus roseus; assembly: GCA_028651295.1. NCBI lineage: Eukaryota > Viridiplantae > Streptophyta > Magnoliopsida > Gentianales > Apocynaceae > Catharanthus > Catharanthus roseus. The sequence goes on along the minus strand of JAPQWS010000001.1, from coordinate 2,213,896 downwards.
AGAACAAATCACAAGGATGTGATTATAATAGAATTAGGAATTGTAATCAAATTAAGAACCCTTGGATCAACTTAATCTAAGTATTCAAATAAAATCAATCTAAGGAATGATCAAACCCTAGATGAAGTTCAAGAAGAAAGCCTAAAAAATTAAGAACCTTAAGAGAAAACTCCCAAATTTCATATATTATCAAAGTTGATTATAGTGCAGGTTATAAATGCATATTTATAGTGTTAGGGCTAACCCTACATTGACTATTGACTTAAGACTCTAAAAGGCTAATTAGACCTTTAATTAACAATTAAAAATAGAGTTTAAATATTAAGATCTACTTAAATTAACGCATTTATTCAAATCCAAGACCCTAATGTCGACAGTAGGTATATCCTATCGTTGGCGGTAGGCTGTTTGCCTTCAAGTCATTTTATTCCAGAAACCTACCATAGACGGTAGGTACAGGGCCTACCACCTACGGTAGGTCCTGTTCTTCACTCTTTTTTATTTGTTCCTCTTCCAATTTGTTCCATTTGTTGCTCTAAGTTTAGGTATTGAACTATAAACAAATTAGGAGAGTTTCCATCATCTTCTAAGCCTCCATTCTTGACCTTTAAACCTTCTTTCAATTCTCTTTGCTCTCGCTCTTGTGATAGGTCCTTGAAGCTTTTCATCTCCTTGACTATCTTGATTCATATCACTCAAGGGGGGTTAAACCTAAAGAATATCAATTTAAGGTAAGCCGATTTGGCTAAAATAGCTCAAAACTAAAAGAATGGTTTCCGTCTTCCTTACTCATGTAACGTCTAAAAGGGACTCAAGAGAGAAAAGAGAAATTGATGTTCCCTCTGAGAAAGATTAAATCTTCTACCTAAGGCAAGAACCAATGACTATATGAGGTATTACCCATGAAAGAAACAAACAAGACCGATTCGTGAATGATCTTTGATATGTCCATTTTATACATATTTTTAAAGTGTTTAATCTTCGATTTCGAAGTATTTATTAGTAAAATGGTATATTTATCCTTCGTTTCTTCTCTTTTGTTTATAGGTATATCCTAGATGAGTTAGAAGAAAGAATAAAGTAAAACGGGAGCATACGGAGCAAGAACCGACGAAAAAGAGAAGATACGCATAGAATCCATCATGGGGGAGGACTCGGCCAAATCACTGGCCAAAACATCACCCAGAATGCAAGACCCGACAAGAAACGGATGCCCAAGCGGTTTTTCAATATAATTTTAGGACAGCTTCGTCTATAGGTTCTAGGGAGCGAAAAAGGGTGATTTTTGAGAGAAAATTCCTCCCTAAAACTCCCATTAATAAACTTAGATCAATAATTAGTTTTGGATTTCAAATTTCAATAGTTAGATTAAAGAGCTTCTTTAGAAAAAATTCGGGACTTTTCCGGCAATTCGAGAGAAGAGCTCGATAACATTCCGGGTCGTGGATTCTTTAATCGAAACTCCTAAGCCTTCTAAACTCTTGTTTATTATGAATTCTTATATAAAATTTATGACATTTATGATGTTTAGTGGCTAGGGTTTATTTTTGTGTTTAAATAGGGTTGAACCCTAGATGATCTTAGCTTTATTTTTATTGGATTTATGGAATAAATTGTTTACTTAAAGTTTATTGTTGTTCAATTGCATTGTTTGTGTTGCTAATTTTATCGGCACTTGGCACTTTCGCATAGGTTGTTCGGAATTGAGAAAGGAAGAACAATCTAGGGCTATAATTGAACAATAGGAATTTGGTAGTTAATTAGAGATAATGGCTACAGTTTTTAGGTAATTAGTAATCACTCATATACTTTGATAATTCATAATTGAGTTAGGGAGAGAAGAGATTCTTCTCTAATCAATTAGGGTAATAGTGGTTTTCACCCAGAGATAGGGTTAAATTCAACTATTTTTCTAAAGTTTTCAATGAATTAGCTAAGGGATTCTAGGGAATTCTACCGTTTAAACAAATTCTTTTTAAAACTTGATTTCAACTATTTTGTATTCTTTTTAAAGTGTTTTTACTTTTCTTAGTTTAAAAATTCTTCTCAACTCTTTTATTTTGATTAAACCTTAGAGAGATGGTAATTATTATAGCTTCTTCATTCTATGAGTTTGACAACTCGGGAGGTTGTCCGGCCGATCATTCCGCCGGCATCTCGCATTCACGCATGTCAGACCCATAGCTATAAGTGCTGTCCGGACAATACAAGATAAGGTAACATTGATAGGTTTACTTGCCTGTTATATGTTAATTTAGAGTACTCCAGTTATAAACATCAATTTTTAAGGCTCAAAATCTCACCGACTTTAATATTTTGTTTCTTTTTCAAAATAGCTATATAATTATTGAGGTAAACAGCCAAACAAACCATAAACATAAAACAAAAGTATATTCGAGTCATCCTTCGAAAACTTCTACCAATCCACCAAACCATGGAATCTCAAATATTGTCAATGAAGTATCATTTCTCAATTTTTTAGAAAAAAGAAATACACGAAACGCATATAAAAACATTAAATGCACTAGATGACTGGCATGCAATTCAACTAATAAAAGACAAATAAAGAAAGGGAAAAGAAACTTTAAATAAAATGATGAAAAAGAAATGCAATTTCTTGAATGCATGACATGATATGTATATGCAAAATAAAACTCCTTCCCCAAAGGCTTACATAGTCCTCGATGTGTGTAATAAATGATAAGGAAAAGAAAGAAGGAGGAGTTTCAAATTCTTCAAGAACAATAGAGTCGTAATCGGACAGATAAAGCCAACGTCGGATGCAGCTAAAATGGTCAAAACACTATCACAGTCGAAAGTAGCGTATGTAAGCAGTGGGTGTCGATGCCTCCTCTTCTATTAGGTTGACTGCCATTATTAGAGATTCATGACTTTGCCTATTCATGAAAGTGGTCTGGAGTGAATACAATTAGGTTTACAAAAAATACTCTTTTAATAGGTCAACACATGCCTCACACGAACCATCCAACCTCATTAAATTTCATGAGTTTCGAATGTTTATAATATCTTTTATAACATTTTTAATATAATGTATTTTATTAATAAAAACCTATCAAATAACATTCCTAATAGTCCTAAAATAATATGTTTTATTAATAAATTATACCAAATAAAAGATAAACTTCAATGGAAAAGAAAATATTATAAAAGGACATGTTACAGGAGATGTTGTAGAGAATATTACATACGATTCTGGGTGGGTGGGATTTTATTGCACATCTGTTGGAATAGTATTTTCTATTACTATAGTTGTATTTAATATCTTACGATGCCTCGTATATAGTATATTCTATTACTATAGTTATATTTAGTATGTTACAATATCTCCTATATTTTGATTTATTGTGATTGCCTTAGATTAGGTAATTAGCATAAATTATGGTAATTTCCCTCCATCTTTGGGATTGTAATTTCTTGTAAAGCTCTATATATTGTTGATATGAAATATACAGAAAACAAATTTGATGTTTACTCTGCTTTACTATATTCTTTAACATGATATTAGAGCCAGAATTCTAGAAAAAACCGAAGCAACTGAGATAATGCTTGCTTCTTACATCAACAAGGGCATCAAAGTGGTAATGCCGGCAGTGGAGAAAATTACATCATGGGCAGTCTTGTTGGTGCATACCAAATAATCTAGGATTGGGATTAACGGTCACTGCACGATGCCTAATGCAACTTGGGCGGCCCCCAGCAATGCATCCCAAGTGAAACGGTGATCACATGATGGACAGAGTTCATGTTTGTTGCAACATCCGCAACCGAAATAGCCCACACTAGATGAACGAAGCTGTGTGGATTTATGAGCAGAACATCGCAGACAGGGGTCACATCCGGCTGCAACAGTCATCAAATGCACCCAAAATTTGACTTCAGCAATACAAAATGTCCAAGCTAGCCCATTTGTCAATTAGGCTAGGCCATTTGACGATGTTTGCAGCCGGATGTTTCCCATAGAACATTGTTGCAACAATGGCAAATTCCATTTCCAGCCCAGTCATTAACCAATGGTCCAGTCAGCATGACATCTGGCAGTGGAGCCCATTAGGTAGGTGTTATGCTGACTAACTCCGCTGCAACTGCAAATCCAATATCCTCTTCCCGCGAATTTTTCTGGTATGATTTCTTGTCTTACATATTCTGGCACTTCAAGGAAAATGATGAGGCTTCATGATATTTTGTTTAATATTACCTCTATTGCTCCGATTTCTATTGGATTTCCTAATAGAAGTGAAACTATAGCTTATTATGAAGGTGGTATATTTGTGAGTTCTACCTTACTGTTGACAAATATGCTTTATGTGCCTATTCTGAAATGCAACTTTATTTCTATTTCTCAATAGCAAAATCAATATCCATCTTATTATGTAGGCATTTTTTATGGTACTTGTGTGATACATTACCATACTACGAGTGTGAATATTGGAATGGGTAGCTTAGTTAATGGGGTTTATCATTTTCCGCAAGTGCAGGCATGTTACGTTTCTATCTCTTCCTTTGATTTTCTTCATAGACGCTTAGAACATCTTTCTTCCTTTGCTATGAATAAACTTAAAGACGTCTTTTTTGGTTCAAATAATGCTTTGACTACTTGCACAATTTGTCGCAAGCTAAGCTAAATCATGCTAGCTTTCCCTTGAGTCATAATATGGTTACTGCTTCCTTTAATTTAGTCCACTGTAATAATTGGGGTCCTTACCATGAAAAAGCCTCTTGTGGGTCATCTTATTTTCTTACTCTCGTCGTATTCCAGAGCCGTTTAGGTTTAATTGCTTCTTGATAAGATTGAGGTCGTACTTTCTTTGAACAATTCTCTGTGATGATTCAAACCCAATTTAATAAATCTATGAAGTATGTCCAATCCGACAACGAGACTGAATTCTTAAGTCTCAAACATTTCTTTCTTAAACATGCATTCTTCACCAAACTTTCATGACTTACACTCCTCAACAAAATGGGAGAGTAGAGCAAAAACATAGACACGTATTAAACGTGGCTCGAGCTCTTCTCATTCAATCTTCTTTACCTACTATTTTTTGGGTGAAAGTGTGAAAATTGCAGTGCATTTAATTAATTAGACTCCCGCTTCCATCTTAATAGTGAATTCCCATTTGAAGTCCTTTTCCAAAAATCCCCAAACTACTCACATCTTCATGTTTTTGGATGTTTGTGCCATGTACATGTTCGTTCTTCTGATAAATTTAATCCTCAAAATTGTCGTTGCATTTTTTTGGGGTATCCTCATTGCAAGAAAGGTTAGACCATTTATGATTTAGATTCTCATGAAATCTTCCATTCTTGTGATGTAATTTTTTAGGAGAATATTTTTTCCTACCCCAGTTCTATCTATGGAAGTGAAACTTCTTCGCATCAAAGTCTTTTAGTTTACTTCCAAGACCTTTCTGAACCAGATCTTTACACTATTCTATCTGGTATGTCCCAGTCTAGTCCACCAAACCTAGAATATTCCTCTGTGGGACCTCCAGCTCGACCTAGTAACATTATGCCCAAAGATACTGCTCTCCGCCTCCTTCCTCATCTCTTAGTCCAGCATCTAGCTCTCCTGCTGGGCCTAGTCAAGTATCAGCTGGATTTGACCCTTTGGTCAGCCCGGCCCCTAGAGCAGTCTCAATCGAGCCCATTACCATTGGGCATTAGGAGGGTTATCCCTCTTTGGTGTCTCTGCCTATCTCTAATTTAATGGAAATTCCACTCTTCGACATAGTCAGGTTCTCATCGACCTCCTTCCCACCTTAAAGATTATTTCTGCAACACAGTATGAAGTGGTATTTCTTCATTAATCACTACCTCTGGCCCCCAATTTTTGGGCTCAAGTATGTGCTACTTGGCACAAGGCGTTTCTTGCATCCGTCACTATTGATATTGAGCCTTCTCATTTTTTTTAGGCTATCCCTTATTTTCCTTGGTGGGAAGCCATGCAAAGATGATTAATCAAATGGATATTCATAATGCATTTCTCCATGGTGATCTTACTGAGGAAGTTTACAGGAAATTTCCCCCTAATTTTTTCAAAGATATGAAGGACAAGTCTGTTGGTTGAAAAAATCGTCTATGGGCTCAAACAAGCTCCTTGGTGTTGGTTGCGAAATTATTAGATCCCATTAAACAAAGTGGTTCATGCAATCTGGTTTTGGTTATTCTTCATTAGTCACTACTTCTAATGTTTTTCTGTGTTCCTGACATGTAGATGATTCTTATTATTATTAGTAATAATTCTGTCAGTATTCTGAGTTTCAAGCAATATTTAAGTACGTGCTTCCATATGAAAGATTTGGGCCCTTTGAAAAATTTCTTGGGGATTGAAGTTGCTTGTAGTTCTAAAGATCTTTACCTTTGCCAAAGGAAATATGTTTTGGATATCTTCACAGATGCACTCGTGCTTGAAAACAAAACAGTAGTATTTCCTACAGAACAGAATCATCATTTGGGCCAAGCCAAAGGTCCATATTGTTATCTTCTCCTTACTCTTATCATCGCCTGGTTGATTGTTTAATTTATCTTACTATTACAAACCCAACTTGGCTTATTATGTTCATATTTTGGCACAATTTATGCATCGACCCCGACAAGCTCATTGGGATGCTGTTGTTCGCGTTCTTTACTATCTCAAAAGTGCTCCTGGTCAAGGTCTTCTTCTTCTTGTAAATTCTAATCTCCAACTCTAAGCTTATTGTATTTCTAGCTAGCAAGCTATCCCATGACACGTCGTTTTCCTACTGGTTATTTCATTTCTTTGGGTATTCTTCCATATCTTGGAAGTCTAAAAAGCAACATAATGTCTCTTGTTCTTCCGCTAAGGTTGAGTATCGTTCTATGGCTGTTACTTGTAATGAGTTGAAGTGGTTGCGATATCTTCTTCGGGATCTACAAGTTCTGGAGTTCTCTCCTACTCATCTTAATTGTGATAATCGCAAGCTATCTTGCACATTTCCAATAATCCAATTTTTCATGGACGAATCATATTGAGATTGATTATCATTTCGTTCATGATAAGCTCCAAGCTAATAACATCTCTCCCACTTACATCCCTTCAGATGCTGAAGCAACCAATCTTTTTACTAAGGCACTCGGTGCTTCCCAGTTTTATTTACTTATAGGCAAGTTAGGCATTTGTAATCTCCACGCACCAATTTGAGGAAGATTGTTGGATTAGTATATTCTATTACTATAGTTGTATTTAGCATCTTATGATATCTCGTATCTATTATATTCTTTTACTATAGTTGTATTTTAGTATCTTACCATATCTCGTATATTCTGATTTACTGTCATTACCCTAGATTAGGTGATTTGCATAGATTATGGTAATTTTCTCCATCTCTAGGGTTGTAATTTCTTGTAAAACTCTATATATTATTGATATGAAATATACAGAAAACAAGCTTTGCTGCTTACTCTGATTTACCGTATTCTTTAACAACATCACGATGATAATGACAATCGTAAATTTTATATGGATAAAATTAGAAACATCTAAAAAGATTTTTTGGGTATAGTAGGAGTGTGACTACACCTATAATATTCCACTCAAAATTGTTCATAATATTTTTAATACTACCTTCGTTTCATAATATAAGGTTAAATTTTTTTCCTCCACAAATTAAGAAAACATGAAATCAATGTGTTTTTTATACTTCTTTTATTTCATACTAACTGTCGTTTGACATGCTTTTTCCGTTTTAAAATATCTGTCAATTTTGTAAATCAAGATAATATTAAATGATATTTTTTCCTATATATCCCTATTTTATTTGAACTACATGATTGTCAAGAAACTTTCATTCACACTATTAATTAATGACAGTCAAAGGATAATTTAATCTATTTATTTTTTAATCTAGACAACCCAATCATTTTCTTAATTCTTGTGTCATGTCCTAAAGCGAAACTTAATATGAATTGAAGGTAGTAGTAAAATAACTATAATACCCCTTTATTAATTTTATAAACTCCTTATTCCAAGGTTTTATCTTCTCTATCCTCTCTCCATATTTTAAGACTTTATCAAATGTGAACGGTTTTACGTTTTAAGAGTAGTGATACATTAAATGAATAGGGGTATTCTTAGGAAAAAAATAATTTATAAAGAGAAATCACCTTATAATATGAAATACCAAATATGGCAACTTAACCTTATATTATGAAACTTAGGTAGTAATTTTTTTGGTTATTAAGGCGTAATTATCTTTTATTTGGTAGAATTTATTAATAAAATAGTAGAATACTATATTACAAGAAGAAGTATTACCAAGAATGTTATAAAGAATGCGAACTAAAATTGTTCGGGATATTTTTGGTAATTTTCTCTATTAAATTTGCCAATTTCTAAATTAGAAACAAACATGAAATGTAGCCAATCTTTGCAAAGGTCCAAATTATCATTGAAACAAGTTTTACCACAACAATCACTTCAAAAAAAAGCTCCTTTTACCGACGGAAACCTCGTCTGTTGGTAAGTACAGTCAATTTTTCGACGATGTAGAACAACACGTCAGTTTTTTCGCATATTTTACCAAAAATTTGGAGGAAAAATGTACACCATAAAAGGACGTAAGGTACCGATGGAAGACTCCATTGGTAAAAAAAAAGTTAGTGACGGCCTTAGACATAGATTTGTTTCTGTCGGTAAGACATTTATTGTACCGACAGTTGTTACGACGGAACTTTCGTCGCTACTTTATGAATTAAAATTACCGACAAACATCCTAAGTGTTCCGTCGGTAAATAAGGAATAGAAAAACAAAATTGGACAAATCCTCATCCCTCTCCCATTTCAAAAATCAAAAAATAAATTTTCCCATAAATTCCCCTCCCCCTCTCTCATGAAGAGCTGACGACACCCCTAACCAACTGCGACAGCCACCACCCTTTTCTAGTGCCACCCCCATCCGACGGCGAGCTGCTCATTCAGGTACTCTCTCTCTCTCTCTCTCTCTCTCTCTCTCTCTCTCTCTCTCTCTCTCTCTCTCTCTCTCTCTGTATTCTCTCTGTATTTTCTTCTTCTTCTTCTTCTTCTTCTTCTTCTTCTTCTCTCTCTCTCAATGATTGCTGCCTCTATTTGCCACTAGGAACTCACCGGAACAACGGACTCCGGCCACCTTGCTACTTGGAGAAAGAACCCCAGTAGATATGATATATAGGTCCCTTTTAATTTACTTTTAGTTGATTCTCTCTTCAACTGATATTCTTGTGATTGATATATTTTCTATAGTTTCAATTTTTTTTTGGAATTTTTTTGCTATATTTTTTTTATTTTAGCTCTAAGAATGGGGAAAATGCATGTGTTCCGTATTAAAAAAATTGGAATTTATATTGATGTTTAGAACATTGAGATGGATTTTTGTTTTTGCTGTTTTAAATTTTTTTGGATTTTTTTCTGTATTTTTCCTATTTTTAGATCTAAGAATGGAGAAAATGCATCTTATTGGTGTTTTTCTGTTTTTCTGTTTCTGATTTAGGGGGTGTGTGAGATCATTTAAAATTGTTAAGGATTGAGTAATAAAATAGCTCTTTTTAGTGTGAAAACTTAAAAATTATAAACAAATGTAAATTTGGAAGCCAAACACATCTCTGGTTAGTGTTTGTGATTCTTTTATGCAATGCTTGTTTGTGTTTTTAGCGTGTGCGAAGAAGAAAATGAATACATGAACATGAATATAGGAATCATGAGCTTACATGAAAATGAATATTAAGAAGACTCGAAGAAAGAAAGAAAGAAAGAAAAAGCCTTTTTGTTTAAATGGTGTGCATTCATATTTATATTTTTATTATATGTTAAGTGAGATGGTCATACTATGTTAAAGAGAAAACACCTTTATTTTTCCTTAAAATTTTCTTTTTTAAAAATATGTTTTGCAACTTGGTGAATTAAAGAAGGTAAAGTGATAGAAGAAGTAAGTATAGGCTTGTACCTAATATCTAATCAATTGTACTAATCATACATTTTTCTTTTAAATTAATTTAAATTTAATGAAAATCAAAGAAAAATAAACTTTTTTTGAGTTAAAAATCAATATTCCAAATAAAGAATAAATTTGATGAAGAATTAATTAAAAGGACATTGAGCTATATTTTTAGCCACAGTACATAGATTTTACCATTCTTAACATAGGAAATGGGAAGTGATCTTGTTATTGGTTTTTCAAGTTGACAAGAAAGGTACATACTTGGTGGTATCAATAAAAAAGAATACTCACTAAGCATTTCAACATTACAAGCAATCAATCCTTTCCCTTAGTTTGTGTAATTTTTTCCTTTTTTTAGTAGGGTAAGAAAAGTATTAATGTTTTTTTTTTTTTTTTTTTTGTACTAGGGAAAAATGCATAAAACTTTTGTGATTTGGTAAAAGTAATTATATGGAAAAGATGTTCAATTAGTTAATTCATATATAGTTTATCTCCTTAATATTAGATGATGTGTGAAAAGAAATATTAATAACAAACCATAGAATGAAAATGTGACATTTTGTATAAAAGCGATTTGTAGGAAAAAATATTATAAATACTCAAATCAAATTATATAGTATTATTCTCACTTCTGATTCCTTTCTTTACGCTTGGGATTTTGGGTTTCGGGTTTCAAGCCAATATTGTTAATATATACTATAGTTTTATATACTATGTATGATTTCTAACTATATTTATGTATATATATAAAATATAAGTTACCTAAGAGAATATATGAAATTCACTCATTTGACATTATTGTAAACATATTTTATGTAATGCTATAAAACTTTGTGGACATATCTGACTCGGATAAGGTGTTTGGATTACATGTATCAAATATTTGAGAGTCAAGCTTTGTTCATTTATATTTATGGTTGATTAAGTTTACTAAAAAATATTATTCACTTTTTTTCTTATAGCTTTGTTCATGAGGATTTCGGTGACATATTTTTCATCATATACACATTAGAAGTATGTGTTTAATTGGCATAAATTTTGTTTTACATGGGAACCCTCACTCTGAATATTTTGTTTGGTATGTGTTTGTTGCCTATTTGTGTGGCCTGTGTGCATGGAAAATATCCATAATACAAGGGAAACTTTGTAGAAATATTTCTAAACTTATAAAAAACTAAGATTTTTATGTAATGAGTTACCATAAAACATCGTTTCTAAATATTATAAGATTCTGTTGTACATTAAGTTCAAAGATTATAATTGTAGCTTAGAATAACAACTAACGATATTCTTTCTCTTAATGTTCCTAATTAAAAGCTATGGAGAATATACCAGATCATAGTTGGATGTATAGAGAAGAGGGTCCGGGTTTAAAGGGTAGATTGTTTTATTCATCGTTGTCTTGAAATGAACAACGACGTGAAAATGAGATGATTCGTGTTCAAAGTGTAAAAATAAGAAGTTTATGCCTTCAAAATATGTGAGGGATCATCTTTTTAAGTGGATTTTTGTTCCTTTATATCATAATTGGATAGCTCATGGTGAAAAAAATGTGGCTACATGATGAGGACCGTCTTCGTGCAGAATTTGCTAGTACAACAAGGTCAAATAAAGGGGTAGAAAGTTCAAGGTCAATGCAGACTGAAAGCAACTCATATCATGAGATGATATTTGATGCAGCAGGTCCGAACTTTTTCCCTCAGGAAGAACTGAATCTTGAAGAGCCGCCTAACCTTGAGGCAAAAAAGTTTTTTAACATGTTAAAAGTGGTAGAGACACCGTTGGTTGATGGTGACGATAGACATTCGGTTTTATCAGCGACTGGGGAGTTATTGTACATTAATTCTAAGAATCAATGGACTCAAAAGCCATATAATAATGTTTTTGCATATATAAAGAAGTAGTTGCCACCTGGTAATCATATGGTCGAAGATTGGTACACGACACAGAAATTGATATCAAGCTTGGGATTGCCCGTGCAAAGGATTAATATGTGTGTCCTTTATTGGAAGGAGGACTCCGATAGAACGGAATGTAAGTTTTGGGAGGGTCACCAATACAAGATAAGTAGGAAGAAGAAAGGGAAGAAGAGGAAACTTGTGTCAAAGAGACCGGTGAAGACAATGCTTTACTTTCCATTAACTCCTAGATTGCAAATATTGTATGCCTCGAAAAGAACTGTCAAACACATGAGATGGCATTCTTAAAGCTCACAGAAGCCGAATGTGATGAGTCATCCTAGGGATAGAGAATCTTGGAAGCATTTTGATAGGATTTATTCTGACTTTTCGGCAGAAACAATGAATGTGAGACTTGGCTTGTGTACTGATGGGTTTTACCCTTTTAGAATGGCGGGAAAGACATACTCTTCGTGGCCAGTAATAGTAACCCCGTATAATATGCCACCTTGGATGTGTATGAAAAAAGAGGTAACCTTCTTGAAGGTTCTCATCCTGAGTCCGAGAAATCTGAAATGCAACTTGGATGTTTATTTGCAACCGTTGATAGAAGAACTAAATAATTTGTAGGATGTTGGGACCTTTACTTATGACATATTGAAGAAACAAAATTTTCAAATGCGGCCTGCACTTCTTTGGACAGTTAATGACTTCTCAGCATACGGTATATTGAGCGGTTGGAGTAAGCGGGGGTGTTGGCTTGTCCATATTGTATGGAACAGACATGGTCCTTTTGTTTGCAAAATGGTGGACAGTAATCTTGGTTCGATTGTCATCAATGTTTCTTGCCACCGAGTCATCAATTTAGACAAGATTCGAGGTCTTTCAAGAGGGGTAGAGGTAAAAACCGCTCGCTGCCACCGAGACTTTTGGGAGAATGGATATGGGAAAGGGTCTAGGACTTTCCAAAGATCACCAAAATAGGAAAGAAATTGGGCAGGGAAGATGGTAGGGGGAAGGATCACAATTGGACAAGGAAGAGTATATTTTGGGATCTTCCTTATTGGTGTATCTTTTTAGTTCATCATAACATTGACGTAATGCACAATGAGAAGAATGTGTTTGATAATATGTTCAACATTGTTATGGAAGTGAAAGGGAAGTCTAAAGATAATATCAAGTCTAGAGAATACCTATATTTGTATTGCAACATACCGGACTTGTTGATGAAAGAAAGCAACGGGGGTAAGTGCTCGAAACCAACTGCATGTTATAGCTTGATTGAGGAACAAAAGAAAAAGGTTCTGGATTGGGTTAAAAAATTACAACTACCAGATAAATATGTATCTAACTTGGCCAAGTGTGTTGATTATAAAGAAATAAAGTTGAATGTCATGAAAAGCCATGATTGTCAAGTGTTCATAGAACGACTGTGCTCATCGCCTTTAGAGAGCTTCTCGGTGAAGGTGCGGAGTTGTTTAGTCGAGTTGACTTTTCTACCGAGACTTATGTGCCCCAAAGATAAGTGAGCCTCATATGCGTGAATTAGAAGAAATTATTCCTATATTGATATGCAAGTTAAAATGCATATTCTCTCAGAGCTTTTTCAATGTCATGGAGCATTTGATAATTCATTTCTGTATGAGGCGAGGGTATGTGTTCCCGTCCAATACAGGTGGATATACCCATTCAAGAGGTAAAATATGTAACTTTACTTAAATTCAACGTGATTTTAATTAAATTATATAACTAATTCATTTAAACTTGAAATATATTAGGTACTTGCACTATATAAAGAAGATAATAAAAAATAAGGCAAGAGTTGAGGGATCAATATGCAATGCTTACTTAATCGAGGATGTCGCAACATTCTTCAGCTACTACTTTTAAGAAAGCGTACCTACCCTCCACAAAAGAGTAAGATGAAATAATGATGTCGGGAATCCCTTGCATGAGGGTGAAGTTCTATCAATATGTAATCAACAATGACGAAAATTCAGAGAAACGAAAACAAGAATGTCGGACGATCGGGAATTTAAAGTAGTGAAGAATTATATCCTCCTTAATTGCGAGGAAGTGGAACCTTACCTTCAGTAAGTTAATCGATGTCGTAAACTTAATACACATTTATATACATATATATCTTGTAATATTTGATTTAAATTTATAAAATGCAAGTAATACGCATCTAAATTAAGATGTCAATTCGAATATAACGAATGATGAAATTCAAAAGAAAATAAGTGAGGGATTCGAAGAATGGTTTAGAATTGAAGTTAATCTATTTGAATGAATTCAAATGTAATTAATCTTATTAACTCATTCAATTAACAAATGCTCTTCGGTTTATACAGATGTACAATCCACGAAATAGTATAATCAACTTCTGAAAAATCTATCTTGGGGTCCTTCTAAAAAAGTTAAGACGTACACCGATTACATTGTTAATGGGTTTCTGTTTCACACAAGAGATAGAGGTGAGGAGAGGAAACTTGTAATGATGGTGTGGCTGTGAAACTGAATTATTATGGTGTTTTAAAAGAAATGGTAAATGCAGAGCTGCCATTTACACCAATTCAAAAGATTGTGATGTATGTTTGTGATTGGTTTGATTCTTTAAATCAAGGAATGAGGATTCATCCTCAGTGTAGAATTGTCGAGTTGCACAAAGACCGGAGATATGGAGGATAAAATCCTTTTGTTTTAGCCAAGCAGAGCAAGTGTTATTTCTCCTATATCCTAGCTCCAAAAGACCGAGGACCGACTGGATTAGTCTAATGAAATTTCGACCCCGAGTAATAATTGTTCTGGTCCAAGATGATGCATTCCAAGAGAACGTGGACGTTAACGAGGCTTCATGAATAGATCTAATGATTGAAGGTGTAGGACCTCTCGTCTATGAGTCTCGTTCATCGGAAGAGGTTGATATCGACGTCAAAAGACATATTTTGAGGAGTTACAAAATAATGAAACTAAGATAGAATGTGATTCAAATGAAGCTTCCGATGAAGAAATCTAGGAATATGGTGATGATGATTCAGATGATCATTCCGACACCTAAAACATTTTATAATTATTATACTAATGTGATTAATAAGTTATGTTTACAATTAATAAGTTATGTTTATACTTATGTTATTATATTTTAAGCATTTTACTTTTATGGTTATACTTGTATTATTACACGTTAAGGATTTTACTTGATCGAATTTTCTTTTTCTCTTACAGTATTACGTGCGAGGATTTTGGTGGGCATTCTCTTTCATAGGCACGGTTCAGGTATGTGTTTTAGTTAAAAATTGCATGAAACACACGTGACAATGAGGACTTTGGTGGTCTAATTTAATGTTATTCCCTTCTTTTCTTATAGTTTTGTTTGTAAGGACTTTGGCGGGTATATTCTCTGTCATATATACGGTTGAGGTATGTGTTTTATTTTAAATATTACTTTAGGGTTGAGCCCTAATTCTTTTAGTTTAAATTTTATTTTATAGGGGAGTCCTGACTCTTTTAGTTTACATTTTGTTTTACGGGGAACTCCTGACTCTTTCATATTGCGATTTTGTGCTATTGCATATTGATGTGGCCTATATGCCTGGAAAATATCCATAGTACAGGGAAAACTCTATCAAAAATTTTCTAAACTTATAAAAAACTTATATTTTTTTGTAATGATTTACATAAAAAATGAATCTTAAGATTACATCTTCGTATTATTCATATTATTAAAATTTTAGTAAGGTTTATGAACGTTTATTAAAAGTTTATTAAATTTATTATATCGCATTCATAATTATAAAAAGTTTACTAAAGTTTATGAAAGTTTATTAAAAAGTGGACGGATATCACAAGTTCGATGGTAAGTGAATGAAAGAGACAACATGTTGTGGATGCTAGCACATCCCGAGAAGAGCTGCTGCCACCTACTACTCCTACCTTATCTACTACTCTCACACCATCTACCACACCTGATACAGCTGCTTCGTCTTTGTCATCACCTTCTCAGTCCCTCACACCCCCTCTGACACAGATGCAACTAAACTCCGCTTCAGAGGCTCTCCCGACATCTATCCAGCCAACCACACAGCCATCTACTTCTTCCCAGGCTCCTGTGGCTTGGAAGAAGCCTCCTGGTGAACCTTGAGAGAAGTTGGAGCTGAATGTAGATTAGTAAGTTTAGTTTACTTTATATAATTGTCATTATTAAACTATAATATACACTAACCCCATCTCTGTGTAACAGATTGCATCCATCTTTGAGAACTGCTACTGCTATCACTTCTATATTCCATGAGAGGTTCGTGGAGGGGATACTGTATATGGAGTCAGGTCCCTCCAAATTTTCAAGATTTATGATGGGGAGAGTTCTAGGTGAATGAATCAAATTTCAAAGTTTTTTATGGGTTTAGTTTTTCCTAATTATAAAGTTAATAATCTTATGAATTTACATTAAATGCAGAAAAAAATGTGTATAGGACCCGGCCTTACCCATGTCAAAGATTCGAGATGCTTGAGAAGACAGGGCAAGCATTCGCATGAGGATTTGATGGGAGACATTCGGAAAGATAGTAAGCGGCCCCTGTGAATTGAGGAGAGACACTGACAGACGAAGTTAGATTATTAGAAAAGCCCGAGGTTTCTAGCCATATCACATCAGAATAAGAAGAATAGGAATGAGGGACGGGGGATTGGGACCCGAAAAATATAACGGTGGGTCCATTTCCTTCACTAAGTCTCTCGCGAAGAAGGTATTAAATTTCATTAATATACCTCTTTCGGTTAGTTAATAGTAAATTTTATTTAGTATATATTGTTGTTTTGTAGCAAGTGATATTAGCTTAGAGATTCACAAAGAGCAAAGAGTTGGAGGAGCTGTGCAAGCATCATTCAGGAGAGAAGCAGGGGGAGTACGTAGATTTCATTTCAGAAGAGTTCTAGGTATGTTAGGGGAAAATTAAGTTTATATAATGTTTTCACATTTTAAAGTGTATATAATTAATATTGTATAAGTTATTATTATCTACCTAACATTTTACATTGTAAGGGAGATTTCAAGAGAAGAAGAGGAAGGTCGAGGAGGGGCTGCGACAACGGCCACAGCTGTGCCCAACGATCTTGCCCTTATGGCCACAGTAGCTGGAGTCATGAGCCGCAGACGTGTATATGGAGCTGGATCAGAGGTAGCTCATCTAAGAGCTTAGAGCAGTCGGCTCCCATCTTGAAGAAGTTAGCTATGATTAGGCCGTGATGTCCTAATATGCTAAGGAGGATGGAGGCTGCCGTTTCGAGCGTCTCCGATGCTTTCAACAAGTATATGAGGCGGTTTACAAAGCAGAATAATTTTGTGTATATTTCTCTGCCGCCTATGTTGGACCTCGTCAAAGTGGCTATGAGTACTGGTGCCTCAACATCTTCACCGCCTACACCTGCTGTGGACTCGGAGACCCCTGCCCCTGATGTTGCGGTTCAATCTTCCTCTACTCCTCTCTCCCTTTATTCGTACTCCCGACACTGATAATGCTCTCTCGCCCTCTAGTGATTTTATGATAGATCAAGATATTTGATTTATTTTTACTTATGTTTTACTATTAGGATATTTTAATATATGTATGTATATATGGTATATTTAATATTATTGAGTATGAACATTTAGTATTTTATATCAAACGTTATTAATTATGTTGAACATTTAATATTATTGTTTGTGTTAGGAATTTTATTATTTTTCAGGGGATATTTACCCATTTTATAAACTATACTAATAGCCTTATCTACTGAAGTGCCCTCAATAATTTGTTTTATTTTTTAAAATAATTTATTCACATTCCGTTGTTATGGTCGTCGGTACTAAATATACTGACGGACACGATTCCATCGGCACGTGCGTCGATATATTGTACCGACGGCAACGAACTTTTTTCCCCAACTGACGTCCCACAAGTAATTTCGTCAGTATTTCCCTCGGAAAATTGAGTTATTGATGGATAAGACGTCGGAAAGTGAAGTTACCGACATAAAATAGCTGACAGATTCGATCCCTTCGGTAATACAACAGTGATGGAATATCGGCCGCTCCAAGGAGCCTGTATTTGCCTTGATTTTTTTGTGAATTTTATATTTAAAACAACATATATATATATAGACATTAATATTCAAAACATACAAGAACTATATATAGCACACCTCCCCCTTTTGCACAATGATGCATATACATATATCGGAGAAAGAAGATTACAAGCCCACGAATTGTTCAATTCCCGGCGGATGCGTCAATTTTTATCTGGTGGATGCGTTTTTGGAGGGAGGTAGTCAAAAAAGACATTCAACCGAGGAGACTGTGGATGTTGGTGGTGAAATTTGGTGTTGGGGCGCGCATTAACGCATGATATAAAAGGATCTCCCATAAAGCTGCAGCATATGAAGGCAAGAAAGCAGAAAACCAGGCAGGTCACCAGTTGAGCTCTAGTCTTTACCATGATAGAGGGATGGATGGATAGATGGATAAAGAACAAAAGAGATGAAGAGAGAAGAATGATAGAGGTCTTCAAAACTTAATATAAATATAAGCATGAGGATGAGACTTAGTTGTTCAAAACTTAAAAAACACGTTAGAGAAGAAGAAAAATTACTCTATTTGTGGAGTTAGTACTTGGATTGTAACTAGAAAAAAAAGATGGTTACCTTTTTCTTTTTCTTTTTTTTTGTGAAAATAGGGTTAATATTATCTTTGCATAGAAAAATGCAATCTATTATAGAAAAATAGAAAAATGCATAGAATTAATAACAGAGAGTATTATCTTTGTATGAAAATAGGGAAGTATATAAATAAACATAAATGATTTTATTTTTTCTTATTTATTCATAAGTTTTTCCTATTTGTATTTAAAAATTGTTTCGTGAGTTATTATAAATGTCAAATCTTCGTACTTAGCAAAATTTGACAATTTAATAACCAAGAATCGTTTGTACTACTTCCATGTACCATCATCTCTCCTATCCCCTTTTATAATATATTTTTTCTTTAAAATTTATCTTTTCCCTTTAGGGTTTACCTTTTATTTGATAATTTAATTAATAAAATATACTACCTCCATTTCATATTTAGATTATATGTTATTTATCATACAAATTAATAAAACATTTGAAATAGATGTATTTATTAGAGTAAAATAACGTTATACCCTTGTATTAATTTAATGAACTCCATCTTTCAAAGTTTTATCTTCTTTCTCCTCTCTCTTCTCTCCATATTCTAAACTTTTATTAAATGTGAATGGTTTTAACTTTTAAGAATTATTAGGTAGTAATACATTAATTAAATGTGGGTATTTTTGGAAAAAAATTTATAAAGAAAACTCACCTTATAATATGAAATTCCAAATATAACAATTTCACACTTTATAATATAAAACGAAGATAGTATCAAATTAGAAATTTTGGACAGAGAATAGTACATACGATCCGAATTGTAATTTAACTCACTTGTATTACACATTCTCATTCTTAAAGACAGTTTTATCCATTTATGTTGATATAACACATGAATGCATAAGATTTAACAAAGTTAATTTTTTTGATTTCTTCTATTGGTAAGGAGATTTGACATTTGTGTTAATAAAAAAAATTATAAATACAAAAAGATAAAACAAAAATTTATAAACAAGATCATAAGTAAATAAGAAAAGCTAAAGTAGTTAATGAGTAATTATAACCCATTTTCTTAAATAATACACTATTAATTTATAAAATTGACAAGTAGTTCCAAATTATTAAAAATGAAAACAATTGCCAACTATTTTGCATTAATAGACCAGTAGTAAATATGAAAGCTATTATAGAAAGCAAGCAATAATGCATGTTGCATCTAACATTAGTGGAGAAGTGCATATGTTTTTTATCCATAGTTTTTTATGTTGACTTAGTTATAAAAATGCATGGAGAAGGTAATTAGAATCTTTTCGGTAGTTTGCATCAAGAGAGCATGTGCTGTGCTCCTTAGTAGTCGGCTCTTCAAGCGATAAATTAGTCAAAAGTATATAAAATTGCAAGTTGTGAAATATATACCTCTCTCTCTCTCTATATATATATATCTATATATATATATATATTTGGTAAGAGGGCTTTTTTTTTGGATGAATTGGTAGGAGGCTGTCAACGAACCAAACTTTTTGCAAACATTTGTAAAAATTGTTTTGGTAAACGTTCCCTCTCCACATTTATTCTTCTCTCTCCAAAATTATTGGTGTTATATATTTTTATTTTGTTAATGATATCAAATATTACTTAAAAATAATATATATTAATTTATTTTCTTACAAATATGTATCATAATAAACTAAACACTATAAAATATAAATTTTTAAAACAATTTGTATTCGACTCAAATTAAAGATAAAACATTAGCTCAAATAAGCTTGATGCTCAAAACTCTAGTTCATAACAAATTCAATAAGGATTTACTTAACTCGAATCATTTATGCCCTTATTTGGGAGCGTGGATAACTTTTCTAAGATTTCACAAAGATGATTTCTGAGTTCAATGAAAGACTAGATTGACAACGAGGGACAATCTGATGGCAAAGTATTCCTATATTAATTATGCATCTGACTTGTCAAGTAAAAAATTATAAATTCGGGCAATGACTTTTGGAACAATTTCATTCTAGATTTCCAGTCTTATGCTGCAGTTGATCTTGTCTACTGTAGCTTCTCTTACATCGTAGAAGACTTTTTCTCTCGATATAGTGGTAGAGAATATTTTCAAAATCAATCTCACCTTAAAAAAATTTTTAAAAAAAGAGAGAGAAAAAGAAAAGGCAATACTTTACATTAATAATTTTGAAATGTTTTAAAATCGTTGAAATTTGAGCAATATAATAACATATGCGATATCATAAATATAATATTTATGCTCCATAAATGTAAAATTCAAACATCTATAGGGATTACAGACCCTCAGAATACCCCAGATCCAGACCTAGACACATACCTTTATAGTGAAACTTGGACCCAGACCCTGACCCATACACTCCAAATATAAAATTTCTGGACCCAAACCCGACCCTCCAGGGTCTAGGGTAGGGTCTGGCTATACCCGTACCCATGACATTTTTTTATTTTTTTCCCTGTTAAACAAAAATATATAAAACAATGTATAATCCTAAAATAAAAATCTTAACATGATTAACAAAATCTATTCAACATTTCTTTTAACAAATACAATCATTTATTGAAATAGAAGGGAAGGTCAAAACAGAAGAAATCTCTTTCAGCAAAATAGAAACAGAACAAAACAGCAAAATTGAAACAGAAGAAAGCAGAGGAGCAAAACAAAAACAGAAAGAAAACAGCAAAATTGAAACAGAAGGGAAGGTCAAAACCTTTGCACAGCAGAGTAGCAAAACAAAAACAGATAGAATTCCAACAAAACTAAAGTAGAAAAACTGACCAAAACCTTTGCACAGAAGATAGCAGAGCAGCAAAACAGAAATGGAAAAAAAACAGCAGAACTGAACACTACTGCTAAGGGTTGAATTAGAATACTCTCAACAAAATTGAACTCTACACCAGCAAAAGCTGACCAAAAAACCTTTGCTGCCCAAAAAAAAGCAGAGCAGCAAAACAGAAACATAAACAGAACCGAAAAGCAAAAACAGAAAAACAAAGAAACAGAAACAGAAATCTAGGGCTAGATTGAAACGGAACGGCAAAAACAAGAAAATACTAAAGCTAGATTGAAACAGAACAGCAAAGAAACAGTGATTACCTATCAGGACTCAGGAGGAAGATTGAAGAACAGAAATGGAGAGCAGACGGCGACACAGAGACCGATGGTGCAGACAGACGGCAGCGGCAGCTGGAGACGTTCCTAAACAGGTAAAGAAGAAGCTTAAAGGTGAGAGACTGAGAGTGAGGTGAGAGGGAGAAGCAGCAGAAGCAACTGAAACAAACGGCGACGGCGGCAGCCGCGGTGGCGGTAGATGAGCTGAAGAAAATGAGTGAGGGGAGAGAGTTAGAGAGAGAAGTGCGCGGGAGTCGGGACTAAGAAAGTAAAGCTGAAGAGTGAGAGTAGTACACGGCGACGGCGGCAGCGGTAGATGAGCTGAAGATTCAAGAAGATGAGTGAACTGAGGGGAGAGAGTCTAAGAGAGTAAGGTGCACCGTAGTGTTAGTGTAGTTAGTAGTGTAGGGCTAAAGATAATATGTTAAAAAATATATAAATTATATATTAATATAATATAATATATAAATATATATTATTATTTTATTAATATGGGTATATGGGTCTGGGCATTATCATACCCTTCCCAAACTTATATAACAGAATTAATACGGATACGGGTACGGGTCCACCGGTAAAAAATTTAAAAATTACCTGCTAAAAACGGGTATAGTCCCACACGGGTACGAATAAGAACCGTCTCGTTTACAGCCCTAATAGGAATGACCACCCAACCCCATATGTTATATTCAGGATAACTAGTCATCTTCATACGATTTATATGAGGTTGAAAGTTTGGAACATTCTCTTAATGAACCCTTATAAAACCTTTAATTTCTTTCTTAAAATGAAGAAACACCTTTAATTTAACGAGAATTTGTCTAAATTTTTAGATTTGAAAATTCTTTATAGTCTCTCATGAAAATTTGATTGTCCCCTAATTATCGTAATCAAAATTTTAAAATGCATCTAATTGTTGAAATTAAAACTTCAAACTCTAATTAATAATGAAAATACATTTCATGCATTTTTTACTCAACCCATTTATAATTAATGATGTATTTATTCAAATTATTAAATATTTTTTTAAAAAAATAGTTTTTATAAACTACTTTAACTTTTCTATTTTATTCATAAATTTAAAAATTTTATCTTTTTGTTATATACTCATTAATTATTTTTAGGCACCATAATTTTATAGTTCCTTTACCTATGAGGGAATCCATCTAGGGATGGCGATGGTACGATTTTTTTTTCCGATTCCAATAACTAATCTTCTCGATTATATGGTCAGTAGTTAATTTATTAAGTTTTAGGAATTTCTAAGATCATTATTAAAACTAATAGATTTTGAAAAATTGGTCTTATCGATAAAAAATATGATACTAGTTACATTTTATATATATATATATATATATGTCATTTTTTATCGTATTGAATTTATATGTTCCGTCCATTTTTGAATTTGTATACTCTCTTATTTGAATTTTTATTTTTTGTTCTTTAAATAATTAGAATATAATTTGTGATCTTTTAGATTTTTGTTTTCTTTTTTTTTGCCTAATTCTATTAAACATTAAAAATTTTAATTTTTTTAGTTTTTAATTGGTAATCAATTACTAATTAACTGATGGTTTTGGTATTGATAACAAAAAAAAATTTACCAAGTGGTAGTCGATTTGGAATAGTAAAAAATATTATAAATGATATCGATTTCGATAATTGATACTCGGTCATGTACCCGTACCGCTGTCATTCTTAAATTCATCAAATAACTCGAGTAAATTTTATACATTTATGTGTCATATTAATATGAATAGACAAAAATGCCTTAAGAGACGAGAACACGTACAATTAATGTGAATTAAATTATTCTTTATTATGTTTCTAAATGTGAAGTTTGACATGTATAATGACCAAAAAATTAAAATAAAATTAAAAATAAAATAATTTATAATTATTTATAATTAATATCTCTATTTCAAACAAAGGTGTTACCCTCTCTTATGAGTTTCATGCATTTTTTTCAATTATAATAGATTGTATCTTGTTTTCATTTTTTTCAATAACAAAAATCAAATATCTACCACACATATTATAAAAAATAAAAAATAAAAAAATTAACCATCTATAGGATTAGGGAAAACTAAGAGGAAAAAACTTGTGTGCTTGCAACACGGGTTTTTGGAAGAAACACAGCTTTTGGTAAGTTCTTTCAGAATCATAATGAAATGAAAAAAAAAAAATTTGAAAACATAAAGTGTGAAGCTTATAACTTTCGGGACTAAATAAGAGAATAAATTATCAATTTTATCCAGTAAAATAAGTCAGTAAGTAGCACAGGTACCATTATTCTTAGGAGGTAATTAAGTGGATGAGGCGATTGTAGCTTCTCATAAATTTTATTTGTTGTAGTATTATAACGGTAGGAAACACAGTTTTAAGAGCATATCCCGAGACTAAATAAACCATTTTGCCTAACAAGCATGTGTCTTCTCATCCTGCTGCTTATATATTATATATAGTTTACACTATAGTTTTGAAGACCTCCGCCATTGTTCTCTCTTCATCTGATCTATTATTGGTCTCTGCATTGCATGCATCCATCCATCCCTCTATATATCATGGTAATTAAGAAGATTAGAGGTGTTGTAAGCCTGTTTTTTTGGTTTATTGCCTTGTTGTGCTGCTTTCTGCTGGGAGCTGATGCTCGCCCTCGTTTGGATGTCTTTGATGTTGACTACCAGCCTAAAAGAACCCATCCACCAACACATCCGGCCGCCGGAATTCAACGATCCAACCAAGGAAATCGCTAGCCTAGGCCTAGCTGCTGCACCTTATATTCATCCTCAAAAGTTCTTGCTGCTTCTTCAGCTTGTAATCTTCAATATTGCATAACTCTCCCTTTTGAGTATGGCTTGTTGTGTTCTTCAATTTTTTTTTTTTTTTTTATATAAATTGTTGTGTTCTTAATTAAACTCTTCGCCGAATATTGAGTTTAGTTTGAAAAAAGAGTTTATCTTTCTTGCAAAGATTGACTACATTTCATTCCCATTTGTTTATAGGACAGTTTTATTATGAATCCGTTTTAGTAGATAAAAAAGTTTTAAAAGTATACTTATATATTGACATTTCTATCCTTTTAAAATATGTAGCTCATAATTTCCAGCAAAAGTTATTTGATCGTAGACGAATAGCACATGCAGAAATCTACTAAATCCCTGAAGTGGTGTGGACTAATATTTTTAAAGAAAAATAATTTTAGAATAAAGTCCTCTTTCATAAATTAAGTTTTTTTTTTTAAATTAATTAACTAAGAGTGCTTATTAAAATAAATGTCTTTAATACAGAATATATCAAGTGTTTAATATTTAAGTGTATTTGATAATAATTTTTACAAATCACTTAATATTTTGAGATATATTTGATTATAGTTATAAATTTTAAGAGAAATTTTTTTTACTTTAACTCTGAGGTTTTAAATCTGAATATACACATTGTTTTGTATAATTATTACATTTTACACATATAATCTTCACTTAATAATTAATTCAACATTCAGATTCCTACTTTAGTTTTCAAATTTAATATTTAGATTTAAGATTTAAAATTTAAACAATTCAAGTTTCACACTTCATTTTTTATTTTATCAAATAAGGTCTGACATTATGGCCCTGTTTGGTTCGGGGATTTTAGTATGAAAAAAGTAGTTTCTAACAGAAAATATTTTCTTTTAAATGGTAATTAGAGAAAATAGTGAGAAAAATGAAGTGAGGAATTTAATGAGAAAAAATTTACATTTCTTCATAAGTGTAAGAAAAAAAGAAAATAAAAAGGAAAAGGTGCTTGGCGCCTATATTGCGCGCTTCATCCATCATGTTGTGATTAGTGTAGGGATATTTTTTACTCTGCAATGCTACAGTTGGGTTCTAACAAAAAAAAAAAAAAAAGTATATAGTTGTGTCCTAATTAGATTCCCAAGTTACGTTTATTAACTAAAAAATGGCTACAGTTGGGCTGGGTAGTATTAATTATATATATATATATTCACGAAATTACATTGGAAGAAGGGAGTTCACCGCTTCCCTTTTTGCCGGAAAATTATCATAGAGTTATCGTAGTAGGAACTGAATTTTAATAAGAGGAAAGGGTAAACCGGCAAATTTTGTTTGCAAATATTTATGATTATTTAAAAAATTATACAAAATGATTAAAGTATACTATTTTTTTTGTTAAATTTAGAATATAGACGAAATTTTAGTAAAATTTTTCGGCTCCCATCCTTCTAATCCTAATTCCGTTCCTATATATATATATATATATATATATGATGGTAATAGTATTTTCGGATTGGTTTGATTTTTAATAAAATTAAATTGAAATAACTTAAATTGGATAAAAAAAAAATTCTGGAAATTGGATGAGTTTAATTAAACGTATATGAAATATTTTTTTAGAAAACTAAATAATAAATTCGGTCTTCAACGAAATCTAATCGAGGAATTAAAATAAATTCTGATTTTTCGTTGTTGATTTTGATTCGGAGTTCTTTTTTAATAAAAGTAATTATAATTAATTGAATTTTTTATTTGAGTCCAGTTTGCAAAGTTTGAAATTGAGTACATCTTTAATGATAGAAGAAATGATTAGTTAAAAGTATTCTTTATTAGACAGAAAGATAAAGGTTGGATTTATATTCCATGTACCTTTTGCATAAAAATTTATTAAGAAATGATTTAACCCTCGTAATGATGTACCTTTTGCATAAAAATTTATTAAGAAATGATTTAACCCTCATAATCTTGTTTTCTAGTAAAAGATTAATGTTGTTGAATTGCTAATAATATTTTTTTTTATAATGCCAATAAGAACAATTTTTGAACTCTTTCATTTTTTTATTTTCCTTTTCCATTTCTATCCCAAAATTCACAAACCAAACCAGAGAAACTCTAACCAAACAAGGTAAGGATTTTAATTTTCTAAAAATTTCATTTTCTTTTTCTAAACAAACTAAAATAACACAACATATGTAGTTTTAAGACTGATTTTGTTCATTTATTTTTTATTTTCTTTTCTGAACTAGCGTTTGTTTGCTCAGTTCGGGTGACAAGAGATACAGCCTTCCTACGAAAGGCAGAGGTATAGAAAAGGAGTTGTCATTGTTTTTCTTTGATGTTTGCAACAAAGAAAAAACCTAAGAAGAGAATGACTTGAGCAAAAATATTTTTCCAGTTACAAAACATTCAGTATTGGTACAATTGAGTTCCTATAAATAATATAATGAAATACAACAATGGATTAGTAACTAACTCCCCCGCGTAGCAGCAGCAGTAGTAGTAGTAGTAGTAGTAGTAGACGACCACTGAGTACACAAGCCTGCTACAAAATTCAATCTCAAGAACAACAAGCTTTTCAAGATTCCTGAGATATCTGCCTTCCAGCTACCAAAACAAACAAACAAACAAATGAATATTGTGAAGGTGCTCAAGAACAGAGAGGGATTGTTATACTCCCCACAAATCGTACAAGAAGGATCGCCTTAAATTGAACTAACCATAATAAATAGAAGATGAGCTCACAAGAAAATACAAATCCAATAACACTCAAGCTTCTTTTCGTGTTATCCTGAAATTCAATGGTTCAAATATTCACAGATCAGACAAAACTAGCAAATATTTGAAAAGCTAGCAACCCATATGGATATTTAAAGCTAATATTCCTATTAATCAACTATTAGTGATAGCAAATATTTCTTCCGTTAACTTATACAACTAAACGTTCTGTTTGACTTTCAGTAGTACCATGAAAACGGAAAATGGTGAAATTCCGCACCTGACATGGGAAGACCAGCAATAAAATCTAAACAGCCGGTTATCAGATAGGAAAATCAAATGGAACTTCAAGAAATCTCATTCCTTTTTTTAACTTGATTACTTCTGTTTGTGACTTTCTAGTTTACTGAGGTGGTAAAGTGACAGGTTTCTCACCTGAAACAATAGATGCCCAAAGCTGTTGTGATTTCATGAATGACTGATGTGGCAAAATAGAGATACAGAGCCGCTGAGCACAAAACAAAATGAGCCGTCAATGAGAGCTTTGGAGCACCGTGTCAATTAAAATCTCACAATTGTTATAAGTTACCATAGTCATGTTATAAGATAAAACTTTGTAGGCAACGTAATACAAAATACACTCAACGGTCTACAAGAAGCATGTAGTTGGCATCAATTTAAATAAGAAAAACGGCATAACTAACCATAAATTGCATTCACAAAAGAATTAGGACAAGACCGAGAAATCATGAACGTAGCTTATTTATCAGTTTCCTAATTTCTCTATAGTAAAAAGGAGCCCAAAAGTGAACCAAGGAAGCAGAGTTCTTCTTTGTAAAACTCATTTACATGAAGAAACTAGTAGTAAAAAACTGAAAGGAAAAAGAAATGGAAAGTACGAAGACAACACCTGTGTATATGCAGTACCCAAGAATGATCCAGAACTCATCAACCAAAGGAACACTGTAGAATTGCATGAAGATAGAGTTATTAGCTGAGGATAACGTAAAGAGTCTGCATGTTTCAGCAACTCTTGCTTTGAAACGTAAAAGTTCCACTAAATCTATTGAAAAGATACAAGATGATGTTGACATTCTTAAGTCACGCACAAATAGGCATACCCATCATTCAGTCTGGCGGTGAGAGCATTTGCAAGGGCAAAAGGCAAATATAACAAGGACTGCACCCAAAAAAAAAAAAAGAAAAGATAAATATAAGAATAGATGGATTAAAACTGCTAGATAACAAGATTCTACCCAAAGCTTCGTAATAAAACTGGATAACTCATACAAAGTTAAATACTTATGTAAGCAGAAGAATGATCTTCAATTTCATTTTGTTAGAATGCTAAAATTACATGTTTCTTAGCAATAAGATTATTCCAATTACGATACTTGCAGAGGAAGAATAACAAGTGCAATGTAGGGGTAACTTTACCAATCATGGAATCAACTTGATAATCAGATTATAAAGATCATAATGTCTGCTCTTTCACATTTTGGGCAGAACAGGTCATGCTTTGATTCCAGTATACAATTGTAAGGTTCATTGTTATTCCTAGCATAGTAGATCCCATTAGTATCGTGCCTAAAGAATCCATAAAAGTGCACCAGCCACAAGATACCATATCGAATTATTTATTCCACATCACTAGGATTGCAGATCCTTAATTCACATAGCACACCCACTGAATTGTTACTGCACGATATAGCTTTATCTGCAGTCTGGCAAAGCCAGACTCCAACATGTGGAGGGGCCAAATCTTAAACACTACCTCTGTTTTTTTACTTATCATATCAGTTGTGTCAATTTCCGTGTTCTTTTACTTGTCACATTATAAAAACAATGCAACATTTAATGAACTTTTTTCCATTATACCCTTCTATAAAAAACAAATTTGAACCCTTTAACTCTTCTAATATTGGAACTACTAGGTATAATAAAGAGAAGAGAGGTTAGTTTGAAGGGCATTCTAGTTCATGTAAGAAAAAAAATATCTAAAGTTCCACATTTTCTAATGAGTGAGATATCCAAAACGTGACGACTAATAAAAAAGGGAGGACTTATAAAATTTAACTTCAGAACATAATATTGAATTGTTATTTTTTGTACTTAGTGAATTATTTTAATTACTTTGGAGAGTCCAAATGGTAAAACATACTAATTTTAAGATGAAATAGATAAATTATATACACCCTATAAAACTAAATAAAATTTGAGGGGGACCGAAATGATAAAACATACCAATTTTAACATGAAATACACAAACTACAAATATCCTATAAAACAAAAATGAAAATCTGAGGGGGCCAAGGACCCATGTAGCCCCGCCATTGTCAGCAGTTATTCAACAGTGAATGCAATTTATGAACTTGAGTAAAGCTTAAAGTAAAGAAGATCACAAGCAAATAGCATAGACTCTTTTAGATGCACGGCCTGAACGGAATCGAATAAATACCCTGATGCAAGAGCACACTAAAAAAGGATTAACATACCATACACATGCTAGTTTTCAAGCCTTTTGGCTCATCACATAAGTGAGCTAGAATCATCCTTCCCTGCAAAATAAGACTTAGTTCAGAAGCAATGCCAATTATACTGCCACAAGATCAAAAAGCAGAATATCTCCATAATTGTGAGACATACCACTAGATGTAAGGACATTTTGCACAAATATTTGGCACTTCTAACCAGTTATTAACAAAATTTAAAAAATAAATAAATAAAGCCATTCGAAAGATAATCTTCTATGATTTTAATATCATCAAGAAAAGTATGCACATTTTTTACACACCCCCAATCTAAGGTAACCAACAACTTTTGTTCTAAGAATCACGGAATTCAAATGACATTTCAATTTTGCAGAGTATGAAATTTAAGGTGCTGTTTCATGTACTCAAATTGTAGACATCTTACAGATCCTAGTGGTACAAGGGAAAAAGGATTTGGTCAAAAAAAAAAAAAGACTAGCTACACTATAGATTCTAATAATTTACATCAATATCCACTCCAAGTACTGAAAATAAATCAAAGACAGAAACTGAGTTTAAACAATCATGTTCATAAGCTATGATCTTACCACTAGAAATCCAAATGCAAACCCAGTACCCACTACAACCAGGGGTGGATATGTTCCAATTAAATCGATTGGAGACAAGTAATCCCTGTATCAGAAATTAAGTTATTAATAACAAAACATGAGAACAAACAAAAACCATAGCAGCATGCAAGAGAAGCAAATTCAAGCGACCGAAACTTACCATGCGAGAATTCCACTCAAGAGCACAGCAAAAGGGTAAAGCTGTAAACAGATGGATCAAAACAATTTAGCAATGTGGGAAAATGATATAAGTCAGTTTTTTTGCACGAGGAATAGGTACCATCGCCAAAGCCAGTAGCATGCTTCCTTTTCTTGCTTGAACCACATTATAAACATTGTAAGTGCTGCATAACAACATAACTACTTCAGGCACAGGATGGCACATAAATTATCCTAATGCAAGGAATTGCTATATCCATTCATACAATAAACTGAAATGCCATGTTCATTCAAAGAATAAACTGATACATATTAGTAATGTCTGCCAAATGAACTGTCCCATAATCGACAAGTAGTTAAGTTAGGTAATAAAAGCAAAATAGTAATTCAGAAGCACATGGTGCATAATGCACATGCGTATATTAACACTGAATCGCATATTTAGTACAGAAAATGAATTGATATAGATTCTAGAGATTCATAATGGAAAAGATTTTATTGTACGAAAACTTCCAAAGTTAATGAGGAAAAGTTTCTACATGATAATGACTTACTTGAATGAGAGTGTTGGTATAACAGCAAAGACTATCATTAGAAATAGCACAGCGCTAGAAGTTGGGATTTCTGCACAACAGCACGGTAAAAGATAAAATAAAATGCTAAAAGACTGCAGGAAACTAATGAAATATCTAGATAAGAAAGATTCCTGATGTAAGTACAGATCAGTATGAAGTCGGTAGGAGGGACAAAAAAACTACTAATCATAAAACAGCTTATTTACCAGAAAACAGAAGAACGAAAGATACTAGAGAATGACAACCAAAGAGAACAAAGGAAACCAATTAAATCATCCTTAGTCATAAATTCTCAAAAGCAAAACTAAGAAGCAGGGGAAGAAAACAGGTGCTCCATTGTCATCTGCTCAAGAAAAATGGGGTACAAATACAATGCCGTCATTTAGACTTCTTGAAACCTGATATTAAATTGTAACAACAATCTTTACTTTTATCATACATGATATCGTACTATTGTATATGAGCATATTTCACTAGAGTGGCTGTCCACTATTTCCTACAATGATAAGTACATATACAAAATTGAAATATATTATGGGTGTTTCAGAATATATATATATATATCCATGAGGTAACTTAATAAAGAGTTAACAAACAAAACCATAATGTAAAGTCAATAACTTTAACAAACTTGGTCACTGACAGAAGCAAGCTGAACATACAAAGCAAGATTCCAACAAAGACTTGCTTTTATGTAGTATTTAGCTTCATTAAATCCTAAAATCTTTTATTGAGTCAAGCCTCACCACTTATGAACGGAACCCAACTAAAAATTGGAATAGATTTTCCAAACTGTTGAGCCCACCACTCAGCACCTGAAAGGAAGATATCATGAAATTAATAACATAAAAAAGTCCAGATGCAAGTTTTTGCATAACAAGGAATATCATATATGTCTACAATTACAAGAGTGGAAACGAAAACACATACCAACTATAGCTGTAAAGAAATGCATTACGTATATCAACAAGAGACCTTCTGTAGGCCCATTTATAGCGGGAAGTATTAAAGTATTGGTGAAGTAGCTGCACATGAAAACAATAAAAATGACCTTCACATCAGCGTAACCCAGGTTAACTGAACAGAAATAAGCCAGGTCAACTTCCAAACGGAGGCAAAAGACACTGATAGATTTTCTCATCTATTGCAAAAATAGAATGGTACAGAGTCCAAATAGTTCTGTTTGTCCACATAATGTTAGTTGAACAGTGACGTCCCAACAGCTCCATCTAAAGAATAAAAAAGCTCTATTTTGATGCCCCTCATCCTCTACGTAAAATTCAAGGAAAAAAATGCATTCTAAAATTAAAATGGCATCTTCTTGGTCATTCCTGGGAAGAAATGACTATTATCATGGCTTATGGCAAACAAATTAATGACCTTGGTTAAATTGCAAGCTTTCATTTGATTGTATATGCTATCTCAGGGAACACACAGACACCAATACACAAGTCTTCTAGGCTAACCTCCAAGAAAGCACAAATGTCTGGTAATGTTCCTGGACATAAGGTGAAAAAGAAAAATGAAGCAAAAAGAACATTGATAGACTATAACAGCAGTGAATGACTGATGAAGGATTCCTATACTAAGCACTCACTGTTCCCATGTGGCACAGTAGAAAGGAACGGCTGATATAACCCAGAACCAGAAAGTAGATCGTCCACACATAGCAGTACTCCCGAAGGCCACAGCTTCAAACTGATAACCAAGATAAATCTTCAAACCATTGCAGTCAGGGTAACAAATAAAAATAACCAGAAAGTGGTGGCACATACCGCGCAGGCAAGGGCATCACATCCTGCAAGAATTATGGATGTAAAAGAACATATTTAACCAACAGTCATCACTTTAAAATATATTAAAAGAAGCTAAAAACAAATTGATGAAAATACATTTCACATGTGTTTGTGTGAAAGAGCATAGTGAGATAGAGAGGGAAGGATCACCATGATCAAAGAGCTCCCCGAGTGGACTAGAGGAATTTGTTCTTCTAGCTTGCTTTCCATCAACAGCATCAAAAGTCTATCATGGAATTTATAGGGTCCAAAGAGCAAAACAAACATGGGATACACTCTGAATCAGAATACTATGAACTACATAAATCCTCAATCTTTAACAAGATCTTCAATTATGCCTTTTATAATCAGAATGAATTTCAGATTATTGAATGTGTAGGAACAAGGCAGGTGTTCATCTGCCGATATGGTGACCACACAATAAAACTAACATAATCCCAACCAAGAAGGAAGGTAAAATCTAGAACATTCTGAAACCAAAGTAAGTTGCAACTGAAATGCCAGGTAACTATCCCATGTTTCCTTACTTTATATGAACTCCATAACGTGAAATTAGAAACAAGATGAATTTGTGACCAAACAATTGAGCTGGTCAGAGAATTTCTTTTAGAGCTATATGGTTAGGAATAGTTTATTCCTTAATAAAGCTTTTCCTGGTAACATGCACTGGCAAAACGAAGAAAAGAATTCAGATTTCAAGTCATAGAAAGTTTTGAGGAAGCAAACAAAAAAGATTATCCCTGAACTGCAGTCTCCTATTTGAAGAAGTGGAGAGCAATAGCAAAGTGGTAGCTAAGGAGGCAGGGCAGAGCACAGATACAGCTAACCCCTTTGAACACTTGCGGAGGATGATTACAACACTCAGCTAAAAAGAGAAAAGCATGAATGTAATTTCCTTTCACAACCTTAAGCCTACCAGCAAATTAAGATTGGTAACCATATATATCCTACTATACAAAACCATGCCGGGGGGGTGGTGTGGTGGTGGTGTTTGGTCGTGGAGGATTTATTTATAAAACAAACACAACCAAGAAATTCAATAGCTCCAAATGTATACATCGAGCAATATAGATGGCCTATGCAGACAACATATCATGGTTTCCATATATAAAATGACAAAAAAAAATGCAATAAACAGTGTGCAGACAACAAATCATGGTTTCCATATATAAAATGACAAAAAAAATGCAATAAACTCACTGTCTATCAAAGTTGGGCTCACCTGATACAAGAATAGAAGTAATCCATGGGCAAAGTGCACCCATCTTGGTGGAGGTGAGTCCAATTGAGGTGAGTATATCTGGGAAAAACAAAGTGGAGATGAAGGGAGAAAAGATCCTGATAAAAAATTATGGCAACAAGAAGATATTGCCAAAAGGAGAAACAAAGCAATTAACATTTCTGATATCTGTCACAAACTCTTTATTGTTCAATTTCTCTAGAATTCAAGTATTTATTTGCTTTTAAGAGAAAATGGATTCGAGATTTATTTTGTCCAGACCAAGGCCATTAAGCAATGGGAAAAAAATAAGACATGAATACAAATCCTTTCCAGCTTACGATAGATGGAGGAAGCAAAAGAGTTGAGGCAATTAACATTTACATTCGGTAAAGATAAACTATTTCATAATGGCAATTATGAATAAGTTGAAAGGTGCATAAGATAGCAGATGAAAGGAATTATAATGGAAGGACTCAGAATCAACCTTCTAACTATAAATGTGAAAGTATTAATGAATATACATGCATATGTACACAACTCACAGAGACAGGGGAAAGAAAGTGCTTACGTATCCAAGCAAAGCAGATGTGAGCAAAAACATGAAGCCTGTAAGTGTAATCTGAGAATGTAGAATGCTATAGCTTCAGTATACAAGCAAGATAAAAATCTCAAAATATGAAATTTAAATTCAAAAGGGGGAAAAATGTAGAGTGAAAAGGGTGTTTACCATATTGGGGCTGCAAAAGCATCCAGCGCGTGGACAAAAAAACAACTAAATTAGTGACTATCAAAACTAACAGGGAAGTATATAACATTACAGAATGTTGGCAAAAAATAGCAACCAGAAACCACAAATATGCTATTTGTATGTAGTTACTTTCTCCCCATACCTGAGAACAAGTTGTAATCAACATTTCTTGAATTAACTCCTTTTCATCACAAAGTGAACTGTTTTTCCACTACATAGAAGTAACTTTTCAATCCTGAAAGTATTGTCCAATTTCCTATAGTTCCTTACTCTCTGATTATTCTCAATATACAGAACTTAAATGAAAAATCAAACAAAATTGCTTCAAATGTAATTCAAATCTTTAACCCATTTGAACAAACAACAAAAAGGAACATAATTATAGCACAGTGCAACATGTAAATGACAAGTATCATAGCTTAAAACTAGATAAATAGCCTTCAATTATAGTTTTCAGAATAAAGTACGCTATTATTCATTCGGATTCTAAGTAACAGACCAGTGGGATTCATGTACTGCTGAAGCCCATAGGCGTTTAAACAACCAATAATTAGAATAACTTAATTAGCAAATAAACTTCAAAACAAAAAGAAACTAAATGGTCGAAATAATAGTTAAATGAAGAGAAAATAAGGAGAACTTACGGCATCCAAAGTGGGAAAAAATTAACACAGCGACTCCAGAAGGGCTGCAATACATATTTTGCAACATAAGAGTGATCTACTCCGCTGTACTTGTATCTATGCAGTGTCATTACTCCATGTTGCCCTATGTAACCCATTTCTCTTTTCCCTTATCCTAGGAAAAATAACCGTTTTTTGGATATAATATCGACTCAAAACCTGCCAAATTCAAGAAAACAGAAACGGAAAATTATAATTCAAGAGTGAATAAAAGAAGAAGATGGAGATTATATTCAAATACAGAGCAAATCTAGCAAATAATAGTATATCATAGCATAAACATGCAAGAAATTCCCACCCAAAAGTTTCCCTCACTAAACAATTGAAGAAAATGGGAAGGAATTCATCAAAGTTGAACCTTTTACAAATGATGGAGATCAAAAGGTACCGAGGAAATAAATGCGCATAAAAAATAAACAAAGAAAAGCAAAGACATCCGAGAGCTGAGTGAAAAAGGGCTGAATTTTTCTCTCCCGCCTGTAAAAGTGTAAACCAGGAACAAAATGGGGATCTTCTATATTTATTCTACTAAAATGAATGTGACATGGGGGGCGTCCGAGAACGGTCTCTTAGGGACAGT
This sequence comes from Catharanthus roseus, assembly GCA_028651295.1. Taxonomy (NCBI): domain Eukaryota; kingdom Viridiplantae; phylum Streptophyta; class Magnoliopsida; order Gentianales; family Apocynaceae; genus Catharanthus; species Catharanthus roseus. The sequence continues at coordinate 2,177,912 of JAPQWS010000001.1, read as the reverse complement.
GACACCGGTTGAGATTGACGGGTCTCTTCCCAATAAATTTGGACGGGTCTCCTAGGAGGCTCAGAATTGGATGGGTCTTCGGGCGCCCAGTTTGTAGTTTTTAAATATATATATATATATATATATAAAAAACTAAAAAATGGGCCGAATCTCTAAAGGGAAAAGTTATCATCCCTCGCACTCGCTGTGGCAGATCCACGACCCCAACAATTTATATATATATATATATATATATCTTTTATATTATACTATACTGGCCAAGCAACGACCCGTGCATTGCACGGGCGGATTTATTTTTAGAAAAGAAAAATTAATTATTTTAGAAAAGATTGACAAATGTAATAATTCGAAAATATCACAAATTCAAAAAAATTAACAAAAAATTTAGATTAAATATCTTATTTTGTAAATACATAATATTATATTTTTTAAAAAATATATAATTTACTTAAAATAATAAATATTATTTAACAATAGATATCAAAATAATAAATATTATTTAACAATAGATACATACATTCCTTCTTTACCATCCTTAAAAAGTTTCTTTAAAAATGATGCATTTTCAAAGATAATTAAGAGAAACGAAAGAATTTAAAATTTGTAGTAAGAATTTATAATACTCACCATTTTCCACCTTAGAAATTGAGTAAAATTTTATAATTAATATATCTCCTACTTATGCCCCACAAAAAAAAGAAAAAACAATCCCAACCACAATATGTCCCCACCCCCTCTCAAAAAATAATAATAATAAAATAAAAAATAAAAACATTCTTCCCCATTCCACACCACCCCCCTCCCCCCACCACAAAACAAAAAAAAAACCCCTCTTTCCCTATCCTATCCCCGAACACCTCTCCCCCAACAAAAAAATCCCTCTTCCCCCATCCCACCCCTAAGAGATCGTATTCTTATAATTTTTTAAAATCTAAAAAAGTTTCCTTATACTAATTTGCCAATTGAAGTTGCTTGATCGATGTTCCTTTCTTGAATTGTAAAAAATTAATGAAATTATGATTTTTTTTAAAGGAGTTTTAATGAAACTAAAATTCATTCATACACTTGAATATGTTGTAATCAACTTAGTATACCACAAAAAACTTATGTTCTTTTAAAACATAAAAAAAAAATTAAAAAAAAAAAGTTTGATCTGCAAAAGAATAATAATTGACCAAAATTTTGTTTTTTTTTCAATTTCAACATGACACACTTTGTTTCTTTTCCTTTTTTATGGAAGCTTCCACATTATTAAGATCTATCCAAATTCAATCCAAGTAAAAATCTGCATGACACACACATGGAAAGTACATCATTATAATTTAATATAAATAATAATAAATACAAAAATATTAAGCTTTGCATATGTTTAATGTTTACATTTTTTATTATTACTTAAAAAGCTATTTTTCTATTTTTCCTATTAAAAAAATATCTATCGAATATGGGATATGTCTATTTCATTATGGCTTCAATATTATCTGATCAAGATCTCTAAATAGTATTAAAAATAATAAATAGTCACTTAATTGAGACTCTAAAAGAAGTAAATGGAAAATAATAAACAAATAAAATAAATACCTTTTGATTTCCTTTCATTCTCATTCTCTATGGTCATTTTGTTAACCAAAAGGAGAAATATTCACTTTGTAGCGTCTGAAAAAAATTGGCAGAGACAATAAAACTACTAAGGTTAATCACAAAAAAAAAAAAAAAATTAAAAAAAAAAATTAGTTAGTTGTTTAAAACTTAGGATCATGAAACTATATAAAACTAAAAGAATAGCACAACCAACTGCCAAGTTAAAGTGAAGAAAAGGAGTTTTATGATAACTGCACATCCTTACTATTTTGAATTTAGATCTAATGAATTCTAAAAACAAACTATTGCAAGGTTGGATTGAAGTCCAATCTAACTCTCATCACTATCTTATACAGGAAGATCTCATATTTATTTAACTTTTACAAAATTCAAAAAGAAAAAATACGAAAAATTAAATCACTATCCAGTTGAGCCTAAGAGACTTCCTTTCACTAAAGATTAAAAATCATTGAAACTCAAAAAAAATAATAATAATAATCCGAAAGTGCAATTATCAACCTACTATAAGTTCGTATGAATCATTTAAGTGTGCACTCTTAATATCTAAATTAAACTACCTCGTTTAGGCTTTACAACCTCTTAATATCATATTATTCCATTGAATGGAAATGGAACCCAAGTGATATTTTTCTTAATAGAAAATGATAAAATATTACTTTACCCTTCCCACCCCCTTTCAAATTAAAAAAAAATAGTAAATCTTCTCTTGATGTTTTAGTTTCTCACTTATATATTATACATCCCATCCTTTCCCAGTTGTGGACAAAAATCAAGTGCATCACAATTTTCTTCAAGCCTGAAAGAGAAAAAAATTAACATGATACTCCCTTAATATATAAAAAGAATTCAATTGATGTGAAAGTTTAACAATAACACTTTCTTCATTTTCTACATATCAATAAATGCATTAATTTTGATCAATTTAGCAATTAGAGTAAAGAAACGAAAAAGAACAGATAATTTATATTAAAAAAAACAAAAAATACTTAAAAAAGAAGGGACAATCTATATAAACTGAAATAAGAAATAAGAAATGAAATTAAAGAAAAAAAGAAAAAGAATGTAGGTATTGAGACGATTACTTTCAATACTTGATCAATTTGAAATAACAATTTCTTCATTTTCTACATGCCAATAATGCATTAATTTTGATCAATTTAGCAATTAGAATTAAGAAACAAAAAAGAAAGGATAATTTATATAAACAAAAAAAAAAGCAAAAAGCAATAAAAAAGAAGACACAATCTATATAAACTGAAATTAGAGGGGGAAAAAAAGGGAAAAGAATGTAGGTATTGAGACAATTACCAAAGTAAAATTCTTGCTCATATGAAATAACAATTTCTTCATTTTCTACATATCAATAATGCATTAATTTTGAGCAATTTAGCAATTAGACTAAAGAAACAAAAAAAATGGATAATATATAGACAAAAAAACAAAAAGCACTAAAAAACAAAGGCACAATCTATATAAACTAAAATAAGAAACTGAAATTAGAGAAAAAAAAAAAAGGAAAAGAATGTAAGTATTGAGACGATTACCTTCAATCTTGTAAATTAAAATTCTTGTTCATTTAATTTTTGCATTACATTTCATTTGAATTTTATGCATTAAAAAAGTAAGAAGACTAAGGAAAGTTTTATTTTGAGATGTGTATTTGAACAAGGTGTCTCATATGTGATAGAGATTTATGTGCCAAAGATTACTTATAAATGACAAGCATTCCTATTATTTAGGGACTCAAAACTACCCACTCATTAAGGCAAAAAAAAAAAAAAAAAAAAAAACCTACCCAATCTTCTTTCTTGAAATCTATTTTAGGTGTGAGATTATCTTCAAATATAAAAAAAAAATTTAAGAACTTCAAAGATAATTGGTGGTTAGTGGAGATAATGGGTAAAAACAACAAATTTAAATAGTATAAATGCAAAAATCTAGAAAAAGGAATTGTAGGAGCAGAGGATGCAGAATGGAGGAGAAACAGAAATTGTACTTTTTAATAAAAAAGTGCACTTATGTAATTTTTTATTTTTTAAAATAATATTATTTAATTAAAAATGCATATATAAAATTCTATTTTTTTTTTTTTTAAAGGATATGGGCTTTTGTTTGGATTAAGAGGAAAAAACTCCTTTCTCACACACCCCTGCCCCAAAAAAACCTCTTTCCCCCCACACTCTTACCAAGAAAAGAAAAAAACGTATTACCCGTTCTCCTTCCTTCAAAAAATAAAACATAAAAAATCTCTTTCTCTCACACCTCTAAATATTAGCATAATCTTTATACTACTACTATCCAAAAAAAAAAAGACTGTGTGCTATTACCTTATGTACTAATGTCTTAGTTTTTAATTTGGAAAAAAGGAAAAAAAAGGAATTATTGTGCTTTATCTCAAAAATTAAAGAATGAGTCATTAAAACACAAAAAAAATAATAATAAAAATGAAAGGATTTTAAAGATTTATAATACTCCTACTCTTAGAAATTAAGAAAATTTTTATAGGTAATATACCTTCTATTTATGAGTCAAAAAAAAAAAAAACTCTTCTTCACCTTCTACCATTGAAAAAGTTTTTAAAAAATATTTAAAAAATAATTACGAAAAGATTGAGAAACTGTATGCCTCTCTCCATTAGAAAAAGTTGAGAAAATTTGAGAAAATATTTTTCAAGACAATATACATCCCTCTTTTGATCCCCCTCCCCCTCCCAAGAAAAACCTCCCTCTTCCCCGGTCCGCCCTCTTCTCCACCCCGTCTCCACCCCACACCACCAATAAAGGCCTCCTTCCCCTGAAACTCTCTTTCCTCATTCAAAAAATATATAAAAAAATCTAAAGAGCATGAGAATAATTTCTTAATATCTCTCCCTCTCATGACCCCACCCCCAATGCCCGACGAGAAAACCCTCTTCCTTCCCCGCCCCCCTACCCCCAAAACAAAAAGGAGGCCTCTTCTCTCCACTCACTTTACCGCTAACACCCCCTCTTCCCCACCCAAAAAAATAAAAAATAAATAATCCAAAAAACCCTGGGATAATTTTTAATATACATCTACAAAATTAACTAAAAAATACTATTAACATATTTAATTTCCAAAACATAATTTGTTTCTTATGAAAAATGAAAAAACATAGCATTACTTAATAGTTATGATGGAAGAAAAAGAAAAAAAAAGAATCTGTAATTTAAAGGAGAAATTAGGTAGAAAATTGAAAGAATATGTGAAAGAATGTGTAGAAAGTATTACGGAGAGGAAAAAGACAAAAAAAAAAAAAAATTCCCTGTTTGTAAGCATCTTTTTGTGTAGGGCTTTTATCCAAGTAAATTGATTGGATTCGTACTAATAGCACAATGAAATTCTATCATAAAAAAATAGACAAACATAAAAAAAATTATTACCCAAAAAAATAAAAAATAAAAAAGAGGGATATTGTTTGATAGACAAATAGAGATGATGAATAGAGAAGATGGAGAATGATTTACTAAGAATAATGGAACATCTATGTTATCTCATATTTGAATTGAAATAGTAAATAAGGGTTATTTAGATTAGTGATCAATAAAAGCTAAAAGATAGTAATTATCTGTAATCCTTTCAAACAAAAAAAGTGACTATCATTAATTGTTATTATTGGGGATAAATATAACCTCCCATTGATGGAGGAGTAGGTTGATTGATTTTAGATTGTTAACTACATTATATATACATTTGAAAAAAAATTGACATTAATATATGGGTTGTATACCACCAAAGTTATTTTGATAATTGACCATACCATAAAGTTTATTTTGAGTGTGTGACAGATTTCTTATTATACTTATAAAAAAATGTCATTTATTATTCCAAGGATAGATTTGTTACCCTACTTTTTTTTTTTTTTTACTTCTTATTATGTAAAAAGATTTCAACAAAGGTATAGCTATATATATAATCCGCATTCATATGTATTTGGTTCTGAACAATTTCTATAACAAAATGTAAAATAAATAAAGAGCATATTGATACCATGAAAAGGAATAAGAAAAAGGATTAAATAACAACCCCTCTTCTAAGTTGAAAATCAAATAATCTCCATCACAAAAACATAAATAAATTAATAAAGTAAATAAATACACAACATCTATAAATTTCTTAATGCATAAAAATTAATTGAAGAAGCAATGACAAAGGGATGCTATTCTCTAATATAAGGCATGAAACAAATAAAACATTATTTATATATATATATATATATATATGGAGACGTTTTGATATGAATGATAATAAGCATAGAATTTTGTGAAATCACTTAAGATTTGTAAATAAGAGAAGATAGGCACTAATGTTTAGGAGTTATAAAGTTCGTAGTACTGACTACTTTAAATTAAAAAAAAAAAAAAAAAAAGATAGTTGCAAGAAAAAATAAGTACCAAGAAGAAAAAAAATGTATTAATATCAATATGATCAAGAGAGATAAACATTAAAGTAAAATTTTGAGAAAAAAATTATCATTGCTTCTCCAAACTGCACCATATGTAGAACTTGTGTGCTTTCATTCATTGTGATAATATATATATATATATATATACATGCAAAAATTTATTATAGAAGAATTTGAATTTAACTAAAATACTAGATTTTATGGAGAATTAGTGTTTTAATTAGATATAGAGAGCAGCTGAGAATACACTTATAGTATACTATATTGAAATACACTTTTTCTTCTCTCTCTTCGCTTAAATGTTTCTAACTTTTCATTCTATTTTCTTAGATTTTTTATTTATTTTTATTAGGCAAATTTTAATCCTAACCTATTACTTCTAACTATAACCCCCCCCATATTCTCCCTCACTTTGGTTGGCTTTTAGTATTTTTTTTCATGTAAGTTAATCCTAAATCATTTGAATTTCAACCTTTTGTTTTTCTTTTGCTAAAAACTATATCTCTACCTCTTATAACTCAAATCTATCTTTACTATCTATATTTAAATAATAATTTTTTCTGTCTCCTCTCCTACATCCTTACAAATTGAATACCATTTTTTTAGATTTTTTATTTTTTAACAAAATTAAAATAATATGGCACATTGATTGATTCTAATTAACTTGATCTATTTTAAAATTTTAAAACAAATAAAAAATCATCTTTTTTAGGAATTAATCTCATTCATCACATACACACATTTCTCTCATATTTAAACATTGAAAAATACCTTCATTAACTACCCCTAATTCCCCCAATTCTTCCGTCGTTTTCTCATTTCAAAGCTATCTCTAAACCAAATTTTTAGTGAAAATAAAATTTAGGTGTAGCTTATATTTTTCACCTCATGACTGAAGTTCTAACCCCCCGAAGCTGAAGTTAATTTATTAATGGATCCTCACAGATATGTTTTAAAACTTTCATAATAATCATGGACATCAATAAGGAATTGTTTATATACAAAAATTAAGTAATAGACATTGATGCTCCCTTCGGAGTACACACAACCTGAGTGCATTCAATTTTCGTAGAGCAATGAAAGGAAATTTTTCTTGAATAAAAACAGAAATAAATGACAATTTTTAACATTCTATTCTATCATTTTTTTTCTCTTTAATATGCATCACCATGACATTTTTATTTAATATGCCAAAAATATTAGTTGTATTGATCTACTAAATAGAGAGTTTCATGCGGATGAAGACAGAATTTATTATGGCTGGATTTATTTTAGTCCAAGTGTTTAGACTTTAATAGAAATTTTAAGACTTTACTTATTTACCTAGTAGATTCTTACTCAAATTTTTTCATTGTTCTAACCCATATATACTATATACTATATGGAAAGTTTAAATTTACATAGAAATCGATATTTAAAACCTACACATTATTTTAATTTTTGGAGAACGGTAGATTTGCGACTTTAAAGAAGATCAATAAGCAATTAAGATGAGGTTTCTTTTTTCTAATAAAGAGTATAAATTAGATATTTAAATCTTCTATCCACATTATCATTTTTTGTTATAATTTATGAGTTCTTTTTCTTCTTAAAGATAAAATTTGATGCTCTAAAAATATTATGACCTCTGAGTATCTGCGTTTTGATTTTTATTTATTATTTTTTTGGTTAAATTTTATAAAGATTCTTATTTTTCTCCCACTCCTACTTACATCAATTGAATCTTCTAATTTATGTAGATGCATCACCAAACAAACACCGAATTAATTTTTCTTTTACGATACAAATTGTAATATTTTTTTTTCATCCATCAATGAATTTTCTGATGAAATATATAAACTTGAGATTTTCTTTGTTGTTCTTTTCTATCATTCTTTCCAAACTAAATATGGATGCTACTTTTGTTTTTTAATTTTTGGTTTTATTCTTCTTTGGCAAACATATATGTTAAATGAAGAATTAGAGTTTTATCTTTCGTACCATAGTTGGAAACTAAATTGCACTTCTTAACTTATTATAGCTATGGTAAAGTTAAAAAACTTTTAGTACCAAAACAATCTCAAAAGCCAATGCCATTACATCCCTCATGTAATTGTTTAGCCATTTCCCCTCAGAATCTCACACAAGTAGATCACATTAATCTATAACCAGTTTTATTTAGACATAGAATGATAGGTTCATATTACCACATTATTATTTACCACGCAAAATAGTCCACTTTAATTTATAAACTATTTTTTATTTGGACATAAAAGGCTTCTTGAGGCTGATTTTACCACTTTTCTTGAGGTTGAAATTAGCCTTTTTAGATTTTTTCCTTGCAAATCTTCAAAGGTGAAATTTCTATTTAAGAGGTAAAGGAAATCCGCTCTTTCTCTTTAAACTAATTTAACAAATTAAAATTTCATGAAAGAAAAAATAGAAGTACATAAGAATATAATTGCATATTAAAACATTCAACACAACAATAGCTGCACACATGTAGTCCACTTTAATCTATAAATTATTTTATTTGGACATAAAAAGGCTTCTTGCCTTATTGAAACATTCAAGTAATTTAATTCTTTTTTGAGGGTATTTTTTTCCATAATATTTGCATTAAGATTTGTTCCTTTTTTTGTGTGCATTTATTTATTCCTTAAGGAAGGAACCTTGTTGAACAATGACGTAATAATATATTTTTAAATTATGAAACTTCAATACGAAATACCATATTATATTTTGTATTTTATTCACTAAAATAATTGTATCTTATTTAATTTTTTACCATGGAGGGTAAAATTTAGGAGGTGATTGAGGTTTTATAACATTACCATCAATTTTATAAACAACATATTTCATAAATTATTTATGATTATTAAGTTATTCTAAAATTGACAATTATAGACAACAACATTTATATATTCTTATAAACATTTATTGTACTTATTTTCAAACATTTACGTTATATTTTCAAAGATATTTAATTATTTTAACCTTACTATATTAGAATACCTCTTTTACTCTCTCTCCTCTTCTAAAACTTCTCAAGACTTCTTCCTAATTTTCTAGAATTTTAGATTTTTAAAATTAGTCATAAAATTCTGTATTGGATTAGAGAAACAACTAATAAACTCCTAACATGTTTTTTTCACTCAATCATGAAAAGAAACCTATGGTATCAAAATTTTGAATTTAAATTCCCCACTACTTCTCAACCTCTCCTTTCACTCTCCATACAATTATTTAACACCTACCTATTAAAAGTTCAATCCAAGAAAAGCTTAAAATTTTAAATAAATTTTTGTACAATAGAATGCCTTTTAAAAGGAAATGCATTGAAGTACAATAGAATACTAAAAAGATAAAATATAAAATGAATATTTTCATTAAAAATAATAAATATTAAATATTATAAGATAAAATGATGTTTTGAATTGATATTGCAAAAGAACATCCTTTAAAAGTGAAAAAAGATGCTATAAAAAATTTACATATCAACTTAATTACATTTATTATTTCTCTAATATTCACATCTTGTGCCAATATTATGGTTCCCAATCCACTATTAAACCACTAATGTATTTAGACCTTGAATTTTTTTAATACAGACCTTGAATTCATTTCCTTCAATAGATCACTTAATAATCTATATAAAAGTATAACATTTAATAATTTTGGGTGTCTTTTTCTTCACACGCCATATTATCTATGAAGTGTTATAATAAATTATAAAATTTTTATAGACATAAAGAAAAAAAAATTATGAGAGAAGACAATTACCTACTATAAAACAACTCTAAAGACAGATTCAGTCTTTTAAAAGAAAAAAGAGTATTTGATCCGTAAAAAATTGAAAACCAAGAAAAAAAGGACTTGAAAGAATACAATTACATACCTATTAATGTTTTTACCTATTAATAGTAAAACATGTACTTCCCAAATAATTCAGTAAAAAAATAAGAAATCTCAAACAATGAGAAAAGATACTGTTATCAAAAAGAAAATGAGAATAGATACCCCATTATTTTATCGTATAAAATAATCAAATAAAAACTTATAATTCCAAAAGAAATTTAATATAATCAAAATAACAAAATTACACAAAAACTATAAAAGAACCATCCTAAGGGAACTAAAACCTATAATTCTAAAAGAATTCAGTCTAAGGAAAAGAAGAGAAATAGGAAAAAAATATAAAGCAATACTCTAATGATTTTAACTCATGATTTTATTACCTAAAATAATCAAAATGGCATAATTAACACAAAAAATTAATCATTGTTCTAAAAAACACAAATAATTAATAATTAATGAGAAAGTATTTTTTTAATTAATAACTAATAATGTAGTCTCTTTTGATATGGTTTTTATAATCCATCTTTCAAAATTGTTGTGTGAAAATAATAAAAGAACACCTCAAATTATTGGTTAAAAAGGAAAAATGAGAAGAAGAATGGACATGTTTAAGCATAATTAGAGAATACCAAATATTTACCTTTCTTTAGAGAGAATTAAGGGTGGTAGTGTTGACTTGGGGAAAAAATAGGAGAAATACGTGGTTTTCTATTTTTAAAAGGGAGATAAAGCAGTTAGTAATGAGATCATTATGGGAATGGTAGATAATGGGGTAAATAATAATGAGAAAATTACAATTTAAATTTGGATAAATTCTTGAACAATTATCACTATTCTTTCCTAACCAATGACAATTTTCTTACTAATTAAAAAAATCTTAAAATCTTGAAAATCGGAATAAGTCTTTTAAGGTTCTAAGGAAGGTTAGAGAAGAAAACTTTTTTTTCAAATATATACATACAAAAGAAAAAGAAGAGCAGTAATGGAGGTACGTGGATGAGTGTGACAAACAGAGATTAGATGGGTAAGTAATAGTGGTAGTGGGTTTGGAACCTTTGAGTTAAGTGACTCATAAACTCAAATAACCATCTTTTCTTTACTCGTTTAGTTAAAACTTCAAACCTCACCTCATCAATCCGTGGTCAATGGTCCTCTTTTTCTTCCTCATAAATCTTACAAGGTATCTATAAAGGACGCACGGTAAAATAAAAAAAGTGCAAAATATTTCATTTTTAACTAAATACTTTTTCTCTCACTTCTCTCTACCCTCAACCAATTTCAAACTCATATATGCTCAAATCCAATCTTTAGAATTAAAAAAAATATATATAATACATCGATCTATAATAGTTTATTTACATTTAAAATTAAAAAAATAATTTTTGGTATCAAAGCTAGGGCTCGCGCACAACCAGATTGTTCTGTGCCCAGCTGAGCTAAACAAGCTAGTTTTGTGCCAACCTTAGCTTTGACCCAAAAAATTGTTTTTAAAAATGTTATCTGTGTTATTATATTAATTGTTTTTTATAAAATGATGTTACTTTTTTTTGTTAATTTCATATTATAATGTGAGTTATTTATGTACACAAGTGTATATATTAGCATTTAATTTGTTTAGTTCATAATTAATTGTTAAATTTTAATTATAATTATATAATTCATATTATATTTAAATTGATATAATAGTTTACAATGTTAATGTTTACAATAATTATATATTATTTAATTTAAACATATTATTAAGTGTTATTATTATGTTATTAGTGTTAATATTTAACTTATAATTTAAAGTATTAATTAAAATTTAGATATAAAATAGCTATTTAATTAACACTTAGAAATTAATAAAAATAGTAATTTACAGATTTAATTAAATTTAGACGTTTCAATCATTAAAAAATACGTATTAAATAATTATTAAATTTAATTAATAGTTAGTAATAATAATAATTTAATAATTGAATAATTAGGAAGATATATACATAGTTATTTATGCTTAATTTGAAATTCATTTAGATGGATCGTGATGCAGTCACGTAGGAGAAATGGTGATTTAGGTCTTGTTGTAGACACGAGCGGTCGTCTTCACAGTTGTACGGTAATAGTTTCATCCCAAGGATTGAGGGGTAGGCATAGCACTTGTAACATACCTACTACTCTTGACCCTGTTGGTCCTGGGATGTATCATGATGCACCGGGTCTTCGATCCAACCTCTTCTAATTCCTTTAGGATTCATATGCCCCATAACCCTTACACACTATTACTATATAAGCCATGTTCATCTTCACAACTCATTCGTACCAGCTATCATCATCTTATGTTTGGCCTTTATATTGACCTCCGTGTATAGTTGTCAATCATTAATAACTACAGATGCACAGTTGGGGCCTTCATTCGTAGATAATCTTATATGAGGGGTCCCATCACCCGCCCCATACAACCACTAGAACTATTATGACATCTTCGCATGAGTTGCTCCTGCTTCCTATACACATGAATTGGTGGGGATTGGTAGGGATGAGGCCTCAGTTCATGTAGGAGGAAATGAGGGTTGTAAGACCTCAGTTCAGGTAGAGAGAGAGGTACGGAATATTCAGCGAGATGCAGGGGATATTCAGGGAGATGAGGAACGAGATGAAGTGATGGCTGAGAGTGAGAAGATTGCTGAGGTTGCAGTGAGAAATGTGGTGAGAATTGTAAGGAGGTCTCGGTCTACAAAGGGAGGTAATTTTGTTTCATCAATCAGAACTGTTGAGCCCCAAGGCGTGGAAAGAAGAAGGCAAAGAAGGGTCATAGGCTTGATGATTTTTGGGAGCATAAAGGACCCACCAGGGAGGTCCACAGGATATCAGGACACGTTGTTGCAGCTATATGGAACGGACAAGTAAATTTTACATTTTTTAATTCATGATTTAATTTATTATGAATCGATAAATGTATTTTGTATTTTTTTTCTCATTTATGTAAAAACTTCTCTATTTATGATTTGTATTATTATTATATATATATATATATACACAAGAGCAGCTTGTGTTGAAGATACATTCTCGCCACACTGCACTTATGTCGTGGACAACGAGTAGCACAGTTGTTAGGCAGATGGTAGCAACATCAAGACTTGTCTATTCACAGTCCTGCATGTTCCAGCACTCACATTGTGCACTTTTGAGTGCATTTGTGGAAAGGTAGTAGACAGGTACCAACTCCTTTCATATGCCATTTGGTAAGACGACCATTACACTACATGACGTGAATTTGATACTCGACATACTAACATTCGGTGATGCTCTTAACATGGAGTTCGACCGAGACGAGATTGTCTAGATAGTGAGTAGGGACTTTAGTAGGGCTTTAGGCACTACCAATGATTCAACTCGTGGGATTCCACAAGTAGACATTTCAGCTGCTGGTAATAGTAGTCAGCTTACCACATATCAAATCAATAACCTATGTCCTTTATATTATCAGGAACTCACTACTCAAAGTCAAGAGTGGTCTGAACATGGTAGAGTACAAGCTATGTCCGATTGTGAAAAATCGCCACAGGTGTCGCAGGATGGCGTGGGGAGTTGCGACGTTGCGTGGCTGTACAGGAATCTGGGTCAGGCATCAGTCCGTCCTAGAAGTATTAGTTGAAAAAAGGATCTTAGATTTATTGTAGTTTACAAAGAGACCTGATAAAGAACAAAAATATTACAAAACATGTTGAATAATGTTAGCATGCTCCAAATCTACTTTAGCTATAAGAATAATGTCATCTTCATAAAACACGTGAGATAAAGATATACTACAACCCCTAATTTGAATTTCCTAAAAAGTCTTTCTAGTTGACAAAAGTTTGATTTTTCCAGCTTTGAATTTGGTTCCAAGTTTCCCCAAATGATGCCCAACACTTGAATCGACTGGAAAGGAAGTTTACTTCAAAAACCAAATAGGGCCAAGTCCAGAAAAAAATATACCAAGCTAATTTTACATGTTTAAATCCAAATAATTCCCAAAGAGAAATGACAACTGATTATAGAAAATATGCCATCACGGGCAAACGAGTATGAGACATTAACTCTATGCACGCCCCCATCCCCTAATTAAACTAGAGATAGAAAGAAACTGTATAAAGTAAGAACTCTGCAAAACTAAAAACCCTAGGAGTCATTTTCGTTAATACTTTAAAACCCTATGATCTATGCAACGTAAAAGTGGAGAATGAAGAAGAAGATGCTCACAAAGAGGCAAGAGAAAATGAGTCTGAACTGATAGAGAGGAAGTAGAGAGGAAGAAGAGAGCAACTAAAATACAAAGGTTATGATTAGAGACGAAGCATTGAGCACGTGAGTTTAATTGGGGATGGTTGACATTGATTTTAATTTTTTGACTTATTGTGAAATTAAATTATACCATTTAGTTTTAGTACAAGTTAAACCTTGCATGGTGCACCTATGTACATGATATAAGGACTCGTACTTGGCCCTCTTTGCCCAGTGGAGAATGAATTTGAGAAAGTTTGTGAAATCGAAGATTGGGGTGGGTTAAGCAATGGGCGGGGTCTGGGTAGTAGTGTAACTGTAGCAGATAGGGTTGGGAGGAGGAAGATAATATTTTTCCTTTTATTTGTGTGAAAATGGATTATTTAGTCCTTAAAGTTTAGTCATTTATGTGATTTGGTTTTAAAGTTTATTTTTCATTATTATGGTGCCTAAACAATTTATATAAATCCAATAGATCCGTCTATTTTACACCACTTAAATTCCATCAAGAAAACTACACGATCTACTCACACGGAGTAACCTAACAAGTAAGGGGTAATACATATTGTTGGTCATTTCTTACAAACGATACACACTTGAGGCTTGGTTTGGGTAAAATAAAAATAGTTTTCCCATCCAAAATCGCAATCACGTGTTTTTTTTTTAATAGATGACTTATAATACATATTTTACTTTTCAAATTATCACATGTAAATAGCCTATGTTATATTTTCCCCCATAAGTAAGTGTTTGATAATAAAAATGACCTTATCATATTGTTATAAATTATTTAAAGAATATAAGGATAGAAATAAACTTTAAAATCATATCAAGTTAAATTCTAAAATTTATGGACTCATAGACCATTTTTTCTTTTTTTTTTTTTTAATGAAATTTATTAAAACTTAACCGAATTATTGAAGAGTAACCTCAAACAAAGTTAGTACATTAATTAAAATTAAAAATTAAATTACTACAAATTATACCAAAAATCATAAATTTATTGAGTACTAAATAACTCTTCAAAATGAATAAGGCTTAACTTAAATTGAAGTTTGTTTCAAGGTTTTTTTTTTTTGTCGATTTTAATTTTTAGACCCGGATATCTTCTTACAACCAATCTATCATCCTTAGTAAACTCAAAGAAAACAATACACCAAAAATTTAAAATAAACTCCTATGCAAGTTGAAAATAAAACTACAAATCCTATTGGTGTCTGTACCCTCCATTAATTGCCATGTCACATCCTTATTGGCTCATCCTCACTGTAAACGCCTCAAGCACAATCATTGCATAGTCCCTCCTTCTCCCTCCATTGGTGTCCCTTCCCTTCCCTGCAGAAGTGCGTTTATCCCAGGAGGAAAACTAGTGTCAGTATGGCGACGTGGATCTTTGGATATGGTTCTTTGATTTGGAAGGCAGGATTCGAGTATGATGATCGCCTTGTGGGTTTCATCAAAGACTATCGCCGTGTCTTCTACCAAGGTCTCTCCAGTCTCCCCCAACCCAGGGAGCCTCTTGAGTTGAGCTCTTTAAACTTGCTAATCCCTTTGTTGTTTCTTTTCCCTTTTTTACTACTACAGGCAGCACTGACCACAGGGGCACTCCAGTTTACCCAGGGAGAACGGTCACATTGGAGCCCGCTAAGGGGGAGATTTGTGTGAGTCTGTCTACCTTCTTTTCTGATTTTGATTTTCCTTAAATTAGATAATGTGGATGGTTTTCCTGTTAATCACTCTCGTTCTCCCGTTATAATATCCATAAAAAATGGTCTTGATTCTAGTAACCTCTGATGTTGGAAGGTTAGTGGGGCGTGGCGTACAAGATAGTTGGCAAGGATCGCCAGAGAAATGCATTGGAGGTACCTTCTTTGTTGATTTTTTATTTCTTTAATCTATTTTTAGAGATGGCCTATGGCGAAACAGTTAGAGATTGCAAGATTCCATTTGCTTTGTGTTTAAATTTCGTGAACAATATTTGATCTATAAACTTAACAACACTGCATTTCATTATTTCAACTTTGAAGCTCAGATTCTAGATTTCCTTGTTTTTAGTATGCTTGCTAAATTTATGGATTTGTTTAGGGTTTAAATCTTACCTGTCAGTCAACCGATTCCAGGAAACTTGCGTACCATTTCCAAAGTAAAAGAGTTGATATTTTAAAAGCTACTTATTGCTCTCTGTTTCAAGTTTCATAATGAATATAATTATACTCTTATTAAATTTTCCATTGTGCTTTCGTAGTAAATGTTTGAAGGGAAATGTTATGCTGTCTTCAAGTTAACAAGGAGCAGTGTGTAGTAGGAAACAATAAGAAATGTGAACATGAGCTTCTGGTTTTAAGGAAATGCGATGTAGAGATTTGCTGGCTAAGGAGGCTGTCTTAACCATATTTCAGTGACAAACTGTGATATAGATCTCTACCTGAAGCCAACCAAAGTAAAATCTTCCAGAATTCTTGCAAATTTATCTGAAATTACAGTGACGGGACAACTTTATGTTCTAAATGCTGAAAAGGGATTTCGCTTGTCTGTGATACTAATGAGCTACTGATCAAGAGTAAGGGTACTGGGTTGTTCTTTGTTGAAATGTAGATATCTTGGTACTTTTAGTAATTTAAATATGACGAATGCGCTAACTAGAGATTTTATCAATTTGTTATTTGCTCTTTCTGGCTCTTCTTTGAGTTCTAAACTCCTTGCATCAGCTGATTTTCTGTTTATTAACTCTTATACACAATAATAATCCCTTGGAGCAGATATTAATTGGCACCTGTGACGATGTCACTTGAAATGCTCACTATAAACTAATTCTTCAGATTTTCTGAAATAATTTTCAGTTTTATTGTTTGTTAAAGCAGCTGATAATTCATCCAAACCCAGTTTGTGTTATAGATATATCACTGCTTTTTTTTTTTTGGTGTAAAACCTAGTTTACTTGGATTTTCTAATTTTTTCTGAGATGTACATAATAAAGGATTCCATTCAATTGCAAATAGATATTCTACATTTTATGAGGTTGTTTGGAGTTCCTTCATAATAACATTTTTCATCTATATAGAACTATCATTTCTGAATATTTAAGGCTATTTTTGTTTGTAACTTTCTAGGATTTTCTCAAAGTCGTTTGCATTAGTGCCTACCATGGAATTCTTTGGCACATAACTACTTGTTCTTTTGAATATAATTGAATTTGGACGATTTTAAGGATTTGTAATAGTGGCTAGGTAGCCTAATTGGTAGAAGCACTCCTTACTAGGTCAGAGGTCTGGGTTCGAACATCCCCTCCCCCAATGTATAAAAAATAAATAAAGGGATTCATAATAACATTTTGTAAAGTTGCTTTATGTTCCTTACTCTAGTATACAAAGTTTCCTGTGAAAGCATTATATTGCAATTCATTAACCCCCATTTCCATTTAAGGCATTTTTATCCTAGGCTCAACTCTATCCTCATCGATATACTAGGCTGAAGTTTTCATGATTTTATTAGTCCTCCTGAATGTTTCTTTGGTTTGTAAATATTCCCCTTATGTGTAGTTGTCCTGAATCATTTTCGAATCCATAGATTATATTGTGTTCTCCATCCATTTAGTATGGCCATATAATAAACTTGGCCTCTAAAGCTCGAATCTAATCAAACTTTGTACCTGATAAAAAAATCATTGGAATTGTAGAGTTGATTTCGGGTCAGTATGCAATCTGACCAATCTTTCAAGTTCTTAAGGTATGTAGACATCAATTAAAAGCACAAAGCCTTGAACTGATAATTAAAATAAAATGGGAAATAAATCTATAGAAAAGCTTCTAATTGGTGAACTGGAAACAATTGGGCCCATTTCTTTAATTTGGTTCAACCTTTTGTACCAATATCAACTGCTGAGCCTAACTTCTAGAAACTGGAAATTTCATCTCAAGGATTCATCAGGATGGAAATTTTGGCATGTGAAATTCCACTGTTTCTGAGCAAGTTCTTTTCAGGAAAAGCGTTCTGGCTAATTTATAATCTTTTTGTAGTAATTGATTTATACTGCTAATCATGATATAATGAGTAGTTGGATAGTCTGCTACTTGTTTTACTTTCTCATTCCTAATGTAATTTTGCTAGCTTAAAGATCCTTATCTATAGTTACTTCTCATCCTCTCCGCAGAATGGATTTCCTTGATCTAATTGTTGCTCTCTACGATACTTATCTGATATTTGATGACATGACCTGGTTTTCAGCATCTTGAGGTGAGGGAAAAACAATATGACAAGAAAGCTTATCTTGATATTTTCACTGTAAGGGTCTCTCAGTTATGTTATAATTTTTTAAGTATACAAATTAGCACTTAATAATTTCCTTCATCCTTTGCTGTCTTCTTTTATAGGAGCCATCTGCGTCTGTTCCAGCAGTCTCTGGTGCATTGGTGTAAGTTGGTGAAACCATGGGAAAAAATCATCATTAATACATTTTCCATTGCTCAGCATATCGTGGTTCCAATTTTCAGATATATTGGATCTTCAGACAAGAAGCTGAACCAGAACTACTTGGGACCCGCATCGCTCCAGGAAATTGCCATGTATGTGCCCTCCTTCTTTGTTATAAATGTTGGCTTTATCACAACTGGTTGTCCGTTTTTCCTCACTAGGACTGGCGATGCTTAATAACCACTGGATAACCAAGATACCAAAATTTTCAGTTCCCGTGATCAAATAGCTTGAGAATTAGATGGTTTCACTTGATATGTTTTTGTGCTTATGCTTGTATGAATCATCCATTTTCCATTAGAATGGAAATATTATGTGCTCAGTTTTTTCAGTTCCTAAAACGTAGACATATGAAACCTCTTCTGTTTCCCATAACAAATAATGTTCTAATGCATAATGGAGTATAGAGTTAAAATATACATTCCTAATCCTGCGACATATATATATATATATATATATGTAACAATGATCAACAATAGGTATTTCTGCCAGGGTTCAATGCATCACTGGGTTAAGACTCTATGAGCGAGCTTACCATTTATTAAAATTTTCTATTCTTGTTGTTCAGATATATTTCCTTCCTTAAAAATTAGATTCTTGAGCTTTATGAGTTGTGTCAACCATCTACCTTCTGTCAGATTGAAATACTATATGCTTATAATTTCAATTCCTATATACATGTATGTGGCCCTTGTATTTACTACGAATAATGGAGTGCAGTGCAGTAAAATTGTTCTTATCCTACACGGTTTTCTCAAAGTAGGCTTTTTATAATGGCTTGTATACAAAGTTGTGGTCCTTCTGGACATTGTTCTGAATTTTAAACTGAGATAATCCTAATAATAA
Organism: Catharanthus roseus; assembly: GCA_028651295.1. Taxonomy (NCBI): domain Eukaryota; kingdom Viridiplantae; phylum Streptophyta; class Magnoliopsida; order Gentianales; family Apocynaceae; genus Catharanthus; species Catharanthus roseus. The sequence continues at coordinate 2,158,489 of JAPQWS010000001.1, read as the reverse complement.
TTATAATATGTTGTCGTCATTATTATTCAGGCAAATCGTTCATGCTGAAGGACCCTCAGGACCAAATAGAGAGTACCTTTTCCAACTTGAGAAGGCACTACTTGAATTAGGTATAATTCTATCCTTTTTTCGTGCTGAAATCTTCTCTTTCCTGGTAAACAAATTACCAAAACTTTCTTTATTCCATCTATTTATTTAACTAGTCCTTGAGATTATTTATGAACAAGGAAGTGAGTTATAATAAGAAGAATTGTTTGTTCCAAATATGTTCAATGATTTCTGGAATTTTGTTACAGGATGTGAAGATAGGCATGTCTTTGATCTTGCAAAAGAAGTAAGAGGCATTCTTTCAAGGGAAAATTTGACTTCATGATGATCATTTGAAGAAAATGGTCACTCCATTCTTGTTTATTTAAGAATATTATATTACTTGATTCCGATGCTATAATGGTTAGATATTCACGATCAATATAACATTTAACAATTTACGTGGAAAGAATAAAGGGATTCCTCCAAGATAAGATAGAGATGTTAATGGCAATAATTGATACTTTGAACCACCAAATTATTGGTTTTCGAGGTCACTGACATGCCTAATGATCTTAATGCAAGTAACTGCCATTGCTTCATCCCATATCCCCCGCGGACAAACAAGGGTACCAATTCTTGGCGCACAAGCTTAATGAAATTTGGCAACCCACTGAATGAAATGCCTCCAACTCTGATTTTGGGCTAAGACCTTTTCCTTATCGAATTTCGGGAATTGGGAAACTACAACGGAGCCATCCATAGGGTCCTTGGTTTATAGGACAATTTTTCCTAGCAGTAAGGATATGGGAGAACTCGCATATCCCTCTAAAGCCTCCTCCTTCACATCCACGAATATCTGGGCATGCATTCCAGAATTGCCCACCGAATTCTGCAACAAAGAATTACTAACCACAGCTGGTAATTTTCTTGGTACACTAATATATATGTATAGAACATGTACCCTTGATGTCTCTAGGGGCCAATATAATAGATTTTGTGTTCAAATCACCTTCTAGTTACCGTGATGCACTTGGACAAACATGCTCAAACTGTCTACTATGAAAAATTCAATAAGTTGTCTTTCTTTGTGGATGCATTGGCCACAAGAACACTTATTGTCGCTCTAAGGTAACATCCCAAAATCATACGATTGATTTTTCTCCCTTCCATCCCAAAGTCCATGTGGGCAACCAACCACTTGACACCTAAGGATAGCCACCTGGCAAAAACATATAAAAACCTAGCAACACATTAGCCAAGTGAGATTCCTACAAATTCCAAGACAAGTGATGATGTCAAATTAGTTTGGAAACTAAGACAAACTAATCCCTAAATCCAATACCTTCCCCCCTTATTGGAAACCAACTTTTCTGGTGATGACAACTCAATATATAGCAACATAAACCACATGCAGAATATTCCTATCGTTCCTTTCCTCAGTTATGGTAGTGAGAACAATCATGACCACCACCACATCACTCAACCTATCACAATAATTGCTTCTCAACCAAACATCTCGCTTGCAATGCTACAGTACCCAACTCCAGAAAACCAAGCTACCATACCCCATCACTCACCTAGCCGAAACAACTCATCTGTAATCATCTCAAAACCATCCCTAGACGCAAAGTCACCACCCTCCATCCCAAATGCTGTTCTCCTTCCCTTTTATAACTTGGTTGTTTTAGTGTTTTTATGTGTTGTTAGTTGTTAAGCATAACCAAAGTTGTAGTTATAACTTCGCTTCAGTGGTCTAGGATGCTTTGGCTAATATGCTCAAATATACAATAGGTTCAACCCAAAACTTTTTCTTTTATGTCTCACCATTCATCTCACAAAAAAATTACAAAATTCGAGATTTAGACGCACTTTTTTCCCTCTAAAATCTAATCTAGATACACATAACGACTATTGTAATATTTTGTGTCAAAATACAATGAATGTTGAAATTTAAAAAGGTCCAAGTCCAAACCTCCCCCTATCTGAAGTTAGGGGGTTTAGTTATCTAAAGACCTGATTTTTTTTTTGGGACAAATAAACTTCGAACCTTTTCCTACCTTTAAAATTTAACGGAAGTCAGCTTATAATTCTCAAAATATCTCTTAGTGGAGAGAAAACCCTCAAAGATTTAAGCTAAACCCCTCTCCCGAATTTCAAAGAATTGTGAATCTTCTCGACCAAATTTTGATTGTTCGATTGCAAATTGACCAAAAGGTCGAGAATTAGTCGCAAATTATTCGACCGAATGAATTGATCATGATCAATTGGTCGCAATTTGACCATTTTCTTATAGTGGTTAAGGGATATTTTAGAAATTATAATCTTTCATTAAATTTTAACAATAGGGATTATTTTATTGGATTGGTTTTTATTTTGAAAAGAGGGGATATTTTTATCTCGAAGCTTGTGAGAGATTAATTGCATGCAAAACAAGATGTGGTTCTCAAAGTTTTTTTTTTTAAAAAAAGAAAGTGAAAAGTTATAATTTTAAATTTGGATTAATTCAAAAAAAGTTCCTATACTTTTAGTCAATTGTCAATTGAGTACCTAAACTTTTAATTTTGACAATCAAATAACCAAATTAGGATTCCATCAGGAAGTAACAGATGAAAGTTTTTTAATTTTAACAATCAAGTAACCAAATTAGGGTTCCGTCAATATGTTGGTCGTTATTTCTTATGAACCCTAAATTAAGTGCTTAATTATAAAAAACAGAAGTTTAGATATTCAATTGATAATTGACTAAACATAGAGGAATATCTTTGGAATTAGGGGTTGATAAAGGACGCGTGGTAAAATAAAAGAAACACGCGAAAAATTTCATTTCAAACTAAACTCTCTCTCTCTCTCTCTCTCTCTCTCTCTCTCTCTCTCTCTCTCTCTCTCTCTCTCTTCACTTTGTTTTCAACCAACTTCAAACTCATATCTGCTCAAATCCAACTGTTAGAAATTAAAAAAAGAAAATTTGGTAAATCGATTTATAATTGTTTATTTACATTTAAAAAAATGATTTTTGGGGTCAAAAGCTAGGCCTAGCGCAAAACTAGCCTATTATGCGCCTGGCCAAGCATAGACCTTGTTATTTATATTATTATATTAATTATTTTTAATAGATTTTATACAATTATGTTAGTTTTTTTTATTATTTCCATATTATAAAGTGAGTTATTTACGTATACACGTGTATATGTTAACAATTAAGTTGTTTAGCTTTATGATTAATTGTTTAATTATAATTATAATTATATAACTCATATTATTATGTTTAAATTGATATAATAGTTTACAATAATTATAAATGACTTAATTTAAACATGTTGTTAAGTGTTATTATTGTGTTATTATTGTTAATATTTAACTTATGATTTAAAGTATTAATTAAATTTTAGATATCAAATAGCTATTTATTTAACATTTAGAGATTAATAAAAATAGAGATTTAGAGATTTAAATCACATTTAGACGTTTCAATTATTAAAAGTAGAGATTAGATAATAATTAAAGTTAATTAATAATTATAGATTGAATATATGTTAGCAATAATAAAATAATAATTTAATAATTGAATAATTAGGTAGATATACAAATAGTTAATTATGGTTATTTTAAAATTCGTTAGATGAATCGTGAGCAACATCCACATAGGAGAGATGGTAATTTAGATCTTGTTGCTGACGCGAACGGTCTTTTTAATGGTCGTACGGTGATAGCTTCATCCCGGGTATTGAAGGGTAAGCATAGCACTTCTGACATACCTACCACTCTTGCCCCTATTGGTCTTGGGATGTATCATGATGCACCGAGGTCTTCGATCCAGCCTCCTCTGACTTCTACTAGGATTCATATGCTCCATGACCCTTACACACCATTAGCATATCAGCCATGTGTATCTTTACAACCTCATTCATACCAACCATCCTCATCTTTTGCTTAGCCTAGTTTTATTGGCCCCCATGTACAACAACCATTCATTTATGATTGTACATATGCAGAGTTGGATCATTCATTCGTAGATGATCTTATGAGAGGGGTCCCATCACTGGCCCCATACAACCAACAGAGCTATTATGGCGTCTCTTCAAGAGTTGCTTCTGCTTCCTATATACCTGGATTGGTGGAGATTTGTAAGGGTAAGGCCTCAGTTCATTTAGGAGGAGATGAGGGTCGTAACGCCTTAGTTCAGGAAGGGGGAGAGGTAGAGGCTTGGTCTTCAAATGTTCCGATTTCTTATTGAACTCTTCAAGAGTATGTGAGTCAATTACTTTGCGCCAAATCATAATTACGAACAATTACTTACAATTTAATCATCAGAGTTAACTTTCCTATGATATTTTGGAAATCTGTCTCCTGCACAACATGTGGTAAGAATTACTGAACACTACAGAGATCACAGACATCAAACTTGGTCTCTTTGTCGGTTATAACAACTACGGGTCCTACATTTCAAAATAAAATTTCTTAATTTTCTTAAGTACCCACTAATAAGTTGCAACTTGTTCATTCCGCATAAAGACAGTAGCTAAGGTGAAATTCTTCCCCGTATGAGCCATCCTGATAGCCTCAAGCAATGACATATCGTAATGATTAATATAATAAATATTTAATAATAAATAAATAACTATGATATCAACTAAAATAATATCTAAAAAATCAACTAACATACTAACATAAAAAACAATTAAAAAACAAATAACAATATACATATAATTATGAAACACATTTGTTAAAGCAACTCACATGTTTGCTTTGTATGTCGTGTACATTATAAGTACATAAGGCCATGTCTTCATCATAGCAATGGACAGTGGGTTCACAACATCAATATCAGGACGTTCACTCCATCATAGTTTATCCAGAAATACATGTATCCTTTTCCCGAACAATGATATCTTCTACTGTGTTACGTTCACTCATCTTGTCCCTTTTCATCTTGGCATGAGCATTATAAACAATTTGAGAATTTCAAAATATTATATAACTTGAATAATTAAAATAATATATACGTGTTATAAAATCATATCAATCTTAAATAATTAAAATAAACGTACCTAATGGGACAATTCCGATCATTTTTTCGGAAATGCACAAAAATATATTCTAAGGTCTCATACTAGTCCTAGTCAATTTCTCAGTCAACTTTAGCTATTCGTTCGTCATTCTCAGTCAACTGAGGGAGCTTGTGATGATAGACACCTACCTATTTGATGGTTGTGCCAACCATCTTGTATGGTTAAATTCCAGCCTTCTCTAGTAGTCGATTGTTCGCCTTTTAAATGAAAGAGGCGATTAACTTCTTAGTTCTATAAGGGCTCCTACGCCTTATAGGAACTTTTTCTTCTTCATCAACTATTGGCTTTTTTTTCCTTCCCTTTTCACGTTCGCAACAAGAGTACAATATGAGAGATGATTAAGACTTCTTTTTTATTGATACCGGGTAACAATGAAGTATGTATGAACTATCTTTGTTGTTTCTTTTGCTCATTCTGCCAATCCTTTTTTTGAATCAAATACTTAATCTGTTAATAACCATGCTCTAATATAATCTTTGGGTTCTAAAAATTTTCCGAATGTATCCGGATCTACATCTATATATTATACAATAATATTATATATATAAAAGAACCAATATCGCTAATAAATTAAACAAATTAAGTAATTAAATAATTAATTATGAAATAAGAAAATTAAATAATTAATTATAAACTAAACAAATTAAAAGCTAACATTTGCACATATATTCACATAAATAACTCACATTATAATATAAAATTAACTAAGAAACTAACAAAATAAAAAACTAAAAAACTAACATTTAATATAAGTATTTATAACAATATTATTTATAAATTTAAAAATAGTAATATAAATATAAACTAAATAACAATATTTATAATTAAAAAATAGAAAAATCATCAAAACCCGGCGTAGGGTGCTAGCAGCGCGCAGTCCAGCATAGGTCCTGAGTGACGTGCATTGGTCTGGGCGTGGCGCAGGTAATCCCCTACACCTGGCCCAGGTTTTGATGTAAAATTTTAATTTTTCTATATTTTGGAGTGATTTTTACCTTAAAATCGATGTTTTCTTCTACAAAATATTAATAATTGTCAACACCATCCATATTTATCTCTAAAAATCTTCAAAAAGTTTAGAGAGAAATGAGTCTAGAAAGAGAAAATTTATGGAACAAAATGAAAATCTTTTAAACCTTTCGCGTCCTTCTTTTATTTTACCGCATGTCCCTTATTAACCCCCTTGAGTATCGAAAAATTACGTGCCAAAATCTAAAATTTATGCACAAAAAAAATTCAAATGTTCTCCCCCCCCAAAAAAAAGCACTCTCTCTACACAAGTTTTTTTCACATTCTCTCTAAAAAATGTGGTATTTTTTGAAGATTTTGAAATTAAAAATGAATAGTTTCGACGATTATATACACGATACGATCAATTTTGAGATAAACATCACAAAAAAACGCACACAATATTCAAAAAATGCACCTTCAACATACTTAAGCCAAATCTTGGCGCGAGTAAGGGTATCCTCGCGCCAGAGCGTGGCTCAAGTATGCAAATGGAGTATTTTCGAAATTTTGGTGTGTTTTTCTTAAATTTTTAATTATTTTTAATATATATTTTAGTATCTTTATGTTGATTTTAAATTTAATAATATATATTTGAGTTTTTTTTGCTAATACATGTGTATATGTTAGCGTTTAATTTGTTTAGGTAATAATTAAATGTTTAATTTTAATTATATATAATGATGTTAAGTTTCTTAGAGATTAAATAATTGTATAAAAATATATTAAAAATAATTAATTATTAAAAATAATTAATATAATAACTGAAATAACATTAATAATAAAAGTTTTTTAAAAAAGCGCATTTGTGCGAGGCAAGCCATGCGTGTGCCAAAGCCTGATTCTTCGAGACAAATTACACTATGGACCCGGATACACTTGACTAGGTGTACCCAATTATTAGAACTATATAGTTTTGGTCAAAATTAGAATTTTTTTCATAAAAAAAATCAAAATTAGAATCTGTCCCAACCTTTTCACACACTTCTTCTTTATTCAATTGCTGTCAGAAGAACTATTACTGAATGAAAAGAATTGCAGGTACTATTGTTCTTGCTTCCAACATAACTTGGAGGTTCAAAATGGATATTGGACTTGAACCTCCTCCACTTTCTGCTTCACTACCCATTCTTCCTCCATTGTTATAGAGTAATATTGCTCACAAATTAGGCCTATGGTGATGTGTTTGATTACCACTAAACAGTATACTATACACCTCTACCATAATTGATGGAGTGAATATTTTCTACTCAAATTAATTCATGTATTAAATATTCCTTAAGAATTTCTTGGTGGAATTATAGCGTAGATTTTAATTTAGATACAAGTTTTGTATGGGCATCGATGAAGTCAACTCGGGAAACTATAAGGATAACTCGAAAAAATTCAAAAAATTTCATTTTCACCTAAACACTTCCTCTCTCTTCTCTAAACTCTCTTTAGGACTCCTCAATTCAATCTCAGATCTTGAAAGATCCGACCGTCAAAATTGAAAAAAAAGGTTAATTCTTTAATCTATTCTCATTTATCTACAATTTTATCGGTTTAGATCGTGAAAATATCCCTTTAATATTAAAAAATTGGACCTTTAAATTTTTTTTTGGTGCTGTTTTCGGGCACTTTCGCCAACTTGGAGCGAAAGTGCATGGAACTTTCGCTGGCTTGGACGAAAGTTTCCATGCACTTTCGTCCAGCCCTGGCGAAAGTGCATTTTAAATTTTTTTTCATAAATGATTATTTGAATTGTTAATTAATTTTGTATATATAGAATGACTGTGATTAGTTGTTTAAAATATTTTATGTGATAATATTTAATTGTTAATAAGAGTATGAATATGTTTTTGTGAATAATATGAAATGAATTTTGTGTATGTAAAGTAAATGTAACTAGTTTAAAATTGTTTGCTTGTAATTATGTGTTTAATAAGGAAACATGTTATGTAACTGCCGAACTATTTGAATTTTAATTTGAATTGATCATTATTCTTGGCCTTAGGTATGTGGTTTAGTAGGTAAGAGTGAATAATATATAAATTAATAAATATTACTAAAAAATATTAGTGATGAATGGCCTTAGATTTAGGGTTTAGTAGGTAAGATTGAATAATATATAAATTAATAACTATTACTAAAGAATATTACTAAAGAATATTAGTGATGAATAATAATAGTACGAAAGAAATAGTAGAAATGAAATAATAGATCCCGATAATAATAAATAATAAAATAATAATAGATGTTAAAGTAAATATGTGATAAACAACTATTAACGAGTTTGAATAAATAATAGATGGTTCGACCTAGCGGCCATAGAGGAGATGATGATCTTGGTCCTGTCACAGCTTTGTCTAGAGGTGTGAGGGGACGACATAGTACCTCAGACCTCCCTGCTACTCTTACCCATCTTGCACCTGGTTTCCATCATGGTACAGGTGAACCCGAGTCTTCTATCCAACCACCAGCCGTACCTTTTAGATCTCGACCTCCCCTCTAACCCCATCCATCTCACACCCCTATGCCCTGTGCCCTATGAGCCATATGGATCTGCACAACCATCTTCACACCCCCCAGACACAGTATATGATCCATACTTACATGCTCCCACTATACGACCTCACATACCATATAGATCTGCCACCCAGGAGCTTATACTGGAGTTTGTTGGTCAGCCGAAGCAAATAGGGGCTGCGTTTTTTGATAAGATGTTTGGTGCCGCCCCTCAGGATTCTTCATACAGCACACATGGGTATTCTCATACTGAGTATGGTATTTCATCTTCTGTTCCTTAGGTACCGAGGCTTGCAGATAGGGTATGTGAGGGTGATATTGGCTTTGAGGGTGATAGGGGGTCGGAAAGGAGAGAAAGAGTCGGATCCCTACATATTGAGAGAGAGGCGGATGAGAGAGGTGATGATGATGGTGATGATGATCAGGATGAGGGTGATGATGCTGGTGATGAGGAGCAGCTCGTGCATGTGACACCTGTGGCGTATGCTAGTGGATCCGATGGGCATTCTCGTCATGGGAAAGGGAAAGGGTTGACCGGCAGCTTTATGTCGGTGATGAATAAGATTGTAGGGTCTCGTAACAAAAGACCCGAAGTGGCTCGTGAAGTTCTGGCTCCGACACAAAAGAGGAAGAAAGTGAAGCCTTCAGTTTGGGAGCAGATAGGCCTAGCAGAGGGAGGTCCTGTTGACTCGGAGCTCATCCCATCATACGGTAGACATGTAGCGGGTCCGATATGGCGTGGACAAGTACATTTCTTTATGTTAAAGTTACATGTTATTATTATTGTTATTATTCTTTAATTTGTAAAATATTTTTATTGTTATAAATAGAGTATAATAATGTAATGAAATTGCATTAAATTTATTTGTTTTATATTTAGGATCGTGGTTCATTGAAGTTCCGATCGCGTTACATGGCACTCACAGGCTCGGAACTTACTGATGCACATGTTCGGCCCTTGGCTTCCGGGTCCGGTCTTACGCACCTACTATCATGCATGTTTCAGCACCCTATATAGCATTGTTGTCGGCCTTTGTTGAGAGGTGGCAGCCAGACACGAACAACTTCCACATGCCATGGGGTGATATGACCGTTACACTACACGATGTGGACCTTATTCTCGGGGTTCCTGCATATGGTGTGGTAGTGGATTTGAGATTATCCAGGGAGCAGTTGGTTCAGCTGGTTTAGGATGATATGGGTTTAGCTCTCACCAGCGGTTTAGGGTTTAATGCAGTGGAGCTTCATGCTGTTGCCACTAGTAGACAGACTTCACTGTCGCCTCGTGTAAGAGCTGCCTGCTATCTACAGTACATCTTGGATAGCTCACTCTTCAGTAATAAGAGTGGCAACATTGTTTTTGCCAGACTATGGCCACTGCTGCAGGATGCGAGTTCTATTGGGAGGTTCGCTTGGGGTGCTGCCTGTCTTGCATATCTGTACAGGAATCTGGGTCAGGCATCCAGGGTTGATGCAAAGGAGCTTGCTGGGTGCTAGTCACTATTAGAGGTATGTATTTTAAATGTAACGTGAATTATGTTATTTTTTATATCTTGGGTTTAGATCATTTTTATTTATTTTATAACTCTTATTAATACATATTTTAATAGTTTTCATATTTATACTACTTATATTTATTTTTTACATTTATTTTATATTTTAGGTGTGGATATATCTGTACTTTCCGATGTTTGCACCCTCGGTTAGACTGGGTACTGAAGCCTGCAAGCCCTACATCTAACAATTTCCAATATTGGGGTATAAGAATGAGAATAAACTTCTGGATATTCGCCTAAGACTGGATGTGATGACAGCTGATGAGGTTAGGTGAGTACCGTACAGGATGCAGGAGATTCGGGCTTGATGGGTTTCCACGTGGCATGGCTTTATTGCATATTTTGACTGCGTCGAGCCGTACATGCTTGACCGTATTTTGAGACAGTTTGAGTATAAGCGGTGTATTCCCACCCACCCTATCCAGCCTCAGCAGGCAAGCAGGACCCCAAACAACAGGATGTATGTGTTGATGAATACTTTTGTGGAGGCACTATGGCTTGAGGCACCTTCGCACTTATTAACAGAGACATGGACCAGTATTTCGGCCATTCTACCGAGTTCCTGCACGGCTAATTACATGGGTTGGTACCTCCCCTGAAGTCACCCGAGGATACAGAATCCTGGGAATATTCCTAGTGGCTTTCACTTACCGGTAGCTCTCGTTATGCCACCCCAGACTTTATTGGATTTGATTGCACGTGAGGCTACCTGAGAAGATCTTGAGGACAGTGAGTTTAGACGTACGGTTCGAGATTTACTAAGGAAGCATTACCGCGCTCCTTAGTAGATCTTTATGTATTTGGATATGTTGTTACATATTTTTTTTACATTCTTGTTTATGTAGTGTTAGTGAATTTTGTTCTGTTCATTATTTTTATTTCATCACGTATCTTGTGTATTATTTAAAAAATAAATATTTATAAAATCAAATCTAAAAAAATATAATGTATTAATAGCACCAACCACATGCACGTTATAAATTATACATTAAAATGCTAAAGTTCCTAGTTAATATAACATGCGAATGACTCTGAGGCAGACACATTTCACGGTATCTCGCAACCTAATCTAAAATCCGGTCACGATATGGGACTGCTCATCTACTAACTCATATATCTCGATGATATTCCCATTGCACCTGTAGTGGAGGCAAAGGGCATCCATCTCACAAGTGTAGCTACAGAATAAATAATTATAAATTAAATATAATCTCCGGCTAAAAATGTAATGAATGAGAATAATAATTACAATAATTTAAATTAAATCACAGTAATAAATACCTGTATGAAATGCTGATGTTCCTCTATGAATCCGATGAATATTGTTCCAGCATTACCATCCATATTAGAAACAAGAGGTAGAACGGTGGTCGACCCTAACCGTGCAAGAAAAACGACGCACAAATTGAATGTGTTAGCAGTGACATAAATGATCAGGTGTATCCATCCAATAGTCAGTAGGCACAGAACCTTCTTCCCAATTCGTCCGCCTTATCAACTCATTGACACATTCTACTGATCTGAACAGTTGCACATATACATTCATACAGTGGTGTAAATCAAAGCACATTCTTCTATGAATTTCAACCCAATGATTTTCATTCCCGAACAAAAAATTAGATACAACCCTAAATCTACAATTACCATCACCAACCACATTCTTCCAGTTTAGTATGAATTCATAGATGAACCTGGGAAATGCATTGTTGAAGGGGAATGGAGTGATGGGCATCCGGATTTATAATGGATGATAGACTGGACCTACCACTGTTACGTCCCCTACCCCTACCCCTACCCCTACCGCTACGAGGCGGCCTACCTCTTCTATGTGGACTAGGACCAGAACCTGAACTTGAACCACTTCCCGATCCAGAACCTGAATCGCTAGACTTTCCAATCTTTCTATGTGCGACGGAGACGTATTCCCAGTGACACTTATCCCTTTTGGTAGAATTCTTCTTCCATCATCCCTTCGTGATTGCGGTCTCTGGGGGTGTTGTCAACAGTTGACAGGGATTTTTAGGCAACACAGGAGATATAGCACCTTTGATGAGGCGTCTCACTTTCCGTACCTTAGAAATTGGACCCATACTAATTTCATGTATCAGTGAGGTGAGATCACACATTTCGGAATCCATGTCTCTATCGTGTTTTTCAGGAATATCAGAATCAATTTCTAGTTTTCTCCAAAAAATGTCAACATCTTCCTCTCGGATTGGAATTAAATATTGGCACCTATGAACAAGTTCACATGCACATGGTAGACCGTTCGACTTCCTTAAATAATGCAGGCAATTGCTTTCCGATTCTTTAACCATCTCACATGCTTTCTTTAACTCATCCATTATCTTCTTCAAAGCCAAATGACTAACTTTATTACTTAAATTCTTCAATATGGCATTACTCTTAGTGCCATATTTCTCTTTAAGTTTAGAAATTTCCAATGCGTATTTAATTTCAGCAATTTGACCTTGGATTGGAGAGTCGATATTCAGAAACACGGTGTCCAAATCACCGTGACACGTTGATAGCCATAGCTTCAACACAGAATGTTCTCTCTTAGCACGGTTCATTGTCTCTACCCTAAAATGCAACACTTGAGATGTCCAAACCCCGCAAAATTTATGGGCAAATGTATTCAACCATGTGCTGAACAGGTAATGCAGAAAGTCCGGCCTGCTTTTCCATCTAGTCTTCAACTCCTCCAACTTTCTCTGATATTCCACCTCCTCAATTTCATTTATTAATTTTTTCCACGAGCCATTCACGAACCATTGTGTCACCTCTTCATCTTTCACCATCTCTGTCAACTTTGCTAACACATTCTAATCGATGTGTCTTCTACATAACATATGGTATGAATTTCTGAACACATATCAATCACCGGCATTAGTCTGCTTTCCCTATCGGTAAGAATGACTAGTGGCTCTCCTTCATTAATAATTGAACCCTGGCCATTTGATATAGCAGATATAAAATATAAGTGCTTGATTTGTTGAAGAACCTATCTGTATGTCGTTACCTATTCATTGCACATAAAAGCAGTTGCCACTGTGAAGTTCTTTCCTATCGGAGTTATCCCTACAGCTTCTAATAGTGGCATGTTGTACCTTAATTAAAAAATAAAGGTAAAATTTAATGATTAACATTGACAACTATTTCAGACGGACTTCAAAATATATTTAACCATTTGTTAAAAAAAATATTATAAAATATCAATGATCCACTACATACATAATAAATTTAAATTTTTACACGGATAAATTAATAAAGATATCTAATAATACAATTAATCCACTATAGGACTTACTTGTTCATTTTATACGTGGTATCCATTATCAGTACATATGGCCACGTTCTAATCATTGCAATCGATGTTGGGTGTGCAACGACAATATCACTAAGTACGTTGCTCTCCTCACGGTTTCTATGGAAAACGGTGTAGCCCCTTTGTGAACTTAGGCAGAGAATTTCCTCTACCGTGTTTCTTCCCTGAATCCGGTTCCTCTTAATTTTCACAACAACATTGTAAATTTTTTGGGCACTACATACATCATAAATTTCTATTTATTAACGGAATAAAAACAAATCTAAAATATTTAATATTTAAATAAAGTATTAAAAATAATTCCCTTATAACTTATCTAACTGTCCAGCCAACGTCTTGTTCTCGGAGAAATCGTAATATACTGCGAGGAGGCACATGACTCTTCCTGAATTGCTCAGTCTGGTGCAATTGCTCCTCCGTAAGTCTTGCAGCCCGAGCATGACCGTGATTGTAAATAACTACTTTATGGTTGTGCTTCCCGTTGTGTACGAACAATTGCCAACTTTCGCTTGTTGCCATTTGCTCTTCCTTTAGCTTAAATGGACACCCGCATTTTTTCGTCCTATAGGGTCCATGCCTTTTTTTGGAACTTCTTCTTCCTCATCGTCAACTATTGCTTTTTCTATTTTTTAACTGAACCTCTACGCTCGCAAGCCAATGTGACATACGGTCAACGGTCAGCTGTTCTTGATCTCTAATACCGAGTTATGATTAAATATGTCTTGGCATTCATTGCAGTTTGTTTTGCCCAGTGCACCAACTCATCTTTCGAACTAAATATTCGGTCAGTTGTGAATAAATGTCCAAGATCAATATATTCTTCTGGATCTAAAAATTCTTCAAACATATTTGGATCTTCATCAGCCTGTTAATGTAAAATGAAAATATTACCAAAACAAGAAAAAAAGAAACTTCTGCATCACTTTCACCCATCTGGACGAAATTTCCTGGAACTTTTGTCCAGATGGGTGAAAATAATTTTCGCCCACCTGGGCGAAAGTGATGCAGAAGTTTGAAAAAAATTTCAATCGATTTCTTACCTAACATTTTCTTCCAAAAATTCTTCAAAGGAATACATATTTTCTTCTAATTTCGTTTTGATGTTGAAAGTTGAAGTTTTTTTTAGAGAGATGTTAGAGAGAAAGTTTGTAGAAAGAGAAAGTGTTTAGGTTAAAATGAAATTTTTTCGAGTTATCCTTATAAATTTTCGAGTTATCCTTATCGACCCCTGTCTTGTATTTGCGTGCATGCATATTTCTCTCGATTTTTATAATAGTCTCATCATAAGGTGACTTACACAAATTATCTGATTAATAAAATGACATCTTCTTTTATTTGTGTTTGTGTTATCATTTTAATTGACTTTGATTGGTTAATCAGATTGTAACTTAGCATGGTTTTTGTCAAAGTAATTCTTCTATTTTACTTGATATTATTTTCTAATGGTTTTGAAGGTTATATTTATGTCTAGGCCAATAGATTAGAGAATTTAGACGACCCTTAATTAACTTCAAGACATCTGCCCATTATTTAGTATGGCATTTACTTAACCTGTTTTATTTATTTAATTGATTTGTATTGATTTGCAAAGTTTTGCTGGTTAAGTGCTCTTTAATATCTAACTTCAATTGTTTTATTTGGAGAATTACAACTCTATAATGAATCAAAACTTTCGTTTATTAGTTTTCTACTCCACTACTCATAACTAACCAAGGGTGATTATAGTATAAGACATGCAAAATAGATAACTGTTAGAAGGTGTGCCTACTTTTATAATTGTATGTACCTATTTTTATAACTATGTGTGCCACAATGTATAACATACATCACGTGTTACTTTTTATAGTGGTGCCTTTTTTTTTTTCATAACGCTTATTCACACATTGGGAGCATAAGCCACTTGGGGCAATTCTCCTTCTCCTTTCAGGAACTATCTTCTCTCAAAGATGATGAGCTATTTGGATATTCTATCTAACTTGTAGTAGACATACTGCTTCGAAATAGTCTTGCTTTAGCTACTTACTCGGGAACTCGCTTTGCACCTCACCTCAAGAACTCAAAGGACTGGTGGTTAGCAACACCAACTAGCTACCGGCGACCTTTATAGAGGTTCTTATTTTTTACAGCCAAAGGTGATTATAATATAAAACATGCAAAATTGATGACTATTAGTATGTGTTCCTACTTTTATAACTGTGTGTGCCTACTTTTATAACTATTTGTGCCCATTTGTATAACTGTATGTGCCTACAATATATAACATGCATGATATGTTATTTTTTTGCAGTAGTGTCTTATCTATAACTATGGATGCCTATTTTTTTATAACTAGAGGTGCTTATTTTTCATAACCAAGGGTGATTATAATATAAAACATGTAAAATGGGTGACTGAGTAGGTTTTTCTACTTTTATAACTGTATATGCCTATTTTTATAACTGTGTGTCTACAATGTATAACATGCATGATATGTTATTTTTTGCAGTAGTGTCTTATTTATAACTATGGATGCCTATTTTTTTTATAACTAGAGGTGCTTATTTTTCATAACCAAAGGTGATTATAATATAAAACATGCAAAATGGGTGACTATTAGTATGTATGCCTATTTTAATAACTGCGTGCGCCTACTTTTATAATTGTGCATACCTATTTGTATAATTGTGTGTGCCTAAAGAGTATAATATGCATGATGAGTTACTTTTTGCAGTGATACATTTTTTAATAACTATGGATACTCATTTTTTATAACTAGGGGCGCTTATTTTTTATAACAAAGGGTGATTATAAATAAAACATGCAACATGAGTGACTGTTAGTAGGTTTATCTACTTTTATAACTGTGTGTGCCTATTTTTATGATTGTATATGCCTATTTTTATAACTGTATGTGCCTGCAATGTATAACATGCATAATATGTTACTTTTTGCAATTGTGCATTTTCTATAACTACGGATGCCTATTTTTATAATTAGGGGTACTTATTTTTCATAACAAATAGTGATTATAATATAAAATATATAAAATGGGTGACCGTTAACATGTGTGCCTACTTTTTTAACTGTGTGTGCTATTTTTATAATTGTATATGCCTACAATATATAACATGTATGATGTGTTACCTTTTGTAGTGGGGCCTTTTTTTATAACTATGGATGCTTATTTTTTATAACTTGGGGTGCTTATTTTTCATAACCAAAGGTGATTATAATATAAAATATGCAACATGAGTGACTGTAAGTAGGTGTGCCTATTTTTATGATTTGGAGTGCCTACTTTTATAATTATGTACGCCAATTTTTATAACTGTGTGTGCCTACAATATATAACATGCATGATAGATTACTTTTTGCAGTGGTGCCTCTTTTTATAACTGTGGGTGCTAATTTTTTATAAGTAGGAATGCTTATTTTCATAACAAAGGGTTATTATAATAATACATGCAAAATGAGTGACTGCTAGTATGTGTTCCTACTTTTATAACTATATGTGCCTACTTTTATAATTGTGTACCTACAATGTATAACATACACGATGGATTACTTTTTGTAGTTGTACCTCTTTTTTATAAATATGGATGCTATTTTTTTATAACTAGGGATGCTTATTTTTCATAACAAATAGTGATTATAATATAAAATATGCAAAATGGGTGACTGTTAGTATGTGTGCCTACTTTTATAATTGTGTGTGCCTATTTGTATAACTGTATGTGCCTACAATGTATAATATGCATGATGGGTTACTTTTTGCTGTAATGCCTTTTTTTTTTTTTTTTTTTTATAACTATTGTGCTTATTTTTCATTACCAAATGTAATTATAATACAAAACATGCAACTGTAAGGAGGTGTGCTATACTTTTATAACTTAGAGCGCCTATTTTGTAATTGTATGTGTCTATTTTTATAACTGTATGTGCTACAATGTATAACATGCATGATGAGTTACTTTTTGCAGTGGTGCCTTTTCTTATAACTATGGATACCAGTTAAAAGCTGAGTTGTAATGAAGTGAGAATAGCTTAATTAAAGTCTCCTTCAATGTTAATCTCAGCCAGAAATAAAATGGTGATGTCTGAGTTTCTGAAGTAGAGATAATATCAAAGGAGATGATTAAACCTTCATTTTCCACCCCTACTGATACTGTTGATAGCTTGAAAAAAACTCTTAAATTTTCTTTCTTCGAGAAACTTAATGCATCATCAACTTTAATCTTGTTTTCTTCAATAAAAATCATCCCAATATTACATCTCAACAACTAAAACAGTCTTTATAAGAAACAAACTTAATGCATCATCAACTTTACATCTTGTTTTCTTCTATAAAAATCACCCAAATATTACATCTTAAAAGTTTGAAAGTTTACAGTAGGGAAAACAATCGATATTTTCTGTCTTATCATAGAATCAATTACCAGTGTTGAAAAAATTGAACTAGAGATCGAATCGGTCAAGTTACTGGTTCACTGGTTTATTGGTTCATGATTAAACCACTGGTCGAATCGGATAACATAATAAATATATAAGAAATTATAAATATATTAATAATTTATCTACATATATATTATACATCAATTAGCACTGAATATAATTAAAAATATAATTAAAGAACATTATAAACTTATTAATTCAAAAAATACAAAGAAAATAGCAAGTTTAATGAAAATTCTTTTAAAAAATTCAAAAATCGGCTCAACCGATTCATATGACCGGACCAACTGATCGGTTCAACCGATTTTTGACCAAGTTTAACCAGTTCAGTTTCCAACTAATTTTTTGAGAAAACCAAACCGGTATAGGGTCCAGTTCCAGGTTCAACCAGCTGGTCCAGTCTGTTTTTCTCAAAACTGTCAATTACAAGAATATATACAAATTGCAGTATCTGCTATACTAGAAAACTAAAATACATAAAGTAGTTACTTAAGAATTACAACAATCCTAGGCACAGTATTTGCTAATTACAATCAATTTATCAAGGCATAGAATATTTTCTAATCTCAATAGTTCCTCTCAAGTGGGAGCATGAAGATCATGAATACCCAACTTGCAAGTTGATGAGTGAAAATAAGAAGGAGGAAGGACCTTAGTAAAGTTATTAGCAGGTTGCAAAGTACTCTAGATGTAGTTGGGAGTAATAAAACCTACCTGAAATGTGTCCTGAGTAAAGTAACAGTCAATCTCAATATGTTCACTCGTGAAAAATAGGATTGGCAGCTTGATTTTCACAATGAAGAATGATCAGTCGAGAAACAGAAACACTAAAATCACAAAGAAGGCATCGCAGCCAATTTAATTCACACAGTGTAATTGCCATAGATCGGTATTTAGCCTCAGCAGAAGATCGAGAAATCATATGTTGTTTCCTGGTTTTCTAAGAAATCGAAAAACCACCTAGAGAAACAAAATAGCCGGTAATAGAATGGCGAGTAATAGGGCAACTGGCCCAATCTGAATCACAGTAGGCAGTGATGATAAGTGGAGAATATGAACGCAACAGAATACCTTGGTCAGGACAACCCTTGAAATAACGGAGGACTCAAAGAGCAGTGTCCAAGTGATCACTCCGAGGGGATTGCATGAATTGTGTAAAAGTATGGACAACATAAGAAAGTTCTAAACAAGTTAGAGTAAGATTAGCTTCCAATCAACTGACAATAGCGATCAAGCATACCAAATAAAGGGCTAGTGGATTTTGCCAGCTTATGATCCGCCTCCATTGGAGTAGAAACAGGTTTTACCTCAGATGAACCTGCCTCATAAATGATCTCAAGGGCATACTTGCATTGAGACAAGTAAGTAACTGTAGGATATCTAGCAACTTCAATCCCAAAAAAATATATCAAAACTCCAAAGTCTTTCATGTGAAATATAGAACTTAAGGAGGCCTTAAATTTGCTTATGGCAAAAGTAGAATTTCCAGTAATCAATAAGTCATCAACATAAATAAGTACACATAAAAAAGTGTCACCAACGTGATATGTAAACAAATAGTAATCATTATACAACTGTACAAACCCAAACTTGCGAAGAGTGGAAATGAGTTCAGATAAACAGTGCCCCTAGTGGGCTTGTCGTAGACTGTACAAGGATTTTTCAGACGAATACTTGTCCTTGAAGTGTGGGACGAAATCTGGGAGGCGGATGCATGTAAATCTCCTCTTGCATATCACCAATAGCACTGTCAAACGGGCCGAACCGGACCGAACTGGACCGGACCGCGTCAAGCCCGCACCTAAACGGTCCGGTCCTGTCCGGGCTTGTTTTTGGCGGGCCAAAATTGTAGGAACCCATATCCGTCCGCACCAAGCCCGCGGGTAAACGGGCTAGCCCACGGGCTTGGCAAAAAAAAAAAGATATTCTTCAAATTTAGTCCCCTAATTATAGTATATTTATATTGAAACACTTAAATACCAAAAAAACTTAAATATTGGTCTAAAATTCAAATATTACAAACCTAAATAAACTATAAACTTATAGACATACATAATAATATTAGAAATAAACAAGATAACAAGTAATTCCCAACACATAAACCGAAATAATTTGTACCAAATAATTCCCAAAACAAAAACCAAAATAAACAAGATAACAACAAACAATCTCCAACAAGAATAAGTACATAATAATTACCCAACAATCATACAAGAATAAACATTTCATAGTATTTATTCTTCAACATAATCTTCATCTTCAGAAACATTCAACAAATTTGAATCCACTTTAGAGGACAATGATTCATTTAACATCGATTCAATTGTTTCTTCATCATTACCTATAAAAATACAAAGTAAATAAAATATTAGTAAATAATAATTATAAATTAAATATAAATGAAGAAAATTTTTACTTACTCTCAGTCTCAGGAGAAATGAAACCATGGAACCAGTTACGTGCACATATTAAACCTTGTACATGTCGGGGAAGAAGACAACTCCTATACTTGTTAAGAACTCGAGCAACAATACTGAATGCAGATTCTGAAGCCACGGTAGTAATTGGAATGCTCAAAATATCGAAGCCATTAAAGCCAATTCAGAAACCTATATGCATTATCTTTCCAAAATGTCAAAACGTCTAATCTTGCAAAATGGCTCCATTCATAATGTGGTTCCTCCAAGTAAATCTCCAATTGAGATTTCCCACTAGTTTTAACAACTTTCCTAGAAAGTGACATAAAATCCTAAGAAAACAAGTACAAATAAAATAGTCAAAAATTAAGTGGCATATGTTTAGGAGATAATATTTAAAGTAGAAAGCATTTGTTTTAAAAAATAAGAAACTTACAACAATATCATCGGTATCTCCACTTCTTTGTGAGCTAGTAGCTTGAGCTTGTGATTGTGATAAAGTACTTGGTGTTTTTGAATATTGTGAAAACAACATATGAAAATGTTTTTTGAGAAGATCCATCTTCTCAGAAACAGTACTTGGATCAAGCGCTTCATAACATGCCTCCACCACTCTCAATTTCACTCTAGGATAAAAAACTGCCCCAACTGCAAGAATGACATTGTAGTCCTTCCAATACTTATCAAACTTAATCTTCATCCGCAAGACCATGTATTTTATGATATCATCAGAATGATCCATATACTTTACCAACATGGTTTCAATTTTCCAAACTTGCTCAAAATACAAGTTAAAAGTTGGATAAGAAGAACCGGAGATCAACTTAGTCATTTCATAAAAAGGACGGAGAAAATCACACATCTTTTGAGCCCTTGACCAATCTTCTTGTGAAGGACAAGACTTGTAATTCCTATCACTTAAAGCAAGACTAGAAAATGCAAGTCGATATTTTAAAGCACCTTCAAGCATTATAAAAGTAGAATTCCATCGGGTAGAAACATCCAATCTCAAATGAACCCTCATTTCTAATCCCACTTGTGTAATACATTCTTCAAAAACTTTCATTCTCCCCTCTGAGCCCTTAACATACTTGATACTTTCTCTAATCTTAGACAAAGCCTCACTAGCTACTTTTAGACCTTCTTGCACAATCAAATTCAAGATATGTGCTGAGCAACGAATATGGAAAAATTCACCATTGCACAACAAACTATTTGGAAACAAAGTTGTTCACGCAGAATATCTTGCATATTATCATTAGAAGAGGCATTATCCAAGGTTATAGAAAATATTTTCTTATCAATCCCCCACTCTTTTAACAAATCATAAACTTTTCTAGACAATTCAACCCCTGAATGTGGGGGTGGAAAATCAGAAAAAGCAAGTATGCAACTATTCATTTTCCATGTAGCGTCAACAAAGTGAGCAGTCAAACAAATATAACCTTCAGATGTGCAAGCAGTCCAAACATCGAAAGTGAGACATATACGACTAGGAACATCGGCTAAAGTTTGTTTCAAGCAAATTTTCTTATTTGTATAAACTTTCCACACATCAGATGCAGTTGTATTCCTTGAGAAGTGTTTCACATCGAGATTGAGATAGGTGAAAATATCTCTAATCCCTTCGTACTCAACAAATGAGAAAGGAAGGTCATGCTTTATGATTGCCAAAGCTATTTTTTCACGAAGAACCTTTTGAGAAATTTTTCTTTTTCTTGCCTTCCCAGTATTATTGTCTATAATCATATCACCCACATCCCGAAATTTAGCCCTTAAAGGAAGACACTTATCTATATGACGCTTAAGAGTAGATGTCCCATGTGTACTCCCCCCTGCAATATACACTTTCTTACAACCAAGACACTCGGCCCTCGGCTTACCATCTTTCTCACCTATACTCCTAGCATATGTCCATACATCTGAACTTTTAGACTTTTTTACCTTTTTTGAAGATTGAGATTGTTCAGCAATTGATTAATCATCACCAACATTTTTATCCATTTTCTGCAGTATTTCAATTCACAAACACATTCACATAGCGAACACTTCACAAACCCAATCACATAAACATTAAAACATGATATAGTGCCCAAGTAAAACATTGAGACACACCATGTAGCTGCACGACATCTTTTATATTTATATTTAAAACGTAGATAGCAGTTCCAAATCAAAGAAATAGTAAAGCATGTCAAGATACATGACCTTCTCTTATTACGCCTATAAGATTAGACTTTTACTAAACAAGCTTTCCATAGTAGCATTTGCACTTTCCATGGTATCATTTCCAGTAAAGTACAGAGTTAAACTTCTCTTATTTCATCAGTACACCATCAGCACTTTAAAACAAGAAGAGATAAAGAAAATAAACATTTTTTTGGTTAAAATAAAGAAAATAAATATCATAAGCGTTACCTACAAACTTATGACTTAATGGTCGGAGTTAAACCAACTTGAATAACATAATAAATCATGGAAAGGCTAATATATGGAGATATATCATTCATTTATGAATAACTAAAATTTCACCAGTGATTTTCTTTTGATGCTTTATAACCATTTTTTCATAGAGTAGAGACATTGGTTCTGATTGGAATAAACTTGATTAATTAGAAAAGTTAGGAAACCTGAAACGATGTATATAGTGTTGGAAGAAATGGATGATCGAGTAGTGAAATGATTTCCCTTTCAATGCATGCTCGATGAACCTGCACAAATTTTAAAGTTGAACCAAATTACAAACAGCATTACATCTTTTTTTTAAATAAAGCTAGAACAGACAAAGTAAAACATAAATGGCATAAATTCACAAACACGGACAAACAAGCACGAACAAACTCAAAAGAACCAAACTAAAAAAAAAAAAAAACCATCTGTAAGGTTAGTTCAAGCATAAGAAATTCCCAAAATCAAATCAATAAACCCACAAAATAATGAAAATCAAATTATTAATTCACCAACCCCAGCAAACTAAATTACTAAATGCAAATGAACTATTGCCGCTTAAGCAAAGACTGTAACTCTTACTTACCGAGTCTGACTTGTTGTCGCCAGAGAGTTCGCGTGCAGAGGTGCGGTGGTTGGGTGCGGCGTGTGGCGTCTGTGCTGCTGCAGAGCGGAGCTGCGGGAGGTGTCGATTGTTCGTGAAGAGTCTGGAGACTTGCGGCTGGTGGGTGGGGACGGCGGCGAGAGGTGAGGGTCGTCGGCTGCGGCTGTTGTCTGCTAAGGATTACTGAAGAAGAAGTCAAAATTGAAGAAGAATGAGAGACAGAGAGAGCCGAGAGACGAGACTGAGATTGAGAGTGAGAGAGGGGAGGAGGCTGCCTGAAAGTTCAAGACAAGAGTATAGGTTATAGGGTTTAGAAACACATTATTTTCATTTGAGTCCCTAAGAAAATAAATAACTTAAATTAGGTCCTAAAATAATTCATATAGATAAGATAATGCCTCACAAACGGGCCAGCTCGCGAATTGGACCGGACAGGCCCGTAAAAACCAGCATAAAAACGGTCTGGTCCGGTCCGGGCTCATTTTTTACGGGCCTAAATTTTAAAAACCATATCCGTCCATATCGCGGACTGTCCGGGCCATCCCGCGGGCTTGAGCCCGTTTTGACAGTGCTAATCACCAAGGAGGAAAGCATTGTGTACATCCACTTAGTGCACCGGCTAATTCCGAACAGAAGCTATTGATAACAGTGTCTGAACAGTAACCATCTTGACAATAGGGACAAATGTCTCAGTGAAATCAACTTTCTCTGTCTGTGTATTTCCAAGAATGACAAGTCTTGCTTTATATAGTTCGCCATTACCATCTGCCCTGTGTTTGATCTTATAGACCTTTTTACTTCTAAGAGCACGTTTCCCAACTAGCAACCGAGTTAATTCCCAAGTGCCATTGTGTTCTAAATCATTAATTTCTTTTTGCATGGCCTCTCTCTACTTTGGATTTGATACAACATCAGAGTATTTTATTGGCTCAGTTTTTGCAGTAATAGATGCTAAAAAATACTTGTGCGGATAAGAAAATTTATCACATATCAGATAATTTGTGACTGGATACAAAGACTTACTTGGAGCTGCCGTTGAACTAGGGAGAGCAGAGACAGAATACGATTCTAGTGAATGTCGAACAGTATTGCACAGATAGTCTTGAAGTTCTGGAAGAATTATCTTTTCCCGAATACTTCTTCTTAAACCTTTATTTGGTGCATTCTCTTCAAAATTCACAATATTTTCTTCATTCGATAGTTTAATTTGCATTAGAGAGGCGTGTGACCCATCTGCATGGAGTAGTCTTGCCGAAGAGGAAGCTATGTCTTAGGATTGGTCCTGGTCTAATGAAGATGATGACGATGCTGGCGCATCCACCCACGTTTGCCCAAACGTGCGTAAGAGGCTGCCATGAGACTTGGTGCGCGGCCCAGTGACGAGAGTCCTTTCTCCTCGGCTAGGCCTCGTGGCTGCTGGACTACGGGCTGCCTTTCCTTGATCCAAAATAGTGTAAGAGCCAATAGTGGTTTTGCCTGCATTAGTTGTGACCGAGGATGATGTTTCATTTGTGTCCATGAAAATTGGAGTTCCAGTACCAAAATTTCCAGTAACATACGGTAAGGTGTCCTCATCAAATATAACATCTCTAAAGATGATGAATTTCTTAATATCATACAACCTCTTTCCTTTCGTTTCATATGGATATCCCAAAAAAATGCAAGGACAACTACGATCTCGAAATTTATCTTTTGGTAAATTGTGATTATGGGCAAAGGCCAAACAACCAAAAATTTTGATTTGAGAATAAGCAGGTGGGTGGCCATGAAGTATTTCATAAGGAGACTTCCCTTTTAAGAGAGAGGAGGGTGCGAGGTTGATAAGGTCACTGACTGTCAAGATATACCCCCCAAAATCGTTTAGGTAAGTTTGCTTGAAATGTAAGGCATGTGCCTCATTTAAGGTATGGCAATGCTTACATTCGATCCGCCATTCTGTTGAGGTGTTCCTACGATCGAAGTTTGATGTAAAAGTCCTCTCCCGTCAAAATATTCTTTTAGACAGATAAATTCTGTTCCATTTTCGATCTTTGCACTGTTAATTGTTCTTCCACATTGAGTGTGTATCATGTTCACAAAATTTTTCAAAGTAACGGAAACTTTCCTTTTTTCAGCCACAAATAAATCTAAACAAATCTTGAATAATCATTAAAAATAGTCAAGAAATAAAATATACCACAAGTAGAAGCAACATTGTAAGGACCCCACATATCACAGTGAATCAAATCAAATATCTCAACAACATTATTAGAACTTAATGGAAATACGTCACGGGTTTGCTTAGCACGCAAACCAATAGCACACAATTCATCCCATTTATTCTTAAATGAAAACTGTCTCAATAACTTTCTTACCACAAGGTTGGACAGATGTCCTAGATGCTTATGCCAAAAATCACTAGAACCAGACACTTGAACGGACCCAACAAATAGATACAATTCCAGAGGCCAGTAGAGAAAAATATGATTCTTCCGCTCACCCACTCCAATCAACATCCTCGAGATACAATCCTATATAATTCATAAATTATCAAATAATGTAATAACACAACCAGTATCATCTATCAATTGTCCCAAGGATATCAAGTTACACTTTAAATTCAAATGTATAAAACATTATTAACAGTATAATTTAGACCCAAACGCACAATTCTTTGTTTCGAACCTACTGTTTCTTGTTAGATCTTTGGACTTAATTCATGTGCACACGTATTTATATAGCATTTGGACATATAGATGTACATGTATTGCTTAATTCAATTACGTGTTTATTATATATACTTTTTGAGACCCAATTAAGTTAATCTATATATTTATATAGGTGGGTCTGTCATCTTAATAAAAGTGTGAGGTCTCTTTATAAATGTGTAGAAATCTAGGGGTTGTATTGCAAAACTATGATGGGTTGTTTAGCAAATACATCTGTATATTAGGGTTATGGTCCTTGATTGCAAGTATGCTTATATCATGTTGGATCTGTAGGCAAAAACAAAATAAAATAAAACTACAGAAATCCACCAACAGGATCTGCACATACTAGAAAAACCGATTGGATAGAAATTACCTTAATGTTTTGATTGTTCGGTGTGGGGCGCTGCTTTTTACGCTTCGCCCTCTACTGGTAACCACGTGACGAACTCCTCTGCAAGCGATCGGGATGCTAGCCCCTTCTGTGTTATGAAAACTGTTCAGAACTGATCCTGACTATCTGGTAATCGGTCGTATTTCGAAGAGAAGAGGCTAGATACTATATCGCCGTTTAGGGTTTTGTTTTTCTTTAATCAAATAAAGGACAGCTGCCAAGAAAAGGTTAACATAACCTTTTATAGTTGTCAATATCAAAACCTTAACTGTCATCTAATGACAGTTTAATCTCGTCTATCTATTCCTATAATTATCCAACTGTTGGATGAGTAATATTAAGTAATTAATTTCATTTATTCAATTAAATAAAATTAATTACTTATTAACTTATCAGAAAATACAATATGAAATCTTAACCTTTTATAGTTGTGAATATCAAAACCCTAACTGTCATCTAATGACAGTTTAATCTCGTCCATCTATTCCTATAATTATCCAACTGTTGGATGAGTAATATTAAGTAATTAATTTCATTTATTCAATTAAATAAAATTAATTACTTATTAACTTATCAGAAAATACAATATGGAATCTTATTCCCCTTTTGTATACGTTCAACGAATCTGGACACAATCTAGATCCATTGAACGTGGACATTATACTCACAAGATCGTCTATGCGTGTGACCCTGTAGGTTCACT
The DNA here is from genome assembly GCA_028651295.1 of Catharanthus roseus. Classification (NCBI taxonomy): domain Eukaryota; kingdom Viridiplantae; phylum Streptophyta; class Magnoliopsida; order Gentianales; family Apocynaceae; genus Catharanthus; species Catharanthus roseus. The sequence goes on along the minus strand of JAPQWS010000001.1, from coordinate 2,131,306 downwards.
TAACGTTGGCAGTGAATGAAAAATGTCCTAGACATTTATTCACAAAACATAAGCAGCCTCTAACAAGACATTATGCTTACCCAAGTTAAGTAAATGCAATAATAACCTAGCATCAGATTTAATATTTAGTCCTTTTGTCACACGATATCCTAATTAAGTACAAGGCATGGACTAAGTCATCCTTATAAAACTTAATTAACCATTTACTTGATCACCAGGCAGACTGTTCTAACAAATAATATTAATAACACCTTATTAAAACTTAATTGAGCACGACATGCATATTTTCCAGTCTTCCTTATCAAAGGGCCCATGGATATCTCTCTCTAAAAGGAGAGGGACAAATCCCTTTCACTATCTCCAATATTCAAGCCATGACAAGAAAATAAGCCAACCAATAGTTATAATAATTACCTAATTAAAAGTGATGTTTGACTATGTCAAAACATATTTTCTCCCCATGCAAGAAACATTAGAAACATTAGGTCGAAGGACAAAAAATATAAAACTGAGAAGAAATACTTATAACTTAAACCCATGCAATATTTCTTCTTCACTTTGGGTCATGTCCAATATAGTATTCTCATTTATGAATTGATTTTATATCTCATATTCATGATCAGTAAAACTTGACCATCAATCAACTTCACACTAGTTTACAAGATGTAATAAACTAGGGACAAATAAGAATAATATTTTATTAGCTATAAGGATTTTACTATCAAGTCACATACTTGATGACCAAGAGCATAAAATACAATTAAAAAATACATGCTTCATAAATCATAAATGTGAGTCAATTGGTCTTAGGTCATATACTAACAATCTCCCACTTTCCCTACCACCAATTTGACATGACTCTCAAACCCATTGACCTAGTATGACTCTCATGCTTAAGTTGTGGGAGTGGCTTTGTCAATGGATCTGCGACATTGTCATTCATGTCTACTTTGCAAATTTTAACATCTCCACGCTCAATAATTTCTCGAATGAGATGGAAACGCCTGAGAATATGTTTGGATCGTTGATGAGATCTAGGTTCCTTAGCTTGTGCAATAGCTCCTGTATTATCACAATATAGGTCCACTTCACAATGCTAGGAATTACACCTAGTTTTGTGATGAACTTTCTGATCCAAACTGCCTCCTTGGCTGCATTAGAAGCAGCTACATACTCAGCCTCTATAGTAGAATCGGCCACGGTATCTTGCTTTGAACTCTTCCAGCTCACAGCACCTCCGTTCAAACAAAACACAAATCCAGATTGTGATCTAAAATCATCTACATCAGTCTAAAAGCTAGCATCCGTGTAACCATTTACAACAAGCTCTCCTTCCTGACCTCCGTAGATAAAAAACATCTCTTTATTCCTTCTTAAGTACTTGAGAATGTTTTTTACTGCAGTCCAATGCGGTTCACCAGGATTTGACTGGAATCTGCTAGTCATGCTTAATGCATACGAGACATCTGGGCGAGTACATAACATGGCGTACATGATAGATCCAATTGCAGAAGCGTAAGGAATCTTACTCATGCGTTCTGTATCCTCCCTTGTGGTAGGACTTTGAGACTTACTGAGTTTAACGCCATGTGACATTGGCAAGAATCCTCTCTTAGAGTCTTGCATACTGAACCTTTTCAGTACCTTGTTAATATATCCACTCTGACTTAGGCCAATTAGGTTTTTAGATCTATCTTGATAGATCCTAATGCCTAGAATATAGGCTGCTTTGCCTAAATCTTTCATTGAAAAACACTTTCCTAACCAAGTTTTTACACTTTGCAAAGTGGGGATGTCATTCCCAATTAACAAGATGTCATCGACATAGAGTACTAAGAAGACTACTGCATTTTCTGTAACCCTTTTGTAGACACAAGGTTCATCATCATTCTTGATGAAATTGAATTCTTTAATTGCTTCATCAAAATGAAGATTCCAACTTTGAGATGCTTGCTTCAAGCCATAAATGGATCTTTGAAGTTTACACACTTTACTAGAATTCAAAGGATGAATAAAACCTTCAGGTTGTGTCATATACACATCCTCTAGTAGATTTCCATTAAGAAAAGCAGTTTTAACATCCATTTGCCATATTTCATAATCATAATATGCTGTAATGGCAAGTAGAATTCTAATTGACTTAACATTACAACTGGAGAAAAACCTTTTCATCATAGTCTATACCATGAGTTTGTCTAACCTTTTGCTACCAATCATGCTTTGTAAGTGTGCACATTGCCATCCATGTCAGTTTATTTTTTTTTTTTTTTGAAAACTCATTTACACCCTATGGTCTTGCAACCTTCAGGTGGATCAATCAAAGTCTAAACTTGATTATCATGCATGGATTGCATTTCTGATTTCATAGCCTCTAGCCATTTGCTAGATTCAGAACTATGAATAGCATCGTGGTAGGAATTTGGTTCACCTTGATCAATAAGATCAATATTATGATCCTCAGTCACAAGAAATCCATATCTCTGTGGTATCTGAGAAATCCTACCAGACCTTCTTGGTCCTTGTGCCAAAGGTTCAGGCTCAATATAAATACGTGAGTCCAACTGAGTATCCATACTCGGTTCAGAAATGGTCTGCTGTCCTTGAGCTTCTTCAAGATGGATTCTACTTCCACTAACTCTTTTGGAAAGGAATTCCCTTTCAAGGAAAATCCCATTCCGAGAAACAAACACTTTGTTTTCAGATGGAAGATAAAAATAGTATCATTTAGTTTCCTTAGGATATCCCACAAACAGACACTTATCAGATTTGGGTGCTAGTTTTTCAGATAATGATTGCTTCACATAAGCATCACATCCCCAAATTTTGAGAAATGCTAAACTAGGTTGTTTCCTGGTCCATATCTCATATGGTGTCTTCTGAACAGCTTTAGATGGAACTCTATTTAATATGAATGTAGCAGTTTCTAGAGCATAACCCCGAAAAGAAATCGGAAGATCCATTTGACTCATCATAGATCGAACCATATCCAATAGAGTTCGATTTCTGCGTTCAGACACACCATTCCATTGTGGTGTTCCTGGTGGAATTAATTGTGATACTATCCCACAATTTTTTAGATGTTCGTCAAACTCTTGGCCTAAGTATTCACCACCTCGATCTGATAGAAGTAATTTGATACTCCTTCCAAGTTGATTCTGTACTTCATTTTGAAATTCCTTAAACTTTTGAAAGGAATCAGATTTATGTTTCATTAGATAGACATAACCATATCTACTAAAATCATCTGTGTATGTAATGAAATAATGAAAACCTCCTCTGACTTGTGTGTTCATTGGCCCGCATACATCAGTATGTATAAGTTTCAATAAATCGGTAGCCCTTTCACTTTGTCCTGTAAATGGACTTTTAGTCATTTTGCCCAATAAACAAGAATCACATTTTTCATAAGACTCAAGGTCGAATGAAGATAAAAGTCCATCTTGATGAAGTTTGGATATGCGTTTCTCATTTATATGGCCCAAACGACAATGCCAGAAGTAAGTTTGATTTAAATCATTAGATTTAAATTTCTTTTTATTTGTGTTATAGATGGGCTTACTAATGGAATCATGTAGGTTAAGAATGTAAAGTCCATTACATAAAGAGGCATCCCCATAGAAAATACCATTTTTATAAATAAAACTTTTACCATTCTTAGTATTAAACTCAAAACCATCAATATCTAAACAAGAAACTGAAATGATGTTCCTACTCATAGCAGGAACATAATAACAATCTTTAAGTTCAATTATAAGCCCAGTAGGTAAAAGTAAATCAAATGTCCCTACAGCTACAACAACAACTTTTGCTCCATTTGCAACTCGTAGGTTCACCTCTCCCTTTGCCAAAGATCTACTCATTTTGAGTCCCTGCACATTTACACAAATGTGAGCTCCACATCCGGTATCTAATACCCATGAAGTAGGAGTAGACATATTAACTTCTATAACGAAAATACCTGAAGCGGCAGTCTCACTGGCCGTTTGCTTATTCTTTATATAGCATTTGGACATGTAGATGTACATGTATTGCTTAATTTAATTATGTGTTTATTATATATATATATATTTTAGACCCAATTAAGGTAATCTATATATTTATATAGGTGGGTCTGTCATCTTAATAAAAGTGTGAGGTCTCTTTATAAATATATAGAAATCTAGGGGTTGTATTGCAAAACTATGATGGGTTGTTTAGCAAATACATCTATATTTTAGGGTTATGGTCCTTGATTGCACGTATGCTTATATCATTAGCCACCTCTAAAAGTCTCCATCTCTTTGAGGAAATCAGGCTACGTACGTAACAATCAGAGGATTCAAACCCAATCTTCAAATCAATCAATTGCCATGAATCAAGGTACACATTTCGATTTGTTATTCTAAATAATCTATTAAATAAGGTTAATTCTTGGGTTTTATTTATTTAATTCCATCAATGGTATCAAAGCCTCCTTACATTAAAGATTATTTGGATTCTTGTTTTTTGGTATGTTTTTCTGAAATTGGTTTCCATTTTAGGAAAGAAAAAAAAAATTTTGCCTGATCCTAATTTCTGCTATGGATTCAATTAATCTGAAAAAAAAAATTTTTTTTGCGCTGCCATTGGGTTCCGTCTTCTTCTTTCTCACAAAAAAAAAAAAAAAATAGAGGTTTTTGCCATATGATTCTTGGTTACCTTTGTTAAAGAGATTCTGCCGCTGCTTTTTTCTGTTCTCAAGTTTATGAGAAAAAAAGAAATTCTGCCAAGCAAGCTTTTGTAGCCATGGCGGTTGAGCAGCGTTTATTTATTTCTCTGGTTTTATTTTTCATAGGATGATTGCATGATGCAAGTATATATCACCAAGGGTTATAGTATTGATTGTTTTTTGGTTTCGGCTTGGCAATATGCATGCCTGACCTTCATGTCTCTGGTTTTTTGTGCGGATAAAAATATATATATTGAAGCTTGTACGAGTTTTTGGTCTGTGGTTTTTTGTGCAAGCATGGGATTAATTCTATATTATATTATCATATTGTTTTTTTATATGTTTTTTTATATATATCATCATTTATATGTCAATATATATATGGTTATTTATATATTATACGTGATTTTGTATGTGTCATAATTTATTTGTTAATCCTGAATTCTTATACATACATAATATGAGAAAAATATGTAATTAAAGTTTTTCTTATATTCATAACAACTTAAGTTGATTTAATGAGCATGTCTAGTAGCTTTATATCGATTGGTGGAAGTGGCATCCTATCAAAGTAGGCTCTCCCATAAAAATCTTTCGATAATGAACTACTTAGATGTCATATTTTGTATTTCTTATGCGGGTAGCAATCGGCCCAAATGAAGATTGTTATTGTCAGGCTGAGAATTACAAACACATGTAGTGATGAACATGTAATAGTTAGTATGTGTTAAGTCGGCCCAAAGGAAGGCTTGATACTTGACTGGATTTTACTATTAGTGCTCGATTATTACATCAAGAAAATAACTTGCAAGCTAACTCTTTGTCCAAAGACTAGACTAGGTGTTGCACCGATATTCTTGTGATCAGATTTGTTATGAATATAGCCCATGAATTGTTAAAGTTTTATATATATGAGTGAGCTTTATTTATTTTTGTTATATTATGTTTTATGTTACAATTTCTAGTATCTTTGTTGCTCAATTATCTGCTAATTTGAGTAATATTCCGCCATTAAATGGTACCAACTTTAAAGCTTGGAAAGATAAGGTTGCGATTCATCTTGGTTGTCTGGATCTAGACTTGGCCATTAGGGAGCCACGACCAGCTGAGCTGATGGATACTATTACCTCCGAACAACGGAGGGAAATGGCTCAGTGGGAACGGTCAAATGGGTTAATTCTAATGATCATGAAGAGTACAATTCCAGATACTTTTCTTGCTAACGTGACAGATGAGAATAATTCAGTTAAATTTCTCAAACAGTTAGAACAACGCTTTATAAAAAGCGAAAAGGCAGAGATTATTACGCAATTCGTAAACTCACTGCTATGAGGTATATTGGTTCGGGAAACATTAGGGAATACATTCTCGAGATGTCTCATATTATATCAAAACTTAAGACACTGAAGTTGGATCTTCCTGATGATCTACTGGTGTACCTTGTTTTGATATCTCTTCCTCCTCAATTTGGCCAGTTTGAGATGAGTTACAACTGTCAAAAGGATAAATGGACAGTCAATGAACTCATCTCACATTTAGTGCAAGAGGAAGAGAGAATGAGACAACGTAAGGTCGAGATTGTTAATCTCACTTTCTCAAAAGGTAACAAGAAAAGAAAGGGCAAAATGACAGCGGATATATCGGTGGAGAAAAAACAGAAGGAACAGTTAAAATGTTTTTTCAAAGATCCCTCTCATGTTAAGAAGGAATACCCCAAGTATCACGCATGGCGTGTAAAGAAAGGTACGCTTCTAACTTTTGCCTGTTCAGAGGTTAATTTAGTTTTAGTACCAAGATATATTTGGTGGTTAGATTCGGCTGCCACTACTCACATAAGTATATCTATGTGGGTTGCTAGAGTTACCGCCAACCAAGGGATGATGAAAGATTCATCTATAAGGGAGATGGCAGTACGGCAGAAGTTCAAGCAATAGGCAATTTTAAATTATCATTAAAGACTTGTTTATTTTTAGAATTAAAAGAGACATTCGTTGTATCTTCATTTAGACGGAATTTAGTTTCTATTCCTGTTTTGGACAAAGAAGGTTTTTTCTGTTCATTTGGTAATAGACAGTGTCGTCTCTATTTTGATTCTAAATTGTTGTGAACTGGTTTTTTATATCCTCATGATAATTTATATAAGCTTGAGACTACTTCTTCTAATGAATCCTTGCATTTAAGTACACGTGGTACCAAAAGAAAATTAACTAATGAGAACTCCTATTCATTATGGCACAAACGATTAGGTCATATCTCCAAAAGGAGAATTGTCAGACTTGTGTCTGAAGGAATTCTTGAAACACTTGACACTTCGGATAATACAATATATGTCAAGTGTATTAAAGGTAAATTAACAGACAAGAAAAGAGTAGGTGCGAGAGAGCTAAAGATGCCTTAGAACTAGTATATACAGATATATGTGGACCATTCTCTGTGGCTTCTTGGAATGGTCAACAGTACTTTATAACGTTCATAGACGATTACTCTCATTATGGTTACCTATATTTGATACATGAGAAATCAGAGGCCTTGGATAGGTTCAAAACATTTAAAGTTGAAGTTGAAAATCAACTAGGCAAAATGATTTAATCCATCAGATCTGACTGTAGAGGTGAATATTACGACAGAAATGACGGTTCAAGTGAACAACGTCCAGGGCCATTCGCCAAATTCTTAGAAATGTGAGGGATCGTCCCTCAATATACTATGACGGGGTCACCTAGCATGAATGGAGTTGCTGAGAGATGAAATAGAACCCTTAAGGACATAGTAAGAAGTATGATTTATCATACTAATTTACCAGAATCGCTCTGGGGGGATGCACTTAAAACTACAGTCTATATACTTAACAGAGTTCCAACTAAAGCAACAACAAAAACCCCATATGAGTTGTGGACAGGTAAGAAACCTGTCTTAAGACATTTAAGGGTATTGGGATGTCCAGCTGAGGCAAGGCCTTATAGGCCTAATGAGAAGAAATTAGATGAAATAACAGTTATTTGCTATTTTGTTGGACACTCTAAACAATCACGGGGTTACAAGTTTTATAATTCCCAAAACAAAACATTTTTTGAGACGGGAAATGCTCAGTTCTTTGAGAATATTGAGGTTGGGAGGGAAAATAAGGCAAGAAACTTTGTCTTTGATGAGAACTCAGTTCTCGTTCCTAGTGTTGTTCTTGAACATGTGCAGGTTCTCGTACCTGATCTTGTTAAAAAACAAAATTCAGTATAAGACAATGTTGTGCTTCCTCATAATATAGATCAACAGGCTTTGCCTGAAATTGATCATCCGGTCGCTCCTCAACCTTTTGTTCCTATGGAGCAACCTCAACAACCTCAAGAATCAGTGCCCTTAAGAAGATCCATTCGAGAAAGAATAAGCGCAATTTCAGATGATTATGTTGTGTATCTTTATAAGCATATGGAAAGCATTGACTCGGCAAAAGATGATACAATCACCTTTTGTCAAGCCATTGAAAGCTCAAATGCTCGTAAATGAATAGATGCCATGGGTGAAGAAATTCAATCCATGAAAGGCAATGACGTGTGGGATCTCGTTCCTTTGCTAGAAGGTGTGAAACCAATTGGTTGTAAATGGGTTTTTAAAACCAAAAGAGATTCACAAGGCAATGTGAAGAGATATAAAGCGCGTCTAGTCACTAAGGGATTCACTCAAAATGAAGGAATTGACTACAAAGAGACTCTCTCCTGTTTCTTCGAAAGACTCTTTTAGAATAATTATGGCACTAGAGGCACATTTTAATCTTGAGTTACATCAAATAGATGTCAAAATAGCTTTTCTCAATGGGAACATTGATGAGACAATTTATATGGTACAACCTGAAGGTTTAGAATCCAAAAATTTTGAACAATTAGTTTGTAAACTTAAGAAATACATCTATTGGCTCAAACAAGCCTTTCGTCAGTGGTACTATAAATTTCACAATGTGATATTATCTTTTGGTTTTGATGTAAATGTTGTGGATGATTGTGTATCACAAGTTCTGTAAAAATAAGTATATTTTTCTAGAACTTTATTTGGATGATATCTTGCTTGCTAGTAACGATGTACGTTTAATTGCAAGAAACTAAGAAATTTCTCTCGAAGCAATTTGAGATGAAAAATCTTAGTGAAGCATATTTTGTATTAGGAATCCAAATTCATCCAGATCGTTCTCGAGGAATTCTTAGATTATCACAAAAGGGATACATCGAGAAGGTATTACAACAATTTGGAATGCGAGATTGTAAACCGCTTGATACTCTGGTGGCCAAAAGAGATAAGTTTAATCTCAAACAGTGTCCTAATAATGACTTTGAATTCAAGAAAATGAAAGGTATTCCTTATGCTTCAGTATTTGGAAGCCTTATATGTGCACAATTCTGCAGTCGTCCAGACCTTGCATTCATCGTTGGTATGCTGGGCAGATATTTGAGTAGTCTGGGTCCTGCACATTAGATAGCAGCTAAGCAGGTCATGACGTATTTGCAGAAAACAAAACATTATATGCTTACTTATAGAAAGTCGGATAAACTTGAGATCATTGAGTATTCAGATTCTAACTTAAGTGGATGTCAAGATAGCATGAGATCTACATTAGGATATATTTTTCTGCTATCTGAAGGGGCAGTATCATAGAAAAGTGTCAAACAAACACTCATTGCCTCTTCAACTATAGAGGCAGAATTTTTAGCATGTTTTGAGGCATCAACTCAAGCTATTTGGCTGCGTAAGTTCATTACAGAACTGCGTGTGTTGACAATATTGAGAGACCACTTAAATTATTTTGTAATAACAAATCTGCAGTCTATTTTTCTAACAATAATAGGAGTTCAAAAAAATCTAAGTATATAGACCTCAAGTTTCTATTTGTAAAAGAGCGAGTTCAGAATGGTATAGTTAGTATTGAGCTTATTGGGTCACGCTCCATGCTTGCGGATCCGCTAACTAAAGCATTGACACCGAAGGTCTTTACAGAACATACTACCCATATAAGTGTTGTATCTTTAGATGGTGTCTAAATTCAGTGGGAATCTATATATATTTATGTTCATATTTTATTTATTATTGTTAATGTGACAATAGTTTTCTACCATTCGCTCATTAGGATTATGTTGTTGGGTTGTTCATTTCCTATTTATATGTTAAAGCGATCTCAATTTTATTGGACCAGTTGGAAATAAGTATGCATAGATTACACTCACATGTAATTTCCATGCTACACATCCACACTCAACTCAGGTTATTTAGTTGAATCAATGCATGTGACCAATGATGGGTTTAACTATTCTTTTAATGCAGTGAAAGTCCCTTTGATCCTTGTCTTAATGAAATTAATGCACAGATTTGGTTTAAGATGACAAATTAAAGTACGCTAGATACTACAGTGACAATCATATAATTGTTTGGACAAGTACATACATGAATGTTAGTCCAAGTGGGAGATTGTTAGATCTTTGGACTTAATTCATGTGCACATGTATTTATATAGCATTTGGACATGTAGACGTACATGTATTGCTTAATTTAATTTTGTGTTTGTTATTATATATATATATATATTTTGAGACCCAATTAAAGTAATCTATATATTTATATAGGTGGGTCTGTCATCTTAATAAAAGTATGGGGTCTTTTTATAAATATGTAAAAACCTAGGGGTTGTATTGCAAAACTATGATGGGTTGTTTAGCAAATACATCTATATATTTGGGTTATGGTCCTGGAGTGCACGTATGCTTATATCATTAGCCACCTCTAAAAGTCCCCATCTCTTTGAGGAAATCGGGCTGCGTACTAACAATTAGAAGATTCAAACCCAATCTTCAAATCAATCAATTGCCATGAATCAAGGTACACGTTTCGATTCGTTATTCTAAATAATCTATTGAGTAAGGTTAATTCTTGGGTTTTATTTATTTAATTCCATCATTTCTATCCCATTTGGTAAACTAATTATGTAGGGATCAGTAGTTTGTAAATTTTCGTCCACTCATATGGTGTGAACATCCCGAGTCTAAAATCCACTCATTTTTTCTTACCGGAGAGTTTATCAGTATTTGCTTGGTTGTTGAGCAATGTCAACAAAGAGCCACATTGTTCATTGGACAAGCCTGGAATTGCAGAGAAAGAAGCTCCATTGGTTGTTGCGCTACCGTGCGCTTGCTTGGAGAAAGAAGCTCCATTGTTGTTGTTGTCGTTGCTGATGACGAGGTCAAAAGTGGCGTTTGCCCAGCCGCGACTTCTACTGCTTCTGTCCCAAAGGCCTCTCTATCTCTGGTATTTCTTCCACTGTCGTGGCCTTGCCCAAATCCACCGCTGCTAGCTCAATTTTTCTCGCCCCACCATTCGAGAAATCTGACAAGATGGTGGTAATTGGACATATGTATTGGTTTGTGGCAGTGAGCATAGCTCAATTTTTGGAAAATAGAGGATGTTGCAGGCAACGGCTTGGTGATAACAGCAAAAGCACCACCAGTGGCAACTTTACCAATTTCTTCCAATGCCGCACGGGAAGGTTGACGATGTTGTTCTTCTTTGCATATGCATGGAAAGACTTATTTGACCTTAGGCAAAGGTTCTTCTTGAATTATGCATGAAACAATGGTACTGTGGGCATCATTTAATCCTATAAGAAATTGGTAAACTTGCTCCTCTTCCTGTTCTTTGATTATAAAAGGAGTGGTGTCAGACATAGGCAATTGCATATAATTTTGCAATTCGTCCATATCTTTCACAAGCGGGAGAATAAACATTCACCGAATCTCTCCCTTGTTTACAGTTTGCCAAAGATGCTTTTAACTCGTATTTTCTTGGTATGTTTCCTACTAAGAATCATTCCTTTAGGATCCACAACTCATCTGCCTGTTCTGAATGGTTCATAGACGACTGAAAATATGGTTCGATTGTTTTGAGGATCCAAGGGTTAACTAAAGTATAAATCTCCCATCATTCCTCCTCTTTATCCAGATCAACTTCAGGAATTGCGATAGTGCTATCAATAAATCCAATTTTTCTTCGAACGAAGAGCCAAACGCACCGCTTTGGCCCACTCGATATAATTGTTATCCTTTAATTGAACCTAGGTTATAATTTGTCCAAATCCATCAGAAAATGCACATAGTAGGTATCCTGTGAAACAGGATTTTCTTCCTTCATGTGCCAATCAGCACCAATTTCCTCCATTTCTCTGTCCTTACTCATTTTTAAGAAATAGTGGGCTCTGATACCATGAAAATTTGAAAGTTTCTAGTAGGAAAAACAATCGATATTTTCCTTCTTATCATAGAATCAATTACAAGAATATATACAGGTTTCAATATCAGCTATACTAGGAAACTAAAATACATAAAATAGTTACCTAAGAAATTACAACAATCATAGGCACAAATATTTGCTAATTACAATCAATCTATTAAGGTAAGGGAATATTTCCTAATCTCAATATTTCCTATATCTCAACAACTAAAACAGTCTTGACAAGAAACATTAACCATATTCTATCAACTGGTGGAGGTGGAAAAGGAGAGAGGAAGATGTGGAAGAAGCTACATAAACTCATCATCTCCATTTCCTGCTGCATCCCAGTCGCAGCAGTGATCAAGATCATCTTGATATTCATCTATTTCTTGTACCAAATAATAAAATAATAATAATAATAATAAAAATAAAAATAATAACAACAACAACAGTCAATCTCCTTCTAGTTCTTCGTCTTCTCTTTCTATTCATCATTGCGTTTTCTTCAACTCTACTCATCATCATGATCAAATAAATAATAATTATAATATTCTAGTAGGTAAATAGATGTCTTCAAAGATGAGAATTATGCAAGGAGAAGATAGAAGCGCGTGGGGGTGGGGTGAAAGTGTAGAGTTTTAAATTATAAAACCTAATTAAAAATACATACTTGTACTAATTGGGTACACCTTACTAGGTGTATTTGAATCCATGGTATAACAATCTATTTTTTGATTATGGTATATTTTTTTAATTTTGAAACTGATAAAAATATAAATAAATTATATTAATCATATACTAAGTTTTTTTTTTTATCAATTTTAATGATTAGATTTGGACACAGGTGCAATTGGATTAGAAATTAGATTGAAAACAATTGATATTTTTTTCTGGATTTTCATAATTCCCTTTATAAGGGGGTCGATAAAGGCAACTCGGGTTTCTATAAAGATAACTCGAAAAAATTCAAAAATTTTCATTTTCACCTAAAAACTTCCTGTCTCTAAAAAAAATCCCTATGCACTCTCTAGGACTCTTCACTTCAATCTCATATCTTGGAAGATCAAACCATCAAAATTCAAAAAAAATGTTAGTTCTTCAATCTATTCTCATTGATTTACAAACTTATCAGTTTAGATCATGAAAATATGCCTTTAATTTGATAAAAATCACACTTTTAAATTTGAATTTTTTCTGCCGAAATCGGGTACTTTCGCCTGCCTAGGCGAAAGTGTTTGGTGACTTTCGCCAGGCCAAACGAAAGGTCACCAATCCTTTCGCAGGCTCGGACGAAAGTCCACGTGCACTTTTGTTCAGCCCTGAAAGTGCATAAAGAATTTTGATTTTTTTTAATTATAAATTTAATTTTTTTGTTCATAAATAATTATTTGAATTGTTAATTAATTTTATATATGTAAAATGGGTGTGCCTAGTTGTTTAAAATATTTTATGTGATAATTTTTATTGTTAATATGATAACGAATTATGTTTTTGTGAACAATATAAAATGAATTATTGTTAGTGAGAAGAAATAAAATAGGATATAACGGAAATGAAATAATAAATCCTGGTAAGATCAATAAAAAAGTAATAATAAATGTTATTTCAAATGTTATTTAATTTTTGTCTATGTAGAGTAAATGTAACTAGTTTAAAATTGTTTGCTTATAATTATGTGTTTAATAGAAAATGTGTTATGTAATTGCTAAACTATTTGAATTTTAATTTAAATTCATCTTTATTCTTGGCCTTAGGTTTAGGGTTTAGGAGACAAGATCGAATAATATATAAATTAATAAGTATTACTAAAGAATATTAGTGATGGATAATAATAATATGAAAGAAATAGTAGAAATGAAATAACAAATCCCGATAATAAAAAATAATAAAATAATAATATATGTTAAAATAAATGTTCAAATATATGATGAACAGCTATTAATGAGTTTGAATATATAATAGATGGTTCGACCAGGTAGACGTAGAGGCGATGATGATCTTGGTCCTGTCACGGACAGGACTGGTATAGTTCATTGTTACAGCTCCATCTAAAGGTCACCAAAAACTTGATCGGGATTTTTCTAATTAAAGTTTTAACCCAATACTTGCAAGTGCACAAGATCAATGTAATACGGAAGTATAAGGGTATGGAACCATAAAGAAACACTTGATTATTTAAATTATTATCTTCCTAAATTAATTTTATAAAAATAAGAATGAGATTTTATTATTATTTCTAAATTAATTAAAACTAATGAATAAAATAAATAAATTGAAACTAACAAGATATTAACCAAAGAAGATGATTTAGAACATTGAATCCACAACTAACCTATATAACAATAGTTTAATTTTATTTAGGAGAAAAGATTAAACATTCATGTGGTGATCTAGGCTACAAGCTTCGATTCTTTAAAGAAACATATTGTGTTTAAATGCATGACATAATCTATCTAACCATTCGCATGACTTATTCATTCCTATGACATAAATCATCTAAAATTAGCATGAACTATTCAATTCTAAAACCCACAATATACTTGCAGAAATCACATATCTCTCATACTCAAGACTACAAGAATTAAGCATGGATAAAAATATCAACTAACCCAAAATAATTATTCTACAAGAACAATCACAAATAATTAATTGCATCAAACCAATAAAACATCCCAAGATATGTAATCAGATAAATAATATAATAAATCTCCAAAAATAAAATAAACCAAAATTACATTGCTAGAGTTTCATCAACATTCTAAAAAGAGAATTAGTTCATGGTTAAAAGGGAAAGAAGGAACCAATTTGTAGATCATGGCTTTTTCTTCTTCAAATTGTGGCCTTGCGGCTGCTTTTCCTTTTCTCTCATTGCAGCTCTGTCTCCCTCTGAATCTCTCCTCTTTTTCTTCTTGATCTTCCCTCTCTTCTTGTGTGGCTCTTCTATATATAGACAAAAGAGAAGCAAAATCCTAATCCTTAAAGGATTCAACTAAAATCCTAACCCTTAAATGATTCAAATACTGCAGCTTCCTTTTACCAAATTTAATATGGAATCTTTATTTACCATTTTTTTTTAGAAATCTGCACAAAGATAAATAAAATAAATTAAATATAACAATTATGACTAATAAATAAATAAAATATTTTTAAAGGCTAATAATTAAAACTTAAGGTGTTTATTTGTATTAAAAATTGACTCTATCAGTACTAAGGGGCGACATAGAACCTCCGACCTCCCTGCTCCTCCTCCCTGCGAGGTCATATAGTGGGAGCATGTAAGTATGGATCATATACTGTGTTTGGGGGTGTAAAGGTGGATGTGCAGATCCATATGACTCATAGGGCATAGGGGTGTGAAATAGATGGGGTTGGAAGGAAGGTCGAGATCTAAAAGGTACGGCCGGTGGTTGGGTAGAAGACCCGGGTTCACTTGTACCATGATGGAAACCAGGTGCAATAGGGGTAGGAGTAGCAGGGAGGTCGAATGTACTATATCGTTCCTTCACACCTGTCATATCCATGACAGGACCAAGATCATCTCCTCTATGGCTACTAGGTCGAACCATTTATTATTTATTCAAATTCGTTAATTGTTGTTTATCACATATTTACTTTAGCATCTATTATTATTTTATTATTTATTATTATCGGGATCTATTATTTCATTTCTAATATTTCTTTCGTACTATTATTATTCATCACTAATATTCTTTAGTAATATTCTTTATTAATAGTTATTAGTTTATATATTATTCAATTTTACCTAAAATTTATTATTATCGGGATCTATTATTTCATTTCTAATATTTCTTTCGTACTATTATTATTCATCACTAATATTCTTTAGTAATATTCTTTAGTAATAGTTATTAATTTATATATTATTCAATTTTACCTACTAAACCCTAAATCTAAGGCAAAAAATAACGATCAATTCAAATTAAAATTCAAATAGTTGAGCAATTACATAATACGTTTCCTTATTAAACATATAATTACAAGCAGACAATTTTAAACTAGTTACATTTACTTTTACATACACAAAATTCATTTTATATTATTCACAAAAACATATTCATACTCATATTAACAATTAAAAATTATCACATAAAATATTTTAAATAACTAGTCACAGTCATTCTACATATACAAAATTAATTAACAATTCAAATAACCATTTATGAACCAAAAAATATTAATTATAAAAAAAAAATTAAAATGCACTTTCGCCAGGCTGGACGAAAGTAAAGTGCATGGATACTTTCGTCCAAGCCAGCGAAAGTATGTGAGTACTTTCGTCTGGCCGGGCAAAAGTATCCATGCACTTTCGGTTCAGGCAGGCAAAAGTGCTTAAAAACAGCAAAAGAAAAATTTTTAAATGTCCGCTTTTTTAATATTAAAGGGATATTTTCACGATCTAAACCGATAAAATTGTAAATAAATGAGAATAGATTGAAGAACTAACATTTTTTTTCAATTTTGACGATCGGATCTTCCAAGATCTGAGATTGAAGTAAAGAATCCTAGAAAGAGTTTAGGGAAGAGGGAGGAAGTGTTTAGATAAAAATAAAATTTTTTGAATTTTTTCGAATTATCCTTATAATTTCCGAATTCACTTTACTTATACCCTTTTAATTTTCAAATCTAATCTAAATGCACCCAAAAATGTTTTTGCGTAAATTTGTATGCCAGTTGAGCCTACAGCCCTTCCCTCCTTTTCCTCAAACGGGCGCACCCGAAACGCCACCGGATTTGCTCCGAAGCGCCGGCACCGCTTCGTGGCCGGAGGAATTTCCGACCATCTTTTATGGAGGCATATCCTGCCCAGAACCGCCTATCTCCATTCCAGTTCATGAACTCCCTCTCTTCCAAACTCCGGCCACCACTTCTCCTCCGGGCCTCAACCACTGCTGCCGCTACATTCAAGCCTTTTTCAGCTGCACCGTTAACCCTTACGACCGCCTCTCCTCCGCCTGCTCCTGAAGACAACTCAGTTGTTGTACCTTCTGAACCACCAATTAGACGGAACAGCAGAAAAAAGAATGCTAATAATGCAGTTTCACAAGCTCAGCTCAGGGGTAATTGGTTGGACTCCCTCTCTTGCCCATTTCCTCCGGAGAATGGTAAAGAAATTTTGAGCTCAGACCCGAATGGAGTTGCCAATGCAGCATCAGAATGGGTTATTGGTATCGACCCAGATGTGTCTGGAGCTGTAGCTCTTCTGAAACCGGATGAATCTGCTCAGGTAATTGGCCTCATACTTTTTATATGTCTATTATAATTCAAGAGACGTTACGATGTTCCCGAATGAATGAAACTTTTCCATTTGAACCAAAACAAAGGAAAAAAGTTTAAAAAGTGAATTTTAGTGTTACTATTTAATTGGTAAGATGTTCCCTAATGAATGAAACTTTTCCATTTGAACCAAAAAATGAAAAAAAGTTAAAGTTTGAATTTTTAGTGTTTTATTAGTATATTCCTCTGTGCGTTTACCAGTTTGATTTTTTTTTTTTTTTTTATTGGCTTTCCCAAGTATTCTTTTAATTTTGGTTATGAAAGATTTTTATAATTTTTTTGTTTGTGCTTATGATTATAGTAAATCCATAATTGTGAACACAATTCAAGTTTTTTCCTGGAAAAATGGTATAGTATCTGTATTACGATGAGTACTATTATCTTACTAACAAGATCAGCTGATTTGAAATTGAAGAAAAAAGTAATATTGCAGAGAAAGATTGTTCTTATGAAAAAGCTATTTCTTTAAATGGATAAACATATATATATATATATAATGCTATGTGATGGCAGATGGATTTTATTTACTACAGGGACTTCTCGCATGTATTTATTATGAGTATGGTGGGAGAGTTTTGGTTCATTCATCTATCTTTGTTCATAGGCACATGAATATTTATAAGAGGAAGAGGAGAGGGATTTAGAACCCTGGTTTGTCTTTATCTTAGATATAAACACATTGCAGACCTACAAACATGAGTTGTCGAGGTTTCTCTGGTCCTCTTTGTTGTAAGGACGGGAGTTTTCATGTAGGTCATTTGACAAACCACAGACAATTCTCTCTTGGTGGAAGGCAGTACATAGAAGAGCTGCAACTGCAGCTTTCTAGTTTTAAACGGATGAAATGACTGGGATTGTTTACAATTCTTTCCAATTTCTCGGATATTTAATACTTATTTGGTTTTGCAATGAAGTTAAGCATTGTCAATTCTAAAGTTTGGTGTTGCTTCTCATATGCTGCATGCTTCATACTTAGAGATGCCATCTTTGTTTTCTAAAAACTATATTACTTGAACAGTGACCCAGCATCGTGCTTAGGCACATGAATATTCACCATCTTTCAATTTTTTACTTTCTTCATAGGTATTTGATTCTCCTCACCTGAAAGTACTTATTGGTGGAAGAGCACGGAAGCGTTTAGATGCAAAATCTATTGTTCAGTTGCTTCGCAGCTTTGATGCACCTATGGGTATGCTGTGTTTATGCCAATTTTAAAGTTTTTTATGTGGGGATATTTTTCTGAAGAAAACATTTGATTATTATTGTTTTAGCTTTATCTTCAAATAATGTATATTCATTCTTGTTTACTGTTGAAAAGAAGTGAGTGGATTTTCGTTTTTCCTTCTTTCATAGCCCTAGAAAATCTTTCTGCCATATTGCTTTTTGCATTTCTGAGTTATATTTTGCATTTCTTAGTTTTAAATATCATATAATTGAAACCTGTAAACAAAGTTCATGCTTTTATTTTTTTAGTGAAATTTAGTCCATAAATTTCTGAAGGTGCTGTTTGATTTTCAAGATGTTGATATCTTCACTCTGCCACGCATACTTGTTGTATGTGATTGTGTTACTTCCTTTCTTTATTGTTGGATGGACTTCATGGTTGGAAAGTGAAAAAACTTTTCACCTCAAAAGTTGTTAATCCCTTTTAGCTTACATGAATCCGTATGTATGGACTGATAAATCCCTTGAATGCTGGCTAGCACTATTGTGCATTTATATGTCCCAGAATTTGTGCAGAGTTTCTTGCAGTGTAAAGTGGGGTCCAGGCAGGGACATTTTGTAATAGTGAGTGAATTGGCTGCTTGCATTAAGTTTTGGAGGTGCTAAAGAAAGTCAGGAACTTGGCCGTTTTTTTATCACAGTACAAGTTTTGAACGACAATTTATTATGACTCATTGCCTCAGCCATATAGGTGAAACAGAAAAGACGAGCAGCATGGGAAAAGGAAAAGAAAAACACTTAGTAGCATGAAAATTCCCTTTTCTCAAAAACAAAAAAAATTAAAGAATTCACAATTTCTCTTTTTTCTCATCACTAAACAACTTCCTCTATAATTTGTAGTAGAAGAGAATAGGAAGATCTACGCAAAAGAGAATTAGGGGAGAAAAATTGTCTGCATATGTCTCTGTCTGTGTGTTGTATTATTATTATTAATTTTTTTTTTGGTGGGGGTGTAACAGGAGAGAAAAAGGAAATGGTTAATGTGGGCATGAAAAAAGAGCATATAGGGGATGGGATTACTATGTTCATGTGTTGGTTAACAATGAAAAATTCCACTTCTTTACAAGCTTGTTGGTTATGAGAGGAGGAATCATTACCTTTCTGTATTGGTTTAACTGTATGCTTTTTTTTAGCACTTTTAACTACCACGCTCATATCCTAAAGTCTCTCATCAAAGTTGAGTCCATCTGTTATCTAGTTAGTTTTTTTGCATGCCATCAGAGCTAAATGGAATTCTTGTTTTACTACAAATCACTACCATGGAAATCTTGTTTAGCAGTCTATTATTGTCATAGTTGTTGTATTAGTTGCCTCCTGCTTTATTTATTTATTTGGTTTTTTAAACTAATTAGGTATTTACTATCAACTTGGAAGATACTTGTCTAAGTTTCGCTTTTGTTGTTTCAGGAACTACTGCTTATTTGGAGCAATCTATTCCATATCCAAAAGATGGTAAGCAGGTTAGAAATATTTGAAACATAGAGATATTCTTCTGTAATTGCTACTTTAATAGCATATCAGTCACATCTTTTCTTTTTTATTAAGGTATAGTTTTTTTTTCCATGCTAATATATTTATCATGTAACTGTACAGATGGTAAGGATGAATTTGGATTAGAAATAAGAATGAAAAAAGTGGAGATTTTTTTCTCGGAATGTGTAAAAGGTAAATTGTGTGTGAGAGAAGAAGTGGACCCAAAGAAAAAAGTAAATGAATTTTAGAATTCACATCTAATCCAAATGGATCATATTGGGTGCTCTGCTTTGGCAAGTTAATAATGTTTAAGAAGTTTTTGAAGAAAATATCTAAGATGTGTCTTTATTCATCTGATGCTCAGGTTGTTCTTGTTTGTCTAGATTTAGCTGATTTTTGAACTTTTTTTAATGTCAATTTGCTGTTTAGGTTCTATTCTCTTTTCAGATAAAAGGGGGAATGGGAGGGGGAGGGTGAGATGAGGAAAGCTTCTCTTGAAAGCAGCCTCAGAAATGACTTACCACAGTTATTTTTTCTTCTTATTAAATTCTTTGCGATAAAATATATCCTGTACTTAATTTGCTAACCTTTGATAAGGTGCTAGTCATGGAGGTTAAATATGCTCCTGTATAGTAAGTAGGAAGGTATTCCGACAAACTTGCTCGTTTTGATACTTCATCTTAACAAGTTCTCTTATTGAGGAAAGGGATGGTGGAGTGGAGGATTTGGATACGGGCTTTGGATTGGGGTTTTAGTCGCATCAGGCTTCTCAGTTGTTCCAGTGCCATCGCTTGTGTGGAAGAATGAGTTTAAACTCTCAGGAAGCAAGTTTAGTAAGGTAAGTTTGATGCCTTCCGACATCAGTAGAGCTTCTACTTTCTACATTGCATGAAAATTTTTTACTGGTTTCCCCTTGTCAACTGCAAAGAACATTTTAAAGCAAACACCAGCGCTGCATAAGTTATTTCTAACAAGTGAAAGCAGTTCTGTTAGATTGTCGACTAATACAAAGAATTTGGAGGTGGGGGGTGGGGGAAGCTGATTATTGAGCTGGGGTTTCCTGTCTCAAAATTCTATTTCTCCGACATTTGTGGGGCTCTTTTAAAGTTTTGGCAAAATACATTTAGGGTCCATTTTTTTTTTTTTTGATTGATTTAAGATTGAAAAAAATTGATATTTTTTACTCGATTTTCATAAAAGGTAATATTTTTGTGAGAGAAGTAGTGGGGTCCGAATTTAAAAAAAAAAAAATTTCCTCCTTAAATCCAGTCCAAATGGACCCTGAGATCCTAATTTTTTATTTCCTGGACAAGAAGATCCCTGAAAAATTTACATGCTGCAAATCAAGACAGGTTACCACCGTGCATGTCACTGCCTTTGGCCAAACATCAACATGTTGCATTCATGCGACAACATTTTAAAATTAGGCAGCCCCATCTATTTCCATCTGATTCTAATCCATGGCGGATTACAAATTAAAATCTCATTTTTAAGTCTAATTTTCCCTCAAAAAATTGTCACGTTAATGGAGAGTACTGAAATTGACTGGAGGTAGCAATGGAGGATTGTGGCAGTCTTGATCTGCAGTACATGAATTCTTTAGGGATTTTATTGGCCAGAAAAAAATCAGGATTTTAATATGTATATTTTTTCAGACTTTGATGAGTAATTTGAACATTTTCCTATTGGATAGTTAATCTTATAGTCTTCATTTAATATACATTATGTTTTGTACTAAATAATCATGTGCACAAGAATTATTTAAAACACGGTAGGTTCATATGCACTAGAGCTATATTCTATTATGAATGAACCAAGCATCATGTTTTCGAGCTCAGTTCATGTACTATGAACACCCTTTGAGTTCGTTCAATAAGTGTGTTTCGCTTGAATTTTCGTTCAAGTTTGTTTGTTTATTTGTTTGTAAAACGCAAAGTTCGTCCACGTTCTACTCATTTAGTTCTCATGAGTTATTTGAATAACTTGAATAGTGTTTATATGAGATTTGTGTGTGTGCACATACATTTGATTTGTTTGTGGATATGTCCTTGCTTGTTTGATTTATAAATTAATATTCATGTTCGACTCCAATATCAAACAGACGAACAATTAATCAAAACAAAGCAACTCAAATGAGCTTTGTGCACAGTCATTTGGTTCAAGTTACAGCTCCACACAGATCTAAATTTTTCCAGGCCTAAATATGTGTTGGTCCAGATGTATTTTTTTGTTTTTCTAAAAACTTAAGAAACATTATTCAATGCATCATAGGCTTCTTACTCTTCACTGTTTCCTTTGATAGAAGTCAATTTTACTTACTTTCATGAGGTAAAGGTACTTGGTTTAATGTGCTTTTTTCCCCTAGGACACTTATTATTGCACCTTTCTAGATCCAACTAGAATTTAAGTGGTTATGTTTATTTTTCTTCTCGTATTTCCCCTCTAAATTTTGTTTAGGTGGATTGGAATTGATACCGTGTATTCTGCGTCAGCAAATAGTTAATGCTCCTTTTCTTCTTTTTTATTCTGAGAATGGGTATAGTTCCCTTGACCTTACTCATAAATTTATGCAATAGGTAAGAGATAATGAGAGGCAATATCAAGGTAAAAACTTTGGTTTTTGAGAGTATCAAAATTGGTACTGAAAAGTGTAGGGTGCAACATGTATACCTTGTTGCTCAGAAGAATCTTTGAATTTACTTTTTAAATTTTGTGGCTCATTATTACTTCAAACTGTTTTGAGTATAGGTGATAATTTTACTTTTGTGTTATGTACCTCATGAAGTGACTAAATATGTAAACGATATTGTTCAGTTCAGTAAAAAAGAAAGCACTTGAATAGGATGGGTTTGAAATTCATCTTGCAATATACTAAACAGAACATAATGTCCTATTTTCTTCGGTACTGACTGTGTTGCTGACATTAGATATTGTAGGATAGTGGTGATGCCAATGGACGTCTGTGTTGCCTAATGTGTCATTTACTTTTGTAATTGGTATTCTAGTACATAGCATAAATAAAATAAAAAAAATTATCATGAACTAATATAGTTGGTTATTACAATGTTACTTTTAATGCACATTTTTAATCACTGTTACTAAAGAAGCATTAAATATCTTTTCTTTAGGTATTTAAGATAAAAGTTGTCCTTAATCGATAAGGATATGGATAATTCCCCAAATCATGAGGGAGCTAATTTTCATTTAGTCTCAGCTATGCACAAGCTAAGAAGCAGTTTTAGCTGTATCTTTTTACTTCTACTCCAGTAATAGTCCTCACAGTCCTTTCCATTGTAATGGCTGCATGGTTGTTGACTTCTTTTTTATTTGATGGTTCTTGCATAATTTTTAATTTTCTCCATTATATTTTCATGCACATAAGGTTATTTGCAAGAATGTGAATATCATATGTTTGCAGGCACATTCAGAATCGATGAGGATGTGCATACATAAAAATGTGTGCATTTTGTTATTCCCTTTATTTAATAGATGTGCGATCATTGGACGTACTGCATCCTGTCAATTGTTCTTCTCTCCCAGCTTTGGGCACTACATGCTGAATCTGATGACTCAACTGTTTCAAGCGGTTTATAATTTGTGTTGGTATCTGCAAATTAAGTGAATAATTTGCTAATATATTTAACTAAAAAAAAACCCATTTTCAGGATGATAGCAGGGAGCTTGCATCCGCGATATTTCCCTCGATGACTTCCCTGTTGAAAAGAAAGAAAGATCACGGTTAGTGTAATCTTTAATCACGTGTGATAGTACTCTTCCTTTTCATTTTTTTTCGCTGTTTTATTCTTCAAGGGTTCAAAGATAAAGACCGTATGTCTTTTTTCTGTCTGTTTTTGCTTTTGAGGGATGGGTGGTGCCATGCCTTGGCAACCGCTCAATTGCAATCATGGACAGCTTCATGGACAGCTTCTTATTACTTTTTCCTACTTGTCCAGGAAAGACGCCTTGACTTCTGAGCTAGTCTTCATCATTTTAAAACAATCATAGGACAATAAAGTTTGTACTGGAATTTTAGATATTTCAATATCTGTGTTTTTGCATTGGAATAGAAAAAGGTCCTGAAGGAATAACAAGGTATGTAAGCAGTAATTTGATCATTAAAGATAATCTAGAACCGACTTTAGGGGGCAGAGGATGAAGTTGGCACAAATAGTGTATCATTATTGTGAAGAATTTGAACTGATGATCAAATTTTCTTGTGCATTTTCTACAACTGGTCAAGACCAAATTACTTGTGAATGTTTTGATTTTAATGTTGCATAATACATTTTGCTTAAAAGAAATTGCCAATGAACAGAATACCATCATCTTTATTACTTCATCTCAGATATTTTCTGCTTCTTTCAGGTCGCGCAGAGGCTTTACTTATTGCTGCTTATGGCAAAGGCCTGAAACTGGATTCTAACTGCTCATCCTTGGATGATAAACAAAGCCCTGTAATTAGCCGGTTGTAAGAGATTCTTTTCAATCTCGACATCCGACTCTGCTTTTTCTTTGAGTAGTTTCCTTGCATTATTATTATCTACATTGCTGCCCTTGCACAAGAATCATTTGAATAGATCCCATCAGTGTTAAAGTCCTGTTGGTTTGAATTCCTGGAGATGGATGGCATGTAAGCAGTAAAGGTTAATTGGTTCCATTGTTAGATTCTTGTAATTTTGTATAGAGAGGATTCTATTGATATTAAAGCATATTTATTTTAGTTTTCTGTCGAAGTCATGAATGTAAATAATTCCTAACTCTAGTGTTTTAACTGTGACACTTTTATCTAATGAAATCTCTGATGGAATCTACAGGCATTCTTACAGGTAGAAATCCCACTTTCTTGTTCTGGAGTATACTTCTTTTAGTACATGATTTCTGCTTATGTTCAATACTTATAATTCTCAATTGGAATTTAGATGAGAGGATAAAAAATCAAACTCGTTGGTGTGAGTGGTTCGGCATTCTCACCCCTTAAATAGCTGTCTAGGGTTCAAGTCCTTGAAATGAAAAAATTAATTTGGCTAGCACTTAAAGTGGGGATTAGTATGGACATGGTGTGTATTGAAATAGTATTGAAATAAGACTTTCACAGATGGGCTCCCAGGATAGATACGAATTGACTATACCGTTTTGTATTGCACTCTATGTAATATCTTGTGAGAATTGTTAAAAAAAATTAAAAAAAAAAAAAAAAGGAAAAAGCCTTCCACAGTTGGGCTCCCAAGAATCATTTATTCCAATTTGTGTAACACTCTATGTAATATCATGTGAGAACTGTTTTTTTTATAAAAACCACATCATTTCATTCAAATGGACTAAATGTCCTTGGTAACAAAAGTACACAAGTGATGGGGTACTTCCTTCATCCAAACCAGCGAGGTCGATATAATCAGTCCAAATTTAGCCACTTTATCAACTAAGCTATTGGCTTTACGATTTACGCATTGTAATTGGGTTTGGAAGAGACTAGATTGACACACTTTCTAATTTGTAGAATAAAATGTCCCATTGGTAAGCGGTTCGGTATTTTTTTTGCCCTTTCCATAATGTCAAGGCAATCAAATCAAATTCCACAGTGAATTCTATTAAACCAATCTGGGAAGCTAAAGCATATCCTTGGATAAATAGCTTGAGCCTCAACTGCTTAACATGGAGACATAGGGGGAAGAGGTCGTGCCAAAAATGCCATCACTTCGCCATTGTGGTTTCTCATGACGGCTCCAATTGCTGCTTTTTATTCGTTGGTTACTGCATCAACGTTCACTTTGAACTCATCAAGGATGCATTCTACTAGTTGATGGTGGTGGTCGGTGTCTTGTATTTGTGTGTATGTATATATATAAATATATACACACACTAGTGTGGGGATGGCAATCGGGACGGGAATCAAGAATCCTATCCCCGTCCCGCTACTTTATATCATATTCTATCTTTGTCCCGTCTCGTCTCGTTTAAAATTATGTTAGGGATCCCGTTCTTATCTTAGTGGGAATAAAAGCAATCACATCCCTGTCCCACCTTAACCGGGGAAACGGGACCCGTTTAGCCCCACTGGAAAAAACGGGACTAAAAATTTCAATTTTGCCTTCTAGAACATATAAAATTTTAGTCTCATTTAAGGCCCAATAATTATATTGTTAACTAGAAAAAGCTTTGGAAAAAATATTTGTATTATGAAATAGGTAAGTAATAATACTATTAAATGAGTTAAATCTTTATAGTGACGGGATTAGGATGGAACTAGAACGGGGATGAGACGCGACGAATGGATATGGGATGAGACGGGACGGGACAAAATGAAATCCCATTCCCGTTTCATTCTCGCTTTTTCTGTCTCATCCCCATTCCATTCGGGACGGAGCAGAACGAATCCGCGCTTTTGGCGTAGATTTTGTCATCCCTACACTAGTGTATATTGAAACCGGAGATATTACATATTAGAGTGAATTATTTTTGCATCCTTTTAGGTTAGTTTAAACTAAGATTAGTCTTTGAGATTTCATTAAAATAAATTCTCTCCCCTTAACTAATAAACTACGAAAAAATGAATCTCTATTGTTAAATATACTATCATCACCTGATAAATAAATATTTAAGGTGTTTAAATAATTATTTAGTTGAATTACAAATAATCATAACTAATTGACCATAATTCTATAAATTCTTTATCTATCATTTTGTATATACTAGAAATTGTTCTTCATAATTATAATTTTGTGAAAATATGATTATATTCTAACATTCTATAGTATAAATAACAACAAAGAAATTCAATAAATGAAGAAGTTCAGTGTAAGAAATTAAAAATTAGGATTTTTTTTAAGAAGAAGAAGATTATGATTGTTGTTAATAAATAATTTACTTAAGTCCCTTTAATTTCTTTATATTTGTTATTAGGTAAAAAGTTTTATTAACCAATTCTTTAAACACCTTAATAGACTAAGGGTATTTTGAGACATTAATATATTTATTATTGATAAAGGGAAGTTTATTCCTTAACCGATAGAGACACTAGGGTCCATTTGTTGGTTAAGGGAGAAAATATAGTTTGGCGAAATCTTAAGAATCTATTCGTAATTAAACCAAAACCTTAAGGAAGGTAAACGTAATTTGATAAGAGATGTGTGATCTGATGACGTGACCCTCTTCGTTCAGAATCTTCCACCTGACATGCCCAAATGAGAGGTCATGAGTTCAAATCACCTAAGAAGCGGTGGTTTAATGTCTCATGTATGTCTAGTATTGCTATTTGAGGGCTTTGTGTCTTCCAATCCTTCCTTGATTAGTCGATAACTCTCGCACATTGAGTGACAAAAAAAAATAAACGTAATTCACCCAAAAAGAAAGAACCAAGTCTATAGAAGATAAACTTGATCAATAGGGGTATATCATCAGTTTAAAAAAGAATAGGGGTAAAAGTTTAACGTCCACAGAGTACGGAGTTTTTATTTGGAAATTGTTTAAGGCAACACCTAATTTAAAGAGGCATCATAAAAAAAGGTCAAAAAGGTTTTTTTACTTTCCTAACTCTTCATCACCAATACTAAAACTCTCTCAAGATTCTATGTTAAAATCTTCAAATTGGAAGCAGCTATACAACGTATCGCCACAAAACGATATTACAATATCAATGTTTAAGTGTTTTTCTTCATTTTACTGATTTCAAAATTTCAAAAAAGAGTTCAAATCATCCTAAATTAAAAATTAAAAAAAATTGTAAAAATTTTCAAAAAGGCACGGCCCTGCTGCTGGACCAGGGGAGCCGTGACTCACCTCTAACAGTTGACCAGGCACGCCATGAGATGCCCTTGGCCGTGGCTCCCCTAATTCCACAGCTAGGGCCGCCGATTTCTATTTTTTATATTTTTTTATTGCCAAATGAATTCTATTTTTTAAAGTTTTGTTTTGTTTTATGTTTTTACTATGATGTGTTATTTATTTATATAATTTTATTTAATATGTATATGGTGTAGCAAATAATATTTTATTTGGCTAATTTATTTTAATTTTTTAGTTTGTATTTATTATATTTAAGTTATTTAATTTTTTCAAAAAATGTATAAGTTATTTAATGAATTATGTTAATTTGTAAATTTTTATTGTTGTATGTTATGTTTTTTAATATTATAGTTTTTTGCTTTATGTGCTTTTTAATTTGTATCTATTATGCTTAAGTTATTTAACATTATGTTAATTTGTAAATTGTTATTGTCGTATTTTATTTTTTTAATATCATAGCCTTTTATTTTATGTGATTCTTAATTTGTATCTATTATGTTTAAGTTATTTAATTAATTATATGAATTTTTAAATTGTTATTATTGAGGTTGTTGTTTTGAATATTAGAGCTTAACACTAGTTGTAAATGCCTCTTTTTGAATTATGAAAAAACAAATCTATAATTTTAAGATTATAAATATAATTATAAAATAGATATTTAGTGAATAAATAGTTAATAAATAATTGGAAGGAATAATGAAATATGTAAATAATTAAATAATTAAAGGAATAGTTGAATAATAAGTTAATTAATTAAATAAATAATTAGAAGAAATAACGAATTTTAAAAATTAAATAATATTTAGAAGAAATAATTAAATAGATAATTATTATATAATTAATAATTGAATAATACTTATAAGAAATGAATCAAAAAGGGCATAAATAATTACATAAATAATGAAGGACCAACATTGGTATCAGAACCATATGGGTAAGTGGTATGTGTAATTCATAGTTTAACATCAATTTATTAAATTTAAAAGAATTTGTTAAGAAAAGATAAGAAAACAATTAAAAATAGTCATAAACAAGAAATGGATATTCCTGATAATTTAGAAGAACTTAATAAGTGGACAATTCCTAGAATTGAATTAAAAACTATATATCAGTTAGGTGAGGAATCAGTCTCATTAGACAATGAAGAAACTGAAATTCATATTGGATTAGTTCAAGCCTTTAACATTAGAAGGTTTAGCAGTCTGGATCAGAATTAATTTGTATATGTTATAGAATTTATTATAAGCCATTATTTACATTGAATCTTAGTTGTAAATTGATAGATGAACATATTAATGAAACCGTTTTGATTGAAGCTAATTTTAATAGATAAAAAATTTCTACTCGAAGAATCATCAAATGGGATGAAATCCCTATGCCTCAGCTATGGAAACTTGAAAGATTTGGTCATATACACTCTAAAACCGAACATAATATTAATCATATTGAACAAACTCCCGAAGGAATTATTTATATACAGATGGATAATATTCCATTAAGATTGGGTAATATCCCAAGATCTAGTATAACTATATATTATTCTGACCATTATTTTATCTCTCCTATAATAGAAGAAAGGGATAATATTCCCTACAAAGTTTCTACTTCACAAGCAAGTGAATGTGATGAGGATAATCATCACGTAGAAAAATTATTTAAAAACAAAGAAAAAATTGTTAAAGGTGTTTATAACACTAAAGATGCGGAAATAACCGAATCTGAAATGAATTTTTCATTATGAATAAAACTAAAATAGATTTTAGCCTCGGATCTTTGGCCAGGCAAAAAGTTAAAAAAGAATTTTATTTACCAAGATGGGAACCATTTACAAAGTGGCTTTTCCCTAATTTTACTGATGAATTCAGAAGTTATATTTCTGATGAATTTTATAGATTTTTGTCATATCATAATATTTTATTTCCTTTTGTTCCGTGGTTTATGTCCAATTATATTGAACTTTATATTTCTGTGTTAGAAAGGGATTATAAACTTTTGAATGATAATATCGTGAAAGGAATATTTCCTCCCCAACAATCATTTTATATGGAAAAAGAAAATAATATAGTAAGTTTTACAGCATTTTCAAAATTATTTGAATATGATACATTAACTATTACTGTAAAACAAATAAATAAAATAATAGAAAAACAAAGTTATACAAATATTTATTTAAATGTTCTAGGAGAACAGATTATATATCTTCATAAGAGAATTGATATATTAATACAAAAATTAGAAAAATGTGATACAAATACTTCAGAAATAAAAAATTATAAATTAAAAACAATGTCAGATCTAGAAATGATAATAGATAATAAATTTAAAGAATTAAAAATTAATACACTAGAAAATGAATTTTTTGAAAAACTATAAGAAAATAAAGATTATAAATCAGTGATAAATGATGAAGTTAATAAATTAAATAAATTTGCAGACAGGCCAACACAAAGAATATATTATTATAATAGACCATCTCTTGTAGATATTCTACATGAAGAACAGAAATATATAGGTAATAATAGTTATTATGAAAAATGTATTTATGAATGGAATTTAGATGGTTATACAGAAAAATAAATTTATAATTTTGCACATAGAATGTTGATGTACAGTACTATAAGTAAAACTATTGGTAATACTGATAGTAATATAACAAAAATGATCACAAAATAAAGGAGATATTTTTAAAAATATAAAACAAGAAGGAAGTCAAATAACTGAAAATTCAGTTTATACATTAATAGTTACCATATTAGAATATTTTACGGGAAGAATATCAGATAATAGTGCAAATATTCGTACTTTATTACATAATTTAATATGTAAAACACTATCTGATTTTAAATGGTATAAAGATGCTTTTCTTAATAGAGTAATGAAATTGCCAGAAAGTAATAGTTACCATTAGAAGTCAAAATTCATAGATGGACTACCTAATTTATTTCCAGAGAGAGTAAAGAAAGCTCTAGGAAAGATAGGATGGTCATTCCCTATGAAAACTATACCAATGAGAATTTAATTGGCACTTGTGTACAAGAGGGTATAGCCGTATGTAATGAAATTAAATTGAATCAACAAATTAAAAGACAAAGATTAACGGAAAGAAGACAACTAGGCCAATTTTATAGTCAATTTGGGATGTAAATTCCATCATAAATAAAAATAATAAGAAGCTATAGAAAAGATGATAAATATTTAAAAAAGAAAAAGAGAAAATATTCTCAAGAAAAATTAAATAAAACATTAAAAAGAAAAACTAATTGATTAGAAAAAAGAAAAGATAAAAGTAATCTTGTTTGTTATAGATGTAAGCAAATAGGACGTTATGCTAATAAGTGTAAAATGAAGAAGTAAATTAATAGTTTAGATATTAGTCAATAAATAAAAGATTCTTTAGAAAAATTATTTTTAGATTCAAAAGATTCTAAAATTATTAGTTGAGACTCAGAAATAGATCAAATAAATAATACTTCAGATACGGATAATAATGAGAATGATTATTATAGAATCATATCTCAATTTAGAGAAGCAGATATAAATGTTTTAAGTAATAATAATGTATTAGAATTCTTGAAATCAATGAAAGACCAATAATTATGGCAAAAAATAATTGAATAAATAGATGATATTCCATATTCTAGTAATAATAAAGAAGAATTAGAATTAATAGTAAATAATAATCCTTATACAATGTCAGGAGTTTATGAAATAATGAAAGAAAAGAATAATAATTCTAAAAGATCACCTAGTACAATAAATGATTTATATGAAGAAATTAATAATCTTAAAAATGAAATTAAATTGTTAAAACAATTTAATAAAAATTTAGACATTAGAATTTCTAACTTAGAAATAAATAGGGAACTACTTTAATAAAACAAAATACAGTTGATGATATTAATAATATTGGGGAAGAAAATTTTCTCTCTGTTTTAGATATAATAACATCTTTTAAGTTTTACGTTAAAATAACATTATTAATAAATCATGATGAAATAATGGAATTAACTGCATTAATAGACACAGGTGCAGATATTAGTGTTATACAAGAAGGAATCATTCCTACTAAATATTTTGAGAAAACTACTCATAGCTTAACACATGCGGGTGGTAAAAAATTATAGATTAATTTTAAATTACCACGAGCATATATTTGTAATAACAAAGTTTGCATTCTTGAAAGTTTTTTATTAGCAAAAAATATAACTAACCAAGTTTATAACTGAACCAAATACCAGATTCGTTAATGAAATAAAAGATTTTATTCTTAGAAAACATAATCAAATTAATTTTCTTAATTTCGAAATAAATTCTTTTAATATTGAAGAAGCTCTACAAAATCTTAAACTACAAGATAAGATAAAGAAAATCCAAAATAATATTTCAATAGAAATTTGTAATGATCATCCAAATGCTTTTTGGAATAGAAAAAACATATTGTTAGTCTTCCATATATAGATAACTTTGATGAAACAAACATAACAACAAAGGCAAGACCTTGTCAAATGAATTCACAATATCTAGAATTATGTAAGGAAGAAATAACTTCTTTATTAAGAAAATAATTAATTAAAGAGTCAAATTCTCCTTGGTCATGTACAAGTTTTTATGTTAATAAACATAGTGAAATAGAAAGAGGAGTACCAAGATTGGTAATAAATTATAAACCTCTAAATAAAGTATTAAAATGGATTAGACATCCAATTCCTAATAAAAAAAGATTTATTAGATAGATTATATGAGGCGATAATATTTTCTAAATTTGATTTAAAATCAGGATATTGGCATATTCAAATTGATGAATGTGACCAATGTAAAACAGATTTTAATGTTCCAATAGGAAATTTTGAATGGAAAGTTATGCCTTTTGGGTTAAAAAATGCACCTTCAGAATTTCAGAAAATAATGAATCATATTTTTTATTCCTTATAGTGAATTTATAATAGTCTATATTGATGATATCTTAGTATTTTCTAAGAATATCCAACAACACTTTGAACATTTAGAAATATTTAAGAAGTTAGTAATACAAAATGGTTTAGTAATCTCCAACCCGAAAATGATTCTATTCCAGACTAATATAAGATTTTTAGGCCATAATATTGAGAAAGGGAAAATAATTCCTATTAATAGAAGCATAGATTTTGCGTCAAAATTTCCAGATGAAATCTTAGATAAAACTCAGTTACAAAGGTTTTTGGGAAGTTTAAATTATATTTTGCCATACTATAAAAATTTAGCTTATGATACAACTATTTTATATGAAAGATTAAAAAAAGAATCCTAAGCCCTGGACAGAAAATCATACTAGAAAAGTTCAGAAAATAAAAGAAAAAATAAAAACATTGCGCTGTTTGATATTAGCTAATCCTAATTGGGAAAAAATTATTGAAACAGATGCATCAGATATAGGATATAGAGGAATTTTAAAGCAAATAAACAAGAAAGATTAATTAGATATCACTCTGGAAAATGGACTGATAGTCAGAAAAATTATGCAACAATTGCTAAAGAAATTCTTGCAATAATAAAATGTATTTTAAAATTTCAAGATGATTTATATAATCAGAAGTTTATAATAAAAACTGATTGTCAGGCAGCAAAATTTATGTTTAATAAGGATTTTACACATAATGTTTCTAAACAAATGTTTGCAAGATGACAAGCTCATTTAGCCCCATTTGATTTTGAAATCGTTTATAAAAAATTTGAAGAAAACAGTCTTCCTGATTTCTTAACTCGTGAATTTTTACAGAATGATACCCCGGGAAAAATATAGTCATTTTAGAGGAAGAGGTGGAAGAGGTAATACCTCTAATACCTCTCATAGCCAAGGAAGAAATAATATCCTTGTCCAAATGGGAAATAAAAAGCTAATAGCTGAAAACATTGCTAATAAGGATGCCTCATTATATGAGGAATTCAAAAAATTTATTGCGGATAAAAAGCAATAGGAAGGTGAAACCTCCTCATCAGGATCATATTCCCGAATTATATCAGAAGAGGATAATATGGCCTCATATCATACAAATACTCACAAAGAAATTATATTTCTTTTGAAAAATAAAGATCTCCAATAGAAAAATGATCCGTGAATACTCAAGAATAGGTGTATCTAGATATAGCATCATATGCTGCTATATCATATAAACAAAGGTCATATTATGAGAGTATACTTAAAGTAAACTCATGTGATATTACACATTTTTATCCTAATACCAAGGTGACTAATATTTATAATTTTAGTAAAATCATAATTAAACGGATTATATCTATTGAAGAATGGGGATTATCTCCTCTAAAAGAAAGGGAATTTACAATTTCCGAGACCAAAATATCTTTTAAATATAATTATTGGGATTATCTTGATGCTTTTCATAAAGTCTTTTTGTATGAAAATCCTAATAGGAAACATACATGGCTTATAAAGATTTGTGGGGATGTTTATGACAATCCCATACCAAATTGGTTCATGCAATAGTGGAATATTTATGACACCTCTGGGAAAATACTCCCGGACAGATTTAAACCATCATATGGTGAATTGGTGAATATTTCACAAAAAATAGCAGATTATATCACTTCAAATCAATATACAGAAGAAATAGCATCAATAATATTCTTTATTGAATTTTCAATTTCATGGGTTTGGAAATGGGCCCCAGAAGTAAGTTATACTCCACAAAAAATACCTTGTCTCAGCAAACTTACTCATAGCAGGTTCTGGGATAGATTGATTAAGATTAATCCAGAAATGAATCAAATTTATGGACAAAATAAATCCACAGAAAAAATGATAAATACCAAACCATGAAAGAACAATGGGAAATAAAAGAAATTAGTCCTTTTCAGCATATTGCAACGAAACTAAAGTTACAGAAGGAGGTTATAACCAAAAAAGAATTGATCAGATCATATATGGAAAAATTAAAGAAGGATTTAGTGAAAAATCTGGTGGAAGATAATAAATCAGATGTGTCAATGACAGGTTCATCAAATGAAAAATGCTTAGCAGGAGAATCTCAGGAACCTAATATGGAAGAAATATCAAAAGAAGATATTGACCAAATGGCCAAAGAAATTGAACAACAAGCAAAGGAATAAATTTTTCAAAAATCGATCACATAATATGACAAATTTCTGAAAAGGATACTCTGCTGGGGTAAACTTTAATTATTCTCATACTGTGATAGCAGTACTATGGTGTAATAGTATTATTCGGACTTAAAATCCGAAGAAAACTATAATAGATAGTTTGATAAGTCCAGCCCTCCGATGGCCATAAATATGATGGAAAATCATTCATAGAAAAAACAAGACTCGAAAACTCTATCTTTCTACTTCCTCTATTGTAAAATTTTCCACTTCTTGTATTATATTCTCAAGAATAAATAAAAGCTTGAAGTTTTCAAGATCATCAATTCTCGTAAGTTTTCTTTTATTCTATTTTACTTTGATATTGTTATATTAGATTTAGCCTAATGGCAGGCTAAATCCATTGATGTTAAGCTATGAAATCACAAGTATCATGATAACTATATTGTGAAGATCTTCTTTTGTCTGGTTTCATAGTTTTATGTAAGAATCAAGGTTTGGTTTAGGAGATTTAGAATTGGCCACAATTAATAAAAGATGAGGGTTAGCCTGTTCAAAGCCGTTAGAAGGCATATTAAGGCGTTGATCCCGGTTTCATCTTTAATTAATTGTATTAATGGATATAGATCCCCTGTAAAATTAAGGTCCTTCTAACCTGGATTCTTGCATGGATACTATAACCAGACCAACATTGGTATCACCAGACCCAGAGCCATATGGGTAAGTGATATGTGTGATTCATAGTTTAACATCAATTTATTAAATTTAAATGAATTTGTTAAGAAAAGATAAGAAAACAATTAAAAATAGCCATAAACAAGAAATGGATATTCCTGATAATTTAGAAGAACTTAATAAGTGGACAGTAGGAATTTTTGAGAAATTGGGTTTAAAACAAGTAGTTGAAACTACTGAGGAATCAGTCTCATATTGGATTAGTTCAAATTGCATTCAAGCCTTTAACATTAGAAGGTTTACCAGAAAGTTTTATTGTATGCCTAAGAGATGCTAGGAATTTAAATTGGAAACAATAACTAATAGGTGTCATTCAATCAAGTTTGACACATGGTCCTGTTGACTTTAATGTTTATCATAATCTATCATTGTCATTAAGTGATATTAATATACTTGATGCATTGACATTAAATGTTAAAACACATGGATATAACTATGCTTCTGGATCAGAATTAATTTGTATATGTTAAGTAAATAATTATAGTAAATAATGAAATAAATAGTTAAATAACTAATTAAATAAATAATTATAATAAATAATGAAATAAAAAATTGAATAAATTATTGTCTTCCTTATCTCAGGGTATGCATGATTCCACACTGATACCATGGTTCGATCATTATGTTGCTTCTAGTATTTGGAAAGGTAAGGCATGAATTCAATCATTCTTCTGTTTTTTTATTCATAATTAAATTGCTTGTTCTTATTGTTATGCTTAAAAATATTTTGTGTTTTGCAGGAGCGTGATGTATTGGCCCGTGAAATTCGTAAACTAAAAATCATTTTATGAAAAGCACCCAAGAACGATGATGTGTTGAACATCGTAGTTCAGTCTCCTTTTTTCGATTGAGAGATGTGATTAATGTATTATTCAGGAAATTCTTCAAAACGATCATCGTCGTTGTCATCGTCATCGTCATCAACAAGAGATTGTTCAATTAGAACACCATCACCATCCATAATTTAAATAACAAATGTTATATTTTATCACAAATAAAGGATAGTAACATATAAATATTAATAACATTATTACATAAGCTCTCAGAATTTTAACCTATCTATTTTGTTTCTCTATAATATGTAATTCCTAAAGCCACATAATTTATAATTTCTCTAGTAACATATCACTTCTATAGTTTTATAATTTATAATTTATCTAAAAATATAAAACAATCATAAATTAAAAAAATTAATTATATTTAAATAATATTGCTATCCATAAACCCTTAACCATAAAACCACCTAAATTTGTAATTTATCTTATTCTCTAATATTCTATTTTTCTAATTTTCAATTTATATAATTATGTTTAACTTAATATATGTAATTATAAAGTCTCTACTTATCTAATTTCTCTAATAGTATCAAATTCTTAAATAAACTAAACAAAAACAAGTAAATAAATTAATTCCTCAACAATAAAGATTTTTTTATAATTAATAAACTATGTAAATAAAAATTAAAGAAAAAAGGGAAAAAACTAAATAAATAATTTTTCAAAATTAATAAATAAATAAAGGGGTATAATAAATTACACACCGAAATATAAAATTTATGCGCAAAAAAATTCAAATATTTTTTTCCCTCTAAAACACACTTTCTCTCTCTACACATGTTTTTTTCCATATCCTCTCTAAAAGAATATGGTGATTTTTTCAAAATTTGAAGATTTTGAAGTTAAAAATAAATAACTTTGAATACTATCTACACCATACTATCGATTTTGAGATTAAAATCACAAAAAAAAAAAAAAAAAAAAAACACACACACACACACACAACCAAAAAATAAAAAGTATATTATATGCACA
Organism: Catharanthus roseus; assembly: GCA_028651295.1. NCBI lineage: Eukaryota > Viridiplantae > Streptophyta > Magnoliopsida > Gentianales > Apocynaceae > Catharanthus > Catharanthus roseus. Next base: position 2,093,962 of record JAPQWS010000001.1, on the reverse strand, counting down.
CTTGAATCATGTCCTGGCGCGAGTAAGGATATCCCGGCGCCAGACAATGAAAGAGTTGCACTAAGCCCTGGTGCAGGGATACCTCTACTTGCACCAAAGCGTATTTCAAGTATGCAGATAAGGTATTTTTGAATTTTTTGTACCTTTTTAGTTTTATTAAATATTAATTTTAATTATATTTATATCATTATGTTAATTCTTTAGTTAATTTCATGTTATAATGTGTATATATTAGTGTTTAATTCGTTTGGTTGATAATATAATAATATAAAATTAATTAAAAAATAAAAATAATGGTATAAAAATATATGAAAAATAATTAATTTAATAATGTAAATAATATTCATAATTAAAAAAAAAACAAAATGACTATTATTCTTTGTAAAAAAATAAAAAATAATCATGAGTTGGTTGTTGTCATTAGTTGGAGCAAATACGAAGTGATTGGTGCAAAAGTAAGGGTATAAACGGGTCCAAACCTTTTGGGTACTCTAAGATTTAGACTCATACCCTTATAGTGAAACATAGACCTAAATCCAAAGTCAGACCCTATGGGTATAAAATTAATGGACCTATACCTCACCCTCCAGAGTCTAGGGTAGAGTCTGAGTATACCCGTACCAGTATGATATTTTTTTTATTTTTTTCTCTGTTAAACAAAGTTATATATAAAAAATTTTTTAGAAAATCTAACATTAAAAAATCATTCATATGTTATTTGCCTTTGTAACAATAACTACTGGTATAAAATTTTGAAAGAGATAAATAAGTCCACAAGAAACATACAATTGAAAAAATAATAGTACTGATGTCTCGAGGAAGAAAAAATCTTCAAGAAAATTTCTTTTTTCTAAACTATGAGGCCTAAGAAAATTATGAGGCCCTAATAGAATTTCTCTTCTCTAAATTTTGAGGCATTGAGAAATCTTGAAGAAAATTTTTGTTATCTTCTCTAAACTAAGAAAATAAATTACTCAATATCATAAATGTATTGATTATATATTAATAAAAAATATAAAAATAATATAATATATATAAATATATAGTATTATTTTATTATAACGGGTATATGGGTTTAGTTATCATTCTCATTTAATAGAATCTATATGAGTACGGGTATACAATTTTAATCTTACCCGCTATAAACAGGTATAGACCCGCGCGGATACGGGTAAGACCCGCCCCGTTTACAATCTCAGTGCAGAGGAGGAGACATTGGCACATGGGCCTAACGCCAATCACTCCTTCTTAGCATCAGGATTAATATTTTTTATTTTGACGCATTTTTTTTATTTTTCACCGATTTAATTATATATAAATAAGTATAAAATGATATACTAAGATTTCTTTTTCTGATTTTTACGGTTAAATTTGAGAGAGAGAGAGAGAGAGAGAGAGAGAGAGAGAGAGAGAGAAGGGTTTAGAATGTAGAGAGAAGTTAAAGAGAAATAAAGTAAAGAGAGAAAATGATTTGTTAAAAATAATTTTTTTGCGTAAATTTTATGTTTTGGCTAATTATTTTTTGATCCCCATAAATAAATAAATATTTAACAAAAAATTGGCCTTTGTGAATCACAAGGGCAACGTCCAGAATTTAAAAAAAATCATAAATTATTTTTTGGATGAAATCTTATTTTAAAATTAATATTTTTTCAGACCCATATATCAATTATGTGTATGTCTTCATCTATATTAAATTAAAATAACTCAAATTATTACAAAATTACAAGTTTTATAGTGTTAGTGTTTGGAAGGAAGGAAGAGAGTAGTTTGGCTAAAGCCTAATTTGTTAAATTAATTTATTTTTTAAAATTAATTAGGTAAGAATTGATTGAATTAAGTGTGATTGATTATATACATTAGTGATTGCTTAATATTTAAGTGTTTTTAATAATAATTTTTTAAAATTACCTAATTGTTTAAAATGTGCTTAATTATAGTTATAAATGTTAAGTGAAAACTTTTTACTTAATTCTAAGTCAAAAATTTTAATATATAATTAGTACTTATAATTGATTTAAACTTTAGCTTTCATACTTTTATTACTTAAATAATTCAAAATTCATACTTCACCTTCAATTTTATCAAACTTGGCCTAAGATTAAATTAAATCCTTTGACCTTTTGGAATTTGTACCATTAAATCAAGTGTTAGCATTAAGCATTCCCCTTTTATTTTATTTTATTTTATGGTAAAGAGACGTCAAAATCGATCTTGAGAAACCGCTCGAATTTAATTCCCGGTATTGCCTTCGATGGAGGCGGAGAATTCCTCACTGGTATCGCAGGCCGGAGAAGGATCACCGGCTCCGACGGAGATGAACGACTTGCAATCCTTAGTTTCATTATACTCTAACTACATTTGGAATCGAGTGCTCAGCTTCCTTCCGAATTCTAACTCCAATTTTCTAACCAAAATTTCAAATATTTATCGAACAACCGTACGCCTCACCAGTCGACGACGGAAAAGAATATGCCTTCCCCTACCTCTGCCTTCCGCTTCTTCGCTTGACCCTTCTCCTGTGTAAGAACTTATCAAACTCATTCAAAATATATGTAAATGTATAAATTCGTTGACCTATTGAACATTTCTTAGTCTTTCTATGCAGCTTCGTTTTTTTTTTTCTGTTTTTGTTTTATGATCGCTACTTGTAGAGACAGAAATTTTCTTTGTAGATTTTCAAGTAGAAGCAAAAATGCTAATGGAAGTATGACATGAAATAGGTAAAACATGAACAATTTAACATAATTGTGAAGAAAAGAAGTAACTGCACTACCTGGCATTGCAGTTTTACAAAAACTAGTGGTTGCAGTGAATTGAAGATTGTCTAGTAAATTGGTATGTGAAAAATGTCCATATCCTTTGGGTGGAAAGTGTTTCACTGATGAGAGATGGTGTGGTTTGAGATTTTTAAATTGAAAGTTTCTTGAATGGATAGAAATGCCAATTAGGATTTCTGTTTTGACCTGAAAATGTGGCAAACAGCTGGAGATTTGTTTCTTACGTTTCCTCTTTTCACCATAATAATCCTATCACGAAATAGTTTTACAGCTTGAGAGTAAGGAAGATTGTCTTTCAAGCATTCGCGAAGTGCTAAGATGTTTGAAGTGCTCGGGAAATGCTAATAACTCAGGCGAAAAATTTAAACTTATGCTTGCCAAGTTTTGTCCTTGCTCTTCTGGACTTTTGCATACCACTATGAAATAGGTTAGTTGGAAGGACGGTTTGAGTATGAAAACATGATATTAATATACCTGTACGAAACATGAGCAAAGATGCTTTCTACAGATTCTTGGTGTTAAGTTGATGGCTGGAGAGAATCCTTCAAAAGTGAGAAGTATTTCTCTTGATTTGTTGGGATTTTAGGAAGGGAAGTTGTCTGATGCTGGATAAATGTGAACCGTGTTGGGAAGGAAGCAAATGATAGAGAAGCGAATCTACAACTCTTTTGTTTTCTAGCTTTAGACAACCTTATTTTATCACACAAAACATTCGTCCTCAATTCAGCACCAAACCAAGGTGTGATTGTTGTGTACATCACTCAATCCTTCGCGGACACGAATTTTTTTGCAGTTCTATTCCTGGTATCCTTGATCTCTGTCCCATAAATATTAACTACATTTTTACTGTTCTTCTGTTCCAAATTTCTTGATTCAATAATGTGATTTCTAGAGAAATTTATTAATTTTTTCCAATTTTACCCTTCCTCTAACTACTACTAGGGGAGTAATATTACTCCAGTTTCTAAAAACCAATCCTACTTTTATCAAAGAGTTCATTTAGGCTTTCAAACTTACTACGATTAGTGACATGTAAAGCTAGGATTATTGAAAGAATACATTGGTATTCTTAATTGAAATCCCTTGGATTTTAGCGATTCTTTATAAGGAGTTGGCACTATTTTCAATTCTTTTAATAGTAGACTGGGTGCTGCTTGAGTTCTGCAATTGACAAAAGAGGAAAAAGGAATTTAGTGGTTATGTGTAGCTTAAAAATTAATAAATATTTTGGCATACTTCATTATTCATGTCTCACTATTTCTTGGTGCATGAACATGATGCTATATTATGGACATGATTCGTTGTTATCATTCACAATTACCATGTGAAGCTGTCTAGATTGCTGAATCTTATACATAAACCTCCTTTTTCTTTGGATATAACTTTTTGGGTAGTTGGGGCACCAAGATCCTGATTTGAAATCCTTGAGAGTTGTATGATGAGAGGAGGAGCTCTTTGAGATGAGTGTGCTTTGAAAGTTGTCCCTCTCCTTGTTATGCTGGTGATTGTATTAAGATATCTCTGAGATTATTTAACTATGGAGGATTTGGAATGCCTGTCCTCTGTGCTTGGTTTATTGTTGATGTAAAGAATCTATGCAATTGTGCATACATTTTAAATGACTTTTTGGGGGGATTAAGGTGTTAGTTATTGTGTATGATAGTTTACATTTAGTTTATTTCTATTATCTTTAATCTTGAGCTTCTTCTTACTGCACCTTAGTAGTTTCTACTTGCTGATCAAATAATTGTAGAGCGTTGAAGATACAATGTAAGTTTTTAATACTTTAACCTAGACTGGGTTTGATCACTAAGTATATGGTAAGGACTAAAATGCAAAAATGTCACAGCATAATACTCCCTCCATTTCAATTACGAGCTCTCTTAGCCATTTGCAGACATATTAAGGGCCTAAAAATAATAAAATTTTGAAATGAAGTACTTTTTATGCCCTTAATAAACAAAGGGATGGAGATAGATCCTTTGAAATGGGAGTAGAGAAATATTTATGAGGAGGCTTGTAAGATTCTGAGTTGAGTATGCCGCTTCTGGAAATTATATACCAATTTGAATATATTAAACCTGACTCAAACAGGACAAGAATCAGGTAAAATGCTGGGGCTATTTTTATCTCATGAGATAGTTGAAATTTAGCTAACAAGCTTTTAACTGTTATGAGGGCTTTGAAAGGTGCTGACTGGTGCCTGCTGCAAATTCATGCCTTATATTTCTAAGGAGTAGAATTCTATTCTGTAAGCTCTAATTCCCACCATTTATATTGCTAGTATTGCTTGCTGGAGTTTGTATTTTAATATGGCCCTCTATTTCTTACGTGTATTACAATGGCATTAGCATGCATCCACTGTTTTATTGAGTTGTAAAGATAAAGGGTTGCTGAAGGTCTGGTTGATACTTTGTATATACAGGAGAACATCAGGTTCCCGCATGATTTTCAATGCTTTAGAGGATGTAGTGGAGCGCATCTTTATAAATTTGCACTATATCCAGAAGAACTTACAATTTTGGCAATCTAGAGCAGAGGTTAGTTGATTAAGTTTCTAGCTGCAAATTTTTATTTTATTTTATTTTTATAAATTTTAACTTCAATATTTTTATACAGATTTAATTATGTTGAATTGCTATATGTCATTTTTTTCCCCTGAAATCAGGGATCAAATGCTCAAAAGGCATACTTCATGGTCTGTGAGAGAGGGCCAAATGCCTTTGTCAATGGCATATTTCAGTTGTTACGTGATTATGTTGCTGAGGGTTCTGGCATGCAACATCTCTATTTTTCAGCCTCTTCGCACATGTCTGAAAGAGTTACATTCCTGACTAACCTCAGATGCTTTTTGGCTACATTTTTGGCTCAGGTAGACATTCTTGTTTCACTTGACCCTCTGAATGCTTTGTTCTGAATTTTTACCTTCATTCTCATTTTAGTATTGATTATGTGCACCTTTTGATTATTTGTCCCTTTTTATTACTCGCGGTTGTCATTCCATTTTTTGCCTCATAAAATTTATTTTATCCATGAAGGATGAACTTGCCTTAAAATTTGGGTTCCTTTAGTTACCCATATTAAAGAGGAGGGCTTGTGAAGGCTTGTCGAGAACCATTAATCTTTTGACATTTGAGCGTGAAGAAAAGAAAATTCTTCTTTGGGGCTCTTTTTTTTTTCTTTTCGTTTGTTTTACTGACTTGCTTAAGAAGATCGTTTATGGTTTTCTTACAGATGCTTTACCATGTCAAGCCAAGTAACTTTTCTAATTTCAGTCCTTTTAAGAAGGTATTAAGGGTTTGATGATATGGCAGAGAGTATGATTTTCAGATTCTCTTTTTGGTTGAGGGTGTAGGATAGTATGGATGTATAGAAAGAATCCAATTGGTAATTGACTATTAGATCTGCAATTCTTTCATAAGGAGAAGCGATATACTGTCATTTCTTTCATAAGGAGAAGTGATATCTAATTGGTAATTGACTATTAGATCTGCAATTTTTTCATAAGGGAAAGTGATGTACTATTAGATCTGCAACATCTTTCACTTGAATGTTGGAGAAATCTAATGTTCTTGGATATGTCATACTGCATAATTCTCAAGCAATAAAATGTTAACTAGTTAAGACTTGCTCATCCAAGTAAGTTTCTTCTAATGTTGACTGCAGACCTATTAGCATGATATGGAAAACTTGATTTACGGAAAGAGAATGTCTTGAAGAGTTTATCTTGATATCATTGCTTCAAAGTCATATTTTTTGACGAAGTTACAATTTGTTAAGTCCAGTTGGCAGCTGATTTTTTCTTCATAAACATATCTTTGGATAAATTATATTGGTTAGCCTGACAAGCTCCATAATTCTTGTACTCTGGACTTGCAACTTGGACTTGCTGCCTGGCGTCGTGTTTTTCTGGATATTGTTCTTTTGTTTATAAAATTGGTGACATTTTTATTTAATTGCACTGCAAAATTAACGCTGCTAATCTGAACAGGTTTATATGGAGATTGACAGAGTTGGAGAGAATTTAGCGAAGGACCCTCAGAAGTCAGTTCCCTCTTTATTAGTCAACATCAGTGATCTATTCTTGAAACTGGAGGCCTCAATTGGTCATTTTCATGCAATGCATCAGGTAGGATTATATAAGCTATATACTGCAAGAAGGGAAATTACATTGCAACTGCCCATGGTACTCTATTGTGAGTTTTACTCATTTATTTGCAGAGTGGTTCTTCTGTAGATGGAAGCTATTCTGTACCTTTGATGTTTGAAAAGCTTCCAGAAATAAACCAGGAAGACTCTCAGTGGACAGACTGTGAAACTAGAGATGCTATTAATTTGATTTATCAAAATCTTCACAAACTGGAATCATATATATCCACCGTTGTAAGTTTTCTTGCATACTTTGCTTTGTTGATAAACATTGAGAAGATTGTGACAAGAAATTTTATCTTGGTCAATGATTAAACATAAGTTACATATGAACCAATGATATTATAAACATATGGATAAAAAATGCAAGCCATTTAAAGAAAATACAATAAGCATTTAGGGAGTGAACATATTTTATCCATGTGTTTTAATATCATTGGTTCAAGTGTAACTTATCTGATGAACATAAGCTACTCATTGACTAAGATAAATTTCTCGATTGTGACGGTATTTAAAAAGTTTGATGCTTTTTACTTTTATTTTTTAAAAATTACCAGGGCGGAAGTATTGGTCTCTTCTCCTAGCTTCTATCAATATGTACCTCTGTGGTTTGTGAAGGAACTGAAAATAACCATTAATCTTTTGCTTGAGAGCTATAGGCTAATTATGTGCAAAAGAATGTTTCTGCTTGCTCTGACACCCACTTTTTTTGCCAAGAGAAGGATACTAGTACACACTTTTGATGTTACAGATTCTGCTATTTCTTGCTTTATACAGGAAATCAATGTATTAAGGGTCTACATGGATTGAAACTAAAACAGAAGATTTTTCCATTTTTTCACATTTGGAGCCACATCCTCTCTTACAAATTTACTTTTTACGAACTCCAAGAAAAAAATACACATTTTCCAAATGTAACTCCAATCCAAGTACAGTTTTTAAAATTTTTTTTATGTATGCTATTTCTGGATTTGTATCTTTATATGATTTGACTATGTAGGTTTCAAAACATCGGAGACCAAGGAAAGTAACTTTATATTGGATGCGCTATACTTGTGGGGTTGTTGGCATCTCCATTTGTTCTGTATGGTTACTTCGTCACAGCAGGTTAATGGGGAGCTCCGACATTGATAATTGGATCCATGAAGCAAAGGAGTCAACTGTTAGCTTTTGGAAGGATCATGTGGAACAACCGGTATTCTATACTGCTTCTGGCTTTTAGTTATTGTTTATAAAAATTCTCCTATGGTGTTGCTTGGTTTTATATGTTTATTAATGTTTTTTCCCTTTTTGGATACGTATAGTTTGTTGAGTAGTCAATTAACATGTTTTCTCTGAAAAATAATTAATTAAACACTTTCCTTCACTAGGAATTGAATGCCAACTTTCTTATTCATTTTGAATATGGAAGTGGACATTCAATTCTAGGTGGATGAGTAACTGAGGGGGTAAATTCGAATAATGCTGATGCTACAATAGCCTTAAGGATCTACTACAGTCAAAGATGAACGGACATGTTTGATTTTGCACGATAGTTGGAAGAGTTAAAAAGGTAGACTAGTAAGAAGAAAGCATATGCGCTGGAGTTTTCCTTTATTACGAGTAGATAAAACAACAAAAGTGTTCCTTGATTGTTATAACTGTAAACTTGCTATCAAAATCTCACATTTTACATGGTCATCTGAAGAAATTAAAAATTAGAATGGCCTTAAGTTTGAAGGCAGACCTAAGTCATTGATATTTTTACATACTTGATTTTTGTCAATGTACCAATTGTTCAGTTTTATCATTTTAGAATCTCATAGGTGCTTGCTTAATGTAAACATTAAAAAAAAAAAAAGAAAAATAGGAGGCAAAGTCATGCTCATTTAAACTGAGGTAATATTCCAGAAAGTTCAATAAGCTTGGGAATTTAGTTGATACATTTAAGATTCAGTAAACCACTTTTCACGGTTATTCTTCCTAAAGTGTGGGACAAAACAAAGTTATAGAGTTCTTTATTCTTTTATTCGGTAAAATGTGAATTCCCTACTGAGGCTGGGATACACTATTTGGAAGGTAGGCTTCCCGACATATTTAAAGGATGATGCAGCTTTTAAACATTCAACTAACATCAGTGGCTAGAGTTCCCCAGATTCAGCAACTCTTATGCGGAGAGAAATTATTAATTTTGCATCGTATGGTTTGCCATTGACACTTACTTAGAACTGACAGGTTATTTTTCCCCTCAATAGCTTCAGTAAGATAAATCCATTTAAAGAACCATTTGCCTTTGGAAGACTTTTGGTTTTATTTTTACTTTTTAAAATTTTTTTATACCCTACATCTGGATTGATTAGGAAAATGGATATTTAATTCTGGATTAAGGGAGCATTGTTAAACTTTGTTACGAGGTCAAAGTAAAGGGAAAATGTGAAGAAGGAGATCACATAGAAATCTTTTGAATTAATGTCTGTCCATAATGAGTTTTCAAACTAACATGAGAGAACTGATTAGGAAATCCGGGTAGTAATGTGCAAACCCAACTAGCTTATGGGATATTTCCGCTTAATCAATAGAAATACTCTTTGCCATTAATAGAAGAAGATTTTCAAAACTCATCAGCTACAAATTGACGTTAATAAAAAATAATGAACCTATTGAACTCAGTTTTATTCTAGGCTAGCCTAAAGTGAAGAAAAAACTTGAAATCTTTATCTCTACCTTGTTATTTTTCAGTCGTCCCATGAAAAGCGGCAATTCCTGAATGAACGGATAGATAATATGCTTGTTTATTTTATATTTACTTATTGTGAATACAAAAAGGATAAAATTTATTTTTTCTCTCCATCTCCACCAAATTTCCTTGGTAAGAATAAAAAGTAGTAATAGACAGAAACGGAAGAAGCTGCTGCTAAGTTTCAGCTTCTATGAGAACTACAGTTCAGTACATTGAGATGGGAACAAGGATCTTAAAACCATTTGGTCACAACTAGTAACAATAGAATTCTTTAGTGGTTCTTGTTGACTTGTTCAGCAATTTGGACTTTGACTTCATTTCTAGGAATGTGAATCGTCCCACTTCAATTATCTATTCATTCTTTTCCATAACAATAGAACTTTTAAAGCATAAACTGACTGTTTTTCTCATTTCTGGGCTTCTGCAATTTGTCACTGAAGCTTGTTGGATCTGAGAATTGCAGGCAGGTTTTTGTATAATTGTTTACATTTACTGGATAAAGAAGGCTACAGAGCCCTTACGTTCCTTTCCATAATAATTATGATGCACTATTTTTGTCTTGTTCACTCTCTCTCCTCAACTATACACGTATTACTGGTATTTAAATGAGCTAATTAACTGTATTTTTTGTTCATTTTCATCAGCTTTTGTCCATAAGAGATGAGCTTTTTGAGACTTTCAGGAAGAGGCACAAAGGTGTAATGGAGAAAGAAGAAGTACAGTTAACTGCTGACTCTCTACACAGGTTAGTTAATTACTTAATTAAGAATAAATTATCCTTATGCTGCCTATATTTAGAGTTTCTATGACTGATTGCTGTAGATGTTATAACTTATAAGTGGATACATAAAGAGGTAACTGTTAGTGAATTAGTTGTATATAAAGTGGTCTTATTTCTAGCACTATAATCTAACAAGAACTAAGCCAATGTAGAAAGTATCTTTTAAAGGACACATTTTTGTCCCCAGAAGACCGCAAGCCTATTGGGTAGGTGGTGTTTGTTCTTCGTGCTGAAGTCTGTTATTGATATTTAAAATTTAATTCATGTATCTTCCTCTTGAAATATTTTTAGTTAATTTTTGGCTCCGCATGATGACGGGTGCGGGTTTATTGACTTATAAGTGGGTACTGAAAGAGGTAACTGTTTGTGAATTAGTTGTATATAAAGTGGTCTTATTTCTAGCACTATAATCTAACAATAACTAAGCCAATGTAGAAAATATCTTTAAAGGACACATTTTTGTCCCTAGAAGACCGCAAGCCTGTTGGGTAGGTGGTGTGGGTTCTTCGTGCTGAAGTCTGTTATTGATATTTAAAATTTAATTCATGTATCTTCCTCTTGAAATATTTTTTAGTTAATTTTTGGCTCCGTATGATGACGGGTGCGGGTTTGATGAAAGGGGGATAAAGAAGGGCTGAGAGGCAGCATCAATCAATCTATAACCAATGTGTTTTCTTTTCCTTTAGCATTTATCAGTAGTCTATCCAAAATGGAGTTATTCAATTGATCCCATTATGCCCATAGGCACCAGAAGTTTCTTGTACAATGATGAGTAGGTTGTTTGTTTCCCCTTGTTTCTGCACTTGTACGGGGTTCTGGGGAGGGGGAAAGGGCGTTGAAGGGAAAAGGAAGATATGTAACATGGGAATCAGAAAGATAACAATCTTTTGATTTGCCTTCTCTTCATTTTCTATTATATGTTTACTGTTTTATCCACCCATACAAAACTACATCATTGATATTATTACTTAGTGATCAGCCTTCTGATGAGGAATTGGCTATATTGATATAAATACCTATAAACTATTTTTGCTTTTTTCGCTTCTTTTTTTCCAAAAAAAATTATTTCATTTTATCTTTTCTTAAACATGAACTATTTTTCAAGCTTGCAGTTTTGAATATTATTGAATTCCCACGGCAGAATCCTGTGAAAAAAATTGCAAAAATACCCTCGAAAATGAAGACACGTGTGACTGGTGTGAGTTTTCCACGGATTTTGCCATGGGATTCCATAATTGTCAAAACTGCAAGCCCAAAAATAGTTCATGTACAAGAAAAGATAAGATAGAAGTTTTTGGCCAAAAAGCAAAAAAAAAAAAATAGTCTGAGTATATATGTATGCGTGTAGACTGCGTAGAGAATTCTATATATATGTACTGCATAAAATGCAGAATTTGGTCATTAGTTTGACCTTTACGTTTATTGAGGCTGAATCTGTTCTTATAAAGAAGCAATCATAATTTTGAGCCTCTGACTGAAGGCAATGTCATCAAAGAAATTGAAATGATCAAGTTTACTGTGAGTCTGTCCTGCATATGTTTTGTTTCTCATCATGATGGTTTAATCTTTATTATGGTATTTGCGAATTTGGGGCTTTATTTATAGTGTTAATTTCATTAAATTCCCTCAAATTTGCATCCAATGTCCTGTTACCTCGTCATCCCTGAATTATACTGTTCTTCCCCTCATGTTTGCGTTTTCTCTTACCCTGCAATAGTCCCAGGATCTATCAAAGCCAAATTTATCATTAATGAATCTTTTTCTTATCCTTGGTCCTTTATTATATCTTTTTCCCCCCTCTTATTCTCTTCTCTGGCTTTCTGATTCCTGATTCTTCTACAGAGGCACTGACAAGTGCCTTTTCCCGCAAATCCACCTATCTCTACACCATCATTTTTGAATTGCTTCTCTTGACTTGTTTCAACCAGCTTCCACCAGATCTGGAGTTGATTATCATCCCTTGCCTTTGCTCCTAGAATTCATGCAGCACCAAAACCACAATTTAGCAATTGTTCAATAACATAACATAACTCCACCTAGGAACATCTGTTCTCCACCGGAGCACAGTCTATTCCTCGCTGCTTCAGATCAAGCCCTTCTCCTTTCAGAAGAAGATCCAAGAAGCTTATAGTTGATATCCAACTCCAGTAAAAAATCAGAGAGCCAAATTAGGGCCAAGCCTGTTGGGAGTTTTCAAAAGAAGTTTACACAGACAGTGTTGTTCGACGACAGCGGGTATGCTTCACAAATTTTCAATTTGAGGAGAAAGAAGAAACAAAAATAAGAGTGTTTGAAGGGGGAAAAAAAAAAATATCTGCAGGTTGACAAACTCAGCGCATTTATTGTTATAATCCATTGAGGAAAATTGAGGGGTTGAGGGAATTAATTCAACTGAAAAATCCAAATAGGATAATCAATAGAGAAAGGCCGAGCTTTTTTGAAGTGTTCTGCGCGAAGCTTTTGGATCTAAAATTTAGGCGCGAATCAAGATAGGCCAAGCTTAACCCTGGACCTGATTAAGACACATATTTTGCATATAGTATATGATACGTAGAGCATTACAGTATAATGTAGGATAAATACATGTTCCCACATATTGACGTAGGTAATAGCTTAAAAGATAACTTCATTCACCTTCCTGTTATATCATATATGAATGATTTTCCGTTTTTCCATTTTTCATTACAAAAAGTAAACATTTTCTAATAAAAAGGGATAGGTGGCCTGAACTCGGCCGCTCATCTTGCATTCTTTTTTGTTGTCAAACTTGAGCTTGATTTTTCCGATTTTTTACTCCAGTCAAGCTAGTGCTTGAACAGACTGGCTTATACACCTGATTAATGCCCCTGGATCTAAGGTATTACTTTTTGTTGAAAGTTCAAGGGATGCACTGAAATTAATCCTTGTTTCTAAATATGTTTCCTTGGACAAAGCTTTTTTCCACTCTTTTTAACCATTTGAGGATAATTTGCTATAATAATCATGATGCTCTCAGTTACTTTGGCTATTTTCATGTTGATGTTTAATGCGTGAACAACCGGTCAATAGGTTTCTGAACTTGGAACGTCTATGATTGTTTTTCAGGATGCTATTGACTTTCAGTGAGCAAACAAAAGGTCAAAAATTTCCAGATAATGCGTCAGACCAGGAGATGCTTGAAATAGTCATGGCGAGGTATGGCTTCTTTCATTTAAATTGGCTAATAAAAGTACTTATTTATTTGCTTTCATTATTGTTTTTGGTGTTCTTAATTAAGTTTGCCTTGTCATCAATTAGATTATGAGACATCAAACTTTCTTCTGAAGCATTTCTATGTTGTTGAGTTCATGGTATGCTACTATATATTTGTTTCGTGTTTATGGTCATATGCACATATATCATCTTTCTATCTATACATTCCCAAGAACACACACATGTACGTCTAAACACACTCTGTTTTTGTGTGGTCCTGTTGAAGGTTTGCTTGAGTTCTTCATTAGGCTTACTATACAAGGTTTACTGCTAGTGGCTTGAGATTTTACCTCATCATTGGATTCATTATAAAAGTTTTTGGCCATATGCATTTTTGGATCTCTCCTTGGAGCTAAAATATTGGCTTGTATCAGCTTTTCCTTTCTGTTCTATCCTTTACCATGCCTTTTCAGATGAGACATTATAATCAACAAAAGACAAGATTTTACTGACATATCTTCAAAAAAACTTTCTCCTTTTATTGTCTCCAGACCCTTACCTAATATGTTTTTACCTACTGTTTCAGATTGTCAGTGATAATTTCATTCTTATTGGACAATAGTCACCCAAAAAGAAATTGAAGTTGAATATTTTTGAGTTTGCTCAATTTATTCTCGCTCTCTGTATTTATAAAGAAATGAAGGATAGAGTAAAAGCATGAATATTCCCTTCAAAACAAAATAAGCACTCAAGAAATGTTCCTAGACTTTATAACTAGAAAAACCAATTAAAGATAGATGAGTAGATGCCAGTTCACGATATTCATAAAAGTTTCCCCTTATCTTTACCATCATGGACAGCCTCGTAATTTTTATTTTACATCTAATATGGATACAATATAAGGCAAGAGAGGCAAGCTGCTGATTAAAAAACCCAGGATTACTTTCAAGCTGATTAGCGTACTGCTGCAGTTTTATCCAGTGAAACAAGTGTCTTACTCTATAACACTGTAATTTGTACTCGAAAATTGTTTGAGAGGGAAAATTTTCTTTTTAATATTTTTAGTGCTCTCTCTTTCCCATTGCTGGGTCAAGGTGTTTTACTCAGGCAGGGTTTTTGAACTTACGTCCCTTTGTTGGTTTGTGTATCCTTTCTAATAAACTGGTAAGGGTCTTCGCTAAATCCCCACCATATGGTTGTTTTCTTTTCAAATAATATAATTGCTGCGCAACTAAGACCTGTTTAAATGAACCTGACGAATTATCCAGTCCACTATAACCTGCCCCAACTTTTAAAACCATGGGTTGGGTTTGTAGACAATTGCTGTTGGTTTTGTTTCCCCACAACCACCCCCCCAGAAGCACCCCCCCGCCCCCCCTTCTCATTCTCCAGATGTTGGAATTTTGTGCTGTTTCAACTCAAGAAGAAATGTCCATCCATTTCAAATGACCAAAGGTTCAAGCGTAGTTTATCCTGGATACGCTCTAAGTTAACTTATTTCAAATCCAAATCAAGAGGCTCTAGAGAAAACTGGGTGGGAAAGAAATGCACAATTTGCTCTTGAATTGTTCAATTGATGAATGGGAAAATAGGAGTCAATAATTGTTCTCAAGGAATTCTATAATCTTTTGTTCTCGTGTGAGTTCGACTCCCACCCGTTCTCTCTTTCTTCTTGTTCATGAATGGGGGGAGATTTAATTTGGAAGAGTTGTGTAGCTCTAAGTCAGTTGGTGAGGTATATGTATTAAGTAGGTGTAGTGTGTAGTTATGAGATGGGGATGGATAATTTATTCTGGTTGATGGGAGGGATGCAAAATAGACATTAGCGTGGGAGTTAATGTGGCTGCAATATTGTGTTTGAATTGATTTTCATGTAAAAGAAGTTCAATATATTTGAGAGCATTGACTTGTCTGCTTGAGAGGAGCTAGGAAGAAGAAAGGATGGTCTAGCAAGGACGAGCCCCACCTAGAAATTACTTGTAAGATCTTGCGATATGCTGTTATCATGACATTTGGACACTTTTTGCTATAGAGCGATAACTATATATGTATACACATACACTGTCATGCCCTGGATCCGGGCATGCAACACATGAACATCCCCTAGGAAAACCCCAAAGACACCTAACCTCAAAAGCATGCAACCTTATTTTGGAAATAACTTATGAAGTCAGAATAACTACTCTTCAAAAGAGTACATGGCATAACTTAGAAGCTCTCCAAAATAATTATATAGCTAAAAATATCTTCAAAGTTTTCGCCTAAATAAAGAATTCAAACAAATCTCATCTCAAAATCTTCATCCTCCCATGACTCTGCTTTGATCTCTACCTTTATCATAACATTTATTGAGTTCGTCTTCAACTAACTGAAACTCTGCAAAAGTTGGCAAAAAGTGAGCTCACTAGCTCAGTAAGAAAACATAACTCACCTGGAAACGAGCATGATACTAAATTAAAAAAAAAAAAAAAAACTTACAACCCTTTCACTTTTCAACTTTCAAATTTCTTTACCAAAACCACATTGAAACATTTAATTAAAAATAGTAAATTATTATGTAAATACAAACAAGAGTCAATGGGGCCATTTTTTTTAATAAAAATAACCAAGGGTTACAATTTTCAGCTTAGAAACTGATATTCTGAGAAAATAGAAAACCAGAATTTTACAGTAGTAAAACCGATTTTTGTGGAGAATTTTTATGCAAAATTGCAGCACTTTTGTAGGCATCAAACTGAGAATTTCTTCCCCAAAATTATTGGAAATAACTCTTAAAACGTAAGTTTAACTATAGGCAGTAGTTTAAGCTAAAAAGAAATGTAACTTGAACAAAACTCTCCAATAAACTTTGAAAACATGGCTGGAATTAGTGCAAAAAATTGCAGAAAATTTTCCAGCAAAAAGCTGTTTTCCACTGGTGGTTCCAGGCTACTTTTAATTTAATAACCACCTCAATTAGCACTTAAAAATTTACTCATAGTATAGATGCTGCAAATAATGTAAACATACTGATTAACCAAAAAACAGCACCGAAATTGCCACAAACAAACACATCTTACACTTCAAAATACAAAACATATCATGCACACAAATTACTCATGCTAGACAGATTACTTTGGTTACTGATATCAGTCTCCCAATTATTATATCCCATTAAGAGAGAGTCACGGAACAGAATCCAGGTATTATATCCGCTAGTTAAGGGCCGAATAACTTCAATTTAGGGACATCCCCACCGAAACAACTATCAGAGCATGAATAATAGGGAATGCATTCAAAATCCTACAGATAGAATTCTGATACATACGCAAAATACGAATTATCCACGTTCAATTCCATTTATGTACTAAATAAGAGAAATAAATATAATACTTTACCAAAAATTCTGATAAAACAGGTTGTTCAGAGTTACAGCAGAGTCAAATTCTCTTACCTCACACACCGATCAACCCAACAATGATAAGCATCGATTTACTGGCATCAACATGCTTTCAACGATCCGAAACGCCCAAAAACATGGTTTAATCCAAAATTCCAGTAATCATATCCTTATAAAGATGAGCCTAACTTTTAATAAAACTCTAGTTTAATGAAATAATAAATCTAAAAGTTCTAATACAGTCTAAGGAAGGATGTTCTTCTGGAGTGAACTTGTTCGATGTTCACTTGATGGTTTACCCGGTCAATTTATTACTCTCTTTTCTAATCTTATGTAAATGGTTTGCACCTCTTGGTGCTGTATGATTAGGTACTAATAAATACTGGAAAGCTTGGGCTACGCATCTAGAAATAGTTTTTTCTTAATGGAAACTAATCAGGCTTACTTTGCTTGGAAAGCATGTCATTTGAGCTTTGTTGCTTTGGTCAATATGAGATTTTTGATATATTCCCTCCATCCAAAACTGAATGTCCCGTTTTGACTTGGCACAAAAATAAGGAGAGAGTATTTGACCATAAACAGTTACCAGTCCTTATTCCAAGAGGTCAAAGTAGGGCTAATAAGTTAGTGAAGCATGTATAGCTTAAATGAAGGTGGTTAGCTATTGGACTTTTAGAGAGAAATATGTTTATTTTGGGAAATTGGACATTCATTTTTTGGATGAACTAAAATAAAAATGTGGACACGTAATTTGGATGGAAGGAGTATGAACTTTCTTCATGAAGGAGAGTTCAAGCTTTGTACCATTTCTATTCAATTTGCAGTTTGTGTTGTCAATCAGGATATTGTTTCTACTAAATAGTGACATGGAAATTCTGGTTTTTTATTTATCTTAACTTTTTTTTTCCAATGCAATTTCTATACCTTATGAAATTCATTTAATTTGTACAATCTACTATATTATGTACATTTTTCATATATACATTTATATATGTGCTTTCCCTGGTGCATTAAGTTTGGTTTAAGTTCCATTGGTTATTTCTACACAGATATGAAAAAGAACTTATGCATCCCATCCAGAATCTTGTTGGGGGGGAGCTTGCTCGTGCTCTTCTTATACAGGTATATACTCTACTGCTTTTTGCCAATAGTTGTTTTTGGTTTATCATCTCAAAGTTGTTTCTTGCCATTGACAGGTTCAGAAGCTAAAGCTGGATATTGAGACGTGAGTTAAATTACTGAAGTTTCATAGAGAAGCCAGAAATTGTGGAGTTCTGTCTGTCTTATCCAGTTCTTTTTTTACCATATTATGAAAATAGGGCAATGCTTGAGCTGGACCAGATTCTTAGGGCCAATGAAATCAACTTTGCTATTCTAGCTGCTTTACCAGCATTTGTCCTCTCCCTGATTTTGCTAATGGTGGTGCGTGCGTGGTTCAAACAGGTAATATTCCAAGTTGTCCAAACATTTTAATTGTACATCCTGTTAGCTCTCTAGGTACACCCAACAGAAACCTATTGAGGAGGAATATCATGCTCTGATGAGAAATTTTGTCAGTATACATTGAATACAAACATGCTCCATTATTTTTTTCCTTTCAGGCTGATTGTTTAAAATGTTTTATGACAATAAGTATCAATCAAATCGGTTTCAGGAAAGATGCCACTAAAACTATGCCATTTTCGCTGTTTTGAAATCATCATCATAAAAGAATGGCTTCAATATTTTAGTCTTGGGATAGTTATATTACAAAGGCCTTACATTTGTACTTGAACTACCCTGAATAAAATTATACTCCCTCTGTTTTTTTATTTGTCACATTTCACTAATTCCTATGTTTTTATTTTACTTGTCACATTGTGAAAATAATGCAACATTTAATGAACCTTTTCCCATTATACACTCCACAAAAAACAAATTTCAACTACTTTTTAATTCTTCTAACATGGGAACTTGTATAAATAATAATGAGAGAGATTGATTATTCTAGTCCACACAAGAAAAAACCATTTAAAATTCTGTGTTTTCTTAAAGAGTGCGATGTCTAAAATGTGACAATAGAAAAAAGAAAAAAGAACAGAGGGAGTACATAATGAGAAGAATATATCTATATAACTGTGTAACCTTACATTTGTACACTTGTTATCTCAACAGATCTGATATGACTATATTGTTTATTGACGCTATTTAAGAATGTACAGTTGGATGGAAGATCCAAAAGATTGACGAAGTTCCTTAAATAAAGTTGGTTTGCTTAGTTCCCTCATGTGGTTTTAACTTTCATTCTGTGAGATCATTTTTGTACCAACTCAAGATATGCTTATGGGAGTGCATGGCTATTAGTGGAACATTTAGAGTTCTAGTCTATAGGGACTTCATTCAGGAAATATTTTGATTATCTTTCTGCTTTCTCCAAGATTAAAGGTGAAATGGCACTTGAACATTGTAGGGAAGCTTATGGTTTTATTCTTGAACCACAGGAAGCTTTTATGTGCAACTTTAAATTCAAGAACAATGTAAGGAGTACCATTTGCTTGTCATCAATGACTCTGTTGTATTTTGCTTAATGTTTTAAGACCTTGGGGATAATATAAAGCACTTGGCATCTGGATTTGGGTCAATTTGGCTCCCAACTGTTGCATAATGAAGCAAAAATCTCAAAATATGTTTGTTAAATCTTGTTGAGAAATTCTTATCAGATGATATACAGGGTTTTGACTTTGGAAGTGGTTTATGTGATACTTTCAGTTTAGATATTGGCATCCTCATGATGTAAAGTCCTAGTTCAACCTGGTTCAATCTCTTAATAGCTGAGGAGAATTTTGATACTTTTCTCTAGTACTTCTCCTTCTAGAATTCTTGTTCCCTTTACCTAGTTAGGCACTGACTACACAAGTACTCACCTAAAGTAACCATCAGATTACTGAAAGGACAAAATTCAGGTGAGTTGTGTAATGCTGGAACTTTTAGTCTGTCAATGCCTGATGAACATGGTTGTCTTTTATCAGGACACAAGAGCAGAAGGAAGGGGAAGAGCTGCTCGGATCCAGAGAAGGTTACTGATGGTTGAAATTGAAAGAGGAATTATGCAAATTCAGAAATGCAAAGATCAAGGACTGGTAAGGACATAGTCTTCTCTATTCATTGATGCATCAAATGTTTGTTATAGCAATATCATCAGTGTCAGAAATTATCATACATGAAGCTTAGTTGGCGAAAAGCCATCTTTCTGTTTGTCACACTCTGATACCAGTCGCAATTTGCTCTCGCTAGGGGGCTATGTTTTCCTTAGAACCCACAGTACATAATGTGCTGTACAGCTACTTACTAAATTGTATGTAAATGGTGTCCTTTCTTTGGCATTTTATAGGAAAAAGATGCTCAATGCATGTACGGATTAGTTTTGTACAGCTTAGATCGCCTTTACTGTGCCTTGGAGAGACATGCAAAAGCAACCGGAGAATGGATTTGGTAAGTATTTTCCTCAAGTTAGATGCTCTTACAGATTCTCATCCTCCTTTTCCATGATTATTTATGTTGTCTTCTGCATCTTTTCGTAAGTATTGGGACAGACCTAATAGAGTTGAGAGACATGTGAACACATTGCTTACGAGCTTCTTATTTGAACAGTTTGAGACAAGATATCTATGATTTGGCCAAACCAGAGCTGGAAACTGCACGTAGGCTCATTATAACATCGCGCATGGTACGAGTATACGATTGCTTGCTTCCATCACCAAAACGAACATAGAAATTCGATGCTTCTGCAAAATTTTGTAAGGATGCTTTGTACCCCTTTGGCAATCTTGTTGCTGCCATTATTGTTGACATGCTTTTTGGTTAAATAGGCTGTAGTTTCACACTTGAATTGCTTTACAGAGAAAGAAGCCTCATTCCTTTGCTTCTACGTAAAATACCATATTACAACTGAATGTGAGAATTTGTACATCTGTACCTTACTCGGGCTTCTTAGATCTAAGATCTAAGATCAAGTGTAGAAATGATTCAAAGTCATTTCAAATTGTTATCAATTTTGACCTTCTCTGTTAACACTTTTATTTTTTACAATTTATTATTTAGTTTTATTTTTTTGCCCAAATTTAGCGTACGTTATTCAAATAGATCAGTTAACATATGCGGAAATGTCCTGAACATCCAATAGACATTTATTCATAAAAAAAAAAAAAAAAAAGAAATTTGGCAGCAAAGAGCATTTAAGAAACATGATCCCTTTGGGTGGAGTATGCTAAACCTTTTTTGGTTGGGGGAAATGGAGTATGCTCAACTTGGCCAAAGGTAGAGATGACAATCTCTTGAACTTTCCTGTGCAAATTCTGGTGTCCTAAGAAGTGGCTCTTGAGCATTCCACGTGAAAGTGAAACAAGAAGATTCTACTAGATACTTGAAGTCGTTCACAAGTGTATCCCAATCAATAGAGCATTGTCAATATAGCATCTTCAGGGAGAATAGAAATGTCTTGGGAGAAAAGTCTATCGGCAGCAGCAATGCAATGCAAAGCAAAACAACTCAAATTCCTTTCGCCACAAATAATCACCGGCCAGCGTGCTCTAGCTATTGAAGAGAAGAGCACCATAATTTACGATTCAAGACATCCGACTTCTTTTTTCCGAAGAGTAAATTTGGAAATTTTATCATAGTGGTATTCATGACGGAAAAGCTTTGCCCACTTTAGTCCAATTTCCATTTTACACAAAAGCAAGGGTAATAGGTGTGAGATTGCAGAAGCATATATGGATATGTGAAGTTGAGCACCAAAGCTCTCCACTATGGGATCGATGATAAAAGCTAACTCACTCATCCAGCCCATTAACACCACAACATAGGCATACACACAAAAAAAAAACCAAAAAAATCAGATATGCAAGATCTACCATTATCACCACCATCATCACTGCCTTCGACAAAGAAACAAAATTCAAAGGAAAAGAAAAAATTTAGTACGACCTAAACATATGGAAACAAAAGAAAGCATTAAAAAGGAAGATCTAAGTTAAAATTGGAACTTCGGTCAGAGAGAAAAGATTTTGAACTTTGGGTTAGAAAAAAAGGGGTAAAAAAATGGGTAAAGAAAATTATTGAAAAGGATAATTTATGTATGTCTTTTAAATTAATCCTAATTTTGGCACCCATTTTACTCATTCTCAAAATTTAAAATTTTGACCCCTTCAATTTCTTGGTTAAATAGCCTCTTCGATATGCTTCCCACATAGAGTTTTAAAGATTTTCCAAGTATTCAGATATTTCAAATAAAATTTGGGAGTTAATAAATACAACGATTTTTTTAAAAAAAAAATATACAATGGCATTTTTTAATATACAACAAACTCAACTTTTACAATTCACATACATGTTTTCTCTAGAATCTAAATTCTCACTTTGTAAAATATATATATATATATTATGAGATCTTACTGCAAATTTGTACAAAATAAATTCAAAATCTTGAACAATAACAATTGTTTAACATATTTATACAAAATGTTAAAAAAACACACAATTATTCTAAAATCTTTGTTTTAGTCGAATTTGCAAAAGTTATATTGAATATCTTTAGAGAGAAACAAAAAGTTTAGATAGAAAAGGTGTAGTTTAATTACATGTGATAGTTTATTGTATGCATTCCAAGAAAAAAATTTGTTTTATATATTATAAATTGTTGAAATTCTTGAATAAAATAACAACTATAAACTAAACGTAAACTAAAAGAAGAGAATGGGGTAAGAAACAAGAGAAACATATATAGAAGTAGTTCTTCTTATTCAATTGTTATCTACTTTATCTCCTCATATAACCTCTATTTATAGACAACTATATCATCAAATAGAGAAGAATTAGAAAATATATGAATTTAATAAATAGAGAGATAAACATTATCTAGTTCTATAAATATAGAGTCTTATACTTTTGAAGTGTAAATGGACATCCACATAAATTTCATAATTTCATATAACACTCCCCTTTCAATGTGTATAATATTAAAAATGTGCATCATTAAAAGTCTCACTAGAGAAAAATTCAGTGGGAAAAAATATCTAGTGAAGAAAAAAGAGTATATTATTCTTTATGTTTTTGTCCCCCTATTTGGTACATCATTGAATCGACACATTTCAAATTTTAAATCTCACATAACGCAATCAGTAATGTCTTAGTGAATGGATCTTCTATACCATTATATTTGATCAAAATCATACACATCAATTTCATCATTCTCACGAAAAGAAAATAGGGTGAAATATAATTTGTCCCGTTTCCTTCAATATATTATTGAATTTCATTCTCAAAATGATTAGAATCTCTTGGATTCATTTATCGATATTTCAATCGTCAATTTTGATCACACACATTCTTAATTATCCAACCACTTAAATTACCACTTCAACATAAGATAAAAAGTGGTTATTATAAATCTTAACATGATATAGTTTTTGTAGGATTTAATAAACAATCATTTCTTTATAAATCCATCTCAACAAGAGTTAGATTCAATTTAATAATCCAAGAGAAATTCAATGAGATTCATAAGGACAAAGCTAGTTCCATTTCAAAATCATTGGAATAGAGAAGAATTATATGAAGTATCTATTTGCATCCAACATGTTGATATATTCGGTATGTGGTATGCAAACTTATAGTACTTCAGGACAAAAATGTTTATCAATATCTTTGCTCATAGATATAAAGACTCTTTATCACTTCTCAAATATCTGAACGACTATTTTCGTACATAATGATGAGTTATCCCATGTAAAATATCTTTTAGATATCCAATTTGTTCATCAAGATAAAACTTGATTTTCGCAAAACCTTATGATGATGTTTACGTTTAATAATTATTTGCCTTAACAAACTCTTAAAAAGGAGAATACAGATTACTATTTTCCTTCAAGGATATAACCTTTAAAAGTAAGAAGATATTAATGCTTCAAGCATGCTTTAAACTCACTAGTGTGTTTTTCAAAATGAAAATCTATACATAACCTGATTTAACTCTTATAAAACATTATAGACAAATTAACAATTCTTAACAAATTGACAAACTTGTGAACTTTTGGTTCACCAATGTATATGCATAGATCAAAATGTCATAGTGTTCATATTTATCTCGATTGCAACCTCCTTCAATTGCTAACCATTGTCACCCCTAATATTGGAAACACTAATTTATCAAATTCAAATCATTGTCATGCGACAAGGAATGCTAATAAATAAATGGACAATTATATGTGATAAGTATAAGCAAATTTCATACATTTGTTTCTATATACATAGATGTATTTGCTATTTCAATATCATCTTTCAAGGTTTTCACCAAGACAATGATGTCATATTCTTCAAGAATGATTATTTGTATGACTTAGGCATTTTGGTCCATCTAGGACATCATATACATATTAAGCATTTTAGGTAATAAAATCAAATATGTTTTATCACAATAATATGATACAATAATAATATATGCATAATACCATCGACGTCTTGGGCTATATTGCGGTTCCATAATAATTTATAATCAAGATATAACAAATTGAGATCTCATTATCAAAATTTTCAAGTACCTCAATTTATTCAAAAAATAATACATGTCAGGTTTAGAAAAATTCTTAGGAATTTTTTTCTCCTTGATTTTACTATATGTGACCATTTTAATTATTTGTTCCATTTAATATATGAGGAATTTATCTTGTTGGAACCGACTTATCTACCACTATTTTAATTGTGTCTCAAATAAATTCATTTATAGTGGTAGTTTATCCTTCATGGACATCAAGTATAATAGGAGCATTCTTTATGATCGAATGTTGGTCAGCGAATATGTCTGGCTATATATATTTTGAACTTCAAGCTCATGATGTTTTCTATGAGGATCAATATGAGACACAAAAGAATATATTCATCCGGTTTCATCTTTACATTATCTCCTCTTTATTTTTGTGAACCATATTCAAAATCATCAAAATGCAAATCTTCCACTTGATATTTGCTCCCAACACTTTCTTTTAACCTCTAGTGAGGCCTTTGTTGCTTTGTGGTGGAATATGAATATATATAAAAAAAAACTGTAGTCTTATTACAAAGAGGAGAACTCATTATAGTCTATTGGCAAATACAAATAAATGCTACTAGGAATTAACATTAATAATTTCAAGGCATCTATGATTCTTCAAAACCATCTGGTACATGAATATATTTTGCAAGACGTTTATATAATACTGCCAGCCTTATTGGGACCAAATTTGTTGGTAAGAGAAAATTAAATATGAGCTCATAATCAAATATACGCAACAAAAAGGTTGCATATTAGCCATGTTGTCAATGTGCATTGACTAATATTATGTATTTATGCTTAACACTTTTAACCCCAAATAATATCGGTTGCATTCATTATATTACCTTGAAAACAAGTAGCATATGAAAACCTATTAGAATATAGAAACTTTTGGTCCCAAAATATTTTCAAGAACTCTAAATAAGTTTTCATATTTTAGTTAATGATCCGAGATGGTCCAACCGATCATGCTAACATATAAATTATTTGAACAAGCAAACTAATATCTAAATCCGAAAACTTCAAGTTACTTAATATATATCTTGAATCCATAAATTCTGGATGAGTTATAGAGGGAAAACAGTAGTTTCTACTATACAATTTGTTCAATTAGAACAAATGTTAGCAATATATACTCATTTCATCTACTATCTTAAGATCATCTTCATTTGGAAGAATATCATTTTACAAAAAAACTTTTATGATGCTTTAGTGGATATTATTCACATTTTTTACACCAAATACTTCAAGTAATAATAACTGTTCTAGAGTTGTAATTAACTGGTTCCTTTGGAATTTACAATTAACTAGTTCTTCTAGAACTAGACCACCATTTCCACTTTTGATATTTATGACCAAACATATTCAAGTGAATAATAGATAACACATATTATATTTTCCATTCATGAATAGAAATAAAACTGATGAAAAATAATACGAAATTTAAATTACATAGTATATAAACTTGAAAATTTTAAAATTTACAACCTTATAGAAATTACAAAAATAATAGTTCAATTTTCTTGACGATTTCTATATTTTAAAATTTCAAATATTCTCTTCCAAAGATTCAGAGAAGTTGACTATATCTACATGTACCATATTAAAATGAATAATCATATTGATATCATTAATATCCACAATGTAATTTCAGGGGAAGTAAACTAATACTTTTCCTTCTTTCTTAAATGATAATAAGTAATTAGTAATACGATGTCAAATCGTATTACAAGTAGTTAACAAATACTTATTCATATTACATCGATAATAGCACCATAATATATAAATAATAATTCTCATTTTCTATTTTGTCACTTTAGTGAATATATATACTTTGAAAATTTGAAGAGTCATTTAACTAAGATAATTGTGAAAAATATCTTTATCTCAATTAGGACTACAACCAGATTATACTTGTAAATAAATCAGAAGATCTAAATAAATTCATTCATTTTAGGGAATGATATAAATGTAATGCCCCACTCGGTAGGCATTTTGGGCGACCTCGAGAGGGCGTTTATCGTGAATATAGAAGTCGGGATCTAACGTAGAAAAATCTAAGAATTTATGGTGCGTTTTTTTAGCAATTTCAAATACTCGGTAGTTTTATATGAGGTTAAAGTGGTATTTTCTTTTTATGGAAGAATACTAACTTTTATTAATTTTAATATTATTATTATTATTTTTTTATTATTAGATTATTAGGGTGGGTTTGTTTAAAAAAAAAAAAAACATTGCCACTTGTTTAGAGTGTTGCGCCACTTGGCGTTTTGCAGCATACATGTGTAGTGTACGCATATATGTGTTTGAGGAGGAGAAATGGCTGCTGCCTTTTTCCTTCTCCTCTCCCCTCCTTCTCGGTTTCCAACAGCAACAAGTAATTTTTTAATTTTTTTTTAATTTTCTTGGTTTCTCCTTTCTTTCATTCATTTTCTGTTTTTTTTCCTTCCCTTCTTGGTGTTTTGAATAAGGTTGTCTTGCTCTCTCTTTTTCATTTTGCCTTTTATTAGTCATTTTAGTAATGATATAATTTTGGTATAGTGTAGTGTAGAGATTTCTTGAAGTTCTTATAATTATGTGTGTTAGCTAATATATATAGATATATATTTTTATAAGGTTATTTTTTTAGCTAGAAGTTGGAGTTAGCTTTATTTATCTCTTTATTTGGGTTAATTATATTTTGATTTATTTTTCTCCTCTTTGATGATGAGTTGTAGAGTTTGATTTTAGAGTCTTGAGATGAGGTATTTAGGGTATAATTTTGTTAAAGTTTAGTTTATTTAATTTTATATAAATTTATTTATTTAATTTCCTTAGTATGATTTTCTCATCTAAAATGATTTTAGTATACCTAATTTTTGGTAAATGATTTTAGTGTATTTCTTTTATATATATATATTTAGTATACGTAATTGTTTATATTTTCATATATATATATATATTAGTATATATATTTACATGTATAGTTTTAATATATATTTTTAGTATATATTTTTATATGTATATCTTTAGTATGCATATTTATAGGTATATATTTCAATTGCTTATATATATATTTTAGTATGTATGGGGATTTTATGAATAATTTTAGTATATAAAGTCTTGTATATATACAGGGACGGACCTATGCAGGGGCTCGGGTGGGCTCGAGCCCCCCCAGGATTTTTTTTAAATTTTTATATTTTTTACATTTAAGCCCCCCATTTTTTTTTCCAATTTAGCCCCCACAAAATGTAGGGACTGATTTATAAAAAATTAAAAAAAAAAACCCTTGGTTGCTCCAGCAAAAACAACAAAGGACTCAAAACATAGTCACTGCTATCCGGATGATTCAGACAATAAAGGAAGATTTGAAGAAGTACAGAAATGATGATGATTATTGGGAGGAGTTATTGGGTGTTGTTACTGCATTTTGTGTCAAACATGATATTTTCGTGCCGAACATGCAAGATCCTTTACCAAGCCGAGCCAGATGGGCAGCCAAAGACTTACTACCATTTTTTTCGTCGAGACATCTTTTTGAGGTAATTAATTTCATTGTTTTTTTAACTTATTACCTAATACTCAATTATTTGTAATATTATAAATTATTAACTGTTCTTTTCTCTATTTAATGTTAGGTACTTGATTTTATAGTCAAAGAAATGGATGATCGTTTTACTGAGTCAACTTCGAGCTACTTATTTGCATATCATGCCTTGATCCCGAGAGATTCCTTTGTGCATTTTGATCGGGGGTCGGTTACTCAGTCTATCCGAGTTCTATTCAGATGATTTTTCTATCTCCGATAAGTTTAAGCTTAAAGCACAACTTGATACATATATCTCTTACATGAGATCAAGTGATGGGGCGACTTTCTCCGGCCCTTACTCGACATTGGAGATCTCGCAAAGAAGATGGTTGAGACGAATACTCACAAGTTTTTTTACTTTAGTTTATCGACTAATTGAGTTGACTTTAGTCTTGCTCGTTGCTTCAACGACCGTTGAAAGATCGTTTTTACGCTATGAGAACGATTAAGAATGATTTACGCAATAGGATGGGAGATGAGTTTCTCAACGACAGTTTGGTTTGCTATGTGGAGCAAGAGATTTTTAAGAGTATTGAAAATGAAGACATCTTGCAGTGGTTTCAAAATATGCAAACTCGAAGAATAAAATTGCCATCTTAATCATTTCATTCACATGTAAAACTCTATTTTAAATCATTTTTCAGTAGTCATTTCTTTTTTATTCTTTGCATTGGGATGAATGTTATTTGTTTTTATATTAATCTTCTAATGTTCTAAATCAATTGCAGGTCATATTGGATTTCGTCTTCTGATCGTGTTTATCTCATCTGTTATCTCAAGATTCTGATCAAGATTCTCAGCTTTGATAGAGGTATTTATCCCGTGAGTGATGGGTAATCATTCCTCGTGAGTGATGGGTGATCACTCCTCATTGGTAATGGGCGATTACCTATTCTTTTGTTATATTATATGTAAATTTAGAATTTGTAATGTTTATCCCGTGAGTGATGGGTGATCACTCCTCATTGGTAATGGGCGATTACCTATTCTTTTGCTATATTATATATAAATTTGGAATTGTTTGAGTGTCTTTTGTACATGGAATGCATCATTTTATAGACGAAATTCTGGCAAAATTTTTTTTTCCTCCAGCCCCCCCAATCATATTGTTCTGGTTCTGTCCCTGTATATATATATATATATATATTTTAGTATATAACTTTGTATATATTTTTATATACATAATTTTTGTAAATAATTTTAGTATTCATAACTGTATACGTATTTTTAGTATAAATGATTTTTGAAAATGATTTTAACATTTTTGGTTATATATATATATATATACTTCTAGTATACTTAATTGTTGTAACTAATCTTGGTATGAAAATAGTTTTTGTATATTGTGATAGCATATATATATATATAATTTTAGTATCACTGGTGGGTTTGTGATATTTTTAGTATAGATGAGTTAAGAAGTTTAGGCTCTTAGGATTAGTATAATGTATAGAAATATCTCTGGTTCATAGGGAGATATATTTCTTTTATTTATTTTTGGTAGCAAATAGAAATATTGGGATTATAATTAAGTGTTTTATTGGTATCCTGCTTGTAGGATTAGAGCACCAGATTTGCATCCAGGTGAGTCCACAAACACAATTTTCTAATATTATTTTCAAACATTACGGGCCTTGTAAAATGTGTTTCTTAAATCTGTCACAAAATATGTACTACGTTCAGCATGTTACAATTTAGCATGTTTTTCGGAGGTGTTCTCCATCTAAGTTACCTGTTTCTTAGAAAATGCATAGGAGCGGTGCTCCATATAGGCGTTGTCTTATCATATCGGTTTGTAGTTGTTGTGAAGTAGAATTTGATTATACATAGGTTTTTCTGGGAATATCTATATGTTAGAAAATGTTCTAGTTTTGAAAAGCTACACTATTTTGACATGCATGAGTATAAATCTGGCATACATGTGTGAATTTGCATAAGCATGTGATGAACTGACGGATGGGGATTTTTGCTGAAAATATTCATGACCTGATTCAATCCTGACGACTGGGCAAATGGTCCTTTTGTTATAAACACATATGAAAACCCTATTCCGACCAGGGTTACAATTCTGATTATGATCATGTGTTCGGAAGCGTCAGAGGATTGCATTGTACGTGGCTAGTCTCCCATACGAGGACCTCTTCTGATGGCGTGGACGTTTCAGACTCGGGAGAGTGGATCAACTTGAAGGGGGCGGTAGTACCGCAGAGGGCGTGGCCCAATCGGTCTATGTGGACGCTGTATTATGCTCTGCGGTGGGACAACCGTCTTGTGGAGAGCCAAGAGGGGCTTGAAACTAAGGTTGGTCCCAAGGCACACCTGGCAGGTGCCCCAGGAATCTGTAGTCTGTTTTGACCAATGACATGGGAGTGCGGTTGTTTGGTAATCGAGCGCTCGTATGGTATTTGGCTGTATTGAGTACGAGATACCGAAACTTGAGCCGATGACCTCGTTTGGGATCCAGACATTGTCCGTGGAGCCCGACTGTGGCAGTGCATGTTTCTTTGAATTCGGGTGTAGAAGCTGTGTTGATGTGTCTTGATTCGCTCAGACTTCCCATCTGCACTCGAAACCCTCATGTCGGTTCAAGCATCAGTATTGTTAAAATAATAAAGGAAAGTGTTTCATTATAACTTGCATGAGCTGTTTTCGTGAAACTTCATCATTATTGTTTCAAAGAAATCACTGAGATACACACACACACATGTGGACTCACTAAGCGTTCACGCTCATGCTTTCCATATCATGTTTCCTCCTCAGATTAACTCGGGACAGACAGAGGCACGGTAAGCCGCAGAAGTTTAGGCATGGAGTTTTGGACCAAATTTTTCTGGAAGGACATGTATTATATTTTTTTTTTCTTAGACCTGAGCCGGTTGTAAAGTTCTTCTTTTTATTTTGTCATAAAGTTTTGTTGATGTAAGATACTGTTATTTTTGTATTAAAACGATTTTAAAAAGTTTTCTTAAATCTTATGTTTTGAGCGCACTAGTAGTAACCAGTTTACTTAAGTTTTCCATTACGTACTTTGTGTATATACCTATAAGTGTAATCCCGTGGTTGTGTTTTTGTTTCGGGACTTATAGTTTAGTGCCGAGAGCCACACAGATACCCTACTCAGTCACAGTTGACCTAGTAGCAGGGTTGGGGTATCACAATAAAGTTATCGGTTAAACATTATAATACTTCACTAGTGACTCGTCTTCTCTTTTAATCTCGAAAACATATAAGTTCAAATTCAAAAATAATTTTGGAATAATTTCTCTGGATGTAGTTATTGCAGGAGCATATTTGAGGTATAAGAGAAAGGAAAATTGATCCAACATATCTACTAATAAATCCTTTCATACTTGATTGAAGAGGAATTCTAAAAGTAACAAAATAATTCATACTTATAAAATATATATCTGTATCCAAAAGTATAACTCATCACAACTAGCGGTTGTATAACAATTCTCTTCTAGTAACTGTATATATTTTCTGTCAAATATCCCCAAAAATCAAATAGATTTGATACTTTATTATTTCTTTTGATGTCTTCAAGAACTACTATATCCAAATGGATTTCAAGACCAAATATTTATATTCGGTAGATAATTTCTTCTCAGAATTTGAAAAGTCACAAACTTAAATCTAACAAAATTTATTATGAAAAATAGAGATTTATGTAGGAAAAACTTACTTTAAAGAATTTCCGCACAAGATGTGTATAGCATGATATAACCATGTATCCTATCTTGTTTGTGAATATTACGTATTGTTCTTGTAGTCACATCATCCTATCATGTTGATAGTCTTCACTTTTAACGATGTCACCATTAGAAATATTTATCCTTTGCAAAATAACCTATTTGTTTGTTGATCTATGCAGGTCATCACAGCAAGTACATCGTGTGGTTGGTGTGGATCAAAATCAAGCTTAAATGGAAGACTTTCAAAACTTTTTCTAAAATAATTTAAAATAGTAGTTAGTAGAGACTCGTGCTGATAACGTATTATATAATTGTTGAAATTCTTGAATGAAATTACAGCTATAAACTAAACATAAACTAAAAGAAGAGAATATAGTAAGAAACAAGAGAAACATATATAGAAGTAGTTATTATTATTCAATTGTCATCTACTTTACATATTTAGATGGCCTCTATTTATAGGCAACTAGATTCATCACATAAAGAAGAACTAGAAGATAGAGACTTTATAAATAGACTTAATAATAAAAAAAAAATTCTCTCTAACTTCCCTCTAGAGACACCTTGGTGACCCTTACTAATGAGAGGGGGCTTTGCTCGGGGGGCTCCTTCCATGGGGGCCTAGCTTAGGAAGGTGCTAGCCTCCACAAGTACTCACCGGAAAACCTTGACCATTTAGTCAGATTTGCTAAGAAAACGAAAAGAAAACTAAGTTTGGAATTCTTGGTAGCTCTACTGGAGGCAATCCTCCTGGCCAAATAGAAGGAGACCCCTCACCTGAAGAAAATGTTGGAGTGATATAGTTTTTACTGATGTAGTGATCGGCGAACCCTCTCCCCGCTGTATACCAGCGAGCAGGATGAAGAAGATGACCCATCATGGGTGAAGATATTCCAACAGGAGGAAGTGGAACAACTATCTTGATGGCCGAACATCAAGATCACAACAACAGAGTGCTTGTCTTGGTGCTGCCCTTGGAGACTTGGACGCAACATCTCACTCCGGGTACTCCACCCCAAAATCTCATCCCTTTGTTAGCCGGAACATAGTTTTGAGTAAGTGGATTTGGGCAATGGATACTTTGTGATGCGTTTTTACTCAAAAGAGGATTGCATGAAAGTGTTGGAGAAGGGACCATGGATCGTCCTAGGCTATTACCTCACAGTGAGCAAGTGGATGAATTGTTTCGGTAGTCCGCAAAAGGCATAGTGCCGACTATGGTATGGCTCGACTAGCCAATCTCCTATAGAATTTTTTAATAAGGATATCCTTATGAGGGTGGGCAATAGCATAGGCAAAATAGTTAAAGTGGATAACACAAACTTGGAGGTGTCGAGGGGGTGTTTCGCGAGGATTTATATGGAAATTGACTTATCTAAACCCTTAATTCCGATGGTGCATATTTTAGGTTACAACCAACAAGTTGATTATGCGGGTCTGCACCAAATCTGTTTTGACCGTGGACAATATGCCCACGAGTAGATGTTTGCCGCAGAAAGTTCATGCTGCATGTCGAGGATGGAGCTTCGGCGACGGGAGAGACTGTTAACAAAGACGACTGGCCCCACAGGTAGCTGATGAGGATAACCCCTTTGGCCCTTGGATGATGGTACAAAGACTCTAGCTTAAGGGTCTGGTGGGGAGGAATAGTTGGCAGGACATCAAAACAGGACCCTCGACCTAGGCATCTCAATAGGGTTAACAGATGTCAGAGATAGGGTAGAAAGGCAGTGATGGCACGTTATTGTACGGTATGGAGTCACATGACGAGGGGAAAACACTAGTGATTTTTTCAGTAGGCTCGAGTAAGTCATGTTTTGCCGTTCTAGATGTGGCGGAGCACATTGAGAAAGCTCATGTCAATCTCCAGGTCTTTAAGGAGGCACTAATGGCGATCCCTAATCCATCCGTTCATCTTAGTCCACCCCTAAAGAAAACACTTTCACGTATTACAGTAGGCCATAAGTAAAAGCATGGGTTTATGTTTAAGCCAGTGATCAAGACCAAGCCCACCCAAAAGACAAGACAACCTCTAAAGGAGATCAAAGCCCAGAATTCGGTAGGCCCCTTATCAAGGGAAGAGGGCCCACCAAATTTTAAGCCATGTAAATCCACTTTAAAGTCATTCGTTTCGAATTTAGGTGTGAAAAGAATATGAGCCCGACCAAAGAGGACTCACCAGCAAGGCCATGCGACTCTTGTGCTCTGCTAGATACAGTTACCCATTCACCCCTGACAGTGTAGTCGGCGATCAGATCATGGGTGAGGCAGTTCCAGAACATCACTCGCCCCTCTTGAATTAGCGACTGATAGGCGTGTAGAGGATCCTCTGAATGAGGAAGCTGCGTTCTTGGAATGCCAAGATGTAATGGAAGTCTAACCTTCTATGAGTATCATCTCTTGGAACAGTAAGGGTGTTGGCTCCTCTACCTTCCTGAGGTATGTGAATAATTTGATTGATATGTATCATCTAGATTTGTTGATTATTATGGAGACTAAGGTGCCAGCTACAAGGGCAGAAAATATTTGAAGGCTTGGGGATCTATCTAGCTTTATGGCGGCCGAGGCTAGGGGCTTTGCATTGGGGATTTAGTGTTTCTGGAAACTCGGGGAAGTTGAGTATTGAAGTCTTGGTGGTTAATGATGAGGTCATCACTCTGGCAGTTAAGAAAGGGAATGAGGTAGACTGGGTTTACTCAGCGATTTTTGCAGCTCCTAAGGCATCTCATTACGAAGAACTCTGGAACTGCCACCAGAAGGTTGCAAATGTTATATGTGTACCATGGCTGTTGGACGGTGACTTCAACCAAGTCCGCGGGGTTAGCTAAAAAAGGTGGTATTGCAGTTTAGGGAAGGAAAGTCCAGGTACTATTGGACTTAATGGAAAACTCTGACTTAATGGATTTAAGTTACTATGGACCTCTCTTCACATAGACAAACTCTAAAAATGGCTAGAGTAACATTCTTCAGAGGATTGATAGGGTAGTATGTAATCAAGCATGGAACACAAGATTTCAGTCAGCTATTCTGAGCACCTACTTCGGATAACATCTACCATAGCCCCCTGCTTATCAGATTCCAGAGGGAACGAAGATAGCCAGATATACACAAGCCTTTCCTTTTCTATTAGCATGGATGGAACATGAAAGTTTTAGGGATTTTTTGAAACAGCCCTAGGAGGAATCAGTTGGGGAATGCTAAACAAAAATTCCTAGAGAAGCAACTCGGGTATTGGAATAAGAGGTTGTTTGGAAATGTCTTTTGGAGGGAAAAACGATCCTTTCCAAACTTAGTAGGATACAAAGATGCTTGGAGGAAAGGCGGTCCTTTTATCTAGAAGAACTAGATAATCAGCTTAGAACTGAATATAATAAAATACTGATCCAAGAGGAAGCTGTGTGGCATCATAAGTCAAGGGTCCAGTAGCTTGCTCTGGGTGAAAGGAATGCGCATTTTTTCCACAGTACCACAGTTAGTAGAAGGAAACAGAATAGAATCACTAGATTAAGGAACGAGCTTATATCGAATGAGCTCCAGAAAATAGCATGCAGCTTCTATATGAAACTGTACTAAGATGAATCGGTGCAACCCCTCGAATCGAGTCTGCTGAAGTTTCTCGAGATCACTGCGACTGAGAGAAAGTTTTTGAATAGTCCAGTCTTGGAACAAGAGATTTGTGCGGCCATTTTCCAAATGGGGACCTCCAAAGCCCCCAGACTAGATGGTTACCCTCCAGGTCTCTACCAGCAGAATTGGGACATCATCAAGAATGATGTAGTCCATCTTTTCAAAGAGGCCTTTACCGTGGGTACATTCTCAACAGACATGATTGACACTCTGATCACACTCATTCCAAAAAATGAAGCTCTTGAGGAGATATCGCAATTCTGACCAATTGCAATCTGCAACTTGGTTATCAAGGAAATATAAAAAATCATAGCTAACTATTTGAAGCCTCTTATGAATATGTTGAGCAGTGAAAATCAGGTTAGGCTTGTATTGGGATGTCTGGGGACTGATAACTTGGTGATTGTTTAGGAATTGGAACAAATTATTGAGCTGTTGGTTTTAAAGACCCACTGGCAAGACTGATCATGTTTCGCATTAGAACCACAAAATTGTCCATCCTATAGAACAGTGAAAAATTGGAATAGTTTACTCCAGGGTGGGGCTTGAGGCAAGGAGACCCCCTCTTTGCTAACCTCTTTATACTATGTATGGAATATCTTGGCCAGCTGATCAAAGGGAAGTGAGCAGAAGGGAGTGGAAACCAATTCGGGCTTCTAGAAAAGGACTCGGCATCTCTTATGTGTTTTTTGCAGATGACCTCTTCTGGTTTACTCCAAAGCGGGGCTCGAGGCAAGGAGACCTCCTGTCTCCTTGCCTCTTTATACTATTGATGGAATATCTTGGCCAGCTGATCAAAGGGAACGTGAGCATGGGGTGGAAATCAATTCGGGATTCTAGAAAAGGACTCGGCATCTCTTATGTGTTTTTTGCAGATGACCTCTTCCAGTTTACTCCAAGGTGGGGCTTGAGGCAAGGAGACCCTCTCTCTCCTTACCTCTTTATACTGTTGATGGAATGTGGAATTGGACCTGTTCTGTTTTGTATCAAAATCTTAGATATGAAAGGAAAGAAAATGGAAGGAACCAGAGATGGAACAGTGTATGGAAATGGAAGGGACCCCTGCGATTGGCCCTATCAACTTGGACTGTATGTAAGGAAGCTCTACCCACTAGGAAGCTTATACAAAATATACAGCACAGCTGACCCCTACTGTCCGGTCTATAGAACCTCACCAGAAAAAATGCTTCATGAAGTCAGGGATTGCATATGGGGAAGGGAAGTCTGGAATGAGTTATTGAATTATAATGTAAAGCAGAGTTCTTTGCTGAGAATGATGTACAGAAATGGGTGGATTTGAACCTAGTAAAGGAGCTTGGGTTGCAAAAATATGATGTTCCTTGGGAATTTTTGCTCAGAGAATGCTGCAGTTGTTTGTGGTACTGGAGGTATTGGAGCATGCATAATAAGGCTAAATCTAAACCACCTTCACATGTTTTGTGCAAAGATATTGTAAATAGAGCTAAATGTGCAGATATAGTGGCTAGACATAAAAACTCTCACATTGCATTAGTTGTGGTTAGGAAGCTTCCACTAATGGTGGAATTTTTCTTTTTGTGGTAGAGTGCCCAGTAACTTGGCCTTGTAAACTGCTTTGTGACTTAATACATTTGATCCCTTTTAGACAAAAAATAGTGAGATAAACATTACGTATTTATATAAGGTTAGAGTATGATAGTCTTTCCATAAAAAAAAAAAAAAAAGTATGATAGTTTTATCTTAGGTATAGATGGACATCCACATAATTTCATAATTACATGACATTGTATACAAAAGATGGCCTTGTATATTAATAAAAATAATGGTTAATTCCAAAATAGCACTCTTAAGTTTTATGAATTGTCAATTAAATACTACATGTCTTGTAACTAACAATTAAATACCAAATTCCTTCCTCACTCTCCTGCCCGTTTGCTTGCACCTTCCACCCACACGACAACCCCTGGCCTTTTTCTATCTCTCTTTCTCTATTTCTCTCTCTTCTCTCCTCGATCTGCTTGCTCCTTCCACATCTGCTAGTCACAACCTCTCTCTAATCTGTCTCTTTATGTTCTCCTCTTTCTTCCCTGTTTCCTTTTCCTACTTTGAGCTGTCATCTAATTGAGCTGGATAGTGAATTTGTCTTAAGCAAGTTAACGAGACCCTTGGGATGAAGAATGAAGATAAATTGGACCTTTTTATTTTTTCAGCTAGGAATCTCCAAGATTAAATATATGGTTTTCCTCTATTTTTCTGTAGATTATTGTGATGCCGGAGACATTGAGAAGGGGCTGGAGCTTGGAAGGTTTTGAGAAAATAGGTGAGGGGCAAAGCGTTCTTACTGGTAATCAAGACTTTGCTGCAAGGGAGATTTTCATGAGAGAAAGCGGATTTGACCAGTTTCCTCTCATTTCTGTCAAGCTTCCATATCGCAATTGAGTGGGAGAAAGGATGAGGATTTTTTTCTTGGGTAAAGAGAGATGAGGAAAAATGAATAATAAAAGAAGAAAATATATTTTCTAAAAAACGTATTCCCTCCGGTAAAAAATATAAGGGATTTGAGAATTATTTACAAGAATTAAGGACATTGAAAATAAGAGAAGTTTTGAAACAAATATCTTCTATACCCTTAATAGATAAGGAGAGAGAGATAAGAAGCGGTGGAATAAATGATAAAAAGATAGGTAAAATGAAAAAAATGTAATGAATACTCATTCAAAAGTGTAAAAAGACTTATATTCTTGATCATTCCTAAACACCCTAAAGGAGATCAATAAATTACGCGACAAAATATCAAAGTTACGCGCAAAAAATTTTATTTTCATCAAAACATTTTCTCTTAATTCTATCTTTTTCTCTCTAACTTCTCTAGACCTCAAGACTTCAAACAACAATCCGCTCAAATCCAACTGTTAAAAATCAGAAAAAAGATTAGTATATCGTTCTATACTCGTTTATTTATATTTTATCAGTTTAAAATTTTCAAAAATGAATCGAAGTCGAAAAGCTAGGCATTGACACGGACCTGAACTACCTTGTGCCAAGGCTTGGCGAGGACCAAGCAAGACCTTGCACCAACGCTTGGTGCTGGGTACATGGTACGCATGCCAATGTTTGGAGCCAAGGATGTAATTTTATTTTTTAAAAATTTTTTATTATTAATGTCATTTAAGTTGTTATGTTTAATATATTTTATACCATTAGGTTAATTTTTTAGTTAATTTCATATTATAATGTATACATGTTAGTGTTTATTAAACAAAAATTAAAAATTAAAAATTCAAAAAATACACATCTAGACACTTGAGCCAAGCTTTGGTACGAGTAGGGGTATCCCCACATCAGGCCTGGAGGCAATACTCACACCAAGGCTTGGTTCAGGTGCCCATATGATGTATTTTCGAATTTTTAATGTGTTTTTTTTTTGGTGATTTTTACCTCAAAATTGAACGTACTCATGTAGATAAGTTTCAAAACTATCCAGGTTGGCGGAATTCTTTTTTGAATTTCGCCCAACCTGGAGAAATTAGTCATGGAATTTCGTGTGACCTGATGAAATTTCTTAATTTAATTTCGCCAGGTTAGGCAAAATTCAATAGAATTTTGGCCAAATTTTTTTCTATCTAGTGCGTTTTTTATAAATTTTAAATCGATAAAATTGTAAATAAATGAGTAAGTTAAACTTTAAAATGTTGTACTTTTTTTAGAGAATGGTATATGCCCAACTCTCAAGCATTGAAGTTCGTGCAAATTATGTGAAAAACTCTTTTAGTACAATTTTCTTTTTTCAAGTTTGAATTGTTTTTTGATTGGTTTGGGATGCTTGGTATTATTGCTGGTTGGTATACTGATAACCACATAATAATATTCCATTTGTTCATTTCTATTCGAAAATAATAAATTCTCCTTCCTACTAAAACCAATTCCCCCCTTCATTAAAATCGAATAGAGCTTGGATTTGAAACCCCTTTTTCTGAATATGAAATATGCACCTCACGTGTTCGATTATTTATAAATCGATGTACTACTCTTTTTTTTTTTTTAATTTCCAACGCTCGGAACTGAGTAGATCTGAGATTGAATGAGTTGGAGTTAGAGAGAATTAGAGGGAATAGGAGGTAGAGAGAGAAAATTCTTTGTGAAAAAATAAATTTTTTTGAATTTTTTCGCGCGAAAACTTTTAGATTCCCGCATTGGTTTTATTAACTCCCTTTGTGTAAAGATAAACTAGCTCTTCTGGAGTCTTTTAATTGGCTAACTCTTCTGTGGTTTTAAACAATCAGTTTTTTGCAACTTAGTACTATCATGTATAACTTTGGACATTTATTCAATGCATATCCTCATGCACCATTTTTAATTAGAGATATTTCATCTCACCATTATACAATATAAAATAATAATAAACTTTAAATATATGGAATAAAAATAAAATAATATAATACTTTGGAAAGAAAATCTAACAACCATAATATACGTTAAGGAAAAATCATCTGGATATTTTTTTTTAATAATTTGACATTATTTGCATGTACCATTTTGATGTCATTATTAGTAGTATCACTAATATCAGTAATATAATTTCGGGAAGTAAACAATATTTTCATTATCCCTTATTAGATGATGTTTAACAACAATTTAAAAGGCATACTTTTTGTATGAAAGTATTCTCATCGATTATTATTTTATAAAATGTTGTAACATATCATCTTTATGTTTCTCACTATTTCTATTTCTGGTGAAAATCCATATATTGAGAGTTGATTGAGTCATTTTAATATACTATAGTAATATTTATATCATAGTTGTGGTCTCGACCAAGATTTATTTTATAAATAAATTATAAGTTTAATGCATTCACTTTAGGGAATGACATAAAATCATGTGATCGATCAGTATCGCTTTCATCAATAACTTAATTTCCGTTTTGTCTCAAGAAGATATGAGACTAATTTAATAAAATATTCAAAAACATCTTTCTCGATACTAAAACTGCAGGAGCATGTTTGAGATATGATAAGGGTAGAATTTTTTCTCAATCACACTACCAATAATACTCTCTCTGTAGATTTTAATTGAGGAGAAATTCTATATGTGATAAAGTATGCTATTGATAAATATTTAGCCACATATATAACCAAACACATCTAGTGTTTGTATAATAACCAGCTTCTAGTAGTTGCATAGTTGACTTAAAATTGTATAATAACAAACTTCTGGCGGTTTTGATGCTATAGTTTGTGTCTTCAAGACACTTGCGTCAAAATATATTTATTTAGTGGTGTATTCCAACCTATTATATATATCTAGATGGTTTGCATAAATAATCTTAAGGCAAGACATAAGTATAATTTTTATCTAAAATATCATGAGCCAAAAGCTCAAGTTTTATAATCGAGATATTAGTAAAAGAAGTACCTATCCCGTCCTTTTCCGGTATGATAGTTCTGCTACAAAATTTCTTGGTCTTGGAGAAGGCAACAACTCATGGTAGAGTTTCGTGTTGATAATGTGTTATAAAATTTGTTGGCGCAACATTGTCAGCACAATAGAATAATCGATATAAAATATAGAGTATAAAAGAAAGAGAGAATATAAAGAGAAAGAATAACTAGAAGAATATATAGAAAAGAAAAGAAGGTAGAGAAGAGTAGAGAGAAAAGTAGAAAACTTTTATTGAGTTCTATGAGGTGTGATTACAACTGAAAGGTAAAGTTCTGTAAGCCTATTTATAGGGCTTTGGGATACCAGATATAGATATGAAATAAGTGATACCCCGTACCCCCTCCGCTAGATCAACTGTGGCTGGGTAAGGTACCTGCGTGCCTCTCGACTTTGGACTTACAAAAACACAAAGCTAAGATATATGTGGGAGTAATTAGAACGCGTCCCTTTAGACTAAACAGTGAAAGGAGAGAGTAAAATATAATCACAACTTTATAGAAAGTATCTGTCATAGACTTGTACATAAATTTGGGGCCGTGAGAGCCATCATCTAAAATAAAATCTCACTTCTAAAATCTCCAAGTTAAAAGAATCTAGTGGCCCCCATGGCCTTGACTAGCCAGATCCAGTTAAGGAAAAAAAATATTTGAAAGGCATGAGCGATAGACGCTCAGTGAGTTCACGTGCATGTATGTTTTTGTGAAAATTCCATAAAGGTAAAGCAATCTTTACAAAATGGTTTGGCATGCAGGAAAAGAAATGTTTTCATAAAACCTCTCGTGTGCAAGTTACAAACTTTTTGAAAGGCCGGTGTCGTAGCCGAGAAGTCTAAGCGAATCAAGACACATCGCACTGCCGCGACACCCGAGCTTTCAAAACCATGCACAAACCATAATAGGCTCAACAGACAGAATCTAAAACCTTAAACTTTGAGCCCTGGAGTACCTACCAGGCTGCCCTGTACTACCCTAGCTGGTGAGTCCCTCTTGACCCAACCTGCTAGAAAGTAGTCCCACCGCAGAGCATGAAAGGGAGTAAAATGTAATACCACCTTGGGCCTAACCTTCCAACAATACTACGCCCTCTGTCAACTGGATCCAGATTAAGAGTACACCTACCAAACATGGCGTTCGGAAGAGGCCCTCATAGGGGGGACTAGCCATGCATTGTGCAATCTTCCTGACATGTTGATCAAAATATATACAAAGCTCCTCCGGCCAGACTAGGGTTCGGCATAATTTTTTTATAAAATTGTAGGCCATTTCTCGACCACACAAATCTTTTCTCATGTATCAACAATCCCTATTCGCCAGGTATAATGCAAAACCCAAAGCCATGACAAATGTAACATGCAAGCGATTCAAAACATGCCTTCATAGAATCCCATTAAAACATTTGTGCCCCAGATAGTTTTAAAATCATGTACATAATGAAAATATGCATATATGACCTTTGAACACAACCTTTAAACCGAACGTATTACCGGGTATAAAATAAGTTATGCTGATAATAATTTTTTTTCAAAAATCATGATAAGTATTTCCCGAGAAGAATTTTTATATACTTCCAAAAATTATGATAATATATAAATAAAATCATGGAGAAATATTCCCTAAAAGAAATAGTAAATGAAATCATTATATACGAACATTTTCGTCATGGTGGAAAAACAAAATATTTCTTAGAAATCTTTTAACTCATGCAAGAGTAAACTCAAAATAACATAAAGATACGTCTAAAAATAATCTCAAAGTAATGTAGAAACATTTTAATAATTTAAACATTATCTCAAAGCCTTATAAAAATATTCTAAGAACATTCCATGTTCTACCTATTATTTTAAAAGGAAATAATAAATAAAAATATTTTTTAATAATAGTATATAAACAAAATGGAAGTGAAACGTAAGATAGAGACCATCCAAAGTGGTCCCCAGGCGAAAGGCAGAAACCATGAGCGAGTTATAGTGAAGATATTTCTTAAGCAAACTGATAATTAAACCCATGATGATATTCAAATAATTTAATAACATAAGCATAGTCTTAAAGAAGATTATTATAAGATTAGTCACAAAAAAAATAGCCACTAGGTTATACGATTTAAACAAAAATATTATAAGAGTATATTGAAAATCTTACCTTAAGTTATTAGCAGGATTATGTCTTAAAAGGAAATAATAAACATTCAAATGTAGATCACTTTTAGCATAACCCATAATATATCATCGGTAGATATTTCATAAATTTTGTCAAGAACCAACAACGGAGAAATATACTTTCAAGAAAATAATTAAATTTCTTAAAAAAGAAAAAGGGTTGGTGAACTCACCTTGAGTCGGGAAACGAGTCAAATCTACAAATAATAACATTCCGAGCTTAATCAAATATCACCATAATCATAAAAATATGTATCTATAATGATCCAATGGTTCATCTAAACTTATTCTAAACCTAAAGGAAACCTAGAAACAACTCCAAAATAATTTTATAATAAAATTGTAAAAAAAATAAAATCATTGGTTCCTAAAAATAAATCTATAAATACCAAAAACAAAGTATCATCCTAACAATATAACTTAATGCAGAATAAAAAAAAAAATTTTCTCATTATAATCGCTTGAATACTAATATAGAACAGAATACTTAAACTAACATGGGCTCCTTAAATACAATATTACTATTAAATCAAAACTAAAAAAAAAAATCCACTTACTTTGGAAGAGCAATAGAGAAAGGAAAAAGGAAAAAAAATAAGAAACAAAAGGGGGAGAGAAGCTGAGGGAGAGAGAGAGAGAGAGAGAGAGAGAGAGAGAGAGAGAGAGAGAGAGAGAGAGAGAGAGAGAGAGAGAGAGAGAGAGAGTCTCGGCTGGGAGGGGGAGAGAGAGAACCGAGAGGAGAGGAGAAATTGGGAGAGATGATAACTAGAAATTTAAGCCTTCCACTTGCCTCCTTATATAGCCACACATGCATGGCTTTGTCTCCCATGTATAAGGCACATGGTACTCATGTATTGCTGTCTCCCATGTATAAGACTTATAAGAAACACTTCAACATTGAAGAAGCAAGACTTATAACATACTTACCTGCTCAATAAATGACAATGACCCTCCAGTGTGTTTACCGGGACCCTGACCATCATGCCCCTCAACCTGATTCCTCTGAGCTGTCTCCTGCTTCTTCTTGTACTTAGGGTCATTTCACTGCCCCA
Source organism: Catharanthus roseus (assembly GCA_028651295.1). Lineage (NCBI taxonomy): Eukaryota > Viridiplantae > Streptophyta > Magnoliopsida > Gentianales > Apocynaceae > Catharanthus > Catharanthus roseus. The sequence continues at coordinate 2,049,898 of JAPQWS010000001.1, read as the reverse complement.
GAAGACCAGTGTAAAATCGCTCACTCATCCAATCAGGCTTCTTACCGTCGTGACGAATTTATACTTGTTGTCCTTATAATGCTTAGATGCCCGTGTATCAAATGCATCGTGTATCTGTGTATAATGTGTTGGGTCCCAACGAAATTTTTTTTCTACAATTACAAGTCAGAAATTGCGAATACAAGCCAACTAACGTTACATGTATTTAAAACAGTAATCTAAAATTAGTAAATTAAAACACTTACACAAAACTCTTCAAACCACATATCTTTCACGTTCGAAGGAATCTTGCCATAACTAGCATAAGCCCTAACAAGATGCTGCTATATAACAGCCAAAATAACCTTGGGATAATCCTATTGCTCAGAGAAACTCTTTAGCAAAAGCAATTCATGTAAGTTGTAAACCCAAAAACTATTAAACATAGCATACTAAAAACTTATTATTATTTGATAAGTTTTATTGATAAAACACTATATAGAGAATGAATGAACTTGTGAGTTATGGTGTACACATTATATATATATATATATACAGAGAGAGAGAGAGAGAGAGAGAGAGAGAGAGAGAGAGAGAGAGAGAGAGAGAGAGAGTGAATATATATTTTGCTTATTTTCCTAAAAAGAAAGATGTTAGATAAATTTGCCTAAACGAAAGTTATGATAACTATTAAACAAGGAGGAAGAAAGAAAAAAGGGAAGCCATGACAAACAGCACTATAATAAGTTTTTATGCTTATTGACAAAGTCCCATTTTACCTATCCGAGGTCGGCACTATAACCTCGCGAGCATCAACTACATGATGCAAAGACGATGGGCAAGAAGAAGATGATGGGACAGCAGAAGACGAAGGCGTCGAAGCAGCCACTGGACTCATATATGATAGGGCTGGAATCGAAGGCAATATAGCTGGCGGAGTAGACACCCCTGCTGTCGTTGGGGGTACCGGGGTCAATGGAGTAGAAGCCTCTGCTACTAACCGTGTCACCGTAGTCTTCTTTTTCTGACCATGTATCATTATACCTATATTTAAAAGATAAGAAAAATTGTTAGAATTTACTTAAACAAATGAGACATTATAAAAGTGTAAAATAAAACTAGCATACATCCCATACTTCTTAACAACACTATATATATACAAATATATATCATATATTAAACATACTTCATATTCTAAGTTTCGGAATCGGAATCGGAATTGGATTGAAACTCTTCATCTTCTTCATTTATTTTATCATCAGACTCCCATTCTACCTCATCTTCTTCTTCCTCATTTTCATTGTCAACGATATTCCTCTCACAAATGTCTATTCGTATAAAAATGCCCGATTCATTAACGAGAGGTCCAACGTCTTGAATCTCAATATCTATCTATCATTGAAGTCTCAGTACTATCAATATATTCTTGAAATGGAATGTCCATTACAAGGACATCTAAAACACGAGGTCTTGATTCCACTACTGTCCACTAATCACTCTTTTGTCATTTAGTCGTAGGATATGGGATGAAAGACACTTGCTCTGCCTGTTGAGCTAATATGAAAGGATCATACCCTCCCAGCATATCTTCTAGATGTGATAGAAGTATACTATTGATAAATAAAAAAGTTTTAGCCACAAGTATAACCAAACACAATCGGTGTTTGTATAATAACCAACTTCTAGTGCTTGCATAGTTGATGTAAAATTATATAATAACCAACTTCTGGTAGTTCATAATGCAGGTGGCTTTGATTTTATTGTTTTGTCTTCAAGACACTTGCATTTAAATATATTTATTTAATGGTGTTTTCCAAACCCAATATATATATATAGATGGATTCACATAAATGATTACAAAACAAAAGTATAATTTTCTTTCTAAACATATCATGAGCTAAAAGCTCAAATTTTATAATCAAGATATTAGTAAAAGAAGTATCTCCCTGTCTTGATTAAATATTTCAAAAATTTGGTTGCATGACAATACTGCTATAGAATTTCTTAGTCTCTGAGGAGGCAACAACTCTTGGTAGAGTCTCATACTGATAACGTACCATGAAACTTGTTAGTGTAGCATCATCAATCAACACAATAGAATAAACGATACAAATATAAAGTATAAAGAAGAGAGAATAAAGAGAAAAATATATAGAAGAATGGAGAAGAAAAGAAGACAGTGAAGAGTAGAGAGAAAAGTAGAGAACTTTTATTGATTTTTCTGTGGTGTTTGTTTACAACTGAAGGCCAAAAGTCCTATTTATAATGCATAGAAAATACAAGAGATAGAGATAGAATATGGGGATAGATATCATATCTAACCATATCTAAGATAAGATTAAAACTCTATTATTATCTCTTAATTAGATTTTATCTCTTCAAGGTATCTATCTTAAGACTATTTATATCTTCAGGATGTCTATATCTTCAGAATATCTATCTCTTCAGAAAATAAACTTTATTTTAGATATTTGTGTCTCTTATGAACATAAACAAATACTATTTAATTCATCACAAATAAGCTATTTTTTTCTCTCTTATTTCAATAACAAATACTAATTTAAAAAGATATTTTTTAAAGATAAATACTAAGTTTCTTTTATTTTAGAGATAGTACAATTACTAAGTGCAAGTTTTCTATCTCTAGCATAAATTATATTAACGTTTTTATTCTCTTATTTCAATTATATAATGATATTATAAATTTGTAAATATAAAAAATATTTGTGACAAAACTAAGCATTAATATAGTTATTTGCAAACCTTCTTATAACTTTTGAGAGAGATCAAGGAATCGGGAATATTATAAATTTGTTGCACAAAATATATGGCGTACGAATATTAAAAATATAATTAAATTCTTTTCCTCTTTTTTAGCTAAAATATTATAATTTTTCATAAATTTGAAATATTTTATGAACCTTAATAAATTTTTTAATTAGGTAAATTTCAATATCTTATTAAAAAATTAGTATTTTATAAAAACATTAAGAGAAACTTATATAGCGTATATATATTACTGGTATTTGAGCTTCTATAATATTTTGTGGCATTATATAAGGCATTTAAGTTTGTGTCATATTTGAGTAGTATTATTTGCGGCAATTAAGCTTTTGCTATATTTTGATGGCATATTTTATAACAATTTATTATATTAGGGTAATTTTTTGGCATTTTATATTTGTGCCGTATTTTTGTGACATTATTTGCGGCATTATGTCATTTTAAAAAAATAAATTAAATTAAGATTTCAGGTTTATATAACCTCTTATTATATTTATAAACAATTCTTTCATTTTAAAATGCATTGAATTAATTTAGATTCACGTATGCTATTTTGCAACCAATCTTTTACTTTCTTTTAGGGGTTTGAATTGTTTGTAACATCTTATGTAAAAACTTTCTGTGACATTTCTAATTTGATATATTTTATTAATAAAACATAAAAGATAAATCCTAAGGGAAAAGATAAATCCTAAAAGGGAAGATATATTATTAAAGAAAATATTATGGAAAATGTAGGAAATGTTACCGATGATCTGGGTGCGTTTTAGTTAATATAGACTAAAAGTGTGATACCCCCAACTTTGCCACTAGGTCAACTGCGGCTGAGTAGGATATCTACGTGCCTCTCGGCACTAAATTACAAGTCTAAAAACAAAAGCATAACCCCCTGGGCAACACTTAGAAGTATATATACAATACGCAGCGGAAAACTAAACAATCTGAATACTAAAAAGGAGCTCAAAATATAGGGTTCAAGAAAACTTCTCATCCTATGGTAGTTCCGGTACAAAGATAGAAATACTTACAAACGGCTCGAGTACAAGAGAGCATATGTCCTTCCGGATAGACTTGAACTAAAATCCCACGCGTGAAACTTCAGCGGTCTATTGTATCTCTGACCGTCCTGAGTTAATCTGAGAAAAAAACATGATATGGAAAAAAAGTGAACGCGAACGTTCAGTGAGTCCACGTGTGTGTGTGCGCTGTAGTGATTTCTTTAGAATAATGTTGATGCAGTTTCACAAAGCAGTTCATGCAATATTATAAGAAAACATTCTCTTTTAATTTTTTAACAAAACTGATGCTTGAACCTACGTGAGGGTTTCGAACGCAGCTGGAAAGTCTGAGCGAATCAAGACACATCAGCGCAGCTTCTACGCCCCAAATTTAAAAGAACATGTAATGCAACAGTGGGGCTCCACGGACAAAGTCCAGATCCCCAAAACGAGGCCATCGGAACCAAGTTTCGGCATCTCGTAGTCAATACCAGCCGAACACCATACGAGTGCTCGATTACAAACAACCGCACTCCCATATCACTGGTCAAAACAGGCTACAGATTCCTTGGGCACCTACTAGGTCTGCCCTGGGGCCAACCTCAGTTTCGAGCCCCTCCTGACTCTTCACTAGGCGACCGTCCCACCGTAGAGCATGATGCGATGTCCACGTAAATACCGATTGGGCCACGCCTCCAGGTACTATGCCCCTCTTTAAGTGGATCCACCCTCAGAGTCAAAAACCCGTCCACGTCATTGGAAGAGGCCTTAGTACGGGGGACTAGCCACGTACAGTGCAATCCGCTAACGCGTCCGTTCACTTGATTTTCACCAAACTTTAACCCTGGTCGGAATGAGGTTTTCATATGTATTTACAAATCGAAAGGCTAATTGCCCGGCCATCATAACGGATTCAAGTTATAAACATTTCAGAGCACCAAAAATCCTCATCCGCCAGTCATCACATTCTTATGTAAATTTCAGAATTATGCCAATGCCAGACCTATATTCATGCATGTTGAAACATTTAACTTTTCAGGACCAAAGCATTGTCCAGCTTATGCAGATTTTACAAACATGCCATGTTTACATTCATGCTTGCAAAATCATATAACTTTTCAAAAACAAATTATTTTCCAACTTATAAATATTTCCAAAAAACCCGTGCACAGACTAGTTCTTTTTCACAACAATAATCTGTTTTAAAAAGACAATACATATACGGAGCACCGATCCTATGCATTTCTAATGAACATGTAACACATCGTGGAGAACATCTCCAATTAAGAAAAACATGGCACGTTATACCGTTTCAAAAATAGTAGATATTTTATGATAAGTTTAGATACCATATTTATATAGCCCGTAACTTTTGTAATAACATAATAAAACGGAGTTTGTGGACTTACCTCAATGCAGATCTGGTTCTAGGTTCCTACAAAATAATAATACAAAAATACTTAATATTTGGGTACCAATCAAATAGTCCTATTCCCTAAATAATATCAAAATCCTACGAAATTTGTATACTTATAATAATTCTTTTAAAAGATAAAAAATCCTATATTCTTTAAAAAAATATACTTTTCCAAGAAACCATAATGAACTATATACTATATACTAAAAATCCATTTAAGAAATATTTAAGTCCTAAAATAAATCAATAACCTAAACTATATATATTCTAACGAAATTAGTAATAATTAAAAAAAAGAAAAGCTCTTGAAACAAAAATAACTAACCTTAATTTATTACTATGGCTGCTTCACATGTTCTTGTTGCCAAACAAATCAAAAAAAAAAAAAAAAAGAAGAAGATATGCTATATATATACATGGGGATTGAGGCGATTAGGGGGAAGAAGAAAAATAGAAATTGGGGAAAATTTGGTGGTGGAGACGGGTGTACTGTGTGGTGGTTTTTTTTTTTTTTTGAAACCTTATATAAAAAGGTCAAGTACTTAAATTTTCAAAATACACGTACTAGGTATTCTAAAAACATTCCCACTTAAAGGCACTTATAAATGCCACTAAAAAAAAAACTCAACATAATAAAATTTTACTTTCATTTCTAAGTGTCTCCAAAATACCACTAAGTGTCGAAAACACTATACTCCGCTAGGTCAGGTCTCAAACCCTACTTGAGTATCGCCTGCAATTTTTTTAGAGTCATGCTAGGTGGTTACTAGGTGGGGCTGTACATTCTACCCTCCTTAAAAGAAATTTCGTCCTCGAAATTTACTAGTCACGTACCTATAACCTCTGGATGCTTTTCTTCAAGTATTCCTCAGTCTCCCAAGTTGCCTCTTCGAATCCATGATGTCTCCATATCACTCTACACATTGGAATCCATCTCCCGCGTAATTCTTTTATGCTTCGTTCTAAAATCTCAGTTGGTTTTTCTCCGTATGATAGATCGGCTCGTAATTCCAATTGGTCATCATTGAGAACATGAACAGGTGTAGGATGAGACTTCTTCAATTGTAACACATAGAACACGTCATGTATACCCGTCAGTTCACTCGGTAAGGCTAGCTGACACGCCACTTTATAAATCCTGTCAATAACTTCAAACGGTCCAATATATCGAGAGCTTAATTTTCCTTTCTTTAGATATCTAAACTTTTTGTGACAAGGCGTAAGTTTTAAGAAAACTCGAGTTCTCATACTAAACTCCAGATTTCTTCTTCGGTTATCGGTATGGCTCTTCTATCTACTTTTAGTTGTCCAAAGCCAATTTTGAGTTATCTTAACTTGTTTCTACATCTCCTCCAACTCTGGCATCAAGTCTCTTTTTCTCCAATGGGATTGAACTCCAACTTCATCCCAGTACTAGGGTGTTCTGCATCTCCTACCATATAATGCTTTAAATAGTGTGATTCCTATCTAAGAGTGGTAGCTATTATTATAAGCAAACTCAGCACAAGCAAGATTGTCAACCCACTTGTTCCCAAAGTCCAAGGCGAAAGCTCTTAGCATATACTCTAGGGTTTGAATTGTCCTTTCAGACTGTCCATCGGTTTGAGGTGTGCTGTGGCGCTATAACTTAGGTTGGTTCCCATAGCTGCCTAGAACTTGGGCCAAAACCTTGAGGTAAACCTTGGGTCTCGGTCCAATACAATATCAACAAGCACTCCATGAAGTCGTACAATCTTGTCTACATAGATTTGCTCTAACTTGTCCAAAAGGTATATCATATTAATGGCCATAAGATGTGCCACTTTCGTTGAACGATCAACGATCACCCAGATAGCATCCTTATACCCCTTGGTCCAGGGCAATCCTGTGACAAAGTCAATTTTCATATGATCCTATTTCTCTTTTGTGAACAGGTAGCGGTTGTAGTAGTCCTGCTGACTTTTGGTGTTCCGCCTTAACCCTTTGACATGTAGACAGGCCGCTACATACTCCGCAATCTCTCTTCATTCCATTCCACCAAAAGTTTTGCTTTAAATCTTTATACTTCTTATTCTCTCTAGGGTGCATTGAATACTTACTTCTGAGTGCTTCTTCTAGTATTTTACGCTTAAACTTGGTATCGTTAGGAATGTACAACCGATTATAAAAGTACCAGCTCCTATTGGTTTCTAATGTCCGATAATCTGTCTACTTCTTAGCTTCCGCTCGGTTCTTAAATTCCAGGAATCTCATGCTATTCTTTTAGGTGCTTGTACTATCTTGTTGCAAGGTAGAGGTGACGGTGAGACTTAATATCTTTGCCTCCTTTCTACTTAAATCCACCATCACATTAACTTTTCCTATATGGTAGTTAACTTGGCATCAGTATTTTTCCACAGCCCCATCCATCGACATTGTCTTATATTAAATCTTCTAGGAAAGCGAGTACTATAAACTTTTATGATCAATAAAGATCTCATATTTTCCCCATATAAGTGAAATCACCATAGCCTAGTCGCACTATAGTTATTAGTGTCATGTCTTTTGTTGGATAGTTCCGCTCATAATCCTCCAATATAATTTAAATATAATCAACGACCTATCTATCTTGCATCAAAACTGTCTCTAGGCCTTCCCTTTTATGGGGAAAAGTCTTCACTTGAATTGGGTAGTAGCACAACTCGTGCTGAAGTTAGTCGATGCTTTACTTATAAGTTGTGCTAAAGGTCTAACGATTCTAAAAGAAATTTGTTATGAATCTCGATAATACCCTACCATACCCAAGAAGATATGTACCTCTATTGATATTTTGGGTTGCGTCCAATCGGTCACTTTTCTACCTTTACTGGGTCTATTGATACTCCTTCCAGAGTAATCACATGCCCTATGGAAGTCACTTGTCGCCATTCAACACTTACATTCACTAAAATTGATGTACAACTTATGCTCCTATAGGGTTTACAACATTCTTCAAAGATGTTCATGTACTTTGAGGTTAGGTTAATACATAAAAATATCATCAATGGAAATCACCACAAACTTATCCGAGTAAAGACAGAAAATCTCCTGTGCATCGATTCTATGAAAGTCGCAGGTGTACTTGTCAATCCAAATAGCATAAGACAAACTTATAATGCCTATATCAAGTGTTGGAAAATGTTATGGGAATATCTCTTTCTTTTGTTTGTACCTGATGGTATCCTTGTCTTACATCTAATTTGGAATAGTATCCTACTCCTCGAAGTGATCAAACAACTCATCAATAAGTGGAAATGGGTACTTGTTTTTAATTGTCACACTATTTAGTCATTTGTAGTCTATGCACATAGGCCTAAGGCCCCATATTTCTTGTTTACAAGCAAACCTAATGCACTCTAAGGAGATGTACTTGGATGGATATATTCTTGTTGCAACAATTCTTGTAGTTGCTGTTTCAACTTTGTCAACTTGTCCTGTATCATCCACTATGGGGGTTCGAGATATTAGTTTAGCGCCAGGTACCCACTCTATGCTGAACTCCATTTCTCGATTTGGGCAACGTCGTTAACTCTTTGGGAAAAACATCTATAAACTCCTTCAACACGGGTACCGTCTCTAATTTTACTTCTTCCTTAGGCTTGTTGAGTAAATATGCTAGGTATCCTTGACATCATTTTCATAACAACTTCCTGGCTTTCATGCCAGATAAAAAGGGATTTTCCCGTTTCGTTCGCTTCCTTTGGAATACAAAGATTGACATACTCGGTCAGCTAAACTTAACCAATTTTCGTCGATAGTCTACTTGAGTGTAATGTTTAGACAACCGTCCATCCCAAGCGTCATGTCATAACCCTCAAATGGCAAGGCAATCAAGTCACCGAATAGAGTCACATTCTCGACATAGATGTCACAATCTAGGTACTTTACCTCCGCTATCTCACTCACGTCTATAGGAGTGCGAACCATCAACTGATAACACGTGACAACAGAAGGTACAAGAATATGTTTTATGAAATGCAAACTCACAAAAGAATACGTAGCTCTAGGATCAATAAGTATTCTTGCTGGTTGAGGAAAGTTTTGAATCGTACCTTCAACTACTTCTGCTTCAGTGCCTCCGGACAGTCCATCCAATATGTGATTTGAAATATCGGCTCATCCTCTATTTTTGGATTCTATCCTAGGCTCGACTTCCTATTCTGGAGATGCGGTCGCCAGTTTCTTTTAGAGATATCAAGTAACTCCCTTATCATTAAATCAACTTCTCGCCAGATTAGTTACACTAGTACGTTAGATATTCTTGGTAGTCTTCTATCATGAGTTTCTGGTATTACTCTTGCGTATAAAGTGATTCTCTATTTTTTTGATTCTCCATAATTCTAAAGATTAGAAACATTGAATGATTAAACTTAACTAAATTCCACCCACAATGCATATATTCAATTATCTAGTCAACCAATCCATTATTACTATCACACCCGATCCCTCAAATGATTGAAATAATTATTATCCCCTTGCACTTCCACCGTCCTTTCCAGAAGCATCTACCCAATGTTAAATACTTAAACCTTAGCTTATAGGTTAGAACTTACATACAAAATACCGTACACTAGAACTGTATATCAAATAAAGAGTGGAACATCCTCCCTATTAATAAAAATAGTCGTTGGTGCACAGGGTAGAGCATGTATATAAAATCTGCCATTGATACCATACATAACATAATTTGCGATCACATGGTCCTAAGCTCTTCCAGATTATATACAGCCACTAAAGAATCACACTCACAAAACCAGGTTTATACTTAACACATATATACAGTGTAAACTAAAGAATGCAAGTACACCAACCCAGGTTAGGTATATCTTCTTCCTAAAGACTATGGTCTAACAACTAAGCTTATCAAAAGCACTCTGGATGTAATTCATAGCAAACACATAGAAAGATCTCAACAACCATATCAATTATTCCCCGCTCTCATATTAGACTACCAATCTCTCATTCACAAGATATACCAATATTTTAAATCTTAAGAAACTTAGCTTATAGTCTACCCATCCTCGCTATCATTTATTGTTCTCCTTATCGTGCTGAACTCATTATTAGCTCACCTCCATTTTTACATTCACCGATCGGCAGCATGAAGTAACACTTAATATATATCGAATACAGAACCAAAGACCGGAGAGCCCTTTTTGTTGTGACAACAATAATGAAAGTGTCCATTTTGCAAGGTATATGGAGTTATTTAGTATCACTGAAGTAAGGATGATAGGAATCGATACGGATTACATCTTGTACCTAATAAGAACTTCACACTCATTCTTCGTGTAGTTTATACACCACAAGTCATCAGAGTCTTCCCTTTAATACCTTATGTCCTACGAAATCTCTTAATCGAGCTACAAGTCTCAGAACAAGTAACCTCTTTTGATGACTCAAATAATCTTAGTCCTCTGTCACCTGAACCATCATCAATTCAAAAGCTTAATGTATCTCTATGTCCTCTCATTGTGGTTATGACCAAAGATATGGCATAGTATATAAAGGAACACAGTTCCCACAAGTTTAGTAACACGATGAGAAAAACGAAAGAGACAAGGGAACTTAAAAGTCTTTGAGTAAAATAAGGCTATGCGTTTGGTACCTAGTACTCGTTTAGAATCTACTAATTCTAACCACAAATCGAACATAGAGCTCTGATACCACCTGTGATACCCCCAACTCTGCCACTAGGTCAACTGCGGCTGAGTAGGATATCTGCGTACCTCTCGGCACTAAATTACAAGTCTAAAAACAAAAGCATAACCCCTTGAGCAACACTTAGAAGTATATATACAATACGCAGCGGAAAACTAAACAATCTGAACACTAAAAAGGAGCTCAAAATATAGGGTTCAAGAAAACTTCTTATCCTATGGTAGTTCCGATACAAAGATAGAAATACTTACAAACGGCTCGAGTACAAGAGAGCAACACAAAAACATATGTCCTTCCGGATAGACTTGAACCAAAATCCCATACGTAAAACTTCAGCGGTCTATCGTATCTCTGACCGTCCTGAGTTAATCTGAGAAGAAAACATGATATGGAAAAAATGTGAGCGCGAACGCTCAGTGAGTCCACGTGTGTGTGTACACTGTAGTGATTTCTTAAAAATAATGATGATGCAGTTTCACAAAGCAGTTTATGCAATATTATAAGAAAACATTCTCTTTTAATGTTTTAACAAAACTGATGCTTGAACCTATATGAGGGTTTCGAGCGCAGCTGGAAAGTCTGAACGAATCAAGACACATTAGCGCAGCTTCGACGCCCCGAATTTAAAAGAACATGTAATGCAACAGTGGGGCTCCACGAACAAAGTTCGGATCCCCAAAACGAGGCCATCGGAACCAAGTTCCAGCATCTCGTAGTCAATACCAGTCGAACACCATACGAGTGCTCGATTACAAATAACCGCACTCCGATATCACTGGTCAAAACAAGCTACAGACTCCTGGGGCACCTACCAGGTCTGCCTTGGGCCAACCTCAGTTTCGAGCCCCTCCTGACTCTCCACTAGGCGACCGTCCCACCGCAGAGCATGATGCGATGTCCACGTAAATACCGATTGGGCCACGCTTCCAGGTACTATGCCCCTCTTTAAGTGGATCCACCCTCAGAGTCAAAAACCCGTCCACGTCATCGAAAGAGGCCTTAGTACGGGGGACTAGCCACGTACAGTGCAATCCCCTAATGCATCTGTTCACTTGATTTTCACCAAACTTTAACCCTGGTCAGAATGAGGTTTTCATATGTATTTACAAATCGAACAGCTAATTGCCCGGCCATCATAACAGATTCAAGTCATAAACATTTCAGAGCATAAAAAATCCTCATCCGCCAGTCATCACCTGCTTATGCAAATTTCACAATTATGCCAATGCCAGGCCTATATTCATGCATGTTGAAACATTTAACTTTTCAGGACCAAAGCATTCTTTAGCTTATGCAGATTTTACAAACATGCCATGTTTACATTCATGCATGCAAAATCATATAACTTTTCAAAAACAAATTATTTTCCAACTTATAAATATTTCCAGAAAACCCGTGCACAGACTAGTTCTTTTTCACAACAATAATCTGTTTTAAAAAGACAATACATATACGGAGCACCGATCCTATGCATTTCTAATGAACATGTAACACATCGTGGAGAACATCTCCAATTAAGAAAAACATGGCACGTTATACCGTTTCAAAAATAGTAGATATTTTATGATAAGTTTAGATACCATATTTATATAGCCCGTAACTTTTGTAATAACATAATAAAACGGAGTTTGTGGACTTACCTCAATGCAGATCTGGTACTAAGTTCCTACAAAATAATAATACAAAAATACTTAATATTTGGGTACCAATCAAATAGTCCTATTCCCTAAATAATATCAAAATCTTGCGAAATTTGTATACTTATAATATTTCTTTTAAAAGATAAAAAATCCTATATTCTTTAAAAAAATATACTTTTCCAAGAAACCATAATGAACTATATACTATATACTAAAAATCCATTTAAGAAATATTTAAGTCCTAAAATAAATCAATAACCTAAACTATATATATTCTAGCGAAAATAGTAATAATTAAAAAAAGAAAAGCTCTTGAAACAAAAATAACTAATCTTAATTTATTACTATGGCTACTTCACATGTTCTTGTTGCCAAACAAATCAAAAAAAAAAAAAAAATGCTATATATATACATGGGGATTGAGGCGATTAGGGGGAAGAAGAAAAAATAGAAATTGGGGAAAATTTGGTGGTGGAGACGGGTGTACTGTGAGGTGGTTTTTTTTTTTTTTTTGAAACCTTATATAAAAAGGTCAAGTACTTAAATTTTCAAAATACACGTACTAGGTATTCAAAAAACATTCTCACTTAAAGACACTTATAAATGCCACTAAAAAAAAAAAAAAAACTCAACATAATAAAATTTTACTCTCATTTTTAAGTGTCTCCAAAACACTACTAAGTGTCGAAAACACTATACTCCACTAAATTAGGTCTCAAACCCTACTTTAATATCGCCTGTAATTTTTTTAGAGTCATACTACGCGCTTACTGAGTGGGACGTTACAAAAAGCATATTATTTCAAACTTCATAAAAAAATATTTGTAAGGAACTACAAATATAATATAATTAGGGTATAATTAAATTTATTTTACATCAAACATTAAAAACCTATTTATTTTGCAACAAATTATATTCCTCAAAAGTATTTTGATCATTTTGATTAGTTTGACTATTAATTGTCCCTAATTTGAGGAAAATTTTACCATAAACCTTTTTCTCTCTAAAGTAATTATATATTTATTCATATTTCTTTTTTTTTTCCTTCTTTTGAGGAACCTTATTTCTTTCTTAGAAACAGTGTAGCAAGTCATATCAGAAGAATTCCATTTGATGTTGAAAGGTTGCATGCATGGTTGCTGTCGGTATTGCTTAATTAACTAATTAATCCTAATGGATGTAAGTATATTAACAACACATGAGATTTTGTCTCATTCTGTCCATTCCATTTTAGATATAGTGGAGTAAGAGATTTTGCCCTCACTTCATCCAAGGGATCTTCCTGTGATCATGGAAAAAGATCTTTATTCTTGAACTTGCATGCATGGAATACCTTGAAATATTTTCAAACGAGACGATCCTTCACAAACAATGGTGGCAGAATTTTAATCGGAAAGTTGATTAAATAATATAGCAAGAAGTACTTATACGTTAATACATCTTCAAAATCGACTGATATCTTATTATTTTTTTTATATGAAGTTGGGTAAAAATTAATCATGTGAACTTATTTGAAGATAAAAAACACATCACAATTAATATCAATTTTCCTTTTAAAATATCTAAAGATCTTAATATCTAAACAAAATAATTGTGGGGAATTTTGGTTACTTTTCTTAAAAATAATCAAAAAATCTAACATATATGAAGTGCACATGTATTTTCGTTAAAATTCTAACATTAAAATAAAACTTATGATATCATTTTGGCCATTAAAATAAATAACATAAATATAAATTTAGAAGTAATTTGACAAATTTATATTTACTACCCAAAAAAAAATTATGCGTCTATCTCTTTTTTTTTTTTTTTTTCTAAAAATAGTTAAATGAGAATAACTCAAACTACACAAACACATGATTATATACAAAAAAGAAGAGCAAAAAATTTATTGAAAAAAGAAAAAAAGAATTAGAAGAAGTTAATAGAAACATAATTAATAAAATAATAAATAAAAGTAAAGTAAAATAAAGTTAATAAAAGTTCTAAATTGAAAAAACTAGAAATGGTAAAATGATAGAATTTGCCTAGAAAATGATAGAATTTGACTGCCAAGGAGCCTTGGTACTGATAGCAAAGCAAGGAGCCTTGCTAAGAAGATCATATTTATTTTTGAGAGTATAGGTAAAAATACCCTTCAAATTTTTACGTTTTGTCAATTTATAGTCCACTCTTTTTTATCGTTACTCATGTCACTCAACATTCTTATCGTTACCTATGCAACTCAACATTTTACGAACGGCAAAAAATGTAAAAACGCGAAGGTTTTCGTTGTCTTTTTGTGAACATATATAATTTGTTCATATAGTACTACCCTTATAGAGTGACAATGGAATAAGCAAAATGTGATAGAAAACTATATATTCTCTTAAAATTGATAATTTAATTAAAAATTTAATTATCTAAGATAAAATATCATGGAGATTTTAGTATGATTAAACTAAAAAATAAAATATTTAATTATAAATCAAATATAAGATTTTATTGAATTCAAATCTTTATCTTGAAATTTTTAATAAAAACTTTGACTTGTTAAAGTTTTTAGCAATTTCTTGTGACAATGATTATAATAATAGGGGTCGATAAACCTAACTCGAGAATCTATATGAATAGCGAAAAAATTTATTATTTTCCCTCATCTTCCCTACTTTTTCTCTCTGTACAAAATTTCTTTGTTACTTCTCTTTACTCTCTCTCTACTCTAAAACTGTAATCTTTAACATTGAACTTGTATTGGAAGTAGATATGGATGATTATGAAAAAATTGTAGAAGAAAATATCTATTTTGAGGTAAGAAAAGTTCAAATTAATTTTTTTCACCACTAGAGCTCGGATCGCGGGGACTGGAGACCCGGACGTGTGTCGTTCGCCCAACCGAGCGGTCCATCTTCAGTGACGGTCGACCCGAGCATAGGGTTTTTTTTTAGAATGTTACTATCTGAAATTCGTTTTTTTTTTCTTTGAATGTTAGTATATGAAATTCTTTTTTTGTTTTATTTAAATGTTAGTGTATGAAATTTTTGTTTATTACACTGTTTTTTCAATTTTATGTTTAATATATAATGTGTTCATATTTTAATTTTTTCGTACTTTAGATTCACGTATGATATTTTGCAACAAATCTTCCACTTTTATAGGGGAATCTATAACATCTCTTGTAATACTTTTCATAACCTTCTAATGTAATATATTTTATTAGTAAAACTTATCAAATATAAGATAAACCGTAAAAGGAAAATATATTATAAAGGGAGATATTATAGCCGATCCTGAAAATCTTTTTATAGTTAAAGAATCAATTTTTTTAAAGAATATAGATTAAAAAATATTATTTCAAATTCCAATAAAATAAATTAAGATTTCACATTTATATAACCTCTTATTATATTTATAACCAATTCTTTTATTTTAAAATGTATTGAATTAATTTTAGACTCACATTTGCTATTTTCCAACCAATCTTTTATTTCTTTTTAGTGATTTGAATCGTCTGCAACATCTTCTGTAAATATTTTCTCTGACATTTCTAAGATATATTTTACTAATAAAAAATAAAAGATAAGCCCTAACACTACAAAAGAAAGGCTTTTACCGTCGGTAACTACCTGTGGTACACACTTTCGTCAGAATTTTCCGAAGGAACACCAACGGCTTTTGTATATTGTCATTTTTTTTACAAATCCAACAAAAATTTGGAAGGAAAGTTTGCGGCAAAAATTGACGACAAGGTACTGACGGTTTACCCTATTGGTGTCTCAGGTTAGCGACGGGATTTCTGACGTCTCTCTCGTCGTCAGTAATGAAATGATGTTTCCGACGACCTTACCGACGGATGTCTCATAGTCGTTGGTAGTGAAATTAATTTGCCGATAACTTCGCCGATGGAAGTGTCAAATTCGTCGGTGGGTGAATGTGTTATCTACGGTGTTACCGACGACTCTTCTGTCGGTAACTCTTAGTCGTCGGTGAGCTGTCGATAATAAGGTCAGAGATGTTCAAATCGGGGAAACCCTCTTCCTCTGTAACCATTTCATTTCCCTCTCAAACCCTCCCCTCACAAACCCTCCCGTTCATCACCGACGAACCACCCCCACCGCCGACACCCGATGCTGATGCCACCTCAGGTACTCTCTCTCTCTCTCTCTCGTTTCTGTTCTTCTTTTTATTTTCTTCTTCTTCCAGCAGCCGCCATCAACTCCTTGTCGTCATCCACCAGACTGCTGCAAGTTCGACTGATATGTTTTTTTTTTTTTTTTTCATGTATATAATGAAATGAGAATTGATTGCTATAGTATGCTAAAAATGTTTGCACATGAAAATGATGAAATAATGATTCCTTATTTCCTTTCTATGTATCATAATAAAATGAAATTTAACAGTATATGAGTTAAAATTCGAGATATTACTACCGTTAGATGTTGAAAATTTGAAAGGTAGAATACAGACTTCATTGTCAATGAATGCATGAATATACCCTAAAATGTACATAAATAACTAGCAAAATAGAAAATTAAATTTCATACATCAATTATATGTAAAAAAAAAAGTAAAAATAGAATTAGAAGAAGTTAATAAAAATAGATTTCATAAAATAATAAATAAAAGTAAAGTAAAATAAAGTTCTAAACTGAAAAAACTAGAAATGGTAAAAATCCTAGAAAATGATAGAATTTGACTACCAAAAGTGGTCCTAATAGCAAAGGGAGTATAGTTAAAAATACCCTTCAAATTTTTTCGTTTTATCATTTTATTGTCACTCTTTTTTTATCGTCACTTATGCAACTCAACATTTTACGAATGGCAAAAAATGTAAAGAGAGCGGAGATTTTCGTTATCTTTTTTGTGAAGAAATTATCACGTAAATATATATATATATATAATTTTGTCCATAAAAGAATAAGATAGATAAGTACTACCCTTATAGAGTGACAATGAAATAAACAAAATGTGATAGAAAACTATATATTCTTTTAAAACTATTTATTTAATTAAAATTTTAATTATCTAAGGTAAAATATCATGGTGATTTTAAGTATGATTAAAAGAAAAAATAAAATATTTAATTATAAATCAAATATAAGATTTTACTAGATTCAAATCTTTATCTTGAAATTTTTAATAAAAACTTTGACTTATTAAAGTTTTTAGCAATTTCTTGTAACAATAATTATAATAATAGTTGTAAGCCAAGTATATATGAAATTGATTGACAAAAATCTAATTAACTTATTATAACAAATTAGTGATTGATTTTAACATTTCATTTTTATTAAAAAAGTAAAATAAATATTTCACATTTACCTCTTATTATATATACTTATATCCAAATTTTCCATTTTAACATTCAATTAACTTTAGATCTTTTGCAACAAATCTTCCACTTTTATAGGAGAATCTATAACGTCTCTTGTAATACATTTCATAATCTTCTAATTTAATATATTTTATTAATAAAACTTATCAAATATAAGATAAATCGTAAAGAAAAAATATACTATAAAGAGGGATATTAGAGCTCATCCTCAAATCTTTTTATAGTTAAAGAATTAACTTTTTTAAAGAATATAAATTATTATTTGATATCAAATGCATGCATAGCGTCGGTATGTATTGCTTAACCTAATGCCAGTAGGAATTTATTTTTTTAAATGAAAATAGAGTTTACTTAGTTATATTAGAAGAATTCCATTAAATGTTGAAAGGTTGCATGCATGGTGTTGTTATTGGGTAACCTAATTTCATTAGGATTACACATTGATTAGCAAAGCTTGGATAAACATAATACACATTCATTAATACGCATGATAAAAAGATGCCTCATTTGAAGAACCCTAAGATCATTGCCTCAATGCGATTTAGCTGTTGCTGATGTGGCGCAATCACCTTCGGTTTTGAAAACACTCGGTGAATGGGCCCGATCATGAATCCGTGGATAATCCAAAGGCAAAGCTTGCGAAAATTGAAGCTAATTTGCAATATGTTTTTATTTAGTTTGACTATTAAGGATGGTCTTGAGGGCTAAAATAAATATATTTAGAAATAGACATTCATTTCATATATTCTATTTGAATTAGATTAGGAATTCCATTTGATATCAAATCCGTGCATAGTGTCGGTATTGCTTGCTTAAAACCTAATGCCAGTAGGATTTTTTTTTTTTTTTTTTAAGGATAATACCAGTAGGATTACACATTGATTGGTTAGAGAAGGAAGCAGTCATATATAAACAACATTATTACGATCAAAACACGTGAGATGAGAGAATAAACATTCATTCACTCGACCGTCACACTTGTTTAATTTCTTTGGCTCATTCCCTATTCTCATTAATTACGATCAAATTAGGAAAGAAGAAGAAAATGTTTGAGCTAAGCACAGGGTTTCACTTTCATCCAACCGACTAAGAGATGTTACTCTTACTTCGTCACAAGGTTACTTTTGCATGTCCTCCGGTTCCTCCTTTGATTATGGAAAGAGATTTTTATTGTGAGGATGGACTCTATAGATGATTTTTAAACAAGATGATCCTTGGCAAACAATTACTACGGAATCCGAAAAATTGATTAAAGATAGCAAGTACTTGTACGTGATTACGAGGTTGAAGAGAGTTAGGGCATTCAAGAATAATATTGTGAGAGTAGCTGGTTGCAGTATTTGGGATGGCCAAATGGGAAAGAATTATATAAAATTATCTGGAGCTAGAGAGATAAAAAATGATAAGATAATTGGATTCAAGAGAACGTTTAATTTCAGGCCCAATAATAATAAGATCATGGAAGGAAATTATTATTATTATGGGAAGTGGATTATGCATGAATATCATCTTGAATGCGATTTCTTGGAAGGGATTTCTCATGAGGATAATGAGTTTGTAATATGTAGAATTAAGTGGGAGTTCAATGATTCAGCTGGAGGAAGTGAAAACCTATCCCCATTAATGAGTAGTAATATCTCTATTAATGATTCTCAAGTCGAAGAATTAAAGGCGGGTACTATTACAACTGAATTTGAGAAAACAAAGGAGGAGGTTGTGGCTGCTACTGTGATGATGAATAATAAGAGGACAAATATAGAGCAGGGAGTATTTGAAGAAGATGATATTTGATTTATTAAAAGAGTTGAATGCTTTTTAATGGAAGAAGAAGAAGAAGAAGAAGATGATCATGTGGGTGCATTGGTAGTGTTAGACATATAATTAAAATAGGATTACTATTAATCCTAAACTGTGTATAATTATGTTTCCTCGTTGTATTTAGTTAGGATTTCTACTTCTAATCTGCTTAGGATTTGTCACTTGGACAATCTATAAATTGTACACTATTCTCACATTAATAAAACAGAAAACATAAGATTGTTTTCCCCACTGGAAACTTTCATGGTATCAGAGCCATGATGTTGGGCCACCCGCAGATGTCCAATCCTGCAGAATGCCACGCTCCAGGCCCAAAAATGATCAGCCTGAGCGTGAGGGGGTGTGTTGAGAATGAAAATCCCACATCGGCTAATTAAAGAAAATAATTACTACTTATAAAGACTTGGGCAGTCCTCCCCTCTAGAGATATCTTTTGGGTTGAGTTAGGCCCAAGCCCAAAAATTCTAATATGGTATCAGAGCCAATTGACGGAATAATTCTAATTCCTGAAGGTGATCCAGATAAAGAAGAAGAATGGTGGGAGATCAATAATCTTGTAAACTCTTGGATTCTCAACACTATCGAACCCTCTCTCCGATCCATCATATATCATTCTGAGAGAGCAGATGAATTATGGATAGACTTGAAGGAACGAACGATTTCTAGTTGGCACCGGCCCGCGAATATATGAATTAAAAGCAGCATTGACAAATTGTAAACAAGGCGGTGATTCAGTACACGTGTATTTTCCACGTCTGAAAAAGGTATGGGACGAACTAGAAAACTATACTCAACTTCCGCCCAGCACAGACACAGAATTGTTGACCTTTATCATAAAAGAAAGAGAAAACGAGAAGGTTTTCCAATTTTTAATGGGATTAAATAATGCAATTTATGGCACTGTTCGTTCCCATATGATCCAACAAGAACCTATACCCAAGTTACGTACAGTTCTTGCTCAAATTTGCAAAGAAGAACAGCACAAAAATTCGACACGAAAAGAAGACTATTATGGAGACGGCGTCGCCGGAGCCGCCGCCTCCGAAAACAATCGCAGAAATTTTTCTGCACAAAATTACTGCACCTACTGCAACCGAGCAGGCCACGATGTCACCGGATGCTTCCATCTTGTGGGTTATTTGGATTGGTGGCCTCGGAACTCATCCCAGCTCGCCGGCCGCGACTTCTCACCGGCGAATCACAGCAAAAGCTGGCGCGGCGGCAGATCTGGGCGAGGCGGCAGACAGCAATCGCTGACGCCAAGACCGCGTGCCACAGATGGAGGAAGATCTTCGGAGGCGTGGGCGTATTCTGCCTCAGTCTGGCAAGCACGAACGGCGGCGGAGAATTTCAGCAGAAATCGGCGCGCTGGAGAAGAAGAGGGACGCGGGCCGGGCGGGCCGATTTACAGTGACTGGCCGGGCAGCGGGCCGAGCTCCAGCAGCAACGGGCCATGCAGTGCCGGGCCGGGCCCGGGCCCCTTCCTAGCTTTGACAGTTGACCAGTGGTCAACACTGTTGACCGCACTCCAGACCTCAAGTAATACGCAATCTGAAAAATTATCTGGTATGGAAAAATTATGGATTTTAGATTCAAGGTGTTCTAACCATATGACTGGTAGGAAATTTTTTTTACAAAATATACATCCTATCTGTCCGCATATTATTGGATTACCTAACGGTGCCAAAACTTTTGCTGTGCAAGAAGGAATGGTCTCTTTAAGTCCTACATTAAAACTCCACCAAGTGTTGCTAATTCCTGAACTCACATGCAATTTAATTTCTTTGTCTCAATTGGCAAGAGACTTGCAATGTTTTATCACACTCTCTGACAAATTTTGTTTTATACAGGACCGTATCTCGATGAGGCCGATTAGAGTGGGTGAGCAGAGGAATCGGATTTTCTTCTACAAACCTATGGAATTGAAGGAATTATACACCTTTTCTAGCACGGTCCTTGACTCAAGCACATTATGGCATATACGGTTGGGACATCCTTCAGATTGTGTCGTCAATAATTTTTTGAGTAATTCTAAAGACTCTAAACTGGAAGATCGCCTTGTAATATTTGTCTACGTGCCAAACAAACTCGTGATTGTTTTTCTCTTAGCATCAATAAAGCATCTACAATTTTTGACCTAATTCATTGCGATCTATGGGGCCCATATAAATCCAAATCCACTATAGGTGCTTCATATTTTCTTACCATCTTAGATGATTATTCTAGAGCTATTTGGATATATCTACTGTCAGAGAAAAGTGAAGTTGCATCTATTCTTCAAGATTACCTTACCATGATCAAAACACAATTTCACAAAACTGTCAAGACAATCCGTAGCGATAATGGGACATAATTTGCACCCCTAAAGTCGTATCTTGCTAACCATGGCATAATTCACCAAACTACTATTGCTGGCACACCACAACAAAATGGAAGGGTTGAACGCAAGCATAGACATATCTTAAATGTAGCTCGGGCATTACGAATTCAAGCAAATTTACCGATAAAGTTTTGGGGAGAATGCATTTTGACGGCTGGGTATCTCATTAATCGAACTCCCTCAAAATTGTTACATGGTAAGACTCCTTATGAGTTGCTATACGAAAAGAAACCATCATACTCTCACATTAAGAGTTTTGGGTGCTTAGCTTATGTTCATAACCACGATACCCCAAAAGATAAATTTCGCGCCCGCAGCAGACCGTGTGTTTTCCTTGGCTGCCCTCTTCATAAGAAAGGATGGAGATTTTATGACTTGCAAACAGAAAAATTTCTTGTGTCCCGAGATGTGACTTTTGATGAAACAAATTTTCCATTCCACGAAAAATCAGATACTTCAATTTCTACAGACTTCACACAATTTTACAACTTTGGAGAACAAGTTTTGGGCTCCAAGCAGCATAGTATGCAAGATAGGGGGAGTTTAGCACACAACACACCCAGACCAGATCAAATAAATCCTACCCACAGCCCACCTGCAAAACCAGATCCACCAACCCCTTCCCGCAGCCCACTACGGCCTAGCTCCACTATTCCCTCCCCACAGCCCACTCCACACTAGCCCACCACCAACCTCTCCCGCAGCCCCACTCCATACTAGCCCAAGTAGCAATCCACATCAGCCTCCTTGCGACAAAACAAACATTGAGCCAAATTATAGCCCACTTCAGGATGATATTCCTGCCAGATTGACGCAAGACAATCCGCCAACTAATGCACCCAGACGAAGCACTCGAATTAAACATATTCCGACTCGACTCCAAGATTATGATTGGAATGCCATATGGAAGTCCTCTATATCCCATTCCTCCTCTGCTCTCTCACCCTCTTCGGACCTCTCAGGTACGTTCCTTTATCCTATAACAAAATTTGTAGACTATAGCAAATTTTCTAATTCACACAGGCAATTTTTAGCATCCGTAGCAACGGAATCCGAGCCTACCACTTATTCTGAAGCAGTTTCTAATCCTCTCTGGCGCACCGCTATGCGCCAAGAGATTGATGCTCTTGAACAAAATAGTACATGGACTTTAACCTCCTTGCCTCTTGGAAAACGTGCACTGGGGAGTAAATAGGTCTACCGAATTAAGTACAAAGTAGATGGCACCATCGAGCGATATAAAGCCCGTTTGGTAATTTTGGGAAATACACAAATGGCAGGTATTGATTTTCACAAACATCTTTGTTCCCGTTGCTAAAATTGTCACCGTTCGTACTCTACTTTCCATTGCCACTGGTCGCAACTGGCCTATCCATCAAATGGATGTTCACAACGCATTTCTACATGGAGATTTACAAGAAGAAGTATATATGCGACCACCTCCAGGATTTCGTACCTGTTACAACGGACAAGTCTGTCGTTTAAAGAAATCTTTATACAGTCTTCGCCAAGCCCCTCGATGTTGGTTTTCAAAACTTACTACCGCTCTCCGTAGGTATGGTTTTTCTCAATCTTATGCAGATTACTCTCTCTTCACATATTCTCGAGGGAATATTTATTTATGTGTTCTTATTTATGTGGATGATTTACTCATTACTGGAAATTCCCTATCCACACTTGAAAAATTCAAAGCTTCATTACATAAGTGCTTTCACATGAAGGATTTCGGATCACTCAAATATTTTTTGGGCATAGAAATTGCGAGAAACTCCACGGGATTATTTTTATGCCAAAGAAAATACACATTGGAAATTCTCTCTGTAATGGGTTTATTAGGTGCCAAGCCGGCATCTACTCCTGTGGAACCTAATCATCAGCTGGCAAAAGCATCTGGATCATTGTTTGATAACCCAGATCGCTACCGCAGACTCATCGGCAAGCTCATATATCTCACACTCACTCGGCCTGAATTCGCATATGCTGTACATATACTTGCTCAATTTATGCACGCCCCTCGTCATGCTCAGTGGGATGCTGCAATCAGAGTTATCCGTTATCTGAAAGGGAGTCCTGGACGTGGTATTTTTCTTTCCTCTAACTCTCCTCTTTCGTTAACTGCATATTGTGACTCTGATTGGGCCACCTGCCCGATAACTCGACGATCTCTCACTGATTATTTTATCTCTCTTGGTGGGTCTCCTATTTCTTGGAAGACAAAGAAACAACATACTGTTCCTCGTTCATCTGCCGAAGCTGAATATCGTTCTATGGCTATGACTTTATGTGAACTAAAATGGTTATCTATTCTCCTGCGGGATCTTCATGTCCCTGTCACTCGCCCCATTCCATTACATTGTGATAACCAGGCTGCTCTTCATATCGCCGAAAATCCTGTTTTCTATGAACGCACTAAACACATTGAAATAGATTGTCATTTTGTTCGTGATGCTTTCCAAGACGGTTTTATCTTTCCTGTATATATTCACAGTGAAGAACAACCTGCGGATATTTTCACTAAAGCTCTTCATCCGACACATTTTCATCGATTAGCTTCCAAGTTGGGCATTTCTGACCTTCATGCTCCAACTTGAGGGGGAAGTTAGACATATAATTTAAATAGGATTACTATTAATCCTAAACTTTGTATAATTATGTTTCCTAGTTGTATTTAGTTAGGATTTCTACTTCTAATCTGCTTAGGATTTGTCACTTGGACAATCTATAAATTGTACACTATTCTCACATTAATAAAACAGAAAATATAAGATTGTTTTCCCCACTGGAAACTTTCAGGTAGTTTCAGAGGTTGAAAAAACAGATGCAGACTACCAAAGAGTGCTTCAAGATCAAGATCAGGAGGAGCAAGAGCTTGGAATTAATAAGAGGAAATTTAATTTGGGTGAAGAAGAGCTGAGGGTTGCAAAGAGGACTTGTACTGCCTTGATCAACTAGAGTAATGAGACCACTGCTTTTGTTCAGCAGCAGCAGCCTCAGCGGAAGCACAAACAGCAGCAGAAGCAGAGGAGAATAAAAATAATAATAATAATAATGAAGAACCAGAATTTGTTGATGATTTGTTAGATATAGATGAGTTGTTGATGAGTGAGGATGAAGAGATTTGTTTCATTAAGAGAGTTGAAAGCAGTTTAATAGAAGAAGAAGATTCAGAAGAAGATCAGAAAGAACAGCATTCATTATTAATAAAATAAGAAATTTCTTATTTTTTACCTTTATATATCTTAATTAAGCTTGAAATACACATAAATATACTAGTGCTCAGCAAATTGAATTATCAAATCCTCACATTTTTCCTTTTTCTCAGTGATGTGGATACCTTTCATTCTATTATTATATAAAAAATTAAACTAAAAAAGAAAAAAAAGGGACTGGCATGGTATTACTGTATGTTGAGAATGACAGTTTATATTTTCTTAGATAATCAAATGGTGTACGTGGCAAACTTAAATAAATTTCTCCAAAAGTAGTAATTAAAATGAGTTTTCCAATTATGGACTGAGAAATGATACTGTTTATAACCTTATTTTGAATTTTTCATTGAAATTATTTAATGTTCTTCAATCAAAGAAATATGCCAAGTAAATTTAATTTCATTTTGTCATCTATTTGTTCAGAAGCATTAGAAGGCTTCATAACAGCATTTCAAGAATCCTAAAATTGTCATTTCTCCCTTTAAATAGTTGTTCCACATTTGAGTTGCATTGATGTCGCTTCAAATCATTTTTTCTTCTGAAGATGTACAAGTAATTGTGAACTTAATTATTATAAGATTAGGATTTAGGATTAGTTAAGTTTTACTTCATTTCTATATGATATCCTGTCCAACAGATGATAATTGTAATGTTTATACATATATATATATATATATATATAGTCATGGGTGTTTTCAAGATATGAGTGGAGTTATCGAGCCTTCAGATATGGGAATCATCATCCTTATTTAAGTTCAATATTTTCTCTAAGTACAATCTACTAATATTTCTAATCCTTTCTTTATGTTGCAAGCAAAATGTAAATAATAAATATTAATTTGTAGATAAATCTTACCAAAGTTCCTTTCTAACATGGAATATTATCTTGTTTAACATGGAATTAGAAAGGAAGAGAGAACATACAATATTAATTTTCCCTTTTGGAAGAATTCCAAGTTCAGTTTCTCCAAGCAAAGCAAATGTAGACATCATAGCTTGGTATGTAAGTTGCCATGTTGATAAATCAATCCATCGATACTGTTCTCCACTTAGTCTCCAAAACATTAACGCCAATTACTCAAAAGCTTTAAACTATACAGATATAAATAATCCACAAAGATTAATCAAGAAAATGAAAATTTCTGCAACAATATGTATTATGTATGATCGAACTGAGTTTTATTGATTCGGTTTGAAACAACGAAGAGAGAGAGAGAGAGAGAGAGAGAGAGAGAGAGAGAGAGAGAGAGAGAGAGAGAGAGAGAGAGAGAGAGAGAGAGAGAGATGGAGAAATTGAAAAAAAAAAAAAAATGGGTTTCTTGATTTATGAAGTGAGAATGTAGTAGGAAGGGAAGGGAGTATTTTAATTCTCTAAGCTCCGAGTGCTATTTAGTTTTTCTTGTTGAAACTTTGGACTTTGTTTTAACTGCCATAACAGAATAGATTTAAGGCGCTTAAAACCAACCACAACAACCGTTTCTTTTTCAAGCTTCAAGCCCTCTTTTTTTTTTTTTTTTGGTTTGAAAAAATGACTATAAATATTCTCAATTTATTTTGAATTCTTAAAAAATTGTCTCTTTTTTCTTCAACTTCTCATAAGCTCACGATATCTTAGTTCAACGGAATATAGCACCAAACACATCAAGTAGTAGTTTTTAAGGAGAAAACACACGTGACTAATATAAAATGATAAAATTCATAGTTGACCATTATTCCTAAAAAACCTTCACAAAGCAAACTAAAACCACCCTCTAGTAAGAGCATTTACAAATTGGTTTAAATCGAATTTCGAACCAGATCGAACCAAACTAAATTTTATATTTTAGTTTGATTTTTTAGTTTTTTAGTTCAATATTATTTTTAAAATGCTAAAAACTGAAATAATTATGCTATTGGCGTTTTAATTTCTAATATTTTTATATTTTGAACAATTTTATTTTGTTAGCATACTTTAGTTCTTTTTTTTTTTTTTGGCTGGAAAGATACCTTAATTCTTAGATATTTGAGATTGTAATACATCTTTTTCTAAATTTTTTTGATTAAGTTATAAGAGTTTTTTTTTTTTTTTTGTAATTAGGATTTTATAGTCTAGTACCCGTTTAGCTAAATAAACTGTTCAAAAAAATATCTCAAAATTTCGGTTGAAACTGAATTGAACTAAACCAAAAAAAATTATTTGGTTTGATTTAAAAAAATGAAATCAAAAAACGAAAAGACCGAATTTCAAAACTGAAAATCAAACCAAATAATCGAATGCACATCCTACCTCCTGGGTTAGCTAATATGTGTATCTCAAGTTTGGATTTTTTTTTTTTCTAAGGGGAAAGTGATTCGTCGTCCAGTTTATCCTTCTTAGAGGTGGGCATGTATGAGTCATAAGTTTTCTCTACCCAGAAATCATCACTTAAGGTGGTTTAGAGCTATATTCAGTTGTACAGAAATAGAATTGAAAATGACTATTTATGGAATGATGAAAAAAAGTGGTTATTTGTTACAAATAAAAAATAAGTTGAGGGATTTGTCGTTATTTTTTCTTTTTTTTCCATAAAAGAAAAAAACCCTTATATTTTACAGTAAATATTGTTTTTAGTTCTTAATATATTTACTTTGTGCAGGTTTGATCACTAACCAATAATTTTTTTACGGGGCATGCAATTGTTCCATCTTTGTTGGTGTGAGTGGCTGAAAAGTTCCATGTTTGAGCAAAGAATAAGAATAACTAGAAATATCTTAAGAATGTTTACAAATTGGACAAAGGAACTACTACAGTTGGACAAAGAAGAAAATTTAAAGAGGAAGCCAAATGTAGCGGAGGAGTTTTCGAATCAGAGAAGAAATAAAACAGCCAAGAGGGGAGTCGGTCCAGATGGAATAAAATTATTGGGCTTTCATTAATTACTAGTGTAATGAGTTGTAATTAAGGAGCTAGTGATATAATCTTCTTTTTTTTTTTTTTTTCAGTAAAAGCGTATGTGTGTATATATATATATATATGAACTCTGTACATTTTCTTCTTTAATGAAATAAACTGAAATTTCTTTCCAATCATTCTTTCTAAATCTTGAAATCTTAGCATACAATTTCTACATGGTATTAAAGCTAGCTTGGTGCGATTTAAGAGGAAATTATATCGAGGAATGATCTGGTTAAGCTTAACATTTTGTTGGTGTGTTTTCTGTGTTTGAAGATCATTGCTCATATTATGTTGGTACGGATGTTGTGGTAATCTCTTCTATTTATGAGTTGTTGTGATTGATTAAGTGTTTGATTCAGAGATAAGTTGATATTCTGCTGCAAATCCGACTAGTATTTTTTTTTTTTTGTTTGTTTTTTTCGTGTTTATAATGAAATGAGAATTAATTACTATAGTATTCTAAAAATGTTTGCACATAAGGATGATGAAATAATGATTTATTATTTCCTTTCTATGTATCATAATCGAATGGAATTTAACAATATATGATTTAAAATTTGAGATATTACTACCATTAGATGTTGAAAATTTGAAAAGTAGAAATAGACTTCATTGTCGATAAATGCATGAATATACCCTAAAATATAAATAAATAACTAGCACAATAGAAATTATGTTTTTTTTCTATGGATGAAATTTAGCTAAATTATTATATGTTTTATTTAATATTATGATGGTATAATAAATACAAGACATTTTTTTCTTTCGTTTAATGTCATTTTATCCACTCCATTTTAGATCTAATGTACCAAGAGATTTTGCTCTTACTTCATCCAAGGGATCCTCCTATGATCATGGAAAGAGATTTTTATTCTAAACTTGCACACATAGGACATGTTGGAATATTCCAAAGTCATTAGTTAGAGAAGAACCATAATAATCATTTACTTGCATGAAATAAGTATATTTATGCACTAGATATATAAGATCATGATACTTCAGGACCAACTAATAGGTTGTCAATATTCTTTTATAGAAGATCTTTATCAATACCTAGTAACTCAATGACTAGGAATAGTAATGATGTGCCATATCTATGTAGAACATTTTTAGAATGTTCAATTTATGAATCAAGACTAAAAAGCTTGATTTTAGAACTCTTGATCGTCATACTTGCCTTTGTTTATTCTTCTTGAATAACATTTGTTCATTTTTAGAGGACAATTATCTTTATAATCAAGAACTATATCATGCTTCGAGTGTTATTCAACCTTGTGAAATTTATTGTCCTTCTAGGACATCTACCCAAATAAGAGTATCCGCTAAAAACTCTCATAAATTTGTTAAAAGTATATAAAATATTTGATTACAATTACTTGCAAATGAATAATCTTGTGAACTTCTTGTTCACTTATTCGTGCGGGTAGATGTTATACTCATATGATATAATTCTTCTATTGTTGATTCTATCCCCCTAAATATGGGGCAAACTAGTTATCAAACTATTAATTAATAAATTGCAGAATAAAAATATCTATTCATGAAGCATTATCTATGGCAAGTATAATTAATCAAGACAAGTAAATGTTTCCTCATACATGGACATACTCAATCTTTTCCTCTTCATTTTTAACGATGATTCACTAAGACTTAATTACATTATGTTCTTCAAGAACAATTTATTTATATGCTTCATGCATATTAAATCCATCAAGGACTTTATTTTATAATTCTCATGTGAACTCGATATTATCTTGAGTCTGCAGACTTTGAATCATTCTAATTCAATACTACCATGCGCATAAATACTTTTGTATTTTTGTGATTACATTCATTCTCAATCATGACCTATTATGTTGAGATCTCATAATATCAACATTTCCAGGTATCTAAATTTCTTTCAAAAATATATATTGGTCATGTTTGGAAAATTCTTCTAAAATTTTATTTCCTCGACTTTATAATGTGACCATCTAAATAGTTGCTCATTTCATATGCGAGAAGTTCATATTAATGAAATCGACTTGTCTACCACATTCTGTTGTGTCTCAAAAATCATTAATTGTGTTATATTATCTTTTAGGGGCATCTAATATATTAGGAAAATTATTAGTCGAATATTGGTCAGAAAATATGCCGGGCCATATTCCTTTGAACTTCTGGCTCAAATCTCATTTAAATATTAAGATGAGACCCAAGTAATTAATATTTTCATCCAACATGTTTTCTCCTCTTAATGTTGAGATATTCAAAATCAACAAATTATGTATATCTTTTTTGATATTCTTTGCCCAACAAATATAAGTCCATCTACTTTTTGGTAGAGGAAAAAAAAATGAATATCGCACATTTAATTGTAGATGGCTATACTTGGTTTCTAACCATATACCAATAACAAAGAGGGGTATATATAATAATTTATTGACAAAAATACAAAGCAAGTGCTACTACATTATAGTAACTCATCTTGATGTATTTTATGGCCTACAAAACCATTTAGTGTATGAACATATTCTGCAAGATATTCAACACTGCTATCTATAGATACATATCATAACCAACATAATTAGGAAAAATTATGTCTTTGGGAAAATTTAAAGTATGAACTTATTAAGACATTGTAGTTACGAGCCAATAATATTCACACTATTGTCTTATTAATATATTGATTAATAATTCTGCATGCACCCAAAAGTAGCACATTCAACCCTAAAATAGTACTAGTGATATTTATGTATAATTTTTATTTAAAATAAGTAGCACATGAGAATTCATGAAATTATGAAGCTTCTGGTTTCATAAAAATTCATAAATATTATTTGTATTTTAATGATTTAGGATGGTCAAACCTGTCATGCCAATAATAAATTATTTAACTCAATAAACTTCTGATTTATTGAACAATTGTATCTCAAATTTATTTATTTTGTGCAATACAAATAAATGGTAGTATTTGTTTTATAAAACACTAATAGTAATGCATATTTCTTATCCATTGTCTCAAGATGATGGAAAATATCATTGAGACTAAAAGTAATATATTACGACAATTTGTCAAGAAGAATTCATTACAAATTTATCATTTTGTATAAAGATACACTAACTCTTCTGAAGTCTTTTAATTAGCTAACTCTTTTGGAGTTTTAAATAGTTAGTTCTTCTGGAACTTTGTACTACCATATATACATTTGACATTTATTCAATGCATATCCTCATGCACCATTCTTAATTAGAGATATTTCATCTCACCATTATACAATATAAAATAATAATAAATTTTAAATATAAGAAATACAAATAAAATAATCTGCTACCTTGAAAAAAAAAATCTAAACCACAATATAAATATATCAAAGAAAAATCATCTAGATATTTTTTGAATAATTTGGCATCATTTGCATGTGTCATTTTGATGTCATTACTAATAGCATACTAATATCAGTAGCATAATTCGGAAAGTAAACAATTGTTTCATATCCCTTTTTAGACGATGCCTAACAACAATTTAAAAGTGTCCTTCAGGTACAAAAGTATTCGCATCGATAACTATTTTACAAGGTGTTGCAATGTATCATCTTTCTCTTTCTCACTAATTTTCATTTCTGGTGAAATTTATACATCAAGAGTTTATTGAATCATTGTGATAATTATAAGTAATATTTATACCATAATTGTGATCACGACCAAAAATCTATTTTATAAATAAATTATAAATTTAATACATTCACTTCAGAGAATGACATAAAATCAATTGTTTGGTTAGTATCTCTTTTATTAATGACTCAATTTTCGTTTAGTCTCAAGAAGATGTGAGACGAATTTAATAAAATATTCAAAAACATCTTTCACAATATTGCTACTGCACGAGCATATTTGATATATGATAATGGTAGAATATTTTCTCTATCACCACCAATAATATCTTCTCCTTAAATTTTGATTGGGGAGAAATTCTAAATACAATAGAAGTATGCTATTGATAAATATAAAACTTTTAGCCACAAGTACAACTAAACACAATCGGTGTTTGTATATTAACCAACTTCTAGTGGTGGCATAGTTGATCTAAAATTGTATAGTAACTAACTTCTGGTAGTTCATAATGCAGGTGGCTTTGATGTTATTGTTTTGTCTTCAAGACACTTGCGTCTAAATATATTTATTTGATTTTGTCTTCTAGACCCAATATATATAGATGGATTCACATAAATAATTAAAAAACATAAGTATAATTTTCTTTCTAAAAATATCATGAGCAAAAAGATCAAATTTCATAATTAAAATATTAGTACAAGAAGTATCTCTCTATCTTGATTAAATACTTCAAAAATTTGGCGGCACGACAATACTGCTATAAAATTTCTTAGTCTTGGAGGGGGCAATAACTCTTAGTAGAGTCTCGTGTTAATAACGTGTTATGAAACTTGTTGGCGCAGCATCATCAATCAACACAATAAAATAAACGATACAAATATAAAATATAAAAAAGAGAGAATAAAGAGAAAAATATATAGAAGAATAGAGAAGAAAAGAAGATAGTGAAGAGTAGAGAGAAAAGTTAGAACTTTTATTGATTTATCTATGAGGTTTATTTACAATTGAAGGCCAAGGGTCTAATTTATAATAATACTCAGGGAATACAAGAGATAGAGATGGAATAGGGGAATATGTATCATATCTAATCTTATCTAAGATAAGATTAAAACTCTATTATTACATTTTAATTAGATTTTATCTCTTCAAGATATATATCTTAAGAAACACAAATTTGGCCTTCAACAGGCAAATGAAACATTCTGCGATGTATCTTTACAACATGAAAATATACTGAACAATTTTGAGCAATTTTACAGAGAATTGTTTTGCAGACATAAATTTTGTAAAAAACATAATAATTATCTTACAAATTCGGCCTTCAAAGGACAAGTGAAACCTTGTACGATTATTTTTAAAACATGAAGAACATAAAGAATTATTTTGAGCAATTTTATGGAGAACTATTTTTTGGACCAAAAGTTTAAAAAAACGTATGATTAGCACACGAATTTACGTTTTAATAGGAAAGTAAAACATTTTCTGATATGTCTATACAACGTACAAAACCATTTTTAGCAATTTTAAAGATAAGTATTTTCAGTCCATAATTTTGTAAATACATTATTAGTACACGAATTCGGACTTCAATGGATAAGTCAAACCTTGTACAATTTATCTTTACGTAATGAGAAACATATTGAATCGTTTATACTAATTTTATGAAAATATTTTTTCCGTCCTAAATTTAAAAAAAAAAAAAGTGATAATTAGCATACGGATTCGGCATTTTAGAGACAAGTAAAACATTGTGCTATATATCTATACAACATGAAAAACATACATAATTAATGTGAGCAATTTTTTATAGAGAAATATTTTTCGTACCTTAATTTTTAAAAATGTGATGATTGGCACACAAATTCGTGCTTAAACAGGCAAATGAAATATTGTGCGATGTATAATTACAATATGAGAAACATAATGAATCATTTTGATCAATTGTATAAATAATTGTTTTGAGAACATACATTTTATAAAAAAATGTAATGATTAACTCACAGATTCGGCCTTGAAAGGAAAAGTGGAACTTTTGCGGTGTATCTTTAGAACAGGAGAAATATACTGAGTTCTATTGAGCAATTTTATGGAGAACTATTTTTCGGACATAAATTTTGTAAAAAATTTGATGATTAGCACAGTATTCGGGCTTTAATGGGAATGTGAAACTTTATCTTGTGTATTTATAGAACATGAAAAATATTTAGAATCGTTTTAAGCAATTTTGTCAAGAACTTTTTTTTAACCTAGATTTTGTAAAAAACGTGATTATTAGCACACGAATTCGGAGTTTAACTGAAAAGTGAAACATTATGCAATGTATCTTTACAACATGACAAACATATAGAATCGTTTTGAGCGATTTTAAGGATAACTATTTTCGGACCTTAATTTTGTGAGAAACGTGATAATTGCATATGAATTCGGGTTTCAACGGGCAAGTAAAACCTTGTGAGATATACATTTACTATACAAGAGGCTGGTCTCGATTCCGCTTATTTCCGACTCATTCTGGTTTCGGTGGGGACGAGAGTAAGTATTGAGAAATATATAGAATCGTTTTGAACAGTTTTATGAGAAACTTTTTTTTGGATATAAATTTTTAAAAAAACATGATACTTAACACACAGATTCGGCCTTCTAAAGACAATTGAAACACTGTGCCGATGTATCTATACAACATGAAAAATATAAAGAATCATTTTGAGCAGTTTTACGGAGGACTATTTTTAGGATCTAAATTTTGTAAAAAACCTGATGATTAGCACACGAATTCGAGCTTCAACAGGCAAGTGAAACGTTGTGCAATGTATCTTTACCACATAAAAAATATAATGAATGATTTTGAGCAATTTTATAGAGAATTGTTTTGCGGACATAAATTTTGTAAAAAATGTAATGATTAACTCACAGATTCGGCCTTCAAAGGACAAGTGAAATTTTGTGCGATTATTTTTAAAACATGAGAAATATACAAAATTATTTTGAGCAATTTTATAGAGAACTATTTTTTGGACGAAACTTCTTTTAAAAAAATGTGATGATTAGCAAATGAATTCGGCTTTAACAAAAAAGTGAAACTTTGTCCAATGTTTCTACACAACATGAAAAATATAGAGAATCGTTTTTAGAATTTAAGGATAACTATTTTCGGACCTTGATTTTGTAAAAAAATGATAATTAGCACATGAATACGGACTTCAACGTGCAAGTAAAACCTTGTGTGATGTATCTTTATGTAATGAGAAACATACAAAATTGTTCTGAACAGTTTTATGAGAAACTTTTTTTTTTATCTAATTTTTTTTTAAAAACATAATAATTAGCACAATGATTCGATCTTCTACAGACAAGTGAAATCATATATCATTATAATCATAATAATATGTATCTGTAATGATCCAAAGATTTATCTAAACTTATTCTAAACCTAAAGAAAACCCAGAAACAACTCGAAAATAATTTTATAATAAACCGCTAAAAAAAAAAAAAGAAAATCATTGGTTCCTAAAAATAAATCCATAAATACCAAAAACAAACTATCATCCTAACAATATAACTTAATGCAAAATAAAAAATAAAAAAAAAAACTTCTCATTATAACCACTTGAATACTAATATGGAACAGAATACTTAAACCAACATGGGCTCTTTAAATATAATATTACTATTAATCAAAACTAAAAAAATCCACTTACTTTTAAGGGAGAAAGAGCAATAGAGAAAGGAAAAAGGAAAAAAATAAGAAACAAAAGAGGGGGAAAGAATAAGCAGAGAGAGAGAGAGAGAGAGAGAGAGGAGAAATTGGGAGAAATTGGGAGAGATGATAACTAGAAATTTAAGTCCTCCACTTGCCTCTTTATATGGCCACACATGCATGGCTTTGTCTCCCATGCATAACACACACGGTACTCACTAGCCATGTGTCCTCAATTCTCTAACCCGCATGGCACTACCAGCCTAGCATTTTGTTATGCAATCCTTTAACTTTCTAGACTTTCTACATTGGACTTAAAAAAAAAAACTTAAAACTCATCTTAAGTTTAAAATCTCAATCTCAAACTTAAGTGTTAAACACTAATAATTCTAGAATATGCTCAAAAAATTTTTAACGAAAATTTCTTGCTTAAATTTTCTAGGAGTTACCGAATAACCTCAAATTTTTGTATTCTTTATAAAATAACCCCAAAACTTTCGTTTTACTCCTCATGACTTACGTTAATTTTGAGGTACCTAGGCGGGATGTTACAAAATAGGAAATAAATTCTATCATATTCAACTTAGGATTAAATTCTCTAATTTATCTATACATATATATCTATCTCGAATATTAATATCAAAATGGGAATTTTAATATCAATTTGAGGATAAATTAGTTGCTTCATAATTTCTGGCCAAATGATCTCAGGGGAAGACAGAAATTCACTGAAATTGGTACCAATTGTCAATTGAAAAAGAAACGTACTCAATTAACAAAATTTTCAATCAAAGGGTACTTATTCGGAATTAAGCTCAATAATTGTTGTATATATTAGCCCTGGGGCCAACAAAGCAATGTATACATAGAAAAGCAAGTGCAATTTTTTCATGCGTTGGAATTCTGAGATTTTCTTAATTCTGCTCTTCATATATTGCAAGTTCTTGAATTGGAAATGTCGTCGTCAGTAGCATCTGCTGAACCAACTGATCTCTTTGATTTTGTTGTAAAACAAGGGAATGGAGTGAAGGGCCTTTCTCAGTTGGACCTCAAAACTGTTCCTGAGCTGTACATTCAACCCCCAGAAGGAAGGTTAGACAAGAACCTAATAGTACAAGAAGAGTCAATACCAGTCATTGATGTTTCCAATTTTGACGATCCAAAAGTTTCCGATTCAATTTGTGAAGCTGCTTCTAAGTGGGGTTTCTTTCAAATCATCAATCACGGGATCCCACTTGAGGTTTTTGAAAATTTGAAGGAGGCTGCTCATAGATTCTTTGCATTGCCCAATGAAGAAAGGAAGAAATATTTGAAGGAAAATTCACCTACTCCTACTGTGCAATTGAAGACTAGTTTTAGCCCTTTGGCGGAAAAGGTTTTGGAGTGGAAAGATTTTCTTGTTCATCATTATGTTCCTGAAGACGGCGAGGGATCTAAATTCTGGCCTTCTGTCTCTAGGTAATGTAATTACCACTCAATCCCAGCAAATTTTATCCCAATATCCTATGAATTTTTGTGTTTTCTTCTTCTCTTGTTCAGCCAATTAGTTAATTTATCCTAATTTCTGTCAATGTTTAGAAATTAGGGCAGCTTTACTTGGTCCTCATGTTTCCCATAGTCTGCTGTAATTTTTACTGCTATGTCATCTAGAAGCTTTTTTGTTTCTTCTATGTCAATTGATGAACAAACTAACTGAAATAGTTCAAACTGGAGAAGGGATGATTTTGATGGACTGTTGTAGATTTGGAAAAGAGGCCACACATTTATATCTATTAGCTGCAAAGCTAAAGCTTGTAGAGCTTTTCTGTGGAAATAGCTGAAAGAATCAGCAATTTCCCAAGACAACAAAGAACATAAGTTAATGAAATTAATTGACTAGTTCCTTTATCCCCAATTGTTAGATAAATGTTTTTCGTTTTCAGAAAATTTTTGGAGAATGGTTCACAAATGAGACTGGAGAATAGGTAAAACCTGTATTCAGTCTAGAGGGATATTCTCTACGGATTTTGATGAGCTCTTGCAGGGTAAATGTATTTACTTTTGGTAAATATTGCAGGGAAAATGTTAAACCATACTATATGAGAGTGAGAGTTCCCTTTTGAGATCTCTTCTGTTACTTGTGTTTCTAAAGGTAGCTTCGAAATGTATGCTGAGAAATTTCCACATTAACAAAGTTTTGGGAGTATTTTCCTTTACATTAGGATTCAAGAATTTCAGGACATCATAACAAATGTCCATTGAGGCCTACATCAAGCTTGAAAGACTCTTAAAACATAAAACAATGTCGTTGCAGCAGATAACGGGCTGGAAAACTATATTTCTTAATCTGGTTTCTGCATTATACTATACTGCTTGAATATATTTGAATTTGTCCTTTTCGAGATTCTTCAAGAGGTTTCTTGATTTTTATGCAATCAAATATTAGTTCGAAAGTCTTCTAGAGTTTTTTACTAGTATTATTACTTGTTATTTTCTATTTGATGGTTTGAAGATATTTGAATTTGTCATTTCAGGGATTCTTTCACGTACAATTAGTCTTATGATCCCATCTCCTTTATTCTCATCTAATCTTTGTAAGTAATATGTATGTTTGTAGAGAACAAGTGTTAGAATACATGAAATGGACTCAACCATTAATCAAAAAGTTGCTGGTGGTACTACTGAAAGGACTCAACGTCAAAGAGATTGATGAAGCAAAATTATCTCTCCTTATGGGCGTGCTGTTCGTCAACCTTATTCACTACCCCAAATGTCCGAACCCTGAGCTGACATCTGGAGCAGGTCCTCATTCTGATGTCTCAAGTGTAACGGTATTGCTTCAAGATGATGTAGGTGGCCTATACGTGAAAGGATCATCAAAAGACGATGATGATAGCTGCTGGATCCATGTAAAGCCGATCAAAGGTGCACTTGTAATCAACATTGGTGACATATTTCAAATCGTTAGCAATGATCGATACAAGAGCATTGAGCATCGAGTGATTGTTAATGGAGTTAAAAACAGAGTTTCAGTGCCAGTATTTGGGAATCCCTTACCTGATG
This sequence comes from Catharanthus roseus, assembly GCA_028651295.1. Taxonomy (NCBI): domain Eukaryota; kingdom Viridiplantae; phylum Streptophyta; class Magnoliopsida; order Gentianales; family Apocynaceae; genus Catharanthus; species Catharanthus roseus. The sequence continues at coordinate 2,011,454 of JAPQWS010000001.1, read as the reverse complement.
CAGTTATCGGTCCTTTCCCAGAAGTGCTGGAGGGTGGAGAGAAACCAATATATAAGCAGGTTGCTTACTCAGATTATTTCAATTATTTCTTCGGTAAGGAACATGATGGAAAAAAGACAATTGAATTTGCAAAAATATGATGATGATGATGATGATGATGATGATGATCATATTTGTTCCATTTGAAACCAATCCTGGAAAGATGCTCTGATTTTGTGGAAATGCATGATTGTATTCTCTAATGTAACAGCCTTCATCAAAGACCTCTGTATCTAATAAAATGTTACAAAGGTGGTTTATTATTATTACATTAAGATATTTGAATGTTAAAAGTGTCCAATTTCTTTTTAAATAAATTAATAAGTTTTTAATAAGGGAAAATGGTCAATGCATTCTTAAAATTTCAGATCACTCACACTTAAATCCTCAATATTTCATTTCAGTCAATAGAATTCTCAAACATTTTATGTGTTGTTAAAACACTTTGTCGCAACTTGCCACAACTCTATTTACGAATTTTAGTTTTAAAAACACAGACCTAAAACACATGATACTTTTGTGAGAAATAGATACTTTAATAAAAATGGCATATGCAAAAGTGTGCTATTTTATGAATGAAATCTTCTAAGGTAAGTGTTAAAAACCACTTTGGTAACAGGTATTGTTTGAGAATCATTGCCTAAAAGAAGAATTAAAATATATATATATATATATCACATTGGTGTTAGTTAACTTGGATTGATTTTCCTTAATATCCCCCCTCACCCTCTTCTTTTTTTCAGGGAATTGATTTTTAATTTGAGAATTATGTGTATTTTTTTTTACAATTTGTTAAAAAATAAATTGTTTATGAAAGAAAATGTAGAGTTTAAACTAAAAATAATAATTAAAAAGTGGTTTTGAAATCTATTCCAAGTTGAGCCTCTATTTGGATTGATTTTTAATTTGAAAAAAATGTATCACTATGTTTTTCTTGAATTTTGTAAAGAGTTATCCCAAATTTTAAGGGTCTCATTAACCACTTTTTACTGCTAATAATTGAAAGAGCAATTGACTATTTATAGTGTAAAATTATTTTTATTTTTTTATTTATAGTCAATAACTTTTATCTAATCTTTCATAAGCATAAATTATTTCGGACATTAATATATAACAATTTAATAATTTCAGAGGAATTCGATGTATTTTGGCGCATCAATTACATTTTACCAATTGAACAATAAAAAGTAACTAAATCTTCAAGTTAATTTATAAAAACGTGCAAAATGTGTGTCAAATTTTATTATAAAATCATTAAATTGTTATAAATTTAATATGTTAAAAATACTTTATCTAAAATAAATAAAATAAAAATTCTTACCTATAAACAGATAAAATAAAAGTCTTCTGAACAGAAGGGGAAAGGAAAAGCAAGGTGAAGTTTATGTACACGAAATCTAGTGTACTACCTATAGTCGGAAATATAAATTTTTTTAGATTTATGCATACGAATTAAGAGTTTTAAAAATAAAACAATTTTTCCTTCTCAAAAGGAAAAAAAAAAAAAAGAAAACAAGACAATTTTTGAATTAAAATACATTATATAGCCTTAATAATAACTAATGGGAGAGATAGAGACAATAAGGATGGAGTAAATGCGTAAAGAGATAGGTAAAGATAGAAAAAATACAATAAATCTTGAAAAATATAATACACTCTTGTTCTAAATTAAAAATATAAAAACTAAAAATATATAAACATGAATCGACCAGTAGACCTCTTTCATGCACAGCGAGCAGTTTACCATTTGAACTATACGGGCATTTGTATTTTACGTAAAAATAAAAGTAAATAAATATTTTTTAAAACTCTGTCGCAACTTGCGCATTCCAATGTTGCCCCCTTTCCCTCGAAGCTCAAACTTCCACACTGGGCGAAAACCCCCCAAACCTTCTTTCTCCTCTTCCTTCTCCTTCTTTGCAGTTGAAACCTCCTCACCAATGGATTTTCAGGTGGTCGTATTAGCAGGAGGTTATTCCAAGACGCTCGTTCCTCTGGTTTCCAAGGTCACCGTGTTTCTCGATTCTCGCTAAATGCACGCACTGACTTCGATTACATATGTGTTGATTTTTTTTTTCAATTTGATTATGGAAGAAATGAGAATTTTCAGAGAATTTTTGGGTGCAGGATATGCCGAAGGCGCTTCTTCCGGTAGCGAATAAGGAGGTTCTCTATTATGTTTTGGAACTCCTGGAGCAAAACAACCTTAAGGATCTCATTGTTGTACGTCTTCTGTTGTTCCTCTAATTCTGTGTGTTTGTTTTTCTGCTTTTTGCTGCATTTGAGGTTGAAAAGACAAACTTGGTTTTCCTTGAAATTTCTTTTGTCCTTGGGCAATTTTACTGTTTTTTGTAGCCTGTGCTTTAGAGCTTGCAATTACCTGAGGTTTTTTTTTTTTTTAATAAAAACTTGTTTGATAGGTTGTAGAAGGTGAAAGTGCGGCACTGCGGATAGGAAGCTGGATATCAAGTAATTTTGTTGATCGGCTGCATGTTGAGGTCTGACTAGTTGCTAACATTGCATTTTTGAATCACTCTTTCGTTTGTATTATCTTGCTGGTCATGCTCTTAGCTCATTTTATGATTGTCACAGTCTTTTATTTGATTCTGAAAAGAAGTATCTGGCCTGAACTTTTGTCATTTTAGTTTATGTCAAAGAGTGTGAAATAGAATTTAATTGGATACGTGAAGCAAAGACTGTTCTCTGCTTCTGTATGACTTAAGAAATGTATGCAAATATTTATTATGGATTCTAGAATGGCACCAGGATCAATTTGACCTCCTGCTTTTTGAATTATGTATTTTTGTTCCTTTGAAGATGTACGGTTTGGTGATTGCTTGAAAATTCTACCTTCCAGTCTAGAAACTTAAAATCTATGTGAGATTTGTGGCTAGAAAAGTTTAAAAGGGAATTTAGAAAGAATAAACTTTCATAAGGATACTTGCTTCTGATCTTGGTAATTGCAGAATTTAGCGTCAAATAATATTAACTTATTGGTTTTGGAGAATTTCTATGTATTCATTTTGTGATGGGGCAATTCGTAGTTTGAGGGCTAAGGTTTTATTTGGAATGGATCTCATGTGAATTTCCTCATTTTCGAAATAAGAATGCATTTGGATTGACCCATTTTCTCTACACACCTCTCGTGGATTCCGAGGTACTTGTTTTTCGTGTTGTAAGAAAAACATTTAATGGTTACAAATTGTACCTCAATTTTTCTGTGAGAAATTAGAAAAAGAAAAGAAGGAAGAAACAATAAGAAAATGGTGTGTGGCGGTGTGGAGTTCTGTGGGACACCGGCAATTGGGTGGGGCTGAATTGTCCAGCTTTGTCCACGCTGGCAACAGCACAGTACCTCACATGGGCTTAACAACCTTTTTCTCGTAACCAAAGTACTATCCAAATTCATTTTCAAGTTGGGGGTTTCTCTCAGACTTCCCTCCATGTTGCACACAGAAATGATGGGGAGTCATTCTCAGTTTCAAGATGAAAATTGGCATTTGAGATCCAGTCCGACCACTCCAAAGTTTGACTAGTTTTGAACTATCCGACGGCTTGTTCATTGTTTATTTTCTGATTCACACAGGAGACTTTCTTTCACGGCCCGTTAACTTAGTGGATAGGTCAAGTGCCATTAAATTTTGCAAGCATGTAGTAGTTTTTTATCCTGTATATCATATTTGAATTTTCAACTCCAGAGGTGCTGAACTAATCTCTTCACTAGTGCAGGTTGCGGCAGTCCCTGAAGATGTTGGGACAGCTGGAGCTCTTCGTGCAATTGATCACCACCTGACTGCCAGTGACATATTGGTTTGGACTGCTCACCATTTTTTAATTTAGTTTAAAGGTGTTTAATCATGATAATTAAGTTCACTTGTCTGATAGGTAGTGAGCGGTGATCTTGTCTGTGATGTTTACCCTGGAGCTGTAGCTGCAGCTCATAGGCGACATGATGCAGTAGTCACATCAATGCTTTGCTCTGTTCCTGTGAGTGGGACAACCGATTCAGGTTCATCTGGTGCAAAGGACAAGGCCAAGAAACCAGGCCGTTACAATATTATAGGACTGGACCCAACAAAACAATTTTTGTTGCATGTAGCATCTGGTGAGATACAAGCTTCTACATTTTACTGGCTTTTTAATTTTAGGTTTAATTTAGTAGTCCTTTTCTTTGTCTTGTCCTAGGAGTTGAACTTGAGAAAGATGTTCGAGTGCAGAAGAGCATACTCCGAGCAGTTGGCCAGGTCAACAGCTGCATATCTCTTTTTCCATCTACAGTGATCAATGAGATCAGAAATCCTCCGTTTATTGCTTTACTCTTTCTTTTCTGATAATATGATCAGCTTTCACTTGAAAGTTCTATGAAAAGTTTCCATTTAAATGAAGTTCCTTCTAATAAAACCCCTTTCTCGCCATGCAGATGGAAATTCGTGCAGATCTAATGGATGCTCATATGTATGCTTTTAAAAGGTTTGAGGTTTCTGCTTTTTGCTATCAACTCATGCTTGGATAACTTATTTTGATTAGATTTCCCAAGAAATTTCATTAAGATTTTCCTTCATTTTCTTTTTAGGTCTGTTCTACAAGAGGTTCTGAATCAGAAGGATACATTCCAGAGCCTGAGACGAGATGTTTTGCCTTATCTTGTTAGGAGTCAGTTGGTTAGTTTGTTATTTAACATGGCTTTCTTTCTTACTTTGTTCTATGCTGGTTTCAGCTTTGATGTCCTTTAGTTTGGCATTTCGAGCTATTTAATGATTCTATATTTTGATGATTATTCAGAGATCTGAACTGACCTTAAATGGAGTGCAAGCAGAAGAAAATGGAAATGACAAGGATGGTTCCCAGAACAGCAAAATTCTACTGTCCCAACTTCTGTCTAATGCATCTACCCCAAGTTTTCATGAATTGTATGCCTTAGGTCTGAATGGTTCGACACCACATCCAAGAAAAACTCATAAATGCTGTGTTTATATTGCCAGTAAGAGCAACTATTGTGTACGCTTAAATTCTATCCAGGCATTCTGTGACATAAATCGAGATGTAAGATTTCCTGCCAAGCTTATCTCTGGTTGAAACATTTGTTTTATACTTCTGTGCTAATATTCATCTCAACATCTCAGGTCATAGGTGATGCAAGTCACATTTCTGGCTATTCTTTCTCTGCTCAGAATAACGTCATTCATCCTACTGCTGTACTTGGGTCAAAAACCACTGTGAGTTACACTTCCCCTAATTGTTAGGTTCTTTCTTGAGGGGATGCAATTTTAGTTTCTGCTTTTCTTTTGGTGTCAACTAATAAGTGTAAATGTATCTTGCATCATATGCTAGTAATCTTTGACATATGCATATATGCATTTGAGCTAGTAGAGAAATTGTTTCTTTGGATAAATAATCTGCAATTGATTTCGCTTAGGTTGGGCCTCAATGTATGCTCGGGGAAGGTTCTAAGATGGGTGACAAATGCAGCGTAAAGAAGTCCGTTATTGGTCGCCATTGTCGGATAGGGTCAAATGTAAAGGTACACAATGATTTCTTTTATGTACTCAGAGTATGTTATCTGAAAATTGCCTATCACGAAAACTCAGGAAAATGAGAAAGGAAGTTTTTTTCGTGATTTTACTGCACTATTTACGATCTACAGAGGATCAATCTGATCAACTAATAGTAGACTAGTTACCTCACGATGTGATTCCTTTCTGAAAAGAGGAATGAAATCTCTTATCCATGTGATTACAGGTTGTTAATTCTGTCGTTATGGACCATGTTTCTATTGGAGATGGTTGCTCCATCCAAGGTTCCATTATCTGTAGCAATGTGCAACTCCAAGAGCGTGTCGTTTTAAAGGACTGTCAGGTAACCAATCTTTATGTATGTTCATGCCTGCATGCTTGTAACATTGCTCGTGCATTTTCTATCAGTTAAATCATCTATCGAAACTTTTGTGTCAGGTTGGAGCTGAATATGTAGTCACTGCCGGCAGTGAACACAAGGGCGAATCCTTAGCAAAGAAAGAGAAACAGTAACAACTTTTTGTTTTTTGTTTTTTGGTTTCTGGTTCTATTAGGTTGTAATTGTATTCATAGACATTCTTAATCTTCAAGGCGAATAGATGAATCAGTTTTGTTTGGCATTGTTGCAGTATGAGTTCTTGTTCCAGGTAGCCTAGGGCAGAAAATGGGGGAATTTCCTTCCTATTCTTAATTGTTTCCTCTAATGGGAAGCCTCTTTTCCAGGGAAGGAACATCTTGTAACAAAATTGACAAGATGATACTCTCAGTTTGTGTTTTTTAGCGGCTGAATGAATATTCTACATTCTTGCCTGGGGTTGTAAATAATAAATAAAGGTGGGGGGGGTTTAGTTTTTTTACCACAAATTTCCATTTTTGTTTTTTTATATATACACTAATAACTTTCTAGGGTTATTTCTTGCTTTGGGTTTAGGGTTTAGGGCCCTAAACCCTAAAATTTCGCAACAAATTTTACCACAAACTTCAATTTTTGTTTTTTTATATACACTAATAACTTTCTAGGGTTATTTCTTGCTTTGATCACAGTTTTTTAAAATATAGCCACTTTTGACCCTATTTTTAGGGTTAATTTAAAATAAGTGCTCATAGATATGATGAATTCTTAATTAAGGGATCATTCTTTTTTAATTGTCAATTGAGTATTAATTAGATTAAATGTGTAATATTTAAGTCTCATTATTTAGTTTTCATTTTAAATTTACCCTTCTTAAAAAAATTAAATTTTCTATCTATTTTGCCTTTTAATTTTTTTTCATTTTTATTCAAAATGCTCATATACTATTTACTTTAGTTATATTACCCGGAAACTCATTTTCTTTTGGATTAAGTCCATAAAGGTATCTTAAAGTGTTGTTTAGTGATAATTGTCAATTTGTTGAGTGATTATTATGGACAAATTTCTCTCTCTCTCTCTCTCTCAAATCATAAAAAAAAATAAAAAAGAAAGAAAGCTAGTAGTTTTCTTTTCCTTTGAAAAAAGATAGTAGGGTTGAGTTAAAAAAAATCAAAGAGTGTAAGACAGGAGGAAATGTAGCAAAAATTGAAAATAAAATGGGAATTTGTCTTAATATTTCATAATTAACTTGAGTGTATTTTTTAAAATTTATTTTCAAAGTCACTCGAAGGGAATTTTTTCATTTTTAAAGATACTTAATAAATTAAAAATTACAATTTTTTAAAATTTGGTAAGTTATTCATCCAATTTAATTTTTTCCATTTAATTAAATACTCAATTGTTATAATTACTAAATTTAAATACTCAATTATCATCACATATCCAATCCTTTAAGGTACATATATAGATTTAGCCTTCTTTTTCTTAAACTTAAACTAAAATCTTAGGGCAAAAAGTGACATGCTGGAGAGTTGCACCATGGCATCTTCTGAGAGGTAAAACACAACTTAATCAAATATAGTATAGGGACAATTTTAAAATTTTTCCCTTTTATCTCTATGAATGAACCAATATTTAAAAGTTAACAACTAATTTAAATCTTTATTTTCTACCCCGTTCATCATAATTTGTAAGAAATTTATTATTATTATTTTTTAAATGGAATAGTAAAGTTTTCTCCTCAAAAGCACAAAAAATAGTGAAAAGCAGCTTGATACGGTAAACAACAAGACAAGACCCGTGAGGGCGGTGTGCAAGTTAGCTAGCATTCAACACAAACACAGGCGGCGCGTCGAATAACCTCAGGAAGATCCGGCCCTCTATTCCAATCTCCACCTACACAATCATAAACCAAAACCAACCCTTGTTTTAATCCCCTCTCCATTCTTCCACCTCTCCTCAACAAATCATCAATACAACCCACTACTTGCATTAACACCACTTTTTCCCCCACCCCGACACAGCTGAACCTCACCGTGCTGTCCAGTCTAACCTGCGCCGGTAATGGCGGACTCTTTATCCTACACCACTCGCCGAAACTTTTACTCTTCCGTATCCCATTAAATCTCCAAAATGAGAGCTCTACGGCATGGCTTGATAAGATATAGATAAAACCATCGGCTGAGGCGGAAGCAGCCACTACACATCCCCCCCCAGGTACGGCTCGGCTTCGCAGCCACGTACGCGCCTCCACGTCGTATAAATCCATTGAACTTGCATAAATGTGCACTGCCTCAGACCCGGAGGCGCGTGACGACAAGTCATTTCCGGACGTTCCGATCTTGAGTCCACCGATAACGTAAAAAACACCGTCTGCCGACGCGCCGACACAACCGTACCTTCTCCTCGGAGCGTGAGATATAACAGACCATTTATTAGCAACTGGATCATACTCTTCTACCGCCGACGATCGAGGACAACCACCGGCAACGTAAATTTTACGGTCAAGTACAGCGACGGCGAATTTCTTCCTCTGGACAAGCATTCCGGGTTTGGGAACCAGAGTCCCAGTCCACGTATCGCATCGAAGCATCGCCGTCCGGCCAATGACGTAGATTTTCCGACCAATGGCAGCTATACGGGAGTGAGAAAAGAGAGAATGCAAAGACCCATGTCTCGAAACGGCATCGTTTGAGGGAAGAAACGAGGCAACCCTCCAAGAAAAATCGCAATCCAATCGATGGGTAGCGGTAAAAAGAGTCGAATCGTGAAAAGAAACAGTAAACAGAGTGAGATTTAGGAGATTATTGTGCTTACGGAGGGACTGGAAAGATTGGGAATCAATTAAATGGGCCCATCGGCGGCAGACTAAAGGGAGAGAAGAAAGGGAAGAATGGGGGACTCTAGAGAGGCATTCTAGAAGGATATCATCTGGGAGGGAAGAAATGGTTGTGGTGGAAGAGGAGGAAACGATGACGTCGGAGGAGTAAGGCTGAGGGTGGTGGGGGTTGTGGGGATTGGGGAAACAAGATTTCATTAACCATGAGAAGTGGCGAGAGTTGCAGCTATCCGAGGCTGAGGAAGACATGGGAATGGGTATGAGAGGAACAATACAAGATTGGGATTTGTGGGTTTTTGTAAAAAGAATCTATCTATGACGATGAATCATATTATGTATAAGAAGAAGATTTTATTAATAATTTTGATTATTTTGGAAGGAGATTTGGGGATTTATTTGGATTAATCTCAGGTAGATGGGTGCACTTTGTGGACCCTTTTGCACCTTCTTCATCTACCTAAAAAAGGAAAAAGAAAAAGAAAAAAAAAGAAACGGAAAAATGATGCTGCACATTAAAAAAAATTAATAAAAAACTAATTTGAGATATAAAATTCAGAGTTAAAAAGTTCAAAATATTTTATTTTTACCATAAAATTTCTCTCTTTACCTCCTGCCCTCTATCTTCTTTCAAATTTCAACTCTTTTAATCTCAGATTTATACAAATTTGACCATTGAAAATTTAAAAAAAAAAAGTTAATACAGAAATTTATACTCATTTATTTATAATTTCATCAGTTTAAAATTTAAAAAATATACTGAATTAAAAATTTTTTCTCAAAACTATGTTGAACTTAACTCAACCTGGCAAAATTATTCAAGAAATTTTGCCCAGTCAATTAAAATTTCTTGAATAATTTCACCAAGTTAGAGGAAATTTAATAGAAAATTTTGCCAACCTGGCCATTTCCATTTTTTTAAAATTTCTCTTAGTTATGTTTAAATTTATGTATATTTATTTATCTTATTTAGATTTGTGTTTATAAATGTTTAAAATCATGTTTACTTGTTTATGTTATTTAGTTTTGTATTTATAAATGTTTAAATTTATGTTTATTAGTTTATGTTATTTAGTATTTATAATACACGCAATCCTATGTTAGTTGTTTAACTTAGTTAATAATTATTTATTTAATTTAATTATGAATTATATTTACATGAATTATTTGAGTTTAAATGTTCGTTAATTATTATTGGTATGTCTTGTTTTTCCTTTTATTCACGTGTTATAACTGTTCATATTTATATTTTAATATTAATTTATATGTTTATGTTAATTAATTTTATTTATTTATTTTAGGGTTTAGGAAAAAAATGGTCACAATAATAAATATTATCATTGGATAGAAATATTTGAGTACATTATATAGTAAACAATAAATTGATATAATAATAGACATTTAATATAAAAGTATGAAGTAATTAATTTTAAAAGATTAATGAATAATTTTTAAATAATAATGTAAATAATGATTTTTAAATAATAATGTGAATAAAAACAATTTAATAATGATTTATATAACAATTAATAATACATAAAGAATAATAACTTAAATGATGCAACTCTTTTTAAATAGTAATTTAAGTAATATTACACTATCCACATAATAACTATTTTCATTAATAATAATGTATTAATAAAAAATAATAAAATTATAAATGCTCGTATATATAATTTAAGGGAAATAATAAAATAATATAAATTAAATAATTATAATAGAAAAGTATAATGAATGAAGTTAAATAATACAATATTTAAAATTTATATATATAATAGTAAAAGATTTGAATAATATAAAGCATGAAGTAATACATATGAATTGGGCAAATATATACATAATTATTTGTGATTATTTAGATATTTGTTTAGATGGTTCGGGACAAAGCACGTAGGGGATATGATGATCTAGGTCCAGTGACAGACAGGACCGATCGAGTGCTGAGTCGTACAGTCATTGCTTCATCCCGTAGTATGAGGGTCGTTATAGTATCTCTGACATATCTAGTACTCCTGCCCCGCTTGGACCTGAGGTGTATTATGACCCTGGTGCACTGAAGTTTTCTACCTAGCCATCTCCTATACTGACTAGGAATCCTCCTCCTCTCCCATCACATGAACCATACACTCCGATACCTTATTAGTTATATAGATCATTTTCACATTGCCTTATATCTTCATCTTCTTAGCTACCACCTAAATCTTATGACCAGTATATATTGGGTTCTCATGTTGATCCTCATACGTCCAGCCAGAATCCTGTTTTGTTCAAAACTAATTCATAAGCACCATTATATGTTGTTAAGGATACAAGGGCGAAGTTGGGGGCTTCTTTTTTCGAGCAGATTATTTTAGGAGTCTCAACGGACTTATCATATAGTACAACGAAGTATAAAACCACTGATTATGGTATTTCAACATATTCACCTCGATTAGGGAAGGATACTGGGGATGAGGTTGAGGCTGATCATACTCTCAAACAGACATGGTCCGACTGAGGGGGCATGATGAGATAGGAGATATCCATTTCGGGGGGGTAGGATATTGAGGTTGATTGAGAAGGTGATGATATTGAGGGAGATGTGGACATGGCTGAGAGTAAGTGTGACGATGACGAGGACGAGCCGATTGATGTGGCCCCTACGTTTTCATCCGAACGCAGGCCAGGACCGGGAAAGGTAAAAGTTTGACCGGTAGTTTGAGGCATATGATAAGTAAGATACCAGCGTCTCAACAAAAAAGACTCGATAAGGTCATTCCTCTGACGCCGTCACAGAAGAAAAAGGCGAAGCATGCTTCTTGGGGGCAGAAGGCGCCAACTAAGAGAGGTTCATATAATCCAAAAGTTATTCCTTCGTACAATGGACATGTCGCTACTTCTATATGGTGTAGACAGATAAATTTTACATTTCTTAATGTTTAGTCTCGCCATTATTTTTATTCTAATTATTTAATATTTTTATTGAATTGGTTTTTAATATGCAGGAGCGGGGTATATTGAAGTCACGATCATGCTTTGTTTCACTTGCAGGTTGGACACCTAGTATACAAGAGGTGAGAGGGTTGGCAGAGGGTACAAGACTTGTGTCCATTTGCAGCCTTGCATATTCCAGTACCCGCATTCAGCTATTATCTGCTTTTGTTGAGAGGTAGCAGTCAGATACCAATACCTTCCACATGTCCTTTGGAGAGATGACTATTACTTTACATGATGTGGAGATGATACTTGGGATATCTACTTATGGTGGTGTTGTGGATTTTCAGTATTCACGGGAGAAGCTGGTCTGGATTGTTCAGAGCGACTTGACATCACCTACATTGGTAGTGGTATAAACGCCCAGGAACTTTCATATGTTGCATAGGATCCCCATAATGGACTTTCCCCAGAGTTGAGGGCAGCATGTTACATCGAGTACATACTTGCGAGTTTCCTCTTTACCAATAAGAGTGGGAACATTGTGCATGTCAAGCTTTGACCTATTAGGAAGAATCTTGGTTAGACCTCGCTGTAGATGTGAAGGAGTTAGCAGGCTGTCGACCATTGCTTGAGGTATTATTTCCTTTCTTCATATTATACTTAATCCATTGCTTTAAATAATATACAGTAGGGTTGTATATATATGTTGTACTTTTCATTTCATTTCATTATTAATTATTAACATTTGTGTTTTATGTGTTTATTAGTATTAAACTAAATTAAAACATTCATACTATTGTAGGCCTCAATATATACGTATTTTCCTATGTTTTCCCCAGCAGTAAGACCATGAGAGAAGTTGGGCAAGTCGTAAATCTAACAATATGAAATGTTGGGTACATCTGAGCATAAGCTGATAGATATCCGACTACAATTAGATTATAATTAAAGTCTTGGTGTTTCTCAGATTATTTCTCTATGTTAATATGAATTGAAGTACTATAATTAAAGTAAAATAATATGAAGATAAAAGGAAGACAATGACATAAATTACTTAATAATCATTGAATGTTAATTGTTACATGATGTTTTGGTTGCCGTGGATATGCTCTAGTATATCTCTCATTCCAATCTGCAATCTGCTCCACCAAAGGATCAAACCAATGTCTGACGCGATTATTACAATGATAAGGCCACTGCACGTGTATAGATGGCACTAGGAAGTCATGTCGTATGTCCAGTTGTAAAACATAATACATACATAATTGTTTAATATAAGAAATGAACATTCATATGTAAACTAAAAATAAATGTGAAAATAATGTTTTACGCACCGCAATATAGTGCTGATAATCTACCAAGTGATCGTTAACAATCATATTGTCAGTCCTCCATCTACAAGTATAAAGGCAAAACAATCATGGAATCTCTCCTTGCAATTAAGACCACACACAAAGAGAGTCAGGTGTATCCAACCAATGTGATTCAGGTGCTCGTCCAACCCATCACTTACATTTGTTCATTAAGGTGTGATACCGCTCTACGGAACCAAAGAGCGTGATGAACATACGTGGATTATTTTCCAACTCAAGAGATATTTGCCTACAAACCTCAGGCCATTGATTTTCATCTCCGTACAAAAGTAGGATACAACCCTATATCCACAATTTCATCTCCGGCTACGTTTCTCTAATGTTCAATAAAAGGATGAATGAAACATGAGAAAGTATCGGGGTAAGAGAATGCCTGACAAGTAAAGGAATCTGTAATCGAGCCAGGTGATGAGAAAGGACTATGTCCCCTACTACGCCCTCTACCTCTAACCTTTGGAGCCCAAAGTAGTCTACCTCTACCACGGAATCCTAATCCAGAACTCGGACCAGAGCATGATCTAGACCCCGATCCAGATTCACTTGATTTCTTTAACTTTCTATGTGTAATCTGTACATGCTCCCAATATGACCTGTCACTCTTCGTAAAGTCAGTTTTGCGTCTTCCTTTGGTAATGGTTACATTAGGGGCAGACATCAACGGCATACTAGGATCTGAAACCAAAACAGGACATATAAACCTTTTCGCAAGATGACGCATCTCCAATGCTTTGGATATGGGTCTTGTATTGATCTGATCTAAAAGAAAAGAAAGATCACGCATCTCAGTATCTATATCCATCTCTTGAGATGATGGATGGGTGTCTCGTATTTCTAGTGCCCTCCAAAAATAGTAAATTTTCGAACAAATTAATAGGAATGAGATATTCGTACCATATAATCAAATAAAAAAAAAAAGGCCGTGCGATGACCTCAAATAGTATCCCAATGATCTTTGGAGCTCTCTTTAACTCATTCCAAATTTTCTTCAATACCACATGACTGAAATTGTCACTGATATTTTTCAATATTGGATTACTCCTGGCATTATACTTTTCTTTAAGCCTGGAATACTCCAATGTCTTCTTAATCTCAGAAATTTGACCTTCAATCACGAAATCAGTATTAAGGAACACTGTGTCCAAATCACCATGGCATGTTGAAATCCAACACTTCAAAAGTGAATGTTCACTCTCAACTCGGTTGGAAGTCTCTATCCCAAAATGCAATACTTTACTTGTTCAAACTTTGACAAACTTACGAGTAACAGGGATTCAAACAAGTATGAAACAGGTAATGCAAGAACTTCGGTCTTCTTTATCACTTCATCTTCAAATTTTCCAATCTTTTATTGTACTTCACCTCATCGTTTTCATTAATTAAACTGTGCCACGTTCCATTTATGAACTGTGATACCATCTCATCTTTTTTAATCATCTTAGTTAATTTTGTCAACTTGATCAATGTGCCTTCTATATAGCATGTGGTAAGATATATTGAATACTTCCCCAATCACGGCATCAACCCATTCTCCCTATCTGTTATAATCACTACCAGTTCTTGTGGATTAGTATCTTACTCATTTCCTTCTAGCACTGTTGATCTAAAATATAAGTGCTTTGAAGCACCCATCTATAAGTCGTAGCTTGCTCACTCCGCATGAATAATTGCTATAGTAAAATTCTTATCGGTTGGAGTCATTCCGATAACCTCCATCAATGGCATATTATACCTGAGTAAGAAAATACAAATTTAATATTTATAAACTAAATATCATAAATTTAATTTTAATTCTATACTAAATTATTAAACTTAAACTAAAGTAATAAATATGAACTAATTCATGTAAATATTAATTAAATAATAACAATATTTAACATAGTTTGATATATGAAATCAACTAAAATATATAAAAGGAAAAATCAATTCGCATAATAACATTTTTTTAAACCCCTAAAATAATAAAACTAAACATAAGTTTAAATTATAATTTTATTTATAATAAATATATAAATTTAAATACATACTAAAACATTAAAATTGAACTAAAGCAAGCTACCCTTAAAAAACTTAACTAATTCAGTTTAAATATGCATTAAACAATCACAATTACTGATAAATAATATTAACATCTAAAATATTAAATTAATTATATGAATTTATGAAAAAAATATGGACTTTAATAAGTATATACTAAGATATTAAAATTACCCTAGTCTAAAATACTAATAAAATTAACTAATTCAATATAAATGTTTATTAATTCATTATAAACATTAATTAAACGATCGCTGCTACCTTTAAAATAATATTAACATTTTAACTTAAACAATGAATATATTTAATATTCACATCTACACTTAACAAAATATCTTAATAAAACTTACTTGTTCATTTTATATGTCATATCCGGTATCAGTACATATGACCACGTTTTCATCATTTGAATCGATAGTAGGTGTGCAACAACAATATCCCGAAGCATGTCACTCCCGTCACAATTTCTGAAGAAGACTGTATAACCTCATTTAGTACTTAAACGAAGCACTTCCTCTACCATGTTGTACCCCTACATCATTTTCTTCTTCTTCTTTTTTGCAAGGACATTGTATATAATTTGGGCACTACGTAGATTATATTATTATATAAACACAATTTAAAAATATTATAATAACTAACATAATAATAATGCGACATATCTCACAGCACAATCCTGATTTTGTTCTCAGAAAAATGAAACATATTACAAGGTGCCATATGACTCTTCCTCAATTACTCGGTCAGTTTTAGTTTGCTCCTCCGTCAATCTTATAGCCTGAGGGTGACCGTGATGATAGATACCTATTACATGGTTGTGCCTCCCATCGTGTACGAATAATTGCCACTTTCACTAGTGGCCAATTGCTCGCCTTTAATTTAAAAGGACAACCTCAGTTTTAGCTTTCATAAGGTATCGCCTTTTATGGGAACTTCTTCTTCTTCATCATTAACTCTAAGCTTCGTTCTTGTTTTCTTTACACCTCTAAGCTCGCAACCCAATATAACATACGGTCAACGATCAGCAATCCTTGATGCCAAATACCGAGTAATACCCAAATATGTATTCACTTTCATTCTCATTTCTCTTACCCATTCTACCAATTCAGTTTTCGAATTAAATAATCTATCTATTGCAAATAAATGCTCGTTATCCACATATTGTTCCGGTTGTAGAAATTCTTCAAATGTGTTCAGATCAACGTCAGTTTGTACATTAAAATATTATATGAAATAAATCAATAATTCATTTTATGTAATAAAAAACTATAAAAAGTATAAAAATAACATTAAAAAAAAGAAACTGCCTAGAGTTTCGCACAGATGGGCGAAATTTTCTAAGGAATTTCGCCAACTTTGGCGATATTATTCAAATAATTTCTCCAAGTTGGGCAAAACTCTAGTCAGTTTCGAAATTCAAAGGTTTTGTGTTTTTTTTCCTCAAATCGAAATTTCCTTGCAAAAATTCTTCAAAATCATCCTTATATATCTTCAATTTGTGTTGAAAGTGAAAACTTCAGAAATATTTGAATTGGAGTTAGAGAGAAGGTAAAGAGAATAGGTGATATAGAGAGAAAGTTTGTGGTAAAATGACATTTTTTGAATTTTTTGGAGCTAAACTTTTATATTCCCGAGTTAGTTTTATTGGCTCCTGAAAAAATAGCTTCAGAGATCCTTCACGTTTATACGTAAGACTAGGGGCGAAGTCAGATATAGACATCTGGGGCCAAAACACATACGAAAAAATGAATACTATATTCTATAGCTTAATAAAAAGGGTCGAAATATGCGCTATAAAATAAGAATAATTTTTTCACAAAATAACTTACCGCAAATTAAAATGTAATGTAAAGCTCTCTAATCTTTGTAAGATTAAATGTTCTGTAATGCATCAAATGATCCCAATTACTCTTAATAACTTACTTGGAATTGATTGGTGATCAAATAATGAGAATGTTAAATTAAATATAAAATTAATAGAAAATGACCATTTTCGTCTCTAAAGTTAGACTAATTCCATCACTTAGTTCCATTATTATCATTATTATTATTATCATTATTTTGCTATTATGATCCCTAAAAGATATATGTATATATATATATATTGGAATTGAATTGGTCCCTATAAAATAGAGACTGCTTTGATTGTATTTGTATTTTTCAAGTATCATAATAATTAGAAAAAAAAAATTGTGAGATCAAGTGATAAATATTAGTCTAAATTTAAAGATCAAAATCACTATTTTCCCTAAAATAAATAAATTTTTATGGAGAAGGAGGTTTACACATTCTACGATAAAATTATGAAAATTTCACGAAAAAATCCCATTTCTACACTACACTTCCTCACTCTACTCCCTTTTCTCTCTAAGCCTCTCTAACTTCCACGGAAAATTTAGGAAAATCCAACTGTTAAAATGCCGAAAAAAGGTTAGTACATTATTCTATACCCGTTTATCTACATTTTGATAAAAAATGGTCGTATTTGAAATGAGGTTGTGTGCAACCCACTGCCGCACTGCACAGGGGTGTGCGCGACACCCTGGTGCACGACACTGGAGGTGCGCGACCCTCTGGCATACGCACAGGGTGGTGTGTGAGCCCCTGGCTCACGGCGCAGGGTAGTGCGCGACACACCCCCATTTCCGATTTTCATTTTTTTTAATGAATAAATTTCATATAAATTGTTATATTAATTATTCTTATTATTTGTCCATTGTGTTAGTTTTTTAATTAATTTCATGTACTAGTATGTTTTTTATATCATAATTATGAATTGTGAATTTTTAATGTTGTATATTTAATTTATAATATGGTTAAATGTTATATTGATTTGTAAAATAATTAATGCCTAAATTATTTGTTAATTTATGCATTAGAATATGTATTAATTTAAAGCTATTTATAGGGAAGTAAAGAGATTAAATAATTATAATTATTTTAAAGATTTTTAATTAGTAATTTGAATTAATTTACTTATTTTAAGACTTACTATCTTCCTAATTTAATTACAGTGTAATTCAATTATTTGAATAATAAATTATTTCATAATGATTTAATGATAATAATTTGAATTAAGTTAGTTAGTTTAATAATTACTATTTTTCTAACTTAATCATAGGCATTAATTTTAATTTTTTGAATAATCAATTATTTCATAATGATTTAATGATAATAATTTATTTCATAAAAAATAAAGGAATAAGAATTAAATAATTAATTAGTGTAATAATATAATATTCTTATTAATAAAAATAAGAATTAATTTCATAATTGAATAATCATTAATTAATAAATTAATATTCAAACTTCTGCACACAAGATAATTTAAAGAAATAATTTTGAAATTCATTTAGATGGATCCGAAGTAGCCTAGACGCAAAGATACGGGATCAGGTTTGGTAGTAGACATGATTAGGTCCGGTAGCAAACAAGAGCAGTCGGAGTCACGCCTGTACAGTGACAGCCTTTTCTAGGGGCCTTAAGAGTAGGCATAGCCCATCAGATGTACCTACCACACCTCCCTACGAGATGTTTCATAGAACGGATGCACCTAGGTTATCGGTTTTGCCACTACCTATTCCCACTAGGGTTCGAATGCCGCACGACCCGCATACTCCCGTACCATTCTAGTATTCATCAATGCCACTGTATGAGTCTCATCCTGGTGCATCATCTTCCTTGGCACACCACTCTAACGCTAATTACATTCACGACATTCATCAACGTCGTATTCCTATGTCACCGGGTACGCAGTATCCCCTATTGGTTTTATATGACTTTTTAGTAGGGGCTACGGGTGATTTTCCACTGTATCATTAGAGTTATTATGACACAATAGAGTTGATATTGTCTTATGCATCTGGGTCTGGAAATGTTCAGAGTAGTCATGGTGATGAGACGACAGTTCAAGTTGGGGGATCAGGTGAGGGTTTAGATGTTGGTAAAGGACGGGATGGTTAGGGTGAGGAGAAGGAGGGGACCAGGGTGAGGAGGTAGATTAAGAGGAGGAGGGTTTTGAGGATAGAGTAACTGTACCAGTATCCTCTTCAGGGCGTTCAAGGAGATTAGGTGGGCTTATCAAACGGGAGAAGAGAGTAGTGAAGATTGTGAGCCGGCAATGATTGGCGAGGGGAGGTAAGTCTATAGGGGTTTCAGAGAGCCGACCCTCTAAGGTGTTCAAGGTGAGACTGCAAGCCATTGGGGCCTTCAGGAGTTACAGGAGGAAAGAAGAGGTTGAAGAAGTCTGAGGCTGTTTGGCAGTAGACCGAACCTGCCCTTGGAGGTCCACAGGAGCCTTCTATGATTCCATCATACAGTGGACATGTCGCTGTAGCTATATGGTATGGACAGATATTTTTTACAATCCTCTTATATATTATTTAATGGTTTTTAAGAAATATAAATATTTGTTATATGTTATCTTAGCATATTCTTATTTTTCTTATGTTGGAACGCTTTATATTAAGATTACATGGTCATTATGAGGCACCACCGGTTACATACCGAGCGATGCTGATGTTAGATAGGTGGCTGCTACATCAGGACTGGTTCATCTACAGTCCTCCATGTTCCAGCAGGGGTACACCACCCTTTTATCTGGATTTTTTGAAAGATGGCAGCCGGACACCAAGTCATTTCACATGCCATTCGAAAAGATGACAACCACACTGCACGATGTGGAGTTTATACTGGGGATACCTACATATGGTGAGTCACTGGATGAGATTTTTACCCAGGAGCAGATCATCCAGATTATTTATGATGACCTGGAGATTAGGCTTTCCGTTACCAGGAACGATGATGCACATTGTGGGATTCCTATGTCAGTTGTATCCACCGCCAGTGATAGTGCCTGTTTGTCAACGGAGATGAGGGCATCTTGTTACTTGCCGTTCATTCTCGGTAATTCTCTCTTCCCTGACAAGAGTTGCCTACTTGTAGCGAGCTATGAGTTATGGCCTATAGTTAGGAATCTGAGGAGGCGGAAGAAGATGGCTTGGGGTTCTGCAGCTTTGGTGTGGTCATACATGAATCTTAGAAAGGCCTCACATCGGACGCCCAGGAGTTAGGAGGTTTCTCATCATCGATTGAGGTATTTTATTAAATCATGTAAATATTTATTATGTTATTTTAATTTATATACTTTATATTCTGATATGATACTTTTTTCTGTTATAGGTTTGGATATACCTATATTCTCGATGTTTGCTGGGCCATTTAGCCTGTGTTCAATTCCAGGAATTCCATACATCCAGCAGTTTATGATGATGAGGCAGAGATCTGGTAAGGTCTTTCGAGGTTTGACGGCAAGAAGGGATACAATATATCTTGGGCCGCACGACGCCACTCCATCAACTATTGAATATAGACAAATACATTATCAGTATATTGTAATTAAATTATATAAAATAATTCAAAAAAATAACATTTTGTAAAAATACCCGTGATGATATTCATTGTCTAAACTTCTCTAGAACGCCGATGATATCATTCTCCTGGTATGCCATGTCATTCACGGGGTTTGCAGAATCCTGATGCTCCATTCCCGATATTTCATCTATCACATGAGATTACAAAAAATGGTGAAGACTGTCAACCTTTAAAGTAATGTACTTCCGGTATCTAGTAATCAACTCGGATGAACATGGTAGACCATGTGAAGTCTGGACCCAATGTCCACAAAGATTCTCTAGGCTGCTCATGATCATCGCGGCTCTAGGTAATTCTTCTTTTATAATTTTCAATGCCAAATGACTCACTTTTCCACAAATATCGATTAATACATGATTGCTCTTTGCATTATCTTTCTCCTTCAACCGGGAATATTCTAGTGAAGTTTTAATAACGGAGATCCGTGATTCATTCTTTGAATGTATCTTACTAAACATAGTATTTAAGTCTCCGTAAGATGTCTGAAGGAACATCTTCGACACTGAGTATCCAGACTCAACCCTATTTTTCGTCTCGGACCCCGAAATGTAAAATTTTTCTGGTCCACACTCTAACGAATTTAAATGCACAAGTGTTCAACCATTCATTATACAAATATTCCAAGAACCACCGTATGTTACGCCAGTTTGTATTGAATTTATCTAATCTCTTGGAGTTATCATCTAACTCTTGACATTTCACTAATCTTCTTCATGTACCATGTACAAACTTCTCAGCTGATTCCTTACTAATCACCGGAATTAGTTTTCCCTCGATATTCATTTCGAGATGTCTCTGGCAAAGCATGTGGTATGATTTGTTGAACACTACATATATAGCTGACATCAAACCTGTTTCTTTATCGATAATTACCACTGCCAGTTCGGATACATCGGAATATAATTTTTTAAACTTTTCTAGCACCCATTGATAAGTGGCAGCTTGTTCATTACGTATGAACGCAGTAGCTACACAAAAATTTTTACCAGTTGGTGACATCCCTACTGCCTCAAGTAAAGGCATGTTGTACCTAAGTAGAATAATAATTTTTTAACTTAACCAAAAAAAAAAGATTATCTAATTAAATTAAGTTAAACTTCTAATAAAATTAAACTTAACTAATCTTCTTAATTTTTAAATAACATTTAACATGCTTTCTCCATATTTTAAATAATACATCCCTATATAAAAACATCTAACATGAGATTTTAGATATATATATATATATATAGCAATTAATAAATGGAATAACAAAAAACACTTTATGATTAAAACAACTTACTTGTTTGTTTTGTAGGTTGTGTCTAGTATAAGCACATAAGGCCACGTCTTCAACTTCTGAATTGATGTCGGATGCGCAACAACTATATCGCTAAGTACTGTGCTCTCCTCACGATTCCTCCAAAAACATGTATATCCAAGATTTGAACACATGTGGAATACTTCTTCCATTGTGTTGCGTCCCTACATCCTATCCTTCTTAATCTTTGCACGATCATTATATATAGTTCGAGAACTACCAAAAAAAATTAACGATCATGAGATAATTAAAACATATATAATATTATATTCAGTGTAAAAGAATTAAGTTAAGCTACTAAACATAACAATACTACAACATACCTCGCAACTGTATCGAGATTATTTTCTCGTAAATTTGCCATTATAAAACAAGGTGTCACCTGACACTTACTCAATTGCTCGGTCAATTTGAACTCCTCACCCGTAAGCCTTGCAGCTTGAGAGTGATCCTGATAATAGACACCAATTTCATGATTGTGCCTTACATCTTTTACAAATAATTTCGAATGTGCTCTGCTAACATCTTCCTCGCTTTTTAATTTAAACGGACAATTACATTTCTTAGTTCCATATAGACCCCTACGTTTTACAAGAATTTGTTATACTTCTTTATCGTTCTGTATGGCCATACTTTTTTTGCCTTCTCCCGATGGTAACCAATATAAATATACGGCTAAACCCCTAAACCCTTTTTTGTAAAACAATGTGTAGCTGTCACATATGTGTTAGCTATTTTTTTGCTCTGTTTTTACCTAATCAACCAAATCCTCTTTCGAATTAAATTTAAGAAATTGTGGGGGAGCTATGAACCCATGCGCCCTTAGTCCCTCCGTCCACTCGCAAGACGCTATACATATATATAAATTTTTTGGGGGCCGATAAGGTACATGCGGGAATATAAAATACACGTGAAAAATTCAAAAAAAAATTTCCCTCCCTCACTTTCTCTCTCTGTCCAACTCTATCTCTCTCTCTCTCTACAATCTTGTTGAAAAAAATTCAAAGTTTTCTTCAAGTTTTTGAATAATTCAAGTAAAACATGATGATTTTGAAGATTTTATTGAAAAAAGACATTAATTTAGAGGAAAAATCGATCAAATTGTTAGAAAAAAATTGAAAATTCCTTATTTCGGCATGGAGAGCCGAAATTAGGGTTTCAATTTTTTTATTTTTTTTTATAGTTATGAATTTGGAGCTTTTGTTAGAGATTGAGCTCATAAGCAAACTAACTATACTATAGTATGCCATTTAATTACAATGAGAATTAATATGCCATTTAATTATAATGAGAATCCATATATGATTTGATTGATTACATACAAAACATATTGCAAAAATCAAAATAAGGAAACTAACTAACTATGCTATATCAATTAATTAGAATGAAAATCAATGTGGAATTTGATTGATACATACAGAACACATTGACAAAATCAATGGCACTAAATATATCAAAATATGATACCAATCTCTAACCAAAACTACAAATTCATAACTATAAAAAAAAAAAAATTTGAAACCCCCTAATTTCGACCAACTGGGCTGAAATTATGATCGGCTCTCTGGGCCGAAACTAAGAATTTTCAAATTTTTTTAACAATTTGATCAATTTTTTCTCTAAATCAATGTTTTCTTCAATAAAATCTTCAAAATCATCAATGTTTTACTTGAATTCTTCAAAAACTTGAAGAAAACTTTGAATTTTTTCAACAAGATGGTAGAGAGAAGAGAGAGAAAGAGAGAGAGTTTGGATAGAGAGAGAAAGTAAGGAGGGATTTTTTTTGAATTTTCACGCGTGTCTTTTTTATTCTCGCATGTACTTTATCGGTACCCAATTTTTTTAGATGCAATTTCTACCTACACGACTCATATTCACGATAAATTCAAATGTATTAATTCACAATCTTATCACGTGGGACAAATTTCAAGATAAAAAATTACCACGATCTCCTCCCTCCATTTTAGACCATGTTGGCCGATATGAATAACATTTTCCACTCTCATGTACAAAAACTCTCTTCCCATTTTCTGCCCTTTATTTTTTCTATGCAAAAGAAAAAAACCGAACAAGACGTAGTTGAAAGAATGAGGTCATCATCAAGTTCATCAGTAGAAATGAGTTAAAGAATGGCGATTACATAAGAAATTCGGTTTTGAGAACTTCTTGAACTGACCCCAATTTGGGAAGATGATTCAGAGACTGTAGTGAATTTTTTTTGTCTTATATGAGAAGAGTATGAAACAATTTGTTGACTCATTAGTCAGTTCTTCATGAGGATGGTAGCAGAGTAAAAATAATATTTCGAAAAAAGTTGATGTACACAATAAGTAATAGTAAAGATAATGTATAAAAATAGAAACCAAAATAGATTGGGTATATTATGATATTTTCCCAAAAATTTAAGGAAATTTAAATACAAACAAAAATCAAGAAAAATAATAAATATCAGAAGATGAAATTATCTTCCAGCAAAAAAAACCCAAAACATAAACCTAGTAAAAAAGGAAAATCAATTCTTATATGATATAATAATAGTACCACAAACAATGACAGCTTTAATTTCAATTCTTACAACAACTTATGATTTCAGAAAATCTAAATTTAGATAATAATAAGAGTAAAAAATGGAGAAAAATATATGAGGCCTTAGTGTTTATTTTTTCTCCTCTAACGTTATTGCAGAAGAGTGCTACTCACTTTCAATATCATATATACCAACTTGGCAAAGACTTTGCAACATTTTGAAGTAAAGATTAAAGTTAAACCTAATAATGAATAGATTGTTAGGAGGTTAGGTGGTTAGGATTGTAATATGGCGTTGTAGCTGTTGAGATATTGTAGGCATTGGTTTCTGTAACTGGTTTCCTAATCTGTAAAAAATCATCATCTGTACAAATACTACATTGGATAATATATATGACAGAAAATTCCTGCAAATTTTTTCCTACTGAAAACTTTATGGTATTAGAGCCAAGAAAGGATTTTCCAGAAAACCAAAAGCAAAAAATATATACGTTTTTTCCATTGAAAAGAAGAGAACATGAATACATAGAGAGTGATTAATACATCTGCATCTGACAATGATGATTATATCAATGAATACCTTCGGAAAGATGCATACTATCTTGCATCCTCAGACAATCCACATTTAATCACACACAAGTACAACTAAGGGAAGATAATTATGATGAATGGGTTAAAGAAATGAGATTGGCAGTACAAGCTAAGAAAAAGCTCGGGTTTGTGGAAGAACAAATTCCAAAACCAGAATCTGGAACTATAGAGGAAGAAGATTGGTGGATCATCAACACTATAGTAGATTCATAGATATAGAATACCATTGAACCTAACTTGAGAACTACCATGTCCTACGCAGAACGATGTGACGAACTGTGGGCAAATTTGAAGGAACGTTTCATGTCTGGAAATTGCACCCAGGAAACATGAACTAAAGAATGCTTTGGTTAACTCTAAGCAGTCAGGTATGTCTGTCTCTGCTTATTTTGCAAAATTGAAGAAAATTTGGGATGAACTAAGCAACTACCAATAGTTATCCAACTACACATGTGGAATGATAAACGAAATTATTAAACAAAGAGAGGGAGACAAAGTTCATCAATTCCTGATCGGTTTAGATGATTTAATCTACGGCACAGTGGCCTCAAACATTTTACAAATGGACCCAATTCCTAATATAAAAAAAACTTAAGCACACAGAAAACTTGTCCGAAATACAGACACAGGAAGAGATGCAGTGGTATTTGCAACTCCAAAATCAGTACAATGTACGCATTGCTTCAAAACGGGACATGAAGCAAAAAACTGTTACCTGCTGGTCGGATTCTCGGGCCATCGGAGCTTTGACGGAGATATTGCCGGAGGATGTCGAGGCCACGGTAGAAGCAGTTTCAACTAGAGCAGAGGCCGCAGCAGCAGAGGATGGGGAGGTCGGACCGGATAGCGACCTCCCACGCACTGGGCAGCCATCGCAGTGGCGACACCTTCTTCCCTGGCGAGACTCACCTGGACATGGCATCCTTCGTCGGCTAGCATCATAGCGCCCGAACACTGGTCAGATCCAGCTGATACAGCACTCTTTTCCTCTTTCGCAATGTCTTCGACTTACAACAGTCACGGTTGGGCGGCGGCTATGTCGACTGTAGCGATGGATGGCATCGAACACAGCGGCACAACCCAAACAATGGCGGCAGCAGAGACAGGCCCGTGACGAGGAACAGCAGCATCGGTGACAGGCAATATCGGTATTCCGGGCCTCTCACTGGAACAGTGGGACAAGTTTCTAGAATTGCTCAACAGCCAAAAGTCTTCTTCTCCAGATGTTGATATCTTCTCTGGTAAGATAAAATACAAATGGATTCTATATAGTGGGTGCTCTCATCATATGACAGGCAGGAGAACTTTCTTGTCAAAAATTCAACCCTAACATCCATACACTGTCACACTCCCAAATGGTTCTAAAACTACTAGAGTGGAAATGGGTTCAGTGTGTCTTGCCTCTGAACTTCAGATTAATAATGTTCTGCATATTCCCCAACTTCGATGCAATTTGCTATCTTTTTCTCAACTTTCCAAAACCTATAACTGTGTTACCATAATTAATGACGGTGTGTTAATGTTACAGGACCGTACCACAAGAATGCCGATTGGAGCGGGTCAAGAGAGAGATGGGATATACTATTTCAGGCCCATATTGGTAATTTCAAGTTTTGCTCATATAGTTCGCCGTTTCAGAACTCGGGGCCGGAAATGCATATTCTTGTGTTATCCGTATGGAAAAAAGGGATGGAAATTCTTTAACTTACAGACTCATGCATTTCTTGCCTCTCGAGATATGATATTTATTAAACATGAATTTCCATTTGTTTCCGAGACCCGAAATAATACTCCGTCAAATATTGAATTTAATTGTGATTTTAGTGAAGTGGGAAAGATATATTGAAGAATCAGGGGGAGCCCAGCCCCAGTAGATCCATTGCAGGGGCCTCAACATTCCATCCTATTACAATTGCCTTCAGCCCAGCAATAGCCCAGCCAGCAGTAGCCAGCAATCTGCGGCCCAGCTCCCTTCAGCCCAATAGTAAGCTGTCCTTCAAGCGCAGCATCCCGCAGCCCAATTGCTTCCCCTCCAGCAGCCTGCGGACTTCTAGCCTCCAGCCCAGCCAGCTACCCTTCCAGCCTAGTATCCAACGGCCCAAGTGCTTCTCTTCTAGCGGCTCACGAACCTCCAGCTTCCAGCCCAGCAGCCTATAACATCCTCTTCCTCTTCAGCCCACTACGAGTCCTCTCACTCAGCCCACCCGCCCTCTCTTGCCTGCCAATCGCAAGACCTTCATAATGTTCTTCCAGTGTCGGCTGTTGTGGAGCCCGTAGCCCCCATTGCCACCTTGCCTATGCAACACAATCACAAATCACATCGGGCTCCTAAAAAATTCAAAGATTATTTCTATCATGCTACATGGTCGTCACCTAATATATCTCTTTCTTCCTCTTCACCTTATTCTTCGTCTCTCCAAGGTACGTTTTAGTATCTATTAACTCACTTTATTTCTTATGATAAGTTTTTCTCCTCACATCGAAGTTTTGTAGTGGCTGTTAATTCAGCCACAGAATCCACCAAGTATTCTGATGCTGCCCATATTCCCGAATGGCGTCTAGCCATGCAACAGGAGGTCGATGCTCTTGTGAAAAACAATACATGGACGCTGCCCTCCGTTTAGTTATACTTGGGAACACTCAACGCAAGGGCGTGGGTTTCACTGAGACATTTGCTCCTGTGGCCAAGATGGTAACTGTTCGAACTTTGCTTTCTGTTGCCGCAGCTTGAAGGTGGGAGGTTCATCAAATGGATGTTCACAATGCCTTTTTGCATGGGGATCTGACTGAAGAGGTCTATATGAAACTTCCTCCAGGTTTTCACACGTCCGATCCGCTAAAAGTGTGCCGTCTCAATAAGTCTCTCTATGGTCTCCATCATGTATCCCGCTGCTGTTTCTCAAAACTGACGTCCTCTACGCCAAATGCGGGTCCATACAATCTTATGTAGATTCCTTATTTATATTCTGGAGACATATCATTTTTCTTTGCATTTTAATCTATGTTGATGACCTGTTGATTTCCAACAATGACTCCTCTTGCATTGCTCGATTCAAGTCTTATTTGGGCTATTATTTTCACATGAAAGATTTGGGCAATATTAAATATTTTTTGGGCATTGAGGTCACTCGGAGCCCCACAAGATTCTACCTTAGCCAAGTAAGTATACCTTGGAGCTTATCTCTGAAGTTGGGCTTCTTGGGGCCAAACCAACTCTACACCAATCGAACCAAACCATCATTTGGCTAAGGCTTCAGGTAATTTCCTTCTTTAGCCTGACCGATATCGTCGTCTCATTGGAAAGTTAATTTATTTATCTATTACTCGCCCCGATCTTGCTTATACCGTTCATATACTAGCTCAATTTATGCAGCATCTGCGCCAAGAACATTGGGACGCTGCTCTCCGTGTCCTTAGTTTCTTAAGGGTACACCAAGTCAAGGTATTTTGCTTCAAGCTCATACTCCCCTTCGTTTAATTGCCTACCGTGATTTTGATTGGGCGAGTTGCCCTCTCACTCGTCGTTCCCTCACGGGCTATTTCACTTCTTTAGGCTCATCCCCGATTTCTTGAAAGACTAAAAAGCAACACACTGTGTCCCGGTCTTCAGCTGAAGCTGAATATCGGTCCATGGCCATGACTCTATGTGAATTAAAATGGCTCCGTTAGCTTCTCACATATTTCCATGTTTCGGTACACGCTCCTATTCCTCTTCACTGCGACAGTCAGGCTACCATTTATATTGCTGCTAATCCCTTCTTCCACGAACGGACTAAGCACATCGAGATTGATTGTCACTTCATTTGAGATGCATTCCAGGCAGGGTTGATTACTCTGGCTTATATTACTAGTTCATCTCAGCCGGCCGACATTCTCACCAAGGCATTACATCTCCCGCAGTTTCGGAAATTACTTGGCAAGTTGGGTATTTGTAATTTGTATGCTCCAACTTGAGGGGGAGTGTTAGGAGGTTAGGTGGTTAGGGTTGTGGTATGGTATTGTAACTGTGGAGATATTGTAGGTAGTGGTTTCTATAATTGGTTTCTTGATCCGTAGAAAATCATCATCTGTACAAATACTACATTGGATAACACATATGACAGAAAATTCCTGCAAATGTTTTCCTACTGAAAACTTTATAGATCAATCTGATCGAGACAAGACATGTTCAAAACCTCCTTTTTGGTTGTTATGAATTTTATGATTTATAAATTATATCTAATAAGATTTTCTTTTTTAAAATGGAAGTTCCGCAAATATAAATTTGACAACATAAAGCAAAAGGAACAATTAAGAATTAAATTTGTATAGTATTAAGGTATTAAAAAAATATCCAAAACTGTTCGTGTAGAAAAAGAAAAACATGGATCATTATTGTTGGACGGTGATGAATATCAAGCGGTCATGTGTTCAGCTCCTGCAAGACTGAGAGGAGAGCTATCAAGGAACGATGGTGATCTACTTTCTAAAGACACTCTAATACTTAAGTCAGTCCAGGGTCCACTATAAGATATAATTAATAGGAAATTACAATATTTAAACTTGATATTGCATGAATAGTAATCAAGGAGAGAGACCTTTTATTTCTAGCCACTTATAGATTGATATTCTTGTTTATCGATGTGAGATTGTTGCACATGACTCAAATACCTGTGGGCTATCGGGTCGAATCTCCAATCTTGCTTCTTTGGTTCTTTCTAGACTTGCATTGGGCCTCCTTCTTTGGCCATTCGTTAGTCCCTATTCCCTGGCTCTATAGGTTTCTATTTGTATGCGACCTATATTTTTCATAATTCATCATCTGCCCCCTCCTAAAAGGTGGTGACCGTCCTTTTCTAGAGCGACGTGATGTTTAACAATTCCCTGGTACACGTCTTTTCACCTCGAAGGCTACGCATCACTTTTGTTCCTTTAAAAGGGGGTAATTTTCTTTTATTCACCTTTCCCCTTTTCAATGTCTGTTCTCCTTCTTGTGCTTCTTATTCATTTGGTATCTTCCTATCATCCTGACTTCTGTTCTTACCGTCTCGACTTCTTCCATAGTATCTTCTGGAATCCTGGCTCAGCTCGAACCCCTTCGGGCTAATTGATACTGGCTTAATCCCTTCTAACATAGGTACAATTACTTCTACTCATTGCACAACAGGTCTTGAATACTCCATTCTACCCTTACCGTTACCTTTTGCCCCTCTTGAAGCATCTTGGGATCGGACGGGCATATCGCTCCTGATCCTCAGTATGATAAATTTTCTACCCGTAATGCTAGTGACGATCTATAGCCAAAGGCTGCAGATCTTCCCAATTCCATTACTTGCGAAAATATAGAAGACTTTAGGTCAATCTATAATATTTTGAGGGATCATGAATTGGTTCAGCCTATTTCTCGGGATCGGGCTAATACTCCACCTTCTGGGTGCTTCACTATGTACGAAAAACATCTAAAGTCGGGTATTTCCCTCTTGCTTCCTCCATTAGTAGTAGATGTGTTGTACTTTTGAAATACGTCATTAGACCAAATTCTTCCTCTTTTCTCTAGACAATTGATTGGCTTTATCATCATATGTCGGCCTTAGGTATACCGACATGTATGACCCTATTTAGACGGTAGTTTTGTATAAGGGCAGTTGAGCCTAACTCACAATGGTTTACTTGAGCAGCCAAATTTGGAAAAGGCTTGTTTGCTGCTAAACCGACCTCCATCAAGTCTTAGAAAGATTGATTCTTTTTTGTTCGAGCCCCCACCTTACCTTTTAAATGCACTTGGACTCTATGTAAGATACTTCCCAATCCCGAGATAAATGTTCCTTCTACATTGCGCACCTTTTCTTCTATAATTGATCAATACCCTCTCGGCCTCCAAATACGGGAGAGTTGTTCTCGTCCATTGTTGGATCGGTGTGGCTTATATGGGGCTCCCTTTAATAGAGCAGCCATACATTAGTATTTACAGAGCTCCTTTTGATTTATTTTTCCTTATCACCCGTCCTTTGTAATTTGTGATTTCTAACACAACATAATTTGGTGATGAGTATCTGTTGTAACATCCCATTCCATAAAATAACTTTGGATTAGGCTATAGCTTTTTAGGGGGCGAATGTGCATTCTGAGTGACGTAGCAGTGATAAAATTTTAGATACACTTAGTGTTATATTAATTATTACGTTACGTTACATAAGCTTGTGAAATTTAATTTGCTAAAACTGGTTTAAATAATAATAATAATAATAATAATAATAATAATAATAATAATAATAATAATAATAATAATAATAATAATAAGTCAAGTCTACTAAGGATATTACGGTAAGTAAAACCACTAGAATATCATTAGGGAATTTGGTATATGGATGAAAGGTAATCTGGACATTTTATACATAAAATAAAATAAAGAAAATAATAATCATGCATGCATATGACATTTGTCATTTCATAACATAACAAGTGGCAATAGTTCATGGTAAGTGGCCTTCAAGTAATGCTATTTGTCCACTTTTTAGGTCACATAAGGTGACTAACCTCCATATTTTCTCCCTACAAAAAGAGCTAGAACTCTTCACTTTTCAATCACCTCTTCTCTCTTTTTTCTTCTTGATTCAAGACTTTCTCAAGCTAGGATATAAAGTCTTCTCATTCAAGTGTTCTCTGGAGAATCTTAAGGTAAGTCTTTATTGTATAGTTTTTTTTAAGGTTAGATTCTACATATAAGGGATTTAATTTATAAATTTGCAAATTGGGTATTTTGAAATTCTTTAGAGTTGTGATTTCTCTTTAGTTCATGTTAGTATTGCCATATCTTGAATTGTTGATGAATTTGGAGTGTCCATTTAGATTTGAATATAGAATTAGGATTAGAATTGAGCGGTGATTTAAACTATAAAATTATGATGAAAGTCAATTGAGATTTTTGTTACTTAATATCTGGGAAACTTGTCTACTACATGAGATACAATTAGCTACTCTGACCAGGTGAGTTCACAAACTGAAACTTACAATAATTTCATTGCCAATATTATTTTATGAAATATTTATTTTGACAAGAAATATTATTTATATTTTGAAACCAATTATTTTTGAAAAGTGATTCAAATTTTTTTCAGCAAGTTACTTTTGATTGGAGAGGCTTTCCAAAATGTATTTTACCTTTGTATTAGAAACTTATAGGAACAGTGCTCTGGTAGGAATTTCTACCGCTTTGTTGAAAATATTCTTATCTAACTTTCTGCAGGCTTTTTGAACAAGTGAAATTCGGTAAAGTTTTATTATTTGAAAATTAAATGATTTTTGAAAAGCATACACATTATCATGACATATTTGTGAAATCTTCATAAGCACGAATGAACTGGCGAATGGTTGATTTTGGTATCATGGAATTAATGTGACTTGACTTCATTTTAAGGGCCCACTTGAGAGGCCTATTGATTTTTGAAAGAACATGATTTGGATTTGTAAGGATGGCCAATTAATGATCTTTTGATTTGAAAATATGCATAAATCCTCGGCCTAACCAGATTTGTTATGAAAATGATTTTTGCTACTGGAAACATCAAAGGATTGCACAGTGCATGATTGGTCCCCCATACTAGCCATTTTCAATGTCGTGGATGGTCTAAACTCTTATTGTGGATTACACTTGATAGGTGGTGTGATTCTAGGGAGGGCTCGATCCAACTTGTGCTTCGTCTGTCTTTGGGTCTTTGAGGCTATGAGTTAGGTGGGGCTCAGACTTAGGGTTGGACACCAGGTATGGGCTAGTAGGTGCCCTACAACTTCGTAACCTGGGTTTTGTAGAGGCATAAGGTATATGTTAAATCGAGTATTCGCATAGTTTTGTGGTTGGTATTGACTATGGGGATTCTGGATCTAGTTTTGATGTGCTCGTATTTGTGACATATTTTGGAACTTTGGGTTTTTGAGTTGCACTGATGTGTCTTGATTTGTTTAGATTCCCAACTACAGTCTAACCCAACATGTGGTTTATGCATTTGATTTTCAAAAATGATGAAACATAATTTTTTGTGCATAAAACTTGTTATGAAAACTTACATGTGCATGCACTTAACTTATTTTCAAAACATAGTAGCACACATATGAAATCACTAAGCTTTCTGGCTCAGATGCTTTTATTATACGTTTTCAGATGATCTGGAACAAGGGACAAAATAGGGATTCCTTGGCATACCTCATTCGGGGAGTTTCGCTAATAAATATTGTATATATATAAGCTTTTGAAAGCCTTCATTTGGAGTTTCTTTTTTTTTTTTTTTTTTGCTTTTGCTTACAAGGCTTGTAGCGTTGTTACTACTCTATGTTTTCTTCGACATGACTAGTATTCGTATGTAATATTGCTTAGAGACATACTGGTACTTTACTCAGCCATGGTTGACCTGGCAGAGGCATTGGGGTATCATATGTGGTATCAGAGTGTTAGGTTTGACACTAAGGTCAAATAAGTAGATCATAGATATGTCCTAGAAACCAATTATCTAGCTTTTAGTGTTCAATGCTTAACTCTAGGTCATGATGTTCCAGCAGTTTTCTACCTTAGTTTAAAAGGTTGCATGTCCACGTATATACAAAATATTTTGGCTATGATATATCTTTGTGGAATATCGATTAGGACAATGGTTGGAGTCATATAGAATCCAAAATTTTGTTATGTATTGAGTACTCTTTCGAATACCTAAAATATAAAGACGTACTAAATTTAGGCATTAAAATATAAATTGTACCGAGACCATTTTGATTAGTATATGTTCATGAGGATGTTTCCGGAATATGTTATCCTTATTTTATATTACTACCTATTTTGTTCTATATACTTTTTTTCCTCTCTGGTATACCTTTGTGGAGTTACACAACTCAACAGTTTTTAGAATCTCTATGTGACTAGAATGGAAACATGATCACGATCTGCTACGTGCAGTGTTGAGGCCTCATTTGGAAACCCTCAACACCTTTCATCAGAAGATTCTGAGGGGACAATCCCACGTCCAGAACCAATAGGAGATGGGGTAATGGTGAAGTTCATGACAAAAATGACTGAACTTTTGGAAACAATATTAGCACCATAAAAGGGGGAGCGGGCTTCAGCAACTGGAATTGACAAAGCTTTGGAAAGGTTCATGAGGTTTCGACCCCGAAATTCTACGAGGAAGAAAAATAAGAAGTTAAAGGCTGAGCAATATTTGGAACATTTGACCGACATTTATGATACCTTAGGTTATGATGATGCCCGAAAGTAGCCTTTGCAGATTTTCAATTTAGGGCAGTTCCTTGAAACTGGTGGGAAAGATTGACTGAAACCCTTGCTCTGAGGGGCGAGTCATGGACCTGGAACGACTTCCAAGAGGAATAAAGGAATACATTCCTCTTTGGATAAGGGAACAACGGGAGGATGAATTTTATAAACTGAAGCAGAGAGGTATGACTGTGGCACAGTATATTGCAAAATTTAATCGCTTAGCCAATTACTATTTGAGGTTGATTGCCACTAAAAGGAATAAAACACAACAGTTCGCAAAAGGGTTACGAGTTGAGCTACAACAATCTTTTGTCCCACTCCCACCTATGGGATTTGTAGCAGCAGTGGAAGCTGTCACTCATATTGAGGTGACAGATAAAGCACTAAAGCAGAGGGAAGCAATAATATATCATGATTCTCAATCTTTTAAGTAATCAAAGAAAGGAACAGTTAAAGGTAGGGATAACAAAAAGTCTCGAAGTGAAGGAAACAATCGCATAAATCATGAAGATAAAAGCATGATAGCTACTTTCCACCCTACGATGTAAGGGTCACACTGTCGAGAAATGCTATCGAAAATTAGGGTTGTGTTTCCAATGTGGTAAAGCTGCACATCGAATTAGAGAGTTCTTGGAGTTTAAACCAAACTCTATTGAAGCACCAAAGAGACTTGGGCGACCCTCAAATACCCCAGGAGCTGCAGGACAAAGAACTAACAAACCGCAGGTGAAGGCCAAAGTGTATGCCTTAGATGGACAGCTGGCCCATGTCAAAGCTAATGTGGTGGAAGGTACGTTATGAATTTTCACTTATCAAGATAAGGTGCTTATAGATCCTGGATCTTGTCACTTTTTCATAAACATACATTCTGCAATAATGCATTACCAACTGATAGTTAGCACACCAATAGGTGATTCTAAAATAACAGAAGTCGTGTATCCTGAATGTGATATTACTTGGAGATTTGATTGCCTTACAATTTTTGAAGGATATGACGTAGTACTAGGAACGGGCTGGTGATCCAGATATTATGCTAAAGTAGATTGCCGACAAAAGATAGTAAAATTTAGTCGATCAAATCAACCAGTCCTCGAGTTCGAAGGTGAAAAAGTAAAAATGGAGACCCTTCTGGTATTTGGGATGAAAACTAAAAAACTATTAAGGAAGGGTTGTCATGGATATCTCACATATCTATTGAATCAACCTGGAGAAATGCTGAAGTTAGAATCCGTGCTTGTTGTAAAAGAATTTTTAGACGTTTTTCTTGAAGAATTAACGACTCTACCCCCAAAGTGAGATTTGGAATTAGTATTGAGTTGACATCAGGGGCTGAGCCTATATCTTGTACACCATACCGTATGACACAAGAAGAATTAAAAGAGCTGAAAGAGCAGTTACAAGGATTACTACAACAAGGATATATTTGCCCAAGTACATCGTCTTGGAGAGCTCCCTGTGTTATTTGTCAAAAAGAAGGATGGTACCCTAAGTATGTGCATAGACTATAGGGGCTTGAATAACGTAACCATCAAGAACAAGTACCTTTGCCATTGATTGATGAATTGTTTGATCAATTTCGAGAGGCTGGATGTTATTCTAAGTTGGATTTAAGACAAGAATATTACCAAGCACGAGTGAAGGAGGGAAATATTCCCAAGATTGCCTTTAACACTCGGTACAGTCACTATGAGTTTGTAGTCATGCCATTTAGGATAACTAATGCACCAGCCACATTCATGGATCTAAAGCATAGGATCTCCCGGCCCTATCTAGATCAGTTTGTGGTAATCTTTATAGATGACATATTGGTGTACTCACCTGACCCTAAGATACATGAGGAATATCTTCGACTATACGACTTTACGAGAACAAAAGCTTTATGCAAAGTTTAGGAAATGTGAATCCTGGTTGAAGCAAGTTTCCTTTCTAGGACATGTGGTCACTCGAGAAGGTATCACGCTAGATCGTGCCAAGGTAGAAGCAATAACACGTTGGAGCAGCCGAAAACCCCTACAGAGATACGAAGTTTTCTGGGTTTAGCAGGGTGTTACAGACTATTTATCAAGGATTTCTCCAAGATGTCAGCACCTCTAACACACTTAATGTGTAAAGCAATTGAATTTAGATGGACTGATAATTGCGAGCAAAGTTTTCAGGAGTTGAAACGACGCTTGACCACAGAACCTGTCCTTATTTTGTCAGATCCCAGTAAAGAGTATGCCTTGTACACAGATGCATCAAAAGAAGGGTTAGGTGCAGTGTTAATGCAGGATAGAAAAGTGGTAGCTTATATTTCTAGGAAGTTAAAAGACCACAAACAAAACTATCCAACCTATTATTTAGATCTTGCTGCGATCGTGTTTGCGGTGAAAAAGTGGAGACACTATCTGTCTTAGGGCAAAGTATGAGATATTTAGACATCATAAGAGCTTAAAGTACTTGTTCTCACAGAAAGATTTAAACATGTGGCAACGACGTTAGATGGAGCTGTTAGAGGAATATCGGTGTCTTATTAATTATCATCTTGGGAAAGCTAATATAGTGGTTGATGCTTTGAGTAGAAAAATGAAAATAGCAAGTATTACCTTATCTTCCACACTTATTAAAGAGGCACAAAGAAATAATATTACCAGGAGTTCAAAAGACATGTGGAAACCAAGAAATTACCAGATTTTTAGACAGGAGGAGAAGGTGAAAGTTTATATTTTCACAACAAGCTTTGTGTGCCTAATGAGAAAGAGCTTAAGCATAAGATTTTGGATGAGGCTCATATGAGTCGATACTCTATGCACCTTGATGAGAATAAAATGTAAAGGGATTTGAGAGAAAAATATTAGTAGAATGGAATGAAAAGAGAAGTTGCCGAGTATGTAGCTACCTGTCTTACTTGTCAAAAAGTCAAAGCTGCACATTAGAGATCCACAGGGTTATTACAACCCTTGCCAATTCTAGAATGAAAACGAGACTATATTACCATGGATTTTCTGGTAGGACTACCTCGTACCAAGAGACATAATGATGTCATTTGGGTAATTGTGGATAGGTTGACTAAGACTGCTCATTTTGTTCCCATTAACATGACTTATCCATTGAAGAAGTTAGCGTAACTTTACGTAGACAAAATAGTAAGGTTGCATAGAGTACCTGTTGATATCGCCTTTGATCGAGATCCAATATTCATTTCTCGATCCTGTCCAAAATTTTAAGCTACTCTAGGAACTAATTTTAGCTACAATACCACGAACCCATCCTCAAATAGATGAACAAACTAAGAGAACAATTCAAACTTTGGAGGATATGCTATGGGCATATGTATTGGATTTTGGGAATAAATGGATTGATAATCTCTTTTATGCGGAGTTTCCTTATAACAACAATTACCATGCCTCCATCTATATGGCACCTTTCGAGGAATTGTATGGTAAGAAGTGTAGGACACCTTTGTAATGGGATGATATTAGAGTTCGATCCCATTGGATACAGCAGAATCTGACACCTGATATAGAAGAAATACAGAAACAAGTGAAGATCATCCAAGATTGGCTAATTAAGAGTAGACAGAAAAGCTATACTGACAATGGGAGAAGAGATTTGGAGTTTGCAATTGGCGAGAAAGTGTTTCTTAAACTAACACCACGTAGAGGTAATGCTAAACACCCTATTGAAATTATGAGAAGAATTGATAAGATAGCATAGCGACTGGCATTACCCGAAGAGTTGATAGGGATACATGATGTCTTTCATGTATCTCAATTAAAGAAGTATAACCCATCTCCTGATCATGTTTTGAATGGTGAAACATTGGAACTAAAAGTAGATCTCACCTAGGAAGAAAAGCCAACTCAGATTGTAGAACGGAGAGTAAAAGAATTACAAAGGGAAACAGATACCTAAGCAAGGTAGTTTAGAGATATCATAGAATTGAGAAGCTACGTGGGAGACAGAAAAGTATATATGGAGGAAACACCCTGAACTTATAGGTAAGTACCTTTGAATTTTGAGGACGAAATTCTTCTAAAGAGGGAGGACTGTAACATCCCATTCCTTAAAAACACTCTAGGCATATCCATTTTGGATTAGACCATAGCTTTATAGGGGGTGAATGCGCATTTTGAGTGCCATAGTAGTGATACAATTTTAGAGACACTTAGTGTTGTATTAATTATTATGTTTAAGCTGCATAAGCTTTTGAAATTTAATTTGCTAAAATTGGTTTAAATAATAATAATAATAATAAGTAAAGTCTACTAAGGATACTAGAGTAGATAAAACACTAGAATGTCATTAGGGAACTTGGTATATAGATGAAGAGTAATTTGGACATTTTGTACATAAAAATAAAATAAATTAAATAATAAATAGATATATGACAAGTGTCATAATCATGCATGTATATGACATTTGTCATTTGATAACATAGCAAGTGGCAATAGTTCATGATAAGTAGCCTTCAAGTGATGCCATTTGCCAAAATTTTAGGTCACATAAGGTGATTGACCTCCATATTTTCTCCCTATAAATAAAGCTAGAATGTCACAACCCAATTTCAGTCACGTGGCTCGACAGCATCTTCAAGGACGACCCCGAAGATACCGAACCTCAAATGCAAATAACCTTATTCCGAAACCTTCAATATATGAACTCTTGCAATTAAGCCCAACATAATTAAACCTTAGATAAATGTACACAATAACTTAGAAGATCTCCAAAATAATTAAATAACTAAAATACCCATAAAATCTTCATCGGAACAAATGATTTAACAAACTTTACCCAAGCTTTTAATCAACCCAAAATTCTTCTCCCACTCTTACCTCAAAATCATTTGCAAAATGTGGAAAGAGGTTAGCTACACTAGCCCAGTAAGAAATATAAACCATTTGGGAATGAATACGTTTAAAAAGTATAATTTTACATACAAAAGATTTGTAACTACTTAAATAATATCGAAACGCCTAGCGGGTACGATTTAAATAAATAAAAAACTCACATGAATTTTAATGAAATAAAGTACTGAATTTTGAGAAGCAAGGATTTCTTTAGGAAAATATTCATATAATTTAGAATTATTCATATAAGGTATCACAATCTATACTTTTTGTTTTAGTAAACAGGGGTAATGCACTTCAAGTTTCACTTAAAATGAGCAAACTAACGGAAAGAGAAAGAAAAAAGAGAAAATGAATTCTCATAAAGAAAACTAAGTAATTTCATTAAATAACTTGATATTTTTATTTGACTTTTCGTAAGCTAAATCATGGGAAGCTCAGTAGTAGGGAAAAATATTTTTAAAGGTTTAAAATCAGTTGCAAAATAATATGAGCTTTAAGTATATGAATCCCTTTATAGTTGCAAAAACTCTTCAGAATATTACAAGAAAGTCTATAAAATATCTTTCAGCTTTTTCTTTTCTACTAATTAGAACTTTATATAATACTATTTTAATTAAAATCATATCTACGCATCCTAAAAGCTTTTAACACATAAAAAGACATTGCTGGAATAAGTAAACATTTTTATAGAAAAAATAAATATTCATAAAAAGTAAGACTTTCATAAGTTTTACCTAAACAAATGGATGGTCAAATGTAAAAGACTCAATAAGACCCGATTCAATTCCGAACTATTGTACCCGTTAGGAAATGACCACATAGATACTAGCTATAGCATCCCCCTAGCCGGGCCACATACACACATATACTACGTATAACATCCCCCTAGTAGAGCCACAAGTTGGGACTTATCCCTCCAAGCCTCAAACATATGAGCACCATACTTAACTCAGGCACTTTATGAAAACAATTTAAAACTTCACTAACAGAAAACTTTCACACTCCTGAAACTTCACAGTTTTTTTATTTTTTATTTTTTTTGGGAATATTTTAAGCACTTACAAATATTTCACGGACACATTTTTTCATATATCTAAAAATTGACAGTTTTTAAGCAACACTTTGAACTCAACTTTACTGATGTGGAATGATCTTCAAGAGCATAAAATTTCATCCAAGAAGTGAGGGAGAGAACGCATAAAACAAGTGTAACAAGTAGAAAAGAGAAAGTGCCTTTGATAGGACTTGAAAATGTTAAACTTCTAGCAACTTTGGATATATTAAATCCAAGACCTCAAGAAGGTTTCAACAAAATCTTTTCTTCAAAGTTCAAGCAACCTAAGGTATTTTGAACCTTAGACCTCAATGAAACAAGAAGAAGACCTCAGGACTAATTTTCTACAAGAGTGTAATAACTAGTATGAAGGAATTCTGATGATCAACCTTGAAGCTCTTGGAACTTTCAACAAGTCTTCAAAGTGATTTTTTCTTTCAAGGAAGTTCACCCTTGAGAAGATAGAAAAAAAAAAAAAAAACTAAGCTAAAAACTAAGAATACTAAGAGAAGAACCTTTGTCTTGAAATATTTCTTGATTAGCTTTTACAAAATGGAAGACTACATATTTATAGAGACTTGAGGGAAAAAGGATTAGGAATGTTTCCCTCTCATATTTTCAGCCCAAAATTAAGCACCATAAATTTAAACCCCAAAAGTAAGCCCCAAATTTACGCTCCAAATTGAAGCCCCAAATTTAAGGCATATTCCAATCATCTATCAAGGTAAATTTCCAATTTCTAACTTATTTAAAACTTTAGCATATTGCCCCATAAAGTCTTGGACATCAAAATTTAGCTCTTGAAACTTCTCTAATTCAATTTGATCCTTTTGACTCTTTAGTTGTTTTGCTTTGGCTCTTGTCATAACTCCTTGATGTTCTTGCATGTCTAACCGGTTCACATCATTTACAGACAACTTTACATACATAAAACTATCCACATACAAAAAATTCACAATTTAAAAATAATATGAACATGCTCATTCTATTTTATACTAAAATTATTGACAAAAACTTTCACAGTGTCAAATATACTCAAAATCACATTTTTTTCAAAGAGTAGAATGGTTTACAAAAATCAGAAGGTTTATATCCCTTATCTTAAGATGCCCACAAAAACTCCAATCTCAGAGACGATTTGAATCAGACTCCTAAAAATTAATAAATCAAATCTTAATCACAAAATCTCCAAATAGGCTGAATAAAATTAAACCTGAGGCTTAACCTCTATGCTAGAATCAAAATTCTACACCGTCAAAAGCAAAAGAATCATACTCTCGAATAATCAAATTATGAAAATCTTACCTCAAATTGCCGCTTTGAATTCCTAAGCTTCCAAAAGGCTCTGTCGTTCCTCCTCTCTGACTTGAATGATCGGTTTCAGAAAGTAATAAACATAACTTATATTAATTAACTAATTCCTTAAAATTTGCAAGTTAATCCTTAGACCTCTTAAGCAGCAGAAATTAAACCCTTATATAAAAAGTATTTCTTAAATACATCTCAAGACTAATTTCCTGAAATACGAAATTACAGATAAGGGCTTAGGATTTATTACCTTAATAACTACACTCGTTTAGGCTGGGTTATTACATACTACCCCTCTAATAAAAAGTTTCGACCTCAAAACTACTCTCTTAAATTCCTCCTACACCCCACCTTTTTTTTTTATCATCCGATTAGTGATCAAACATTAGTTTCATCAAGCTTCCACTGCACCAATCTGATAATTCTTAGTTTCTACCAAACTCCTACGTTGGTGCCATCGGAAAACATTTGGACTCTTATCAAATAAAACATAAGATTTTTAACAAAATCATGACATAGTATCGAAAAGTTGAGGACAATGAAATAGTAAGGCTAGAAATTTTGAATCGAAATCATAAATTTTGAAAGTACATAAATTTCCTCTAAGAAGGAACATTTGTGACATAAACTCACATATTTCCTTCCTAAGCTAACCGAGCCATCATAGTCTTTAAATGTTCAAAGCAAATATCCGAATAACAATTAAAACATTTTATTTAATAAATCATACAATGTTGATTTAAAACAATATAGAGAAATCCATGAGGGAAATATTGTGAAAATACTAAATAAAAGATTAATCTGTATATATAAACAAAATGTTCCAGGTTTTGCATAAGCCATGAAAAATGAATGTGTACATAATATAAAATGTAATATTTTAAACATAGTTTTGTAACACATGATCAGTACTTGTATT
The DNA here is from genome assembly GCA_028651295.1 of Catharanthus roseus. Taxonomy (NCBI): domain Eukaryota; kingdom Viridiplantae; phylum Streptophyta; class Magnoliopsida; order Gentianales; family Apocynaceae; genus Catharanthus; species Catharanthus roseus. Next base: position 1,969,187 of record JAPQWS010000001.1, on the reverse strand, counting down.
TTAAAAAATAATACACCTATCCTATTAATAGAAAAATTAATAATGATCCTTTGAAATGTATGGACTTTTCAGTCAGTAGCCAAAATATTAAGTAAGGACTTACCAATTTTTCAATCAAATAATAAAGGAAATATTTAAAATTTAGGATCAAAGTCACCAATATTTTCAATAAAAAAAATAGTTTACAATTTATTTTTGTTCAATACTTCATCAAAGATAAAATCATGAATAAGTATAAGCAAAACAAATAAAAGTTTATTCCTTTATGAAAATTTGTAAAAGTTCTTTTGCTTTTTCAAAATCATAAATTATAATACTTAACAAAGCGTCTATTATAAAAAGAATATATCAATGAAAGAAAAGTTTTATTAATTTATTTGTTAACTTGAGTTTGCCATAATAAAGTCACAACCTTTAATAAAAGTATGCAATTTTTTCGATAAAAATTCAAATACTAAGCAATAACAACATTCTTCACTTAAATAAATAAAAATAATATAATATTGTAAGGATTAAAACTGACAGAATCAAATATTTTGAAAAATAGTTGACAACTTCGTTTTGACTTTCATTCATAAAAGAACAATAAAATGAATAAGTGTCCGGCAAAGGGAAAAACTTTAGTTCTTCGTGAAAGTTTACAAATGTTATGTTATTGCTCTAAACTCCTAAAATGTGCAACTTTAGAAAAAGTTTCTTTCTTGATAGGAAAGTACCATCCGAAGAAAATACCTTTTTATTTTAAGTTTCTCACCATCCATTCGTACCTTAAATTTACTCATTTAACTTAAGAGCTCCTACTCCCAAAACTTTTCTAACCTCATTCTGAAGTATCATATAAAGTCATTTCAACCAAAAATAAATTCGATATATCCTTCTAATCACACTAATTCATGCCTAATTGATCTAAAACGTACTCTGATACCACTTTTATCATGCTCCAATTTTAGGCACATGACTCAGCAGCATCTTCGAGGAAGACCCCAAAGATACCAAACCTCAAATGCAAATAACCTTATCCCAACACCTCCAATATATAAAGTCTTACAATTAATCCCAACATAATTAAATCTTAGATAAATGATACAATAACTTAGAAGATTTCCAAAATAATTAAATAACTAAAATATGCATAAAATCTTCATCAAAACAAATAATTTAACAAACTTTACCCAAGAACTTTGTCAACCTGAAATTCTTCTTCCACTCTTACCTCAAACTCATCTGTAAAATTTAGAAAGGGGTGAGCTACACTAGCCCAGTAAGAAATATAAACCATCTAGGAATGAGCACGCTTAAAAATGATACTTTTACATACAAAAGATTTGTAACTACTTAAATAGTGTCGAAACTCCTAGGGCGTATTATTTAAATAAATAAAAAGCTCACATGAATTTTAATGAAATAAAGTACTGAATTTTGAGAAGCAAGGATTTCTTTAGGAAAATATTCATATAACTTAGAATGATTCATATAAAGTATCACAAACTATACTTTTTTGTTTTAATAAATAGGGGCAATGCACTTCAAGTCTCACTTAAAATGAGCAAAATAACAGAAAGAGAAAGAAAGAAGAGAAAAAGAAGTCTCATTAAGAAAACTAAGTAATTTTATTAAATAACTTGACATTTTCTATTTGATTTTTGTAAGCTAACTCATGGGAAGCTCAGTAGTAAGGAAAATAATTTTAACGATTTGAAATCAATTGCAAAATAATATGAACTTTAATTATCTAAATCCCTTTATTTTATAGTTCTAAGAACTCTTAAGAATATTATAAGAAAGTTACTACAATATCTTTCAACTTTTTCTTTTCAAATAATCAGAACTTCATACTATTTTAACTAAAATCATATCTATGCACCCAAAAAGCTTTTAACACAGAAAAAAAAAAAACATTGCTTGAATAACTAAACACTTTTCTAGAAAAATAAATATTCATAAAAAGTAAGACTTTCACAACGTTTACCTAAATAAATGGATGCTCAAATGTCAACGGTACCTGGTATCAGTTCATAACTATTGTACTTGTTAGGAAATAGCCACAGAGATACTAGGTATAACATCTCCTAGCCGTGCCACATACACACAGATACTAGGTATCCCATCCCCTTAGCAGCGCCACAAGTTTGGACATATCCCTCCAAGCCTCAAACACATGAGCACCATACTTAACTCAGGCACTTTATGAAAATACTTTAAAACTTCACTGACAGAAAACTTTCACACTTCTAAACCTTCACAATTTCTTTTTGGAATATTTTAAACACGTATAAACATTTGAGGGACACATTTTTTCAGATATCTAAGAATTGACAGTTTTTAAGAAACACTTTGAAATCAACTTTACAAACAACTTTACATACACAAAACTATCCACATACAAAAAATTCACAATTTAAAAATAATATGAACATGCTTATTCTATTTTATACTAAAATCATTCACCAAAACTTTCACAGTGTCAAATATACTCAAAATCACATTTTTTTTTAGAAGAGTAGAGTGGTTCACAAAAATCAGAAGGTTTATATCCCTTACCTTAAGACGCCCACAAAAACTCCAATCTCAAAGACGATTCCCCTACTACCACAGCGAATACCCCTTCGGGTCCTGTCTTGTTGTGTCAACAGGTACATCGACCCAACTCTCAACTCGGGGTCCAAAACGGATCTTTACAGCTACTCATGGCGCTGGTAATGATTCTTTGCCTTATGTCTACAATGATATTGTATCCCCTTGCCATGTTATTCCATTGACTCTAGAAACCTTTCTATGAACCATGATATCCTCCCCACTTCCTTAGTTCAACTCGTGAGGAGGTTACGGGAGGACCTATTACCTTCATCGTGTGATTCTGATAAGGATTATGTTTTTTTAGAAGATGATGGGGCGGAAAGAGTTGTGGCAGGGGCGGAACTTGCACAGAAACCATCGACAAAGATGAACTGAGAATACTGATCCTCCCCAAGGCATAGGTCCTCAGTTCGTTATACGGTCTATCAGAAACCCACCCGCCCTGGCCACGGAAGCTGGGTCGTCTTCACGGTTGCTCCTCCATCCCAGAGCTGCGAAACAATGGGTGTCCGTCGATTGGTGACTGAAGAAAGGAGGATTGAAACCTTCTCTTTTGGGTCGGGATTCTGACTGTCATGTGGAAACTTTTTCCTTGATCGGTACCCTTCTCGGAGCTGGTCACTGCTCGGCCGCCGCTAGTTGACCGCTTAGAATACAATGTAAGTGTTAAATTATCAGGTTGTAGACTCCGTAATAGCTTTGGAGATATTGATGAGACTACCACTTCCCCAAGATGGTAATTTTGCTACTTGGTGTGATTTCAAGGACCTGATCCAGTCATTCACTAGCTTTATAATACAGGTAAGCCTTCCAGGCTATTTGTATCCCAATATTAGGGCAAAAACTCATGTACTATTTTCTTGTTACATAGGCTCAGGTATGCGGGTGGGAGCTAATAAACAGAGCTGAGAGTTATATGGATGGGGCTACTTCTGTGGTAGATACTTACACCCGGGCCAATGTTGATACCACCCAACTTCAGAAGGAGATAGCTCAATGAAGAGAATGAAAGGTGAGCTGATCACTTCAAAAAATATCGTGGTCAAGAGATGTGAGGAATAGATTGAGCGGATCCGGGTCCTTGAAGCTCAACTAAAGGAAAAAGAAAATGGAGGAAATACACTTGCGTACTCGTCTCAAGGTTGCAAACTTTGAACGTGCAAAGACAAAGTCAAACTTAGAGTCCAAGGCAGAACAGCTGGGTTGTACTGCTGAGTAGATCCCTTTTATAGGTTAGGTGGCATTTGTAAAAACTAAGGCTCAATCGTCTTGATTGAAGCCCAAGAGACTACCCATTTTGCTGACATGGTCTTCACTTGAGATGGAAAGCTATGTCCTACCTTGATATGGGAAATATGAGAAAGATTCATACAAACCGTCCAGATGCGGTAGATATTTTTTCGCTGGTTGGTGCCCATGGTGCGGGATATTTACGCAATTTAGTTTGGAATGTTTGGAAACAACATTCAGACTATACTTTAGATCCCGAGCCCATGAGGTTGTTACTCTAGGCGACCCCAAATTTTAGACATCCATGGCCAGTGGGGGAGGAAGTAGGAGATCTGGTTAGCACTCTATATTTTCGATATCCCAACACAAAAGAGAAGATACGGTGCTACAGGAGGGACTTTATGGTGTGGGAAGTAGTGGCCTATCCCACCTAGTCTTTCTCTCTATCCTATAGATCCTATCAATGATCCCTTGTCTCCCATCCCTACTCTTGGAGCCAATGTTGTGGATGGGGAGGTACCTGCAAGCGGAGTGCAAGTGGATGTGCTAGCTAGCGAGAGGGACACAAATATAATTCCGGTAGAGGAAGATCCTCATGTAGCCCCTTACCGGAATGTAATCGTGCTTAGTACGTGGGAACTAAATTTTTGGAATGTTAAAGTTTTATTTTGAATCGATTGATAATGTTTTGATTGGTACCTGGCATGCTTACTGAATTAGATGTTAGTTAGCAAATAGCTAAAGAATGGTACCACATAACGCGTATTAGAGATAGAGCTTGGTAGAAGATGGACCAGTGTTCCTTATATAGGTGTACTTGTGGATGACAAATGGTATCAGGGGGACCTTCCAGTCCATCATATTCGGATGGGTATTCTTAAATTTTATAGGATACCAATGAAGTATCTAGGTTGCGGCATAAGGTCAAGTCACAATAAATAATGCAAGGGAGATGAGAGGACATGTCTCTTCATTCCTAGAGCACATTCATTATCGAATGTCATGTTAGGAAGTTAATGACAACGCATTAAAGAAGCTTTATTCTCAGCTTTCGAGGTGATTTTTCATTCACCTCAATAAAGTTCTATAAATAGTTGGTTAAAGCTTGAAAGTACCTACAATACCAAATACCATTCTTATGGCAAATACTCGAACAATTATGGATGCTCCTGCTTTCATGAATGCTCTCATTCTCCCAAATGGCGATGATCCCGTTGCAGCCTTCATACAGGCAACATTAGGTCGTTGCCTCCGTATCTGAGAAGCAATTCTGGGCCACCGTATGCGGATCATTGTTTGTTCAGACTGGGTTTTTGAACTCTGTGAACTAGGGAAATCGAGAGTTTGACTGGTTCCTTCATATTCTGAGAGCGCATTTTGCGTGTTTACGGGCACATTATCGGCTGGTTTACCAAAGGCTATTCTAGGTGCACCACCTATAAGTTCATAACGATGTGTTATACACGGTAACATACAGGTACATTTGCCCTGCAATTGCAGATCAATCATTTCTTTGCCCGCCTCCCAGATATCGTACTTTACGCTCGGAAACCAGCTGCCACTTGGTTCTCCAACGTATGAGGCCGGGCAACACTATTGCCACTTTGGCCATATATATGTAACTGAGTAGCTTAGAAGATGGTAAGCACTTCCGGTGGTAGTGGCTGATCTGGGGCATCTAGTTGAATCTTCTGACGAAGGCGAGTAATCACTAGTAATAATTTAAAAAAGTATTTATGGCCTATATGCATGAGATATATATATTTCCATATGATAAGAATGTTTACTTTTCATATTTAAATAGAGCTTGATATAATGTCTCTCATTTCACACGCCAATATAAAAGGAAAAATAACTAAGAAAAGAACATTCATTATGCATAGTATTTTTGTAAATTTCTATCATTCCAAGTCTTAGCTAAATGTCTACCCTCACTATCAGCTAAAATATATGCTCCATTCCCATGTGCTTTCACAACATGATACGGGCCGTCCCAGGTCACATCTAACTTCCGTCCATGTTCTTGTCTGCTTACTTGATTCTTTCTCAATACCTAGTCCCCTGTTTGAATGCTGGAGATTTAACATGGGAGTTGTAATAGCGGGCTGTCATTTTTTTATAATGCTCGTCCTTTCGGGCAGCTGCCGTTCTCAAATCGTCAATAAATAGGAGCTTCTCTCGTAAAAGCCTCCCAATTTCCTCGAGGCAAAAACTGAAGCTTCTAGCACTCGGGGTCCCAATCTCTACAGGTATCAATGCTTCTACTCGAAGCACAGGTGAAAGTGAGACTCCCCTGTGGCATGCTTGGGATGCTACGCTACTACCACAACACGCTGGGTAGTTCCTCTATCCAATTTCTTTTGGCCCCAGCCAATCGCTTCTTGATTCCTTAGAGTATTGTACGGTTTGTGATTTCAGCCAGCCCATTGGTTTGCATGTGGGCTATAGATACAAATCGTTGCTCTATCCCAAGTTCTAAACAAAATTCCTTAAAGCTTTTAGCATCAAACTGCTTCATGTTATCCTTGATCAGTATTTTTGGAATCCCGTAATGACAAATGATGTCTTCCCAAAAGAAGTTTTGCACCTGTTTAGACGTGATGCTTCCCAATGCCACGACTTCTACCCATCTCGTGAAGTATATAGCTACCACCAAGTACTCCTTACCACTCTTAGCTTTAGGGAATGGTCCAAGAAGGTCCATACCCCATTGAGCAAACCAAATGGAAGACAACAGGCTATGATATTCATTCTGCGCAACATAGTGATCATTATCATGAATCTGGCACTGATGACATGTACGAACCATGTCTCTGGCATCCTTCCGCATACTAGGCCAAAAATATTCGTATCTCATGACCTTTCGAACTAAGGCATTCCCCCTACATGAGCTCCACATATACCCAAATGCACTTCTTTAAGGATATAAGGTTCTTCCTCTTGAGATACGTATTTCAACAAGGGCCATTCACCCATGGTTTGATACAATTCTCCTTAGACTATGACATATCGGGCTGCTGCAGTGCGGGTTTTTCTTGCCACTAATAGGTTTTCCAGCAAAGAGCTATTCAGAGGATTAATTGGAGTCATCTAATTATTTTCTTCCTCTACGCAAAACATGTCTCCCTGAATTATTTTCTGCATTCGGGGCTTAAGCTAAATCCCGTGTATTGGTTCCCTTGAGATTGCTTTGGACAATGCATAGCTCTTTGGTTGTGCCGCCTAACAATCTTTTCAAAAAACTAAGTAGCTTTGAACCGAATTACCAAGCTTTTGGCAAGTGCCAAATAATGCTTCATATTCTACTCCTTAGCTTCAAAAGGCCCCATAACGTGGCCAAAAACGACCTTGGAATCACCTTGGATGATGAGTTTCTCTATATTTATGGATGTTGTAATACGTAATCTAGCCAAAAGAGCCTCATAGTAGGATTCATTATTGCTTACAAGAAATGTATATTTTAATGCATAAGATAACTCCAACCTATCCAGGTTCTATAACACAAATCTCGCACCTTTGTGCTCCTGACCTGCTGACCCATCTACATATAAAACCCACGCCATTCTGGGGTCTAGCACTTTTATAGTATTACTATGTTCCATGGGGATAAGTAAGGTATTTTCTACCACAAAATCCGCTAACACTTGAGCTTGCATAGCACGTCAGGGCTGGAATTCAATATGGGATTCGCTCAGCTCCAATACCCATTTGGTCATTCGTCCTGTAAGATCTGGCTTATGCATAACCTGCTTAAGAGGCACGTTGTTAAGCACTACAATGGGAAGTGCTTGGAAGTACAGTTTTAGGTTGCAAGCTGAGGCAGTGAGATTAAATATATGTATTTCTAAGGGACTATATCTTATTTCAGCCCCAGCTAAGACATAGCTAACATAGTCATTATTTTGTCATCCCGCATAGCACAAATAACTGAGCTTACGACAGACTCAGTAACGCTAAATACATAAATATTGTTTCCCCATCTACTGGATTGACTAACAAAGAGGGATAACTCAAATACTCTTTAAGCTTGTCAAAAGCACGTTGGCATCCCTCGATGCATTCAAAAGTAGCACCGCCTTTTAATAACTAGTAAAAGAGAAAGCTCTTTTCACCCATCCTGGCTAAAAATCTACCCAAGCCATGCACCTTGACAACCGCTGCACCTCCTTAACACTCTTTGGTGGAGTTATTTGTTGTATCGCCCGAATCTTCTCGGGTCGACTTCAATTCTTCTCTCAGATACAATAAAGTATGCATTTTCGGGTTCAAACACATCTCAAGTTCATGAATTTTTCCGAAAGTTTCTGATATCATTTTTAATAACTGGGGACTTGCACCTAGAACTAGATTAATAGGCAAGTAGACCTATCACCGTAGAAATTGGGTTACACCTGAGTGTCGATTCTCGAAGAATGGTAAAAGTCTCAATTACTAATCTTTCCTTCTAATGTTTAGCCTAAAGTGGAACTTTTTGAAGAAAAATAGACTAAAATTCTAAAACTGCCGATTATCAACTAAAATAGGCAAAACAAGAAATTCAAGTGTTTGAAACTATTAAAGCGAGAGTTTGGATGTTGGAATCCCCAAAATCCTTATTACTAGTTCAATTGGTAAAACTTATAGAAAACGATGTTGAATTACCGAGTTGGGTCATCACAACTAATTGGGAAATCAATATCTCTAAGCGAAAGCCACACTACTCACTAACCCTTAAAGGAGAATCTCTTCTCTCCCTAACTAATTATGAGTGCAATAATTAACAGCTGATTAAGGGACCTAAAAGTGCAATTTCATATCTCTAATCTATTGCTCCAATTAACCCCCAAATATTTGCCCTAGAGTATTCTTCCTTTTTCAATTTTGAACACTCTTGCGATGAATTTAACTTTGCGATAGTTATATTGCAACAAAACACAATTGGAAGACAACTCAATTGAAAACAAATATCAATTTCTTTAAATTAATCCAAAATCATAATAATCAAGAATTAGAGTTCAACCCTCATCCAAACATAAACACCTAGCCACTAAACATTGTATTAACACTAAAATTAATGATTGAAATTCAGTAAAAAGAAAGGAAAGAAAGCTTAGGAGAAGGTTGAAGCCGAAATCGCGACCCCAAACATCGCTCTAGCTCGTCTTTCGAGTTGCTCAGTTAAAGCCCGAAATTACGCCTTTGAATCTTCAATTCTTGATCTCTAAACCCTCAATTACAGTTTTCTATTGATTTCCTACCTACTTGGGGCTGAATTTGGGGGAATTTTCAAACCTAGGTTCGCCCCTATTCACCTCCCAAGCCCTAATGGCAGAACTCCCCCTTCAGAATCAAGAAAATTACAATTAAAAAGGTTAAAAATGCATTAACTCTACTGCAGCCAGGACCTACCACATAAGGTAAGTCGAGCCCTACCAGCCACAGTAAGGTTCTGTCTTCTTTTCATTTTTTTCTAGCTGGGACCTACTGTCGGTGATAAGGGTAGCCTACTATCGCCAGTATGTTTTTGTCCGTTCTCTGTTCTTGCCTCCAAGACGTAACGCATGTGGTAGGTTGGCCTACCACAAGTGGTAGGTCTCCTTCCTTTGTGTCGTTAGCTTCGTTTTCGCTCCGTTTTCGTTCCTTTTCATCGTTTTCTCCATTAGGAAGCACTAAGAAAAGAATAAAGGGTATTAGTATAAAATATACATTTTATATATTAAAAACATTATAACACGATGAAAATAACATATAGAAATACAGATGAAAATAACATATAGAAATATAGAAATATAGCACATATCAGTTTTCCTTGTGTCTTGGGCAACATCCTGTCCTTCTTAGATTTCAAGATAATATCATCCATATATACTTCTATGTTACGTCCAATTTGATCACCAAAAATATCGTTCACCGTTTGTTGGAACTCAGCTCCTGCATTTTTCAACCCGAAGGGCATACATGTGTAACAAAAAATGTCGTCGTCTGTAGGCTATCTTCTCCACATCTTCAGGTGTCATAGGTATATCCTTTATATGCATCTAAGAAGCAAAGAATTTCATGGCTAGCTACTAAATCCACCATCTGGTCGATCTATGGTAGCAGGAATGGTTTCTTGGGAATGGCTTTATTTAGATCCCTATAATCGATACACATCCGCCACTCCCTGTTATGTTTTGGTACCACTTGGGGATTTTCTAGCCACGAGAGATAGTCAATCTGATAGATGATGCATGCTTGCAATAGCTCTCTTACATTGTCCCGAATAACTTACTGGCATTACCAGGCAAAGGATCTTTTCTTCTAAATCATCGTGAAAGGACTACCTGAGATACCTAATCTATGAACTGTCGTATCACATGATATAGTTCCTGAATCAGTGGGAGACCAGGAAAAGATGTCTTGAAATTCAATGAGGATGTTCTGTATTTCTGATCGGATAGGCTTGGGTAAATTCTTTCCTACTTGTACTTATCTTTTCGGGTAACCGCAATCAACGCCAAACAACTCACACTCTCCTTGAGGCCATATTTTGTGACATAGCTCCTTTTCCATTTTCAAATTTTCTTCAGCGGCCATTCATTCAACTTCTGCCTGCGCAACCATGAAACACTCTTGACCCACTACTCGATCTCCACATATGGAAAAGAGCACTGTGATTGTGCGCACCTCTAAGGTCTGCGAGTATGTGGAGACTGCGGCCTTCATCTAATAGATAGCGAGGCGGTCGAGAAGCCCATTATAGGATGACAGGGCATCAACAACCAGAACTCCATGTTCCATATAGTTCTATGAACTTTGAAAGGGAGGTTTATAAATTCTGTGGAAGTGATGGTTCTTCCTGTGAAACCAATTAGGGGTACTTGGCAGGCCAAATCATGTCATTCGGAATTTCCATCTGCACCACCGTATTCTGAAATAACACATTTGCAGTGCTTCCTGTGTCTACTAATATTCGTCGAACAACATAATCCCCTGTATCTAAGGAGATCACCAACAAGGCATCCTCATCTTCTTCTCTTGCACATGTACTTTGACTACCTGAAAGCTACTACTGAGTACATTAATTACCTTTAGCTCCGATGGCTTGTCCTCCGAGAATTTTTTGACAACGATATGTCCTTGGTGTTAATATTTGCTGATGTGCACAACAGGCTATAAATTCTTTCAGATACCCTTGCCGTATGGCCTGCTCAAGCTCTTTTCTTAGTTTGATACATTGTTCTATGCCATGACCGTTATCCCAATGAAAATCACAATACTTAGTTTGGCTACGGCTATCTGGAGGGGATATCATCTTTGACGAGGCTTTAAATATTCCAATGATTCAACTAAATGAAGGATTTTCGTGAAAGATGTCTTGAGCGGGGTATAGCCATCTTAATGTTCTTTTGATTCTTGCCCTCGGCTATGTGAGTATGGTCTGTCAGTGGGGACCGTTAGTCGGTCCCGTACTGAACGACAATTCACTTCTATATGGAGCGGGCGTTTGCTTCGTCCCTCCACCATTCCCCCTTCCAAATGGTCTCGCTTACTTTTCACACGTATCTCCCATTTAATAAACTCGTGAATAACATCCAAAAGGTCATCCACTAAATGTAAACGCTTGGTAGTTAAAACTTTTTTGAGCGAAAGAGATCGTAATCCGTGCTTGTATTCTTGTAGATGTTCCCGATCACTAAGGTTTGGCACTTTCATCGCTTCCTTATTGAACCGCTCTATGTAAGCTTGGACGGTCTCATATTGCTGCTGATGTACCATAAGCAAATGATCTGAAGCAGGGATGATTTCCCGTTGTGCAAAAAAATGATGTTGGAACTTCTGTCCCAACTCTCGAAATCCAGAGATGGATCGGGACTTCAGCAAGGCTAAACAAAACAACATTGAATCCTACAAAGCACTAGGAAATAACTGACAAAGCTCAATGTTTGAGGTATTATAGATCATCTTGAGAGCCAAAAAGTGCTACAAGTGTTTATTCGAGTCTATGGTAACATCATATCTGTCGAATTTCAAGGTACTGAATTTATTAGACACCGGGGCCTGTTGATATTCCTACGAAAATGGGCTATATTCCACGTAATTATAGCTATCACTACGGAGGGGCATCGGATTCCAGATATCATCCATAATAGCTTATACCTTTGTTTTGGCGGGTGCAGGAATCACTTAGGGGCCAAAGGTTGTGGGTTCCTCTCTACTAGCCTGTGGTATTTAAATCCCAAAGAGGGATACAATAAAAGCTTTTTGCTGAGGGGTAAGTGGAACATCTAGCATTCCTCCCCCTATGATCGCCATATGCCCTAGAGCATAGTGGTGATCCTCCCTCCTTGGTGAACTGTCATACTGCAATTCGTCATGAGAAGTATTACCGTCTTTCATAGTTGTTATACATGTGAATTCCTTGGATCTCTAAAAGATCGGATTTGACACACATGGTGGCACTGATTGATGAATATCAAGTTGCTATGTGTTCAGTTCTTGCAAAACTGAGAGAAGAGTTGTCAGAGAACCGATAGGGATCTTTGCTCTCTAAAGGCACTCTGATGCTTAAGTCAGTCCAGGGTCCACAATAAGGTATTATTCATGGGAAATTAGAACATTTAATACTTGATATTTCATGAATAGTAATTAAGAATAGAGAGACCTTTTATTTCTAGTCACGTGTAGATTGGAATTCTCGTTTATTGATGTGCGATTGTTGCACATGACCCTAATACCCATGCGCTATCGGTTTGAAGCTCCGATCTTGCTTTGTTGGTCCCTGTCTAGACTTGGGTTGGGCCTCCTCCTTTGGCCCTTCTTCAGCCCCTAATTCTCTAGCTCTACGGACTGCTATTTGTACACAGCCCATATTTTCCATAATCCATCAGACGATTATGATATATTTGATGAACACAAGATGCTCTACACTCTTTTATAGTAATTTTAGACAATTGATATATTCAAGGCTATTATTTTAAATCCAAGGCTAGTTTTTTTTTTGTTATCTCCATATTACCCTTAGTATATATGTATTTATCTACTCATTACCCATAATAAGTATTACCATTAGTACTTTTCTCTTTTCCCCAACTTGTTCTTTCTGTCTCATTAATACCATAATACAGGAATCAATTTCCCTTCCCCCAACTCTCTCTCTTAAATCTTTTCTTGCTGAGTCCCTCTTCTCTACAAGGAATTACAATTACCTCTTATTATTATATATTTATTTTTTCCTTATTATTCATTTTCTTAGAGTTTCTTGTTATTGCACTTTAGTGTCAATGTTGTTCAAAAAGAAACTAATAATGCCTCTAGATTCTTAGATATTACTCTAATTAATTTATAAAAAAATCATTTTTTTCCCAATCTTTTCTTATACATGTGTGTGTGTGTGTGTGTCTCGAAGTAAACAAAGAACACCAAGGGTTAAAATTTTACTCAAGAGCTATCTCTTTTTGAAACCACTCAAGACTCAATAGCTAATCTTTAAAACTAGAAAATTTTATTGTTTGTTGTCTTATGATATAGAAGACCTAACAGCATTAGCTCTAAAGAGTATATAAAAAAGAATAATAAGAAGACGGGATGCATTAATGCCATGCAGACTATGAAGAAGAAGGGATTCAACCAAAAAAAATCAATTTAGCAGAAGAGAAATTGATTACTGTACTGTGGTATGAAAGAGAGAGTGAAAGGGAAAATTGGGGAAAAGAGAAATTTACTAATGGTAATGTTTTTTAAGGGTAATAAGTAAATGAATATATAATATAGGTAATATGGGCATACAAAGAAACTAGCCCTGGATTTAAAATAATAGCCCTTGGATATATCAGTTGCCATAATTTTATTAACAAAAATCTTATAGAATAAAATATAAACTCTAAACTCTAAAATATGAACTATAAGGAAAAATGTTACCACTAAAGAAAGTGTAATAGAGAAGATCTACTAAACGATTCTGAGTACTCTGTATGTTTTCCAAGTTCTTTAGCTTGTTCATCTTTCAATGAGTCATTCTTTGTATTTTGACCTGTCAGAGTGACGACTCGATCTGTGTTCCACGGATTATCTCCATGGGTTCTAATTCGGCCATAGAGTAATGTTTTGTGCATGAGCTTTTTCCTTATTTATGAATATAGTTACAAAGTGATAGTATAACTAGCCAAGGATTTTGTCCTATATAAATTTCGAAAAATATGGATGAATGGTTTTTTGAAAAATCAGTGAAATTTTTAAAAAGTCACTTTTGGTCTTTATTTGTTATTCTAATACTCGATTTAAGTAATTTCATGATACTAATCTTATAGGTTTATAAATTGTGAATTTAGAACCAGTAACAACTAATCATTTAGTTTAGCGGTTGTAGACAATGAATTTTTTTAGTTTATTTATTTAATCAATGATTAAAATAAAATAAATATTTTTTGTATTGGTTATTTAAATTAAATTAATAAAAAAGGTCTTTTAGGCCATTCTAATTGGGCCATTTGAGTGGGGCCCTCTAAATTGAGTTGGATTTGAAGTTATTTAAATAATGTCCAAACCCATTTATAATAAAACCCAATAAATATAGGACTTAGCCATTGGGCCCTAATTAAATTGAGCCTAAAGTCACTTTAAATTAAATACATTAAATGATGGGTTAAATCTATTGGGGCTCATCAAATAAGGAAATGGTCAACCCAACACCGATAATGGGTTGCTTGGTGGTTAAGTAACCCAAAATTCTCTCTCTGTCTATAAATAAGGGTCTTTTCAGGATTGAGAGATCATTTAGAGAAGATTCACAAGGAGTCATTCAAAAGAAGGACTTAGAAAAGACTCAAGTTTCAGCCAAGTGAAAGCTCTCCAAAGGCTCTTTAACAAAGGTCTCTCCAAATCTTCAAGAAGTTCTTTGCGTTCTTCGTCCGAAAGAGTGAAGAAAGCTTCAAAGACTCTGCAGTACGAGATCAAGCTTTCCAAGCCTTATTCATTATTAGAGTTCATCTAATTCGAGATAAAGCTCTCAACCCTTGATTCACAAAGTCCATCTGACTCGACATCAAGCTTCCAAGCCGCCGAGTTCAAAATCCAAGTTCATCCCATTACTCGACATCAATCTTTCAAACTGTGAAGTTCACAATCAAAGTTCGTCTGACTCAACATCAAGCTTCCAAGACATCGAGTTCAGACTCAAAGTACATCTGACTCGATATCAAGCTTCCAAGCCACTGAGTTTAAAATCAAAGTTTGTCGGGTTCGAGATTAAGTTTTCCAAGCCCTCGAAACAACGTTTTGCTAAAGAGAAGAATCAAAAGATTCTCTTATAAATTTGGAACTTTTTCTCAGATTGTTGTAAACACTTAAAATATCAAATAAAACATTGTTACTATTTTTCTTGTCTTTTATACTGTAGACTTAAGAGTTTGTTGTGTACAAATTTTGGCATGCCCAATGGGACAATCTCTGCCGCACATCTCTTCTCCTCAAAAGTTCAAGTCAATCAACTCCAAATCTTCAAATATAAAATACATGGTCCCAAGAACAATAACTCAAAATATACTCGTTCGAAAGTTGCTGATAGATATCAAATAAACCATCATTATTTTCAGCATTTCATCACAAGCTTCAAGTGCTAGAATAATGACAAATTTTGATGAAACTTCAAGTAATAATTCTTTTCCTCAAATTTCTCAAAAGGACTCGAGGTCTAATTCTAGTGTAGCAGAAGATTCAACTGCTTCTTCAGTGGCGACTGTCATGGTGACTGCTATACTTAACATTAAAGAGCAAATAGCAAATCTTACAAGGTTAGTTGAGGATCTTGAAAACCAATATGAAGAGAAAGAGTATACGATTGCTCAACTAACGAATCATCTGGAAAAGAATGGAGATACAAGTCAAGCTCCTTTAAAGAAGATGGAGATTCAAGATGAAGTTGTGAACTCAAAGAAAGATCACGAAATCCAAATATCTTCTGATAGATTGATTCTTGTTGATCAATTGCAAGAGTTTACCAATGGTGCCATCAAAGAAAAATATGAAGAAGGTAGAAAATCCATCAAGACTGATGCTAATCTCGACTCTCAAAGAATTGGTAACATGATAATGCCTGCTAGTTATCAACCACCAAAATTTCAACAATTTGACGGTAAAGGAAACCCTAAGCAACATGTAGCTCACTCCTTGAGACATGCAACAATCCTAGAACCTACGGAGATCTTCTTATGAAGTAATCCGTTCGATCTCCTAAAGGAAATGCATTCGATTGGTATACAAACTTAGAGTTTGGAATTATCGATAGCTGGGGGCAACTTGAGCAAGAGTTTACGAATCATCTTTATAGCACTCGCCGAGTTATAAGCATGGTAGAATTGTCAAATTCTCACCAATGCAAAGAAGAACCTACGATTTATTACATCAATAGGTGGAGAAATTTGAATCTCAACTGTCTTTTAAGTTAATCATATGCCATAGAGATATGCATTCAAGGCATGAATTAGGGACTTCAATATATCTCAAAGGAATCATGCCCAAAATATTTGAAGAACTTGCTACTCATGTACATGACATGGGATTGAGTATCATTGTAAATGGACTTGAAGCATCTATGCAAGATCCAAATAAAGAAAAAGAGTATGAAGATTTCGACAGGGGGAAAATCTTCCTCCTAAGTGTGATCTGTAAAGTCACTTCAAGTCCCAAGCAAATGATGAAATAGATGCTCCTTGACTATACGAGCTTAAACTGCAAAGTCATCTTAAATCTAAATGATGAAATAGCCGCTCCTTGACTACAGGAGCTTAAATTACAAAGTCATCTCAAATCTCAATTAATGAAATAAATGCTCCTTGACTGCACGAGCATAAACTGAAAAGTCACTTCAAGAATTTCAAATGTCATGCTCCTCAACTGTACGAGCATAAACTGCAAAGTCACTTCAGGAAGTTAAAATGTCATGCTCATTGACTCCTTGACTACACGAGTTTAAACTGCAAAGTCATTCAAGTCCCAAATGTCGAAAACAAACACTTCTTGACTGCACGAGACTAAACTGCAAAGTTATTCCAAGTGATGAAAATCAACGCTCTTCGACTGCATGAGCTTAAATTGCAAAGTCATCTCAAGTCCAAATGATCAAATATATGATTTTTGACTGTACGAGTTTAAACTGCAAAGTCATCTCAAATACCAAATCTTGAAATATATGCTCCTTCTGCATGAGTCTAAACTACAAAGTTGCTTCAAGTCCAAATGTTACAAATGAATGCTCCTTGACTGCACGAGCTTAAAATATAAAGTTATTCCACCAAGTCAAAGTTGGCATGATGTTCCTTGACTGCACAAGCCTAAATTGAAAAGTTACTTCAAATCCAATTAATGAAAAGGAAGACATCCTTGACTACAAGAGCATAAACTGTAGAGTTACTCCTTGTCTGTATGAGCATAAACTATGTCAAGGTAACCTCCAAAAATGTAGTATGTGGTTAAAACTGCTAAAGCACCCTAACAAGTCCAAAAAACAAATATTCCTAACTCACATAAGTTAAAAATGTGAAAGGAAAAATCCCTTTCCTACATCAAGTTTTCTGTCCTTAAGATTTTGGGACGAAAGTGATCCACATCTTTCTCAGGCAAGTCAAAGACGCAAAGCCAGCATGATAGAGAAACCAAGGAAAGTGCTTTGACGTTGGTGCTCTTAATGTTCAATATGGATAGTGTAGTCTCTTCTTCCGTCATCCATTCTTCATAAAGTGGAATGATGTTACAAGGTTTCGTTGAAGTTAGAGTGTGATCTTCGTTCTTCTCTCGAATGAGGTATTCCATATCATCTGTCTTTAACAAAAATTTGATCCACTTATCAATGGTGGTTCCAAGTTAATATTGCTGCCCTTTTGATCAAGTGATATTAGTGATAGAGATTCTTGGAGCTAAATGGAACATATCCTTTGTTGCCGAGGTCTATTCGGGTAAGTACTGCAGCATGCGAAACAACTTTGTCTATGTGATTTTCAAATGTTAGCAAGCCTCCAAGGTTGTGTAAATCTCACAGTGAGATGAACTTCTTGCGGGCAGTCGTCAAAAGTATAGCTGCAAGGAGTTAAAGCTTCACATGTGATAAAGTTTTCATCGTTAATGAAGAGTGATGCTACATGGTGTTGTAGGTCCTTGCGGTCGTCAAATATTCGTATTGCCTAAGGTATCCTGCACACACTCTAAATGCTCTAATGTGGAACTTGCTGGGCAATTCAAGTATTAAATGCCATTGAACCTCTCTGTTGATTGTTCTTTGATCGAGTGAAGCAAGTTTGTCGAAGAAATTCAGAGAACGATGATTTGAGTTGAAAAGGATCCAAGCTTTCTAAGATCGCGAACTTTTGAATTTGAGGCTCGTTAGCAATCCTTCATCAGACATGTCATCATTGTCTCTAGAGAAAGAGTACTTTTGAAGTTGATGCTCACTTGCAAATCCTTCATGGAATATTTCAATGTCTTTGGACAGGTACTTCTGAAGTTGATTCTAGCTCACAAACCCTTCAGAGATGAGTTGTGGTTGTCTTTGGCAAAAGCCCATGTATTTGCCGAAGACTGCTTTGAAAACTATTAAAATTGTTGCCGCCTTCATTGGGTTGTTGGCATTGTCACCAATGACTAGCACATATTGGCCGGAAGAGGATTTTGAACCATAAAGTGCACCATGGTTGGTCTAGAGAAAAAAAAAAGTTAGAATTAAAAGAAAATAAAATAAAAAGTAAAAATTGGCAGTTTATTACGAAGGAAAGTATCATGAAAATTTGGTGGGATGCATATTGTGCGATGATCAAAGTTAAAAAAAAAAAACCCTAAAGCTTTGTTCTCAATTTTGAAGACAAAGGAAAATCATTTCCTGCAAAACCAATGCATGGGCATGCACCATGTCAAGCTTCGCAAGAATCATGGTATTCCAGAGAAATTGTTCGTGAAGCAATCATGTGGAAAAAAAAAGGAATTGGAGTGAGTATAATGCATGGAAAACAAGGAATTAAGATGGAGAAATCGAATTGTTTTGAGGAGAAATTGTGCTCGGCAATACAAGAAAGATAGAGATTTCTTGCACTGATAGAGGCTTTGAATTAGATGAAGAATAGTGCAAAATAAACTCCATATATATAGGGGTTTGAGAGGAGAGATTAGTCATATACTCCTACAAAGATTTTAGTTAAAATTCTATGAGGATTCAACTTCCAAATTTCACAAGGATTCTATGTCTTCCAAATCATATGAAGATTCAAGTTCAAACTTCTAGAAGGATTCAAGTCTTCCGAATCATAAAAGATTTTAGTTAAAATTCTATGAGAATTTTCAACTTCCAAATTTTACAAGGATTCAAGTCTCCAAAAAGGTCCTATGAAAATTCAAGTTTCCAAAACTTTCAAGGATTCAAGCATCCAAATTCTTTGAAGATCAAAGCATTAGTGTGAGAAGGATTCAACTTCCTTAAATTCTTAAGAATCTACCCATTGCTTAGATTAGTAGCTGGATTTACGTAGCACAATTTGGCCAAAAAATTACCCATCGCAGACGTATAAGGCCATTTTTGGCCCTCGTAAAAAGTTATTGCGCAAAAGTAGTTAATAAAATAAATAATATCCTCAAGTGATAAAAAATAAATTATATATAGATATTTTTTCCCGATTTCTCAAAAGTCTATCTAAAGGGACAAAAATCGCAGGAAATTAGGCTTCAGCACGACCAAGCTAGTTGTGGCTAGCTTCTGTTCAAAGCTACACCCCTTTTGATGCTTGCTTGCCGGTGTCGGACAATGGTGTCATATTTAATTTTTTAGTCCTTTTTCATTTTAATGGACGATTCAATTCTTGACTTCTTCATATGATTTGTAGATAAAGCTCTCAGATTTTCAAAATATCTTGAATCGATTAACTGGTGTGAAACACCAATCCCACATGGGATATATATGAAAAGTTTGTATGGTGCTTGGGTCTAAGTACTCATAGTCACCTTAGGACATCTATTTTAGCATAGCAAGGACGGTGCCAAGTGGGGTTTGTGGATGCTGTCAGGCCCAGGATATGACATTATAGTATCAGAGCATGGTTACCATCCGGATGTGTGGGAACTGAGTGCTACACTTGTGGGAGCCACCTGTAGAGTCTCGTGTGGAGCTAAGTGCTACATCGGTGGGAGCCACCTCTAGAATCTCGCACCCTTGATCTGGTTCAGGCCTAAGTCTGAAGCGCCTAGCAAATATGCTAGGGTCTTAAGGAGGGGTGAATGTGAAACCCTAATCCCACATGGGATATGTATGAAAAGTTTGTATGGTACATAAACATGGGTCAAAGTACCCATCGTCACCTTGGGATATACATTTTGGTATAGCGAGGATGGTTGCCAAGTAGGGCTTGTGGGAGCTGCAAGGCCTATTAGCCGTGCTCTCGTACCTGCAGGCTCGGGGTGTGACAACTGGAGATCTATATCTCGAGTTATGATCATTTTACCAAAAGGTTTCAAATTGAACGTCATGTGAGAAAGCTAATTTTTACACTATACTTCGGATGGCCAAATGAACTTCGATTGAGACAAATTTTAGCGTTTTGGAAATGTCTTGAAGTCTAATAAAATCTTTAAGGAGGAAACTTCCTCAGTTAAGGTCATTAAATGGGTCAAAAATCCATCGGAAGCAGTTTTACTCAGCTATGGGAAGACTGTTTTAGGTAGCTTTGGCATTTCTTCTCTTTTTTTTCTGTTCTTGCTCCATAGGTTCCCGTTTTGATTTTATTTCAATCCAAACTCCCACGGGATGTACCTAACAATAAGAGAATAATTTGAGGGTAATTAGTCCATTTATTTATAAAATACTTCAAAAACTGAAAGATAAGTAATGTAAAAAAAAACATCAAATGGACTCATCACTTGTACTCTAGTGGTAAGTACTATGTTCACATTCCTTTTTCCAATCTATATAATTAGGGCCAGTTAGCTTATTCTCCTCAACAATAACTGATATTAGATTGAATGAAATTCCACTAGACATTACTGTAATATTAAAAAAAAATAGAATAAGAGTTTGGAAACAAATAAGAAAAACACACAATAAACATATAGTGTTTTAGGAAAATACTTTTCTTTTCATATTTTATCTCAGAGTAGAGTTACCATTTACTCTCTAGCTCCATAATATGGTGGCTTAGCATACTGCCCTATGCGAAAGCAATACAACACCTAATCATCACATTTAGCTCATAGAAGAAACAACAAAGCCTCGTATGAGGATTAATGCTCTTTATGCTAAGTGTTTCACCATTATGTTATCGAACTCCTAAAGAGCCATGCCTAGCATAAGAAAACACTCAAAGCAAACAAGCTAGGCAAAAAAAAAAAAAAAAAAATCTGGGGCAACTGAATACTGATATTTGGGCCTTCAACAACAAACGTGCCATCACGAAGTGCCCCAGCACAAGAAGGCCCTCGGGCATCTAGGAGAAAAAAAGCCACCACGAAGAGGCTATTAAGGATAGCCAAAAATCTTAGCAGCAAAAATTCATATTCCCATATGTACCAAAGAAAGCCTCTAATATAGCAAATCCTCTCTTAGAGAACCTCATAGCCGCCTTTTTACTCCCCATGCCCAAAGCCTCAGCACTGCAGAACTTGAAGAGGGATCTGATACCATAGAACAATAGCAGCAACCACCGAAGAAGCAAGAGCATTCTAGGTCGACACAGCTTCCCTGACAAACCCCATCCGGAAATCAAGCAGGATACATCCTCAACATCGACACTGAAAAGACACCTACAAAGCACCACAGCTAACACAAAACCAATAAACTAAAAACTAAACCTACTTATAGAATATATACCAAAGGAGATCCCACAATTGGAACCCAGAAATCCGAAAACAAAACTTAATGAAATAGTAAAATTTTAAATCTTTAAATTTGTGACACTATGCAAAAAGTTTCCTGATACTATGCCATATATTTCTATTTCACCCCACTCACCGGCGAGAGGGAGAGCCCTAGCAAGGGCTTCCTTGCCCGTGAAAGAGGAGACCTTTTTTTTTTGGTAACCCACTATTTGAGAGTTAATCGACTAATCTGGGAGTGATCCGACAGCACAAGGCCCCCAAACAATTGTACAAGTCTGGTATGTACATTAAACCGTTCCCTGGGTGACTCGAGCTCAGGTCCTCTCACTTAGCATGCCAGATCAAGGTACCTAACTGAAGGGGCTCGCGTCATCGAATCATATATCTCTTGTCGAGAGACCCTTTATTTGACTTAATCAAATAAAAATTTATTTAGAAAAAGAAAAACAACGAAAGATAAAAGAGTATGTATAAAGCTTTCTAAGAATTATTTTGCGTTGACATGATTTCTGAGCCACAAAGCTTCATTTAGTCATTTTTTATCATGATTTCTTCAATGGGGTCCTAAATTTAACTCTCTTTAGTTTTTGGTAGGGGTGGAAGTAATAATAGGAAGGAAAATTGGCTCAAATGGTAATTTTATCTTGGTTAATGAATAATTTATGTTCATCACATAAGTTACACATGATCTAATAATATTAAAATACATGAAGAAAATATGTATGTCGAGCCTAATTACTAACTAATATTTTAAATTATGTGGCATTTTTTATCCATGTATCACTCCATATGGTGGAATCCTGGAATATTTTTAAGGGAATCATGGGATTTGAACATGTGGAATTCTCTCTCTGGTTTGTCGGAGCCTGCTGCTTATGAAGCCGACCCTTTGGCTCATAGTGCAAAGATATGCAAGCATTGTAGTAATAGGAGCTAATTATGGTCCCCCTCTCTCACTTTCACTGTTGGGAGCACCACTGTGGATTTATCTCATACTACTGGTGATCCACCGACAGTGCTGCCGGCAAGTGGCAGTCCCAAAACCTTTAAAGAAATTGTCACTCTAGCCAAAGTCTTACCTTCATTCTATGAGGGTGATGAGATGTTGGATGTATTTCTGGAGGCTGATCTACCATCATTGATTCAACAAGCTGCCACTGCACATAGCTCCATGCCATGCATGAAGGTTGATCTCGAGGAATATCAACGGCTTTGGCGACCTTGGCAAAAGGCCTTGATCATCAAGGCGCTTGGTCAAAATATTGCTCACAAACTTCTAATGCAGAGGATTTCAGAGCTGTGGAAGTTAGATTGGGAGTGTGAGTCCATCGATCTTGAAGGGAAATACTACATTGTATGTTTCCATTCAAATAAAGACTATGATCATGTCTTAAACAATGGAGCGTGTATTGTTTTGGGTTATTATAATACTGTTGCTAAGTGGAAACCCAATTTTCATCCATCAAAGGATAAGGTCACTTCCACACTTGTTTGGGTACGGTTTCCTGAAATTCCTATTGAGTTCTTTCATGAGAGCTTTATGATGAATATGGGAAACTTTGTAGGCTGGGCAGTTAAAGTGGATGCAACCACGTTATCCATGACTTGGGGAAAGTTTGCGCGGGTTAGTGTTGAAATTGACTTTAAGAAGCCCCTAGTACCACTAGTTTCTGTTCTTGGCCATGCTCAAATTATGGAATACGAGGGTCTACATTCCATTGGCTTTAGTTGTGGAGAATATGGCCACCGAGAAAGTGGGTGTTCTAAAATTGTGAAGGAGGTGCCACCATCGGAGTAGGTTTGGAGCAAGCCTCTGACTATGACTGAAGGTTCTACTCAATATAGGGATGCTTATGGGAATAATAATTTCAGTCCATGGATGCTACCGAAACGGCTAGGGAGGTGGCACGTGGCGAACCATCATGAGAATCAGTCCAATTCGTTAGTGAGGAGATTTCCTGTTGCAGGCCGTAATCCAGTTCAATCACCGTTGCAAAATCAGCTCGTTACAGAGAAACGACAGCAGGTTAGAAGGCCTGCGAAAAATCTGCCTAAGGTGGTAAAGGAACTTTCTAATTCATTGAGCAATCATAGTGGTAACGGGGGAGGATTTTTTGCAAAGTTCTCGATTTGGTGTACTGGACCAACTGGGAGAGGAATCTGCAGTGACGACGGACGTCATGTTTTAAAGGAGAAACTTCACCAAATTCCTAATCCATTTGAGAGTTCAAAAATGGTGGATTCGGCCTACGAAGTTGGGGATACTAGTGGGACCGAGAAAGGTTTCAAGATTCCTTCCAAAGGAGTTTCATTGGGCCTCTCTCAACCCAAGCTTCCTCAAGTGAAGGATCCATCAAGTAAGCCCTCTAAGCATGGTGTGGGTAAGCTTATCTCTGGGGAGAAGAAAAGTGATTAGGCTCTGCAGAAACCTGCCAATGGCGGCCACCAAAACCTCCTCAATTCCAATCAGTAGCCAAGTCAAGTTCGACTATTACTGGTAGTTCGATGATGCCCCAGGCTGTGAATAAAATTCACGAAGAGGGTCTGGTTGAAGTTGATGTTTCTTTGGGAGAACTCCCTTCTATCCAAATTGAGAAACCTCCTGGGATTGGTGACCCAATGGAGGTCAACAGCCATATCTCCGCATAAGGTTTTCTCGTGGAACGTCTCTTCTAGAATTGTCGAGGTGCGGTGTCTGATGACTTCTTTTCTGTCTTGTTTGAATTTTTGCGCATGCATAGACCTTCTTCTATTCTTGCTTTAGTTGAAATAAAAGTACATAGCTCAGCAGTCCAAATTATTCTTGAAAAAACACAGTTTAATTGTATTATTGTAGCAGAAGCTAATGGCTTCTCAAGAGATATTTGGGTGCTTTGGAATGATACTAATTTAAAGTTTGAAATTTTGAGTGTCTATGATGAAATTATTACTTTGGCTATAAAAATGGTGATTTGGAGTCTTAGGTCCTTTTGGCTATTTATGCTTCACCAAAGATAGAATTTCGTCGTATGTTATGGGAATATCTCATTCAATTAGGGTCCTCTTTGGATGTTCCTTGGCTTTTTTGGGGAGATTGGAACCAGTACTTGTTTCTGCTGATAAAAAGGGGGCGCTGTATTAATCGGAAGCTTGCTGTCAGATTTTGGGAAGTGTTAAAATCTTGTCATCTGTTAGATTTAGGCTTCTCAAGGCCTAAGTTCACTTGGTTGAATAAGAGAAGTGGTGATCATGTTATTATAGAATGGTTGGCCAGGGGTTTTTAATCTCCAATGACTCAAACTCTTTCCTCATGCTCAAGTCCGACACATGCCTAGAGTTCAAAGTGATCATTGCCCCCTTTTGGTCACTATAACTTCGATTATGCATTTTTCTCATAAGTCATTTCGCATGCTCTGTGCATGGCTAGAGGATGAATATTTTGGCCAACTGGTTATCAACCACTGGAACCGTGGGAGTGGGGATTTCATGCACTTATTATATTCTTTTTCTCATGTTGCACAGCACTGGAACAGATATGCTTTTGGGACTATCTTCAGGCGCAAGAAAGGCCTCCTTGCTCGGTTGCATGACATTCACAGGGCATTGGAAAATGGGCCTTCAAATTTTTTGGTGGATCTTCAGCGTAAGTTAGTGAAGGAGTATGGTAGGGTATTAAAGCAAGAAGAATTGTTTTGGTTTCAAAAGTCTAGGGCAAAATGGTTTGTGGAAGGGGAAAAAACACAAGATTTTTCCATGTTACTGCTCTTCGCAAGCAAAAAAACGGACCTTCTCTATGCTCTATGAGGTGGATGGCAGCTACATTAATGACCCAATGATTATGCAAGGAATGGTACGTGATTATTTTGCAGGTTTATACACTTCAAGCCCCATGAGATCTGTGATTCAAGTAACTAGAAATTTCCTTTGTTTAATCATTCGGACAGGGTTAAATCATGATGTCTTAACGCATGAAATAAAAGAGGCGGTGTTTCAAATGCAACCTCACAAAGCCCTGGGACAGATGGATTCCTTCCTGGTTTCTATAAAAAATATTGGGCCCTCATGAATTGGGTTCATAGATTAGATTTTTAGAGATGGTTCATTCCCTTTTGATCTTAATGCCACCTTGATTTCTCTAATACCTAAGAAGGATGTTCCGGAGTTGGTGTTCCATTTTAGACCTATTTCCTTATGTAATGTTCTTATGAAGATTGTTACTAAGGTGATTGCGTATCATCTTAAACCATTGATGAATAAGCTTATAGGTGATAATCAAAGTAATTTCATATCAGGCAGACAAGCGACAGACAACATTCTTTTGGTTCAAGAAGTGGTTTACTCCATAAAGTGGAAAAAAGGTAAATAGGGATACGGGTTGTGAAAATGACCTGCAGAAAGCTTATGATAGATTTGAATGGGATTTTTAAACTCAGTTCTACGTATAGTGATTTGATAATAATATGGTACTTGATTATGAATTGTATATCTCAAGCCTCGTTGTATATTATTTGGAATAGAGTTTAGTTGGAAAGCTTCCAACCCTCAAGAAGAATCAAGTAAGGGGATCCTTTGTCTATCTGTTTGTTCTGTGTATGGAGGTTTTAAGTCATCATATAAACGCAGTTGTGGAGGAGGGCTGTTAGAAGGGTGTTAAGCTATCTCGGAGTGGTCCAGTTCTGTCACACTTATGTTTTGTGGATGATTTATTCTTGTTTGGGGTTGCAACAGATAAACAAGCCTCTGTCATGGAATACGTTCTTCAGAAGTTTTGTAATTTCTTGGGCCAGAAGGTCAATATGGAGAAATCTATGCTTGCTTTCTCTTTGAATGTCTGGTTGGAAGTGGCTGCTCATCTATCTTCTAGGTTTAGTATTCTGCTTTCGCATTATCTTGGTGTTTACTTAGGAATGCCTCTCCTACATTGTAGAATAAGCAAGGGTACTCATCATTTTCATGTTGAGAATGTGCATAAGAAGCTTAGTGTTTAGAAAAGAAAGAATATGTCTATAGCAACTAGAGCTTTATTTATTCAATCTACCACTTTCACTTTTGCTAGTTACACCAAGAAAACTACCCTCATTCCGGTCCACACATTAAAGTTGCTTGAGAAGGTGAATAGAGGATTCTTGTGGAGTGACTCCCCTAACTCTCCAATGTTGCATACTATTGCTTGGCATAAGATCTGTCAACCTAAGGACAGATGGGGCTTGGAATTGAGAAACATGTGGATGACAAATTGTATTGCCCTTGCTCGGATAGTTTGGCGGATGTTATAGAACCGTGATCAATTGTAGTCTAGAGTTTTACAAGCAAAATATGGTGACATATGAGAGCTGGACTCTTGGGAAAGTTTCCACACTACTTCTTATTCATGGAGTTTGTTGGAAGGTTGTAAATTGTTGAAAAGAGGGTCTCTAATAGAAGGTGGGTGATGGTGGGTATGTCTGATTTTAGCTTGATGATTTGTTGGAACTTTGCCCTTCTGTAGTTCCTATAGAATAAGTTTGTACTACAGTATATGAGTATTATCGTCACCCATCGATCTTGGAGCACTAGCCCTTTAATTCAGCGGCTGCCATCCCAAATATTGGAGCATTTAAGTCTTGTTTCTATCTCATCCCATGGAATAGAGCCGGACAGACTGAGGTAGAAGCATGAAGCAAATGAACACTACAATTCCAAGTCAGCCTATTTATAGTCTTTATTAGCAGCTTCAATTGAGCAAGCTAGGTGGTGGCTAATTTGGAAGTTTTCGGGACCTTTGCGATTCCCGTTATTTCTCTAGCATGTGCGATGGTGTGGCTTGAAGACCCGGGAGCTCCTTGCCTCCCCAAGAATAGGTGTTGATACCACATGCCCGATGTGCTAGCAACTGATTGAATCGGACCTTCATATCCTTCGAGATTGTAGCGACACAGTAGCATTGTGGAAACTTGTTTTGCCGCCTTGACAAGTACTGGCTTTCTTCTCAGAGTCAGATATTGTTTGTTGGCTTACAGGAATTTATTTAGACAATGGCAGGCTGTTTTGGCGCATATTGAATGGTCTCTCCTGTTTTGCTTCACCAGTTATTCACTATGTCTTGTACATACACTTTGTAATATTTTATGTGATAAATATAGATAGTATATTTCAAGAAAAAGTAGTCCGTTCAAACTTCTTCCACATGTCAAACAAACCAAATTACAACATTAACATGAAATGGAATGAAAAGATGTATAAAAAAATTGTTAAAATAGTAAAATGGGTGAAAAATAAAATTTAGTAGAAGAAAAAGAAATACAGCCTTTTTAGTGGCAGTTTGATCCAATTTTCCTTTCTATTATTTAATTTTATCTTAGTCAATGAGTAACTTATGTTTATCATGAGTTATACATGAACTATTGATACTAAAATACATGGACAAAAAATGCGACATCATTTAAAATATTAATTAGCAAGTAGAGTCCAATATACATGTTTTCTCCATGTGTTATAATATTATTGGTTCGTGTATAATTTATGTGTTGAATATAAGTTACTGATTAACCACTAGAATCTTCTGTACCACTTTGTGTACTATTCTCTATACCACTTTCTTTTTATAATATATCTTTCCCTTACGATTTATCTTTTTTCCTCAGAGTTTATCTTCTATTTAATAAGTTTTATTAATAAAATGACTAAATTAGAAAGTAGTACAACGAGTGGTGCACAAAGTGATACAGATGATCTAACCCGCTCATTAACCAAGATAAAATTACTCGCATCAGTGACCTAAAATTCTTGTGTGCAAAATATTAAAATAAACAAAGAAAATTAGTACCAAATAATATTTATAAATTTTAAGGGGCTCTATATCATAATCCAAGAAATACTAATTGTAATGCAAAAATAATTCATTTTTCAAAATTTATTTTTTCTCACTATACCTTCCTCTTAACTTTAAAACTGAGCAAATTTAAGGCAATTTAAAGAAAGAGATGCTAATACATCAATCTTTAAATATTTATTTATAATTTAATCAATTTAGATTTTAAAAAATACATTGAATTGAAAGAAAGTGAGAAAAAAATATGTCTCTCGAATTGCGGACTCTCAAAAAGGGGGAACTGGCCATATGAAGAATCCTCAACAAATACAGGTTGCCTTTTTAAAATAAAAATAAATAATCATGAAAATCATATTGCGAATGATTAATGTTGAAAATCCCACATCCCCTAATTAAAAAAACTAATAAATCGTTAATAAACTTAGGTAATACTCCTCATTTTAATGTAACTTTTGAAGTGAATTAAATTCAAATCTAAAATTTAATATGGTATCAAAACCGCGATGATTTTAATAACTAATCATACAATTTTTATTTGTGAAATCATACAAATAAAACATAAAAATCCTCTTAGAGGATGCATAGATTGCCTTAAAGTTGAGAGAAATTTTGTAAGAGGGAACAGGAAAAGAAAATCAATTTTAAAAGTAAAATACTTCCACGTTACAATTAATATTTCTCGCGTTATAATTAAATACCTGCCCAATGTATAATAATAATAATAATAATAATAATAATAATTATTATTATTATTATTATTATTATTATTATTATTATTATTATTATTATTATTATTATTATTATTATTATAGAGACCTTTTTAACCATTAAACATAACTCTCCCCACTCATGGTCATGAAAGCTCACCACTAACGGCTAGAAAATCAGTAAAATCGCTACAGCGAGTTTCCTAAATAAATATACGCGAACGTCCACACCGTACGATCAGAGCCAACCTATAATCCAACGATCCTCATTGAACTTAAGAAATTTGACCGTTGAAACAAAATCGTACTTCGGAGGCGTCTCTTCACCGCTTCGGAGCGCTTTGTATATATATTTGTCAAACCTAAGCTTCTGTCCCTCTCCACAATCCACATTCTCCACTGCGAATCAGAAGTAGTAGTGATTTTGGGGGAGGAATCAGAGAAATTTTAGAGAGAAAAACCGTTTTGGCAATCTGAATTGTGAAGGAGAAAAAAGAATTGTGGCGACCGAAAACCCAGAAGGAGAGACGCGCAACGGTCGTCTCCAATTGTTTTTGTCGTCGATTTTGGCGAGTCTTGGAGGGGTGTTTGGTCAGAGTAATCAGCAAGAAGAAGACGGACAAGGAAAATATTCTGATATGGCTTCAGAAGTTGTTGGTCAAGAGCAACCCAGAGGTTAGAATTCGGCGATTCTTTTGCTTTTTGGGTCTTTTTTCGTGAAGTTTTTATGGGTTTTGTGTTTATTTTGGAAAAAATTATGAATCTTTGTATTTTATGGTTGGTAATAATCCACGGCGTTTTGGAGGTTTTGACGATTTATTGTTTTCTGTTAGAGAAGATCCATTGAATTCTTTAACTCAACTATGTTCTACAGATCGGCTTTGTCAAAGATGTTTCTTTCTTCTCAATTTTTACTGTTTGGTGGATTTTAGGATTTTATGAGTGGGAATTAAGAAAGGTTTTATTGGGCATTTCTGATTTTTCCTACTTGTTTGGCCTTGATTCCTTTTTTGAGATGTAATCCTTTAGCCTTCATGTTTTGGGGTTTTTTTTTTTTTTTTTTTTTTCATGACTCTGATTGCAGAGTTGATTTCTTTAGGATAATACTCTGTGACTTTGTTTTCTGTTGTGGTATGAACGATTGGCTGCCATTCTGATGGATAGACTAATTTCATGTATCTAAGAAGATAAGATTTTGTCCGTGCTTTTTAGGCCCTTTCCGGATGTTGATTTGTTTCTTGCTTTGTTTTGATTATTCTTCTGTTAAAAATTCTTTTGATTATTCTTTTTTAAAGGAGGAGGAAAGCAGAAGAATGGGCAAGCAGCAGAAGGAAGAACTAGGCGTGTTCTTAGAGACATTGGGAACCTTGTGCCAGCTCCTGTGGCGGCCGTAGAGGGGAAGCAGCAGCAGATTTCTCGTCCTATTACAAGGTGAAAAAATTGAATCATCTCGTGTTGTAGTAGGATAGAGTAATAATTTCTATTGTTTCCAAGAATTGGACTTAAAAGATTTTTCCTTCTTGGGGTTCTCTCCAGGGGGTTTAAAACACAGTTGTTGGCAAATGCACATAAAGAAGCAGAGAAGAACACCAAAGCTGGTGCTGTGGCAAAAACAGCAGCAGCAGCAAGCGCAAAAGACACTGAAAAACCAAAACCTGAAGCTGCTGCTCATTGTCAGGAAGAAGAAGCTCTCAAGTGCAAAGAGGAAAAGAATCCTAACAGTGGAAAGAAGAAACCTGAAAAGTCCCTCACATCGATCCTCGCTGCACGAAGCAAGGCTGTCTCAGGACCTTCAAGAAAGTCAAAAGAAACTATTGTGGATATTGATGAGACAGATATAGATAATGAATTGGCTGCTGTGGAATATGTTGAGGACATTTACAAGTTCTACAAACTCACCGAGGAGGATGGTAGAGTTGGTAACTACATGGATTCACAGCCAGACATTAACTCAAAAATGAGGTCAATTCTTGTAGATTGGTTGGTAGAAGTTCACAAGAAGTTTGAGCTAATGCCAGAGTGCCTATACCTAACGATCAACATAATGGACCGATTTCTCTCAATGAAAGTTATTCCAAGGAGGGAACTTCAGTTGGTTGGCATCAGTTCAATGCTGATTGCATGCAAGTATGAAGAGATTTGGGCACCAGAGGTACAATGGATCTTCACTTCAATTCAATTAGCACTTTTTTTTACTGGGCTTGAAACTGAATCCAATCTGTATGTTGTTTCTGTCTTTTTCAGGTGAGTGATTTCATCTCTGTATCCGATAATGCGTATGTTAGAGAGCAGGTACTCATCATGGAAAAGGCAATTCTTGGGAAGCTAGGATGGTATTTGACAGTTCCAACGCCATATGTCTTTCTGGTCAGATACATCAAGGCTTCAGTTCCATCTGACCCTGAGGTAATTCTTGGAAGCCTGCCTATTCAAGAATTCAGTATAATCATCATCAAGTTTTCTTGTTTATGAAAAATCTGATGTATCTTTTTGTATATCTTTTATGGTTTTCTGCAGATTCAGCATATGGTATTCTTCTTTGCTGAACTTGGTTTGATGGACTATTCAACCACAATTCGGTACTGCCCATCAAAGCTTGCGGCTTCTGCTGTTTACGCTGCACGCTGCACCCTCAACAAAGCTCCCTTGTGGACTGAGACTCTAAAGCATCACACTGGCTATTCTGAAGATCAAATTATGTGTGTATCATCTTTGATTTCTCTCCTCCTCTTGCAAATCTTGAACTGTTGTATATCCAATTCTCTGTATTAATGAGTTTTTAATGCGCCGTTTGTTCCAGGGATTGTGCAAAGCTTTTGGTAAGCTTCCATTCAGGTGCTGCTGAAAACAAACTCAAGGGAGTTTATCGCAAATATTCGAATCCAGAGAGGGGTTCTGTTGCTCTATTTCCTCCAGCAAGAACACTTCTTCTCTCTGAATCATCCTGAATCCTTCCTCTGCTGATGAAAAAAAAAAACCACATGCTTGTGGTGTCTGGCTTTGTGATCTGATCATGTTTCTGTAATGATCTCTGTTTTTTAGGAACGACTTTGAAGTACTTAGTCGTGAAAACATATGATGATTTGTTGATTGGTGTGCTAGTTAGTAAAAGGTCATTTGTAGGTCTTTTTGACTTGTGTTGAAATTCAATGGCCCTAAGGGGTGCCCCTTTTTCTCTACTATGAGGACTATTTTATTTCACATCTTTCTTGAATTTTAAAAAGTAACTAACAGAATGCATGATTGAGAGAGGAAAATGGGTTCTAGCATCATTTATATTGTAGCACGTAACTTTGCAGCAGCTTAATAAGTCTATGAATTGTGAACCACTATTTTACAACAAATCTGGTTAATCTCAGGCGGATTCATTGGCAATAGAAGAATCTGCTGCTGAATCATTTACCCTTATCTGTGCCCCACAACAATTAATGATGTTCTTCTTCCTCCACCCTAACTTTTCGGCCACAGCATACCTTGTTGTCTTGATGATCCTTCCCGGACTTGCCAAGTTCCAGCCGTCTTTCCAGAAACTCGGTGTTCTGTTTCCAAACCTCTCCATTTGCATAAACTTCCTTCTTCCATATTGGAACAGATGCTTTGATCTCGTCAATGAGATACTTGCAGGCATCCAATGCATCCGCTCGATGAACAGATGAGACTGCAACAAAAACACTGGTTTCCCCAACAGAACAAGTCCCCAATTGATGAGCAGCCGCAATTGAGTGTATGTTCCATGATGATCGCGCAGAAGAACAAATGGCTTTGATGCAGCGTATTGCCATTGGTACATATGCTTCATATCTTAGCTCTAGGACAGTTTGGCCTTCAAAAGTATCACGGGTTGTGCCAGCAAAAGTTGCTATAGCACCACATTGTGGGGAATGAACATAATTCATATATTTGTTGATGTCCATAGGTTCATTCTCTTCAAGTATTTCAATTAGATTTCTTTCTTCCAAATCCATTACTTTTTGGATCTTACATTCACTGCAAGGAAGAAACCAAGATATCCTAATGACAAACAAAAATCGTAAAACTACTAGACTTGATTAAAAGAGGCAAAGTGCATTTGACTCTTGAGAAGGTTGTTAAGGCTCAATAAACACAATGCTGTTCAACCTTGGGCAATTCATGGAGTAGCAAACAAGATGGTTTATATTCACTCTTTGATATATGAGATCAATCAAATAAGTTTTTGGCCAACAAAATTAACCAGTGATTTATATTTGACTATGTTAGCTAGAGAGTGTGATGAAAAAGTTTATTCTATGACTCAAAAAATTCTGGAAAAAGAATCCCATTTTCACCATATTGCTGATGAACCTTGG
The DNA here is from genome assembly GCA_028651295.1 of Catharanthus roseus. Taxonomy (NCBI): domain Eukaryota; kingdom Viridiplantae; phylum Streptophyta; class Magnoliopsida; order Gentianales; family Apocynaceae; genus Catharanthus; species Catharanthus roseus. The sequence goes on along the minus strand of JAPQWS010000001.1, from coordinate 1,935,750 downwards.
GCAATTCATGGAGTAGCAAACAAGATGGTTTATATTCACTCTTTGATATATGAGATCAATCAAATAAGTTTTTGGCCAACAAAATTAACCAGTGATTTATATTTGACTATGTTAGCTAGAGAGTGTGATGAAAAAGTTTATTCTATGACTCAAAAAATTCTGGAAAAAGAATCCCATTTTCACCATATTGCTGATGAACTTTTAAACAAACAAATTCTTCATCAGAGATGTATACGGTTCAAAGTCTCGGCCCAGTGCAAGTTTACCAGGCCGAGTTCACTCCGGAACAAAGGTCACCGTTGCCATGACGACCTTTACCAAAAAAATACCAGATCGACGGAAACTCGGAGAGGATTCTACAACATTGTCTGACATTAGCAAAAAAAAAAATAAAATAAAATATTTGTAATCACAAAACATATCGGTAAGAAAAGGAAATTTTCTTCCTTCCAATGAAAAAATCATTGGAAAATTCACTCTATAACATAATAGAAATCTGCAAACGTTAATATCCAATCTCAAATCCAAAGAACAAAAAGTATCATGAGATAGAAATACTCTCGGAAACTCAACACCTCAATAACAAATCTAAAACTCCAAAACTCAAAAACTCACCTCTTTATTTTGTCAAGTGATCGTGAGTGCTAGAGCCGTCGAGTAGAAGATTCGCGTGGTGGCTGAGTTGCAGCGGATAAGCGGTGGAAGAAGTCTTCGCTGCTGCAGGTGTGGAGGAAGACTCTCTGCAGACTAGAGAGAGAGAGGTGAATTTGAGGAGAAAGAGAACTCTTTTCTTCGTTTTAAGGGTTAATTCAAAAATGTCCCTTACTTTTAGTCGATTGTAAATTTAGGGTGATCTTGGATGGGAATTTATTTTCTAAATTCATTTATTTTTTTGCATTAGGTTCTACATTTACCATACTCCTTTTACATTAAATTCGAGAAAAAATATCTAACTTTTTATCGTTTCATTTTTAATCCAAAGGCTTCTTTAGTGTATAAACTTAATTTTGACAATTAAATAGAATTGGTAAAAAAACAACAATTAACAAACTTTTAATTTTAGTAACTAAGTATTCAAATTAGGATTTCGTTGTTAAAATAAAAAATTTTAAATACTTAATTGACAATTACTAAAAATATAGTGATATTCTTAAAATTAATCCTTGTTTTAATTTATTCAAGTATCTCCCTAAATCGAGAATTGATAAATCACACGCGTAAATATTAAATTTACACGTAAAAGTATCAAAAATTTTCTTTTCCCCTCAAGCTCACTCTTTCTCTCTCACTTCTCTCTACATTTTAAGTCAAGATCTACTAAAATCTAATATTAAAATCTAACCGTTAAAAAATCTATAAAAAAATTAGTACATAATTCTATACTCATTTATTTACATTTTGTTAGAAAGAAAAAAAAAAAACACGATTGTATCACCCATGTCTTGCTGCGCAATCCACTGGCTCACAAATGTTAGTGTTTCACTCAGTTATGTAATAATTAATTGTTAAATGTAAATTATAATGTCCATATTATTTTGTTGTTTCATGTAGTAATTCATTATGTTATTTAGTAAAATTTTACAATTATAATAATTATGAATGATTTAATTTTATAAGGTAGTTAATTCTTATTAGAGTTTATTAATTGTTAATTTTTATGTGGGCAATGTTATTAGTGTTTCGTTACGTATTTCTATTTTAAATAATAATTTGAATAATCTATTTAGTTTAATAATTCCTAATTTAATCATAATCTAATTTAGTATAAATATTTAGTTATTAATTTTTTAAAAAATATAATTAATAATTAAAATGAAAAATTATAATTATGTAACTTATGTTTTAACCATAGAAATACTAAATATAAGGTTCATATTGATATGTCTATTTTTACGCTATTTGAACGTTATTGTTTTTATCGGTTTTTTAGTTTAATTGCTTATAAAATAGACTAATCGAATCACGTTTCTTCTCTTAGTGTTATAGGTACCTTCGAAATGAAGATATGTTGAAAACAAGATAAAACAAAGGCCTTTAGAGAGAAAACGAAGCAAAAAAATAAGAAATAACAAGCCGCTAAAACAGCATCCATGGCCGAGTAATGCAGATTCCAGTAGATTTTTTATCTCCTTAATAACCTTAAGTGAAGATGTATCATTCTGAAAGATTTTAGAGGACTTCATGAGGTTTCCATAAAGCTAAAGTTTGTCTCAATCAGAGTTCATTTGGTCATCCAAAGTATTATGCAAAATATTACTTTCTTACATGACGTTCTACTTTGACACTTTTCAGTAAAACGATCATAACTGGAGATATACAACTCCAATCGATATGATTCAAGATGTTTTGAAAATCTAAGAAATTTTTCTACAAATCATATGAGACTATAAGACTTGAGTCATTTACTAAAGAGCTCAAAAAGACTCAAGAAGCACAACATACGTACCTAATTCGAAAAATAGAACAAAATAAAGAAACTTTTGGGAAGAAGCTTCCCAGAGCCGAAAGCTGGCTTTCCTGACCCAGAAAGTCGCCAGAGGGCATATTTTTAATTTTCTGAACTTTTCCTTTTAGAATCCTAAGTCATTTTCTTTTTTAATTTGATTCCAAACATTTTTAGGAAATGATTAGGGCAATTTTAGTAGCAAAACTCTCTATTTAAACATCCCATTAGCGACATTAATGTTGAGCTAGGTTTTAGATTCAATTCCATATTTTGTAAGAAGACTTTAAAGACCCCAATTTTGGAAATTCTTTGGGCGACTCGAGAGATGAGCTTGGATGTTCACTAGAACTGCGGAATCTTCAAGATTTCCCCTAAACTCTTTCTATTTCATAAATTTGTCTATGAGTTTATGTTTTAGAATTATGTTTAGTGGTTAATTTGTATTTGAATAGGCATGCAACTGATGTCTGTTTTTTAAAAATAAAACAGGATTTAGTTTCTAATCACTACAATGCAAGGCAAGTGGACCTAACAAAACAGAAGTGAGTTTCAACATGAGTGTTGAATCTCTTAGAGGATAGGTGAAGGTTCAAGTACTAATCGTGTTTCTAATGTCTAGTCGAAAAAAATGAGGTTGTCGATGAAAAAGAATTAAAAAAAACTGAAAACAAGTAAAGAGAAAGGAAAATAAACGATTTTAAAAAGAATTATAAAATAAGAGTTTGGAATGGTGGAATCCCCTTCTTGTTACAAATTCAATTAAAAAAACTTCAATGAAAATGATGTTGAATTAATTAAGTTGGGCTATCACTCAAGTCGGGCAATCTCTATGACTAGGACGAAAGACACCCTACTCACTGACCCAAGAAAATCTCTTTTCTCCCTAATAAATTATGAGTGCATTAATAATTAGATGGTTTTAAAAGTTAAAAAAAAAACTAAAAGTGCAAAATCATATCTCTAGTCAATTACCCCAAGCAACCCCCAATTGGTTGCCCTAGATTGTTCTTCCTTTTTTAATTCAGAACAACCTTGCGAATAATATAACCTCACAACGAACAAATTACAAACAAACGCAATTGGAAGACAACTTAAATTAAAACAAACGTTGAATTCAAGAAATTAAACCAAGAACTTATAATTAAGAATTAGCGTTCAACCCCAAACTAAACCAAAATAACTATTCACTATTCATATTAATAAAACTATAATAAAACGTAAAATCCAATAATAAGAAAAGGAAAAGAAAGCTTAGGATTTAAAATCGAAGCAGCAATTGAATCTCGAACGCCTTCCAAGCTCGTCTTTTGAGTCGTCAAGTTGAAGCTCGAAATCTTTAATCGAAGTCTTCAATTTTTTAATCCAAGAAACTAAATCTTGCAGAAATATTGAAGCTTTAGTAACTAATTAAAAGTATAAAACCTGGAATTTAAAGATTAACTAATCTAACCTAATTAATATACTCCTAATCTAAAATCTATACTAATCTATTCTAAACTATCTAAAACTAAGTTCTAATCTATTCTAAGCTTCTTACAATAGCTGCAATTAAACCCCCTTATATAGAGGTGAAGAATATAAGAAAACCAGTTCAAAATTGGAGAAAAAATTAAGAAAAACGAGTTTGAATTTGACTCAATCGTTCCTTGCCAGCATACCCTACCGTCGAAGGTAGGGCAAGGCCTACCGTCCACAGTAGGTCTCTCTGTCTTGCCAACGCCCTTTGTCTCTCGGTACCTACCAGTGACGGTAGGTCAGCTACCTCATACAGTAGGTTTCTGAAATTTTGCCGATGGCTCTATTTTTATCTCATTTTCGTTTCTTTTCATTGTTTTCACTTTCAGAGGGCACATAAGACCAAAATAAGAGATATTTAGCTAAAATATATACTTTTACAAATTAAAATACCGAAAACAATTAAATAAACATATAGAAAATATAGACAAATATGCACTTATCACCAACCTAGAATAATTGGTTAATTTTTATATTAATTTCTTATTTTGATTATTTAATTCTCGTTTGGTTGTTATTCAATTGTTGTGTTTGTTTACCAATTTTTCAAAGATTGGTAATTTCACAAGATTAATAGGAATTAATAAAGGAAAGTTAATCTAGGGCATTAATTGAATAATAGGAATTGGTAATTAAGTAGGCATACTAATTTCATTTCTTAGATCATTAATTAATCACTATAACCTATAATTTGTTCATAATTGGATTAGGGTTGAAGACATTCTTCTCTAAATGGTTAAATTAAATAGGAGGATATTCGCCTAGACACAGGGTTTATCCAATTTTTGAATGAGATCCAACTAACGAATTTTAATAATTATTGACAACGATTTTCTAATTAAAATTAACACAATGTTTTATGGGGATTCTACCATTAGCATGCTTTTTCCAAGCTTGTTTTAAAACCTTTTAATTTCTTTCTTAGTTTAATTGCTTTGTATTTGTTTCTTTATTTTTTTATAAAACTCTTTTTGAAAACATTTTATTTAATTAACAGTAGAGATATAGTAAGTGCTAGTGTTTCGCCGTTCCGAGAGTTCGATGATCTGGGGACTTTCCTCACTTTATTATATTGATATGTACGCTTGCCTAAAAATGGAATTTTGTTAGGATAGAAACCACACAACACATATAAATAATAGTTTAATAATTTAATAATAATGAACCTCTTCCTCCTAAGGAAACACATGTAGATCAACCCACTTCTCTTGCACACATGGATGAAATATCTGAATGTTGGGAGTCAGAAGATCCACAAGGGTAAAGAAATCAATAATATCTAGTGACTATATCGTATATCTCTAAGAGTCTGACTATGATGTAGGAATAAAGGATGATCCTTCATTTCACAAGCCATGAGTGGAGATAACTCTACACTTTGGTATGATGCCATAAGATGAGATAGAATCTATGACTAAAAATAAAGTTTGGGACCTCATTGAATTACTAGAATGAGCCCCTTCCACAGAATCTAAATGGGTTTTTAAAACAAAAAGAGACTCATCTGGTAATATTGAACGGTAAAAAGCCAGACTTGTAGCCGAAGGTTTCACACAAAAGGAAGGCATTAATTACTATAAATCTTCTCTCTAGTTTTTAAGAAGGATTCATTTAGAATAATCTTAGCTCATTTTGATTTGGAGCTACATCAAATGGATGTGAAAAAATCTTTTCTAAATGGCGATCTTGAGGAAGAGGTATAAATTTGTCAACCAAAAGGATTTTGTGATGAAGACAATGATCACCTTGTTTCCGAGTTAAAGAAATCTATATATAGACTTAAGTAGGCTTCCTACCAAGGATAGAACTAGCACATCAAAAGAGGGGTCCATCGCCTCCTCATGAGCAGAAAAATATGTTGAGTAGGTGCATTTTGATGGTACCCAAAATAAAATGAGAAATTATTTATTCTTCCTATAAAATAATTTTGGACCCTAATATTTTAATTTTGGTTCCGACAATGGTATATTAAATTTCATGGTGTTGTTTCTTTATTTGGATTCACAGACATCATTGATGAATGTAAGTAATATGAATCGGGATGAAAAAAACCTAATGAGTTGATTCATAATCCAATCACTTGAGCAAGGGCAAGAAGATCAAGGCATATGATGATAGCTTGGCTAAAGGAATCATTGATTTCATTGAAGAAAGCATGACGAATAGATTAAAGAGCTAGAATGAAGGCCTGAAAGGCGAAAGAAATCATTCAAAGTTTTTTATAGAAAAATTCCTAAACTTAGAGCAATCAATGGAGCAAATTGGGATAAGAATAAATCAAATGAAGGCAAAAACAGAGCCTACCATCGACGGTAGGCCTTAACCCTACCATCCTCGGTAGGCTTCTACCCAAAATGGAGCTTTCGGTTGAAGACCTACCGCGTTCGGTACGGTATACCCTACCATCATTGGTAGGTGCCTGGTGATTAGAGAAATTGTTTAAGCAGGATTTTAATGTTTAAACTCTATTTTTAGTTGCTAATTAAGTGTCTAATTGGTCTTTAAAGTCTTTAGTCAATAGTCAATGTAGGTTTAAGCCCTAACGCTATAAATATACAATAATAGCCTATGTTGTAAACTAAGTTGAGTTTTGCTGAAATTGAAAGGATTCTCTATTAGTTTCTAGGGTTCTTCAATCCATCTTAGTTAGCTTCTAAGGGTTTTCTTCCCTAGTTTGTGAGCAATTGTTTGCTTAGATTGATGAATCTATAGAAATTAATTGATCATTTCAATTCCTTCTTTGACTAATTCTAGGAGTTCTATTTTTTAGAATTAATTAAAACCTAGGTCTTCTATCTTGTGTAGTTTGGGTTATAGGCTCATAGTTTCCCTAAGGATCTTGCTATCAAGTTAGGAAAGAGTTTTACCTCTCACTATTGGGTTTATGAGGCTTAGTTCCTCATAGGTTTACCTCTCACTATTGGAGTGCTAGAGCTACAAAATCTTCAATAGAGGTTCTTCATTAAGGAGGTGATCTTGGGAAGGTGATGGATTTAATTTGCAAACAAATTGAGGATTCACATCAAATTGGTATCATAGAAGCCTCCCAATGAAGGTCAATTTATGTTTAATGTTGTTTAAATTCGCTGAAAAGAACCCAAAAAAAAAAAAGAGAGAGAAAGTACTTGATGATCTAAGAAAATTCCATGAAGATTATGCAATAGTAGTACAGAAAAATCAAATCCGAAAATCAATTGAAAAATGGAATGATTGCGTGTGACTTTGTTTGAAATTTTGTGTTTTATCTATTCTTCTTTGAGATGATGTTCAATTGCAATAAGTCTTACACAATTAGGAGTCCATTTGATTTATCAAATCGATTGAAATTTGAAAATTGTTTTGATATCTCAGTTGCAGAAAAAGTGTGAATTAATCCGAGCATATATTATGTTATAGTGATTCAAATCAATTGAAATAAGTTCTTAAAATTATCCTCGTCAAGTAATGAATCTTTCTAAATTTTTTTCACTCGATTTGGATTAGTATCCACTAAGTTATCGCTATTTTGGTAACAGGTATCATCATCCCCTGTTTTCTGGAAAAATTTTCTTAGTACTCTTTGTTTCTTTGTTGAGCTTATTGTTTGTGAATTGCTTTGAATTTTGACTTCTAGTTGTTTTCTTGTGTGTTTATACTCTTTATTGATGATCAATTAAGTTTTTTGGCTCTTTTCCATAGATTAATTATTTGAAACTCCTTACACCTCAAGTGTTTGATACTTTGCTTCTTTGAACTCTTGTATCCAACTAAGTGCATTGACTATTTCACTTGCTTGGGTTGTTGCTCTTGGTTGAGTTGGTTAAGAGGTTTGAATAATCTATAGAGCCTTGAGAGAAGAGCGTTTGGAAAAGGAAAGAGGGTGAGTCTATTTTGATAAAAGCCAATAAGATAGCTAAACACGAGATAAACGAGTGATCATTGAAAGAGGGCAAGCACTTAGGGAGTGATTATGAGGTCCTTCTTTTTTTATTTTTCTTTGTTTAATTTGCAGGTTAACAATGTCAACGTATGGTCATTTACCTACTCAATTTCATCAAGAAGGTACTAGTAATCCTACAAGGATGAACTTCAATGAAACCTTGCGATCTGTGCAACAATCTATTGAGAGTTTGGCAAGACAATTCCAAGGTGTGGCTAGAGATGTCGAAGAGTTAAAGAAGGGCAAAGGAATTGACACAATAAAGGAAAGAGTTGGAGACAATCTTGGAGGAGTTTATTCACCTTACCATCAAAGAGCTTATGACAATGTACCTCCTTATGGATACTATAACATGCCAGTTCAAAATTCCTATCCATTTCATGAAAGTCCAAGGAAGGCAACCCACTGGAGGTGGAAGAAGAGAAGGTCTTGAAGGAAAATGATATAATAGACTACAAGAAGAGGTTCCAAGACATGAAGCATGGCATGATGATAACTTGTTTGAAGATTATGGAGAGAATCCTAATGTTGGCCAATCAAACTTTGGTGGCTATTATGATGGACAACAAGGGGATAAAGCCTTAGACAAGATCAAGTGGAAGGTGCCTAGCTTCAAGGGGAAAAGTGATCTAAATGTGTCCCTTGATTGGGAGCAACAAGTGGAGAATCTATTCATTGTGAGGAATTATAGTGACATTGTCAAGGTTAAGCTAGTTATTACCGAATTTTCGGGTTATGCACTTCATTAGTGGGAAGGATTGTCACCCAAAAGATTAAAAATGGTAGGAAGCCGATTGAAACATGGGGCAAATTGAAGACCTTCATGAAAGAAAGATTTGTACTGGAGCATTATTACAGGAAGCTTCAATACAAATTGTTGACTCTTAGACAAAGTAGTAAAAGTGTTGAAAAATATAGACAAGAGATGGAGTTATACACTTTGAGTTTGAGCTTGGAAGAGGACCAGGATGCTTCTATTACTACATTTCTAAGTGGTCTCAATAGGGATATTTCTAATCAACTAGAATTATATCCTTACACCACTTATGAAGACATGTGTTATTTGGCAACCAAGATTGAAAATCAAATGAAGATGAGTGGTTTCTCTAAAACTACTTTTCCTTCTTCAAGAAATGTAGTGCATAAGCCTCAAACCTCTACCTATAAGAGTCGGCCAAAGAAAGATGAAACACCTAAGGTGGCTTTCAAAGATAATTCTAAGCCTAAGGTGGAAGAGAAAGGTAGATTAATTATCAATCCAACTAGGTACTTCAAGTGTAATGATGTGGGACATATATTCATTAATTATCCTACCTAGAGGACTTTGGTATTTTTGTGAAGATTTGAATAGTTGGATTGAAAAGGATGAAGAGGATTGTCAAGAGGACATTGTTGAAAAGGAAGAAGAAAGAAGTGATGAACTTCAAGGAATTGCCTCTTTCGAAGCCGATGAAGAATGCATGAGTTTGGTGACTATTAGAGTTTTGTCTACTCAAGTCCTTGAAGAGGAATCTAAGCATCCAAATGGAGAATATCTTTCAGACTCAATGTTTAGTGAGAGGCAAAATTGCTAACCTTATTATGGATAGTAGTAGTTGCACTAATGTAGCTAGTCCCTATATTGTTGAAAAGTTGAAGTTACCTCTCCTCAAGCATACTAAACCTTATAAGCTTCATTGGTTAAATGATAGTGGGGAAGTTAAGGTTAACAAACAAGTGCCAGTTTCTATTCCTGATGGGTCATATATTGATGAAATTCTTTGTGATGTGGCTCCTATGCAAGCGGAACATTTATTATTGGGACATCCTTGGCAATTTGATAGAAAAGTTATTCATGATGATGTGAAAAACACCTATACTTTTGAAAAAGATAGCAAGAAGTTTATGTTGAATCCTTTGATTCCTAATCAAGTCTTTGAAGAACAAAGGAAAATGAGAGAAAAAGAAAGACATGGGAGTAAGAAAAAGAGGAAGAGTATTGAGGAGGGAAAAAGAATTGAGGGAAAAAGAATTAAGGAAAAAAATGAGTGCGGAAAGACAAAGAGAGGAAAAATTGAAGAAACACAAGAAAAAAAGTGATCCAAAGAGTGATAGTTACAAAAGAGAAGAGATATATTTCTATGCAAAAGAGAGTGAGATCATACAAGTCATTGAAAAAGAAGAGTTGGTTTTACTTCTTTATTACAAAAATACATTTGTTTCTACTAATGATCACTTGTCTTCCATCTCTAGTGCTATAGTAAAGCTCATTGAAGAATGCAAGGTTGTTTTCCCTGAAGAGGAGCCTAGTGGACTTCCTCCTTTGAAGGGAATTGAACATCAAATTTATTTGGTGACCAACGCGATATTGCATTATGTTACTTATAACAAGAAGCTCTATGCATTATTTCTCAAAGGACAACAAAAACTCAACAAGCGACATACAAGATGGATGAAATTCATAAAGATATGTCCATATGTCATTTGGTACAAGAAAGGTAAAGAAAATGTTGTAGCCAATGTTTTGTCAAGAGAGTACACTCTAATCTCCACTTTACAAGTTCAAATACTTGGTTTTGGAATGCTTAAGGATTTATATGCTAGTGATAATGACTTCAAGGACATATTTGATGCTTGTTTGTTTGTGCATAGTGAAAAGTACCTTATACATGATGGTTTTCTTTACCATGAAGGTGAATTGTGCATTCCTTCTTGTTACTTGAGATTGTTGTTAGTTGAGAAAGCTCATTATGGTGGTTTGATGGGTCATTTTGGTATTTCCAAAGCTTATAACATTTTACATGAGTATTTCTTTTGACATCGCATGAATAGAGATGTAGAAAGGTTTATTGATGATTGTTTAGAATGTAAAAGAGCTACATCTACATCTTTTCTTCATGGACTTTACACTTTTTTTAATATGCCTAGAGAACCTTGGGTAAACATATCTATGGATTTTATTCTTAGACTACCTAGGTTCCTTAAAGGCATGGATCCTATATTTGTTGTGGTTTTTGAAGTCATCTTGACTCATAGCAAGACTTATGAAGATTATTTGCATCATCTTAAACGAGTTTTGTTTGTTTTCATATATGAGAAATTATTTACTAACCTTGGAAAATGTAAACAAAAAGTTACTTTCATAGGTTATGTAGTGAGTTCTCAAGGTCTCCGAGTGGATGAAAATAGGAGGAAAACAATCAAGGATTGACCTATTTCCAAGAGTACACTCGAAGAGAAAAGCTTCCATGTCCTAACAAGCTTTTATAGGAAATTCATCAAGGACTATAGCACCATTGCTAGTTCCTTGAATAATGTAATCAAGGAGAATTTGTGTCAATGGGAAGCTTGTTCACCTCATCTTGAGTTTGCTTACACTAAAGCTCAAATCTCTGCAACTCTTTACTCTCCTTTTGAAGTTGATTATGGTTTTAATCTTCTAATTCTTTTTTATATGATTCCTTTACCTATAGATCATGATTTGAGCTGGATGGAAAGAAGAAAACGAAGTTTGTCACATCATCCACTCCAAGAACCATGACGCTATGGAAGCCAACAACAAGAAGCTCATGGTTAAAAGAAATATTGGAAGGAAAAGATTGGTCTTTGATCCCAGATGTTGAGGTTGGGGTCACCTTGGAAATGAATGATTTCCTTCTCAACACAAGTCTAAGCTTGATGCCCATGGCAATGGCCCTTTTCAATTTCTTGAATGCTTTAATAACAATGCTTATATAATTGATCTTCCGGGTGAATTTCATGTTAGTGCTAACTTTAATATCTTTGACTTATCTTTGTTTGATGTATGTGAAGATTTAAGGACGAATCTTTTCAATGCTTTAGCCAGATGCTTATTCGCCTACTTTTTTTTAATCTTTTTTCTTAGTTAAATTGAAAATAGTTGAACTGATAGCTATCTTGCCTCAGCTCAGTTACTTTTGAGTTCGAAAAGCGTTGGAAAACGATCCCTAACTAGGCAAGTGTGACTTCTAGTCCAAACAGCCTTTATCCCACAGACATTCCTATCTCGGTCCCCGTAATTCGAGTGAGATTGTCATGGCGCAAAAGCAGATATGGGGGGCACTTAAGTCAGCCGCCGGCGCCCGACAGCGTCTTGACCGTACGTGGAGCTTCCGCCTCATACGGCTCCTCTCGATATTTGCAGAATTGATTGGATTGTATGAACCGGGATGACCAAAAACATGATGAATGGATTAAGGCAAAAACTAATGAGTTGATTCATGGTCCGATCCTAGAGCAAGGGCAAGAAGATCAAGGCATATGATGATATCTTGGCTAAAGGAATGGTTGATTTCATTGAAGAAAGCATGATGAATGGATTAAAGAGCTAGAATGAAGGCCTGAAAGATGAAGGAAATCATCTCAAGTTGCTTATGGAACAATGCCTAAACTTAGAGCAATCAGTAGAGCAAATTAGGAGAAGAATAAATCAAAGAAAGGCAAAAATAGAGCCTACCACCAATGGTAGGCCCTGACCCTATCATTCCTATTAGACTTCTGCCCAAAATGGAGCTTCCGATTGAAGACCTACTATGTGCGGTAGGGTATACCCTACTGTCACCGGTAGGTGCTTGGTGATTAGAGAAATGAGTCGTTTAAGCGGGATTTTAACGTTTAAACTCTATTTTCAGTTGCTAAATAAGGGGCTAATTGGTTTTTTAGAGTCTTTAGTCAATAGTCAATTTAGGTTTAAGTTCTAACACTATAAATATATATTTATAAGCCTACATTGTAAACTAAGTTGAATTTTGATGAAATTGAGAGGATTCTTGGTTTTTAGGGTTCTTCAACCTATCTTAGTTAGCTTCCAAGGGTTGATTCTTTAGTTTGTGAACAATTGATTGCTTAGATTAATGAATATGGAAATCAATTGATCATTTCAATTCCTTCTTTGATAGATTCTAGGAGTTCTAGTTTCCATAATTGATTAAACCTAGGTCTTCTATCTTGTGTAATTTGGGTTTTAGGGTCATAGTTTCCCTAAGGTTCTTGCTATCAAGCTGAGAAAGAGTTTTACCTCTCACTATTGGGTTTATGAGGCTTAGTTCCTCATAGGTTTTCTACTGGAGTGCTAGAGTTACAAAATCTTCAATAGAAGTTCTTCATCAAGGAGGTGATCTTGGGAAGGTGATGGATTTAATTTGCAACCAAATTGAGGATTCACATCGGTAAATACCTTAAGATAAGTGGGAGTAAATATATTTTTCTAATACTTTATGTAGATGATATTTTACTTGCAAGTAGTGAATTTGGTTTGTTGCCTGAGACTAAATAGTTCCCTGCCCAAAACTTTACAATGAAGGATATTAGTGATCTCTCATATGTCCTTGGCATAGAGAATCATAGAGATAGATCACAAAGAATACTTGAACTATCTCAAAATTCCTACACTAAAAAGGTTATGGAAAGATACGGAATGAAGAACTGTTCACCAATAGCAATACCCATTGCAAAAGGTGATACGTTAAGTTTAAAACAATGTCCTCAAAACGCATTGGAACAAGAGAAAATGAAAAGCATTTCCTATACTTCTCTTGTTGGAAGCCTTATGTATACAATTGTCTGTACTAGACCCGACATTGCTTTTGCACTAGGAATCTTGGCAGGTATCAAAGTAACCTTGGCATTGAACATTGGAGAGCTAGCAAAAGGATTTTGAGATATTTGCAAGGAACCAAGAATTTCAAGGTTAAATATAAGCATTCTGAATCATTGGAGGTAATAAGATATTCAGACTCAAACTTGGGTGGGTGCAAAGATTCAGGGAGATCTACTTCAAGACATATCTTTCTTCTTGTCGAATGAGCTATGTCTTGAAAAAGTATTAAACAAACAATTGTTGCAACATCCACAATGGAAGTGATGTTTAAAATCGGTTAGAATCTAAAAGTACTCAACAGGCAAGTGTACCTATCAATGTAGTAAAAGAGATTTACCCGGGTTGTTGAACTCAGGGAAAAGAAAGCTAAAATACTAACCATCTATTCTAAGGTCTAGTCTAAAAATTAATTTCTATTTGAGAAAAAGATTGAAATACTAAAGAAAGAAAGAATTAAGTAAATAAAAAGAGTTTGGTTTGAGAGGTAAAAATATAAGGAAGAAGTTTGAATGGTAGAATCCGCCTAGATTTTGTCAACTACTTTCAATTGGAAAAACATAAAACAACGTTTGAGAAAACAAGGTTAGGCCATCACACGTTAACTCAGGCAATTCCTATGTTTAGGTGAAAACCACTGTATTCACTAACCTGTAGAGAAGGAACTCTTCTCTCTCTAACCGATTATGAATGCATTATAATTAAGTGATTGATGAGGACCTAAAAGTGCAATAATATCTCTATTCAATTGACAATTCTTATTATTCAATTAATTACCCTAAATTGGTTTTCCTTTTTCACTTCCAACCAACCTAGTGAAGTAATCCATTTTGTGCAGATCAATTAAGCAAAAAATATAATTGAATAACAACCCAATTAAAATCAAACATCAATTTTAAATAAACCAATCAAGAATCCATGTCAGTCAAAATCTAGGGTTCAAACCTCATTCAAAATAAGCTAAATTAGCTATTAAACATTCTAATAAAACACAATTCAATAATAGAAATCATAAATAACAAGGGAAAAGAATGCTTAGGGATGAGAAGAATCGCTTCCACGGTTCTGAGGGTCACCCGAGCTCATCTCGATATTTGCTTGAGGGAACTCAAAATTGCTTTGTCGTTGATATGCAATCTTCACCCAAGATACTCATTCGATGTTTAATTTATGAAAACTACCTAATTGAAGAGGAATTGAGAAGGGTTTTGAGTCCAATTTTCTCCCTCAATTTCTCCTCCCTAACTTAGAACTACATACTATATCAGAAAGAGGGAAAATTATATTTAAAGAGTCTAAAAATGCATTAAGTGATGCCTCAGCTGGGACCTATCTGGTGCGGTAGGTCGAGCCCTCCCGTCAATAGTAGGGGTAGTCTGCTATCACCGATAAGCTTATGTCCAAGCTTTAATTTTAAGCTTGTCTTCGGTATCGGTAGCTTCTACTTCTCCATTTTCTCTCCCATTTTTGTTCGTTTCCACTTATATTCTCCAACTTCTTCATCGGGAAGCATCTGAGATAAAAGTAAAGGTAATGATATAAATTATGCATTTTATATACTAAAAACATCGTAAAATGACACAATTAACATATAAAGTAATGATATCATGGCACATATCAGAAAGCTAAGCTTGTTGCATGCAATGAAACTACATCACTGGCATTATGGTTAAAAAAACTTCATCGATGGTCTTTGTATAGTTCATTCTATTACAAGACCTTTAAAGCTATATTGTGACAATTTAACTGATGTATACTTTTCTAAGAACAAGAAGAGTGGCAGGCGTAGTAAGCACATAGATATCAAGTATCTCATGGTTAGATATTATATCAAGAAGCAGACTATTTCACTTGAATATATTAGTACCATTGACATGGTGGCTGATCCGATGACTAAAGGACTGCTAGCAAATGTCTTTCAAGATCATGTAGCTCATATGGGGCTTAACAGCTCATTTTAGACTTACTTTTATTCTCCTGATTGTTAAGTCTAGACAAACTACAGTTTTATTTTATATTACATGACTATGCGCATTTGAGGTTTTCATGTAAAAGTTGTGATCTTGATTAGATCCATTACGGTGGACCCTGAATGACTCTTAGGATAAGTAAATTAATAAAGTATGCCACTCGGTTATGATATATTGTACATTGTAATTCATGGATGAAAGGAAGTGTTTGTTTAAAGTATGACCGTCGTGATTCTTTTATTAATATATTTTAGTTGAGTGTTCTAGTGTATGATCAATAATCAGTTTGAGTGTTAAAACATCGTGGCCATACTTTCTGTTTATCACTCATACAGTTATCTAATTTATTATGTGTGGGCTAAGTGGGAGAATGTTAGAAATCACCATATTATTTAGGGACTAAAGTGTGGCACACACACATATAGTTACGGTAATTACTGTAACTGATAACCCCTACTATATGATAAGTTAGATAATGAAGGGATTCTATTAGCTATACATACCCGGTCATTTTCCTTGATAGATAGAAACAATATGCGTACGTGCTGACTCTGGGTCCTTGGCCTATCTATAACACATGTCTATTACATCCATCAGTTCAGTGTAATTTTAATTGGTAAGTACAGACTAGAAGATTTAGAGAAAATAAACTCTACACAAATAATCTAGCGATCTAATTTAATGATCTAATCTGAGGAGTCTGAGGAGGGATTCAATGTTAGTGGGAAAAAACAATTATTCTTGAACAACAATGGCTATTGCTGAAGGAATGTATTCGATTTCCGTTGCTGTTCTTTTACATACCTTTGGTTGTATGTTAACATGCATACCATCGGGCTGCATCACCTTTCTACATTTTATTTGCTTCAAGGTTTGGATCATCTCTTGAGATGTGAAGGGTTTGCCCAGGGAAGCATTCACCTCATCTATTAGAAATTGATCTATCACGCCTTCTGATAGAGTAATAAAAGTCTACTTTTATTACAGTGTTTTGGTTATAGTTTTTCTTTATTATTTAAAGAAATTAATGAATTTTACTATTATTTTTTGCTATGAATAAATTGTGGAGATTTGACTAATTTGAGCTTACAAGGGACTATTTTGGAATATCTTTAGAGAAAGAGACCTTATTGCAGAAGATTATGAAAAAGGCATTTACTTGATGGATTTACCAAAGTAATTAGTTGAAGACCAAGTCAATTCATCTACTCTAGTAGACAAAAAGTCAAAGAAAACATTGTAGTTTCTTTTATCTGATTTTTCGGAGTTTTAAATAAGTTAACTTTCTAAGTATTTTTTTATTTTAAGTTGTTAAGAGGAGGAGGAAATCAAGTTATTTGATTCTCTCAATTGAAATTTTGTTAGAAAAAAAAAAACCACTATAAATTGGTGGGAGGAATAGAAGGAAAAAAGGGAGGAAGAAAAGAGAAGAAGAAGAAGAAAGAAGTCTTCCATTAGATTAGTTAGCTCAGATTATTTCAAAGTTATGTTTATCACCGTAAGTGGCTAAGTTTCGGATTCTGATATAAGGATTTATTTCGACTACAACTTTTATGAGGCTATGAGCTTATGTTTATTTTCTTACTTTTAATTCAAGTACTTGTTGATTTATTGCATTTTTTTTTTATGAAAGTGGATGTTTGATTTGTCTAACAAATCAATTAAACATTTCCTTTCTACTGCTACCATTAGTTCTTGATCCGTAATTATCAAGAACTCTTGGCACTAAGTAGCATTTAGGATGATTATGTATATTAGTGAGACATTTAGATATGCATAATTAGCCTAAATATGGAAATCAATAAGACAAAACTAAATAATTGTAGCTATCTAGATTATTTGAGTTTTTGGTTCAATTAGATTTTCACTATGTTTATTGCTATCACAATTTAATATGGAATGCTATCATCCCTAATTGAATTATTGTAAGTATTGATTGAATGATTGGTTTAATTAATGAATTTAGGAAAATATAAGATTTATTACAGCTATGTGGATAAATCTAAGGTAGAATGCTTGAACAAGTAAGATTACTACTTTAGCCGATGATCAATAATTTAGTTGAATAGAGGTGACCCCTTTAATTAGAATTTTTCATAATATTGTGTTATTCTCGAGTAATTTATTATTTTCTTCACAAGAAAATTTTCCCAATTTTACTACTTTTTCTTAAGTTAAGAATTAAATATTAGTTCCCTTGGGATTCGATCTGGTTTCCACTAATACAACAAATTTATTTTGATCTGACAGGAATTCAAATTAATTTTGAGGGTCTCGACAAACCCGTCACCTTTTTACAACACATAAGAGGAATTGTTAGAAAATAGATTGAAAATATTGGAGAATAGTGGACTCAATCTTGGATGGGTCAGTGACTTTGAGTAGTTATTGCATTTTTCTTGTGCCTATGTGATGCCTTTTGATAGAAGTAAGTTGTGTTACTATCTTCTTCCATAAGTCGATGTACAGTTGACCTAGTTTTCTAATTATCCTTCTCAAGAGAAAAGGGCCTATCTCGTTCCATCTCAAGATTAGCTTCTTCTTATGCGAACTAAGAAGACTAGGAAAGAATTCTATCTAGTTGCTGTCTTGCCATCTTTACTCAATGTGGCAGATTTCATATTTTTTTCTTGCTCCAATTTAGAAGGTGGTCAAGGATTAATGAAAGATTTGTTTGCACATTATCAGCGGAAGGATTAAGGTTTGGGATCCAAAGTTTATCAAAGAACTCAAGACATTCATCATCTTTCAACCAATGAAGTGCAAATCGTTTAGCTTGGGATTTACTACTTGTAGCCATGTAGTTGAGTTGAATACAAAATGCAAGATGGCCAAAATGATTATGAAGCAGTGTGCACACTGCAAATAGGGAAAATTTGGGAAAAGATGGCAAAAGCGAGACCTCTATCTAAACGGGCTCATGTGTAGTTATTAAAAACCTTGGATTCCCTTTTAGGTGAATTTTGGGCCTTCATAGCCAGATAAAAAAGGCTTGTGTCAGAAAGAGCGGTTCTAAAATTATCAATTTTACCAGTTGTTTCTCGCCCTACCTGCTTTTCATCCTAACATAGGATTTCATTAAAACCTTATGCAACAAGTCAGGATAAATCAAATAAAGGTTATAAGCAGTGCAAGAGATCGTATAAGAATCGCCTAAATTCAGTGTTAGAGTTCCCGTAGAATCCAAAAAAATAAAAAGAAACAGAATTAGATAAAGTAATTGAAAAAATCTATGCGACCAAAAGAATAGCTCAAGAAAGAAAAACAAGCATCATTATTCTAAAATATTCCAAGACCTACAAAGAGGCCAATCTTGTTCACAAATAAAAAAAAAAAAAAATCACAATCAAAACCCCCAAAAAATTATAATCCTATCCATCTTATTCTCAAAGCACTTAATTTCCAATGCTTATACTCAAAGCACTTAATTTCGAGTGTATCTTGTACTCCTCAATTTAAATGACACTGTCCCACTAAAACATCAAAAAAGTGAAAAAATCATCCCAGTAGCAGCAAAAGCAAGTGACGCATACGTGCGTAAGATGTTCCATAGGTTGTGTATTAATGTTTCATGGCTAAAGTGTTGATGTTCCATGAAAATATATTGTATGTTCCATCAGTTATATGCAGGTTCCCATGAGTTTTGTACTAAATTTGCTTTGTTATAATGATGTTCCACATATTATGTGTTAGATGGAACTAGTAATATATAATTTTATCACCCATATATGAGGAAAATAAAATACACCACGACTTAATATTTCATTGATGGTTACTTATGTAATAATGGGACTATAATTATATTCTCATAGAACATTAGCAATTAAAAATGTAACTATAGTTATATTTAATGGAACATTAGCAATTGGAAATATCAATTACACAAGAAAAAATATCATTAATATGAAAACAAAACGGCTACTGCTATTATGAAACATTAGCAATTGAAATATGGAACTGTAGTTATATTCCCATGGAATATTAGCAGTTGAAATTATGAACTCCCTAACTCCGGTAACATAGTACTGATGTTCCATGAATTATGTGTTATTGTTCTATTAAAATATAATAAATGTTTCATCAATTTTCTATGAATTTTGTGCTAGATTTGCTTTGGTGTAATAATGTTACATGGATTATTTGTTAATATGTAATGGGAATATAATAGATGTTCAATTACTTTTCTATGGGTTTCCATGAGTTTTGTGCTATATTTGCTTTGTTGTAATAATGTTACATAGATTATGTTAATGTCCTATGGGAATAAAATATACGTTCTATACATTCTCTTGAGGTTCCCATGAGTTTTCCACATACAACACAGTAGAACATTAACAACCAGAAAACCCATTAATCGCATAGAAAAAACGATTCTTCCTCATCGTCTTCTCCAAATAGCAGTTTCCCCATAATTCTCCATAAACAATACACTGAATAAGATAAAAAAATATCAAATAATATGAGACCAAAGATGTTACTGCCATTATGGAATATTAGCAATTGAAATATGGAATTATAGTTATATTACAATGGTTTGTTAGCAATTAAAATATAAAACTCAGTAACTCCGGTGATATATAACTTTAACACTAAGAAGAAACCTCAATTACACAAGAAAAAAAAAATAATTCTTCTCCCTTATCTTCTCCAATAACGATTTTCCCATAAGTCTTCATAGATTTACTTTACACAATACAATGAATAAGGTAAAAAAGATCAAATAATATGAAAAACAAAGCTTTTTTGATTGGTTAATTTTGGAGAATATTGACGAACAGAAGGGGAACAAATGAAGAAAGAGGAAAAGAGAAGGAGATGCAGGGGCTACAATAAATTTGAGAGAAGAGGAGGCGCGTGAATGCATAAAACTCTAATAATTTGAATAAGATCTTTTTGTGAACAAAATGATGCAATTCCACTAAGAGAGTACCATGCAAGGCACTCATGAGGTGTACGATATAATTTACACTTAATTTCAAGAAAAAAATAAGAAAAAGTTTTGTAGACTAAACGAAATTGCAAATCGCTCTAATTGCGCGAGGACTGTGTAGTCCTCGACAATTCCAATAGAGGATACACATTGATCTTAGAGGAACTACTTTTACATTTTAGGCTCAACTTGGATTGGATTTTACATTTAAAGAGGAATATATTTTTATCTTGGAGTTCGTGATGAGTAAATTATTAGGGTTTAGGGTTTTGTGAGAGGATATGTGAATCTCGAACTGAAAAAAGGGAAGAATGAAAAAAGTTGAAGAGTAAATGTCACTTTTAGTCATCAACATATTTTCATTGGTTGGATTTGGTCCCTAACTTTTAACTTTAACTTTTTTTGTCCCCAACATATTTTTATTAGTTGGGCTTGGTCCCTAACTAATAATTTTAACTTTTTTTGTCCCTAAAATATTTTTGTTTGTTGGATTTGGTCTTCAACTTTAGTTTTAACTTTTTTTATTTTTAAATAATTTATGTGTAATTTTTTTCATCCTCAACGATTTCCGATAATTTTGAACTGTTTTGAAGATTTTGACTTTGACAATTTTAAACCCTATAGAGAAAAATTGGAAACTCAATAAACTAAAGTTTTTCTTAAAAAAAGTTTTTTCCAAACAACATCACCCTCTCTCTATATATAAATATTTTCCCTAAATCTAAGGTTGTTTACCTCTCCGTGACTAGGGTACTACAAAATTAACTCAACAATCTCCATTGATTCTTCATCTTTGCCACAATTAGAGAACGAGAAAATATTTCAAACTTTTTGCCTTGTAACTCAATTGAGAAATGGAGAGTGAGGATGATATTTATTACTCCGAATTAAAAGTTTGAGGCACTTTCGAGTTTTTTAACAAATCGAACAATTTGAGGACAATGAAGGAGATCGCATCATGTCAACACGATTTTGTTGTTTGAAATGATTTTTTTAAACAACATGCAATTTATTGAATTTTTCGTTTTACCTTTTAAGTTTTAAAATTCTTAGAGTTAAAATTTTTGGAACCTGTCAAAATTACGAAAAATTATCCAAGAAGACAAAGAATATTACACGTAAATTAGTTGAGGATGAAAAAATTAAAACTAATAGTTGAGGACAAAATCTAACAGACAAAAATATGTTGAGGAAAAAAATTTTAAAATTAATAGGTAAGGACCAAATCTAACCAACAAAAATATATTGAAAATGAAAAAAGTTAAAATTAATAGTTAGAGAACCAAATCCACCCAATAAAAAATATGTTGAGACTAAAATTAACATTCACTCAAAAATTAAAATTTTATTGGATTTTCATAAAAAATAAATATTTTTTTAAAAAATTATGAAGTCCAAATTAAAAAAAAAGTATTCAATCCAAATACATTCTTAATGTATTTTTACATAAAATTTTGTCATGAACCACTCATGAATAAATTAGATAACCTCCTATAGATCACCCTCATGTGCACAACTAGAAGAGTAATAAAGTTTATTGCCGACCTCATTGTCCCCCAAGTAGTGGACAAAGTACATTATAGAACTTTCCATTTTTATAACAGAAGAAAGCTTTTAAATGTCTCATAAAAAAATAAAAAAAAAGAAAGCTTTTAAATGAGCTCTTTCGTAAAGGAAAATTGGCACTAGGTAAATGAGAACCTATTTCACTACCTCTTTTACTCCCCGTCCTTCTCGGAAGAGTCCTCCGCCTATGAACTCAGTTCATATTTCAGCCGTCGCCCCGTAATAACACCACCGGAATTGGAACGCCTTGTGCATCTCTCTCTCTCTCTCTCTCTCTCTCTCTTCATATTCATATTCATCTGTATTGCATCTTCAGGGCGTAGTGGCAAAGCCAAAAAATTGTTCCTTTTTCAATTCAAGTAAGTTTTTATATTCATCTTTTTATGTTCAGAAACCCTAATTAATTGCTTGGGTTTTTATTATTTTATGTTTGTTTAATAGGACATTTTTGGAAGAATAAAGGGGAAAGTTTAGGGTCAATTAGGTTAAATTAAATGGCTATGGCAGCGCCAAATCAGCTCAATATTAGTGAACCCCCAACCTGGGGTTCCAGAACTGTCGATTGCTTTGAGAAATTGGAGCAGATTGGTGAAGGCACTTATGGGTTAGTAAATTTCTCATCTTTTCGTATAATTATATCTGATTGTTTATGCGGTCAAAATTTTCATGGTGATTTTATGTTTTATTGACGTGTCTTTGGGTAATTTTATAATCTGTAATGTGCTTATATATATATATATTATATTACGGAAAATCCAAATGCAACAATCTCTTCTCATAGAAAGGTTCAATGCCATCTACTTGTGGGTTTTTAGAATCTCTTGCACACTAGTAGTTTTGGCCAAAGTACTTCAGATTGTTTTATGCGATTGTTAGTTAGTTTTGTGTAACAGTCTGAGCCTTTTAACTCTTATTGACGTGGGGAAGGAGATACTTCAGTTCGATGAGTTGGAAATATAGGTAGACCAAACTGAAAGATAAAGTTCCTCCGGTGAAGTACAGAGTGTTTTTGATAGACTTGAAACAAAATGCTGATTAGGAACAACTAGATAGACATATTCTGGTTGGATGCTTATATCGATATAACAAGGTGTTCTCATCATGGAACTCAAATTGACTCAAGTCCTTAGATTATTCACAGTTTTATCAGTAACCATGCTTGTTTTGTTAGTTCAAAGATGAATACCATGTGATGTAAGTCTCTGTTACAAAGTAGTCTGAAGAGAATAATTTTTTACTGAGAATGTGGCAATGCAATTGTTATAAAGAAAATCGTATTATTGACAGAAGTTACCATGATTCAGGCTGATTATAAATGCACGTATTCAGAAAAGGAAAAGGTAAATAGCATATACTCTTGTAGATAACATTGGATGTAGTTGTTTAATCATACAATTATAGTCTTTTTGCCACTTTTTCTAGTGTAACGCCCCATGTATACCTGGTATATTAGTATTCGAATGTGAAAGCATTTTCAAGGATCCTTCAGAGCACTCTTTTTTTTTTTTTTTGCCGTATAATTACATGGGGCTTATTTTCCGTTCCAGTTATTTTCAGAGGGAAGGAAGAGTCGACATTGTGAAAGACTTAAAAAACTGGAGTAGTCTAAGGGTTTCAGGGGGGCAGTGATGTCACTCGCCCCAATTTTCCAATTTTAGATCTGGGATGGTTGCAAATGTTTGTGAAGGAGAAGTGTTGAAGTTGGGCAATGTTGTAGCAAAAAGGCTGAATCTGTGCTGTTCTTGCTACTTGTATTCTGTAATGATAGTTGTCATCTGATCCATTTTTTTTCGTTTTCCTTACAGTCAAGTTTACATGGCTCGAGAAATCAGAACGGGGGAAATTGTGGCCTTGAAAAAGATACGGATGGACAATGAAAGAGAAGGGGTAAGCTTCCACTTCTGTGTGTTTTTGGTTGTAACTTATCTATGGGAATGTTCTAATTTTTTTTATTATTCAAATGTTAATTTATAAAGTCTTGTTTTTGTTTGACACAACAAGGCTCTGCGATTTAACTTCTTTCATCTATTTATTCATTTTTTTTGTGCTTTGCAGTTTCCTATAACTGCTATACGTGAGATTAAAATTTTGAAGAAGTTGCACCATGAAAATGTTATACAGCTGAAAGAAATTGTTACATCTCCAGGTGATGTTCCGTCTTCTGCATATTAATTTAATTTTGTAACTGGAAATTTTGAATTACACCAAGGGAGGTATGGAACTGAGCCACTGCTAAAATAATTTGGCTTTTGTCGTTATTAGTTTTCGGTACTTCTGTGCTTTGACTGTTGTTTCTTATTTTGTTTACTTGGTGGTACCTGATTTTTTCTTTGTATTATCCAGGTCCAGAGAAAGATGAGCAAGGGAGACCAGGCAAGTGACTAAATATGCAATTTTAACTTCAATATACAGTATGATAACTTGCGACTTTAATACTAATATGAAACCAACAACTGCATGAGTATCCGCAGTATACTGAATTTATGTACTTTATTGACTCAGAAATACTATGCATATTATATCTTTTCTTAGCCGCACTTAGTTGACCTTTCAGATGGTAACAAGTACAAAGGTGGAATCTACATGGTCTTTGAGTACATGGATCATGATTTGACTGGGCTGGCTGATCGTCCTGGAATGAGATTTTCGGTTCCGCAGATCAAGGTATCACATCTAGCATGACACACACACACATATATATGTGTGTGTTTGTGTATATATGTATGTATATATAAATACATATATATATATGTATATATATGTATGTATATGTGTACATATGTATGTATATATATGTATATATATGTATACATATGTATATGTATATATATGTGTATATCTACATATATACACATATATATACATATATATATACATATATGTGTATATATATACATGTATATATGTATACACATATCTATATATGTATATATATCTGTTTATATATGTATGTATATATACATGTATATATATATGCATATATGTGTACATACATATACATACACACACATATATATATATACACACATATATGTGTGTACATATATATATATATATATATATATGTATATGAATAGATACATATACATTTGTGTGTACATATATATAAATACATATATATATGTACACACAAACACACACACACACACATATATATATATATATAAACTGAATTCTGGAAGGCTTATTCAGAAAAGGGAAAAAAATTTGAATTCTGGAAGGCATTCTGACTTTATTAAGAAAGAGGATACCATATGATTGATTTCACTCCTTTTGTTTTCCTAGTGCTACATGAGACAGCTTTTGACAGGGCTTCACTACTGCCATGTAAATCAAGTTTTGCATCGTGATATCAAAGGTCTTTTTTTTTTTTTTTTTTTTTAAATTAAAAAAGTATGATACACGGTTTATTTTCCTATTTTGTTAGGCTTATGCAAGCTGTCCTTGTATATTGTTTGCAGGTTCTAATCTTCTGATCGACAATGAGGGAAATTTGAAGCTTGCTGACTTTGGACTTGCGCGTTCTTTTTCAAATGATCACAATGCAAATCTTACGAATCGTGTAATTACCTTATGGTATAGGTAAGCTGTTGAAGTCTTTTATCTCCTCTATCAGTTTGAATGTGAAGTTAATAACTCGCAATATGATTTTGCTCTTGATTTTAAGTAACCTCCGTTATTGGTGATTCACTCACATATTTAATTGGACAGACCACCAGAATTGCTGCTCGGAGCCACTAAATATGGTCCGGCTGTAGACATGTGGTCTGTCGGTTGTATCTTTGCTGAGCTTCTGCATGGAAAACCAATCTTTCCTGGGAAGGATGAGGTAGCTGATGTTTTTGTTGGTTAAGTGTACTAAAAATCGTTCAAATTTTGAACACGTAAGTTTTGTTTTAGTCTGAATGTTAAGATGTGCTTTGATTTAATGATATTGTGGCCTTACAGAAAAAAGCAAGTTCGAACCTAAATGGAATAAGTAGAATATCGAATTTTAACAAAAATGTGTAGCCACAACTTTATTTCTTTTCTGATTTCGGACTAATGCTATTAAATGACATGCTACTGCTACTCTTTTTGATAACTGTGTAACTCCAGATACGGATCATATTTTATCCCTCACGCCTTCGGTTTACAAATGTGCTTTGCATACCAGCCTGTTGATATGTATACTTTGATGGATCTGTAAATGATTTATGTCGGTTATCATTGAAAAAAGATGCATCCTTTAACATGTTGCCTCTTTTGTATTTGTTTCATCTTCTATTACTTAAATGTAAACATGGGGATGATGTCTGAGAAGTGAATTAGTGATTAGTAGCAAGTTATTTAATATATAAGAATATTGGCACATACTACCACTTTAATGCAACAAATGTATTCAGTTGTTCTCCCATTATTATATGATTGGTGGATAACTGGTCGATGAGTTGATTTTAGCAGAAGTTTTCCGAAAAATCACTGAAGGGTGAAAAAGTGGTGGTATGCTGCACTGTTCTTTTGTGATGATCTTCTCAGTATACTAGACCAAATTGATTCATGTGCTTTATAAATTATTCACGTCCATTTCTTAGATAATTGGCCAGCTTTCTCTGGGTTCCATGCCAAAGTACTGAAATTGATATTGAGCACTGGCGATGTAGACATATTATGTATGAATTTTTTGTATTCCTTTTCTAGTGTTGGAAGCTTTGTAGGGCAACCGTAATGAATTTAAAAAGTGTGAACATGCCACAATTTCCTTGTACATCAGAGCCATTTGGATCCTGTTCTCTTCTGTTGTCTTCTTATAAAATGAAAAAATTGTTTTCAGCCAGAGCAATTGAACAAAATCTTCGAATTATGTGGGTCTCCTGATGAAAACAATTGGCCTGGAGTATCAAAGATTCCCTGGTATAACAATTTCAAACCAACAAGACCACTGAGAAGACGTCTCAGGGAGGTTTTCAGACAGTAAGTTACCTGTGTGTGTGTGTCTTGAGATGCGCTCGTGTCTAGAAAGTAAATGATTTGGTTACTAGAATATTGTTTCTCATTCTGTCTATATTCTATTATGACAGCTTTGATCACCATGCTCTTGAGTTACTTGAGAGGATGCTGACTCTTGATCCATCCCAGGTATCAATATCCAACTCTCTAACATGATTTGCTAAGATCAAGTTAATCATGCAGGAGACTGTTACTTTCCATTCAGGGTATTCATTTAGAAAAACTTTGATTTTTTTGTAAATTATGAGGACATAATGTTGAAGATAAATAAAATGCTCTCATATTAATAAACATACTAGTTACGAGGGCAGAAAATCTCATTGCTGTTTGCTGAAGGAAAATTTCAGCGTGTTTGTGCTATTTATCTATTGTGTGTATCTAATGGTCTGCATATGAAATAATACCTCAGTGCTGGAATCCTTTTCAACGCAAAACCAAATTTGTCAAGCTAGGCAGATGCTCCTAAATATTTACTTGTAAATAAGATTATACCAACATTCTATTTACGGATAGATGAGAGAGATTAACTTCATATTACAGATATGACAAAAAGGAAGTACTAGAAAAGAGATTACCGGCTTTATCTGCTTTCAGATATAGGTGTACTGATCATATAATGCTATCATAGCCTAGAGCTCTCCTGCTCTTTGCTCTAGTTTTCTGCTTGGTCTATGTTATTGACCTCCATCTTTAGCATAAGCTTATTGTGTGATGCAGAGAATATCAGCCAAGGATGCCCTTGATGCTGAGTACTTCTGGACTGACCCATTACCTTGTGATCCTAAGAGGTACAATTCCTGTTCAATTTTATGTTATTACACCTATTTGTTGGTGCCTCCTATTGGCTTGCTGATCTAAATGATGTCCTTGAATCAGTTTGCCAAAATATGAGTCCTCTCACGAGTTCCAAACCAAGAAAAAGCGCCAGCAGCAGCGGCAACATGAAGAGACAGCCAAACGCCAGAAATTGCAGCAGCATGCTCGACTTCCACCGCATCAACAGTCGGGGCAAGGACATCCACAGATGCGTCCAGGACCAAATCCACCTGCGCATGGATCACAAAACCAGGTGGTTGGAGGCCCTAGCCATCATTATGGTAAGCCACGAGGACCTTCAGGTGGGCCTGGTAGATATCCCCAGGGTGGAAACCCCTCGGCAGGATACAACCATCCAAACCGTGGCCAAGGCGGCGGAGGTTATGGCAGTGGTCCATATCCCCCACAAGGACGAGGTGCGCCATATGGTTCAAGTAACATGCCTGGGCCTGGTCCAAGGGGGGGTGGAGGTGGTAATTATGGAGCTGGTGGCCCAAATTTCCCTCATGGTGGCCAATATGGGGCTTCTGGTGCTGGCCGTGGCTCAAACATGATGTCTGGGAACCGCAATCAACAATACAATTGGCAGCAATAAGATGCCGGTGGTGTCATAATAGTTAAGCCGCTAGAAGAGTATTATTTTCAGAAGGCAGTTTCCAAGTTTGTGAACTTAGTATGTATTGTATAAATAAAATTATTTTAAGAAAAAAAGATGACAAGATTGAACTGTCACTTTCCCTGTGTTGTTTCCACTATTTATTTACTTGTTAAGTGTAAATGTACCTATTGGTTAAAAGGCTACAAGGTATTTATCACATAGAACTACTATCTTATAATGGGACAGTTTGTTACTTTATATAATGGATCATGGATCAAGAGCAGCTCTTGATTTTTTTTTCTCCTTTCGCCAACCTGAACTACAACTTGGATTTTATTTTCTGCTTTAAGTGTATCATCATGCAGCACTAAGAATTTTGGAATAAACCTCTAAAACCACAGAAGTTGAAACTCAGAAAATAAGAAAGAACGTAACACTTGATGTATTGTATTGTTGGAAACAGAAAAAGGATTTGAATGTATCATGTCAATCTTACTTTGATCCATTCTTTCAGTAAATATGCTGGCAAAAATGAATCTAATACAAATGGGTTCATAAAATCATATTTTCAGATAGCACAAAATCAACAAATACAAGTGTCAGAAGCCAAACGCGTTCATTTCTATCCCTCTTTACTCATGAGAATAACCTAAAAAGAACTGGCACTACCCCCTTTTCTCTACACAACCGAGCATCGGCCTGGTTGAGCCGAGCCTGGAAGGGATGATGCTTGCACTGTAATATCCTCCAATACACATTTCAGTTCAGCTTTTGCCCTTTTCACAGATTGTTCAGTAGGTCCTTCAATGTACAAATACAGCTTTCTTTCCCCTGGCCCCAGAATCTCCCCAGGTGGCAAATATTGCCCCCTAGTTGTGATGGCGCTCCAGTCCATTCAGAAATCGGACCCAGAGTTTCCTTATGCGTCACCTTCCACCGAGCATTTTGGGGAAAATCATTTATCTCCAATTCAGCTTCATAATGTTCAGCCATAGCATCAGCTTGAATCTTTGCAAGGTTATGCTGCAGGTTCATGGCAGCGGTGATTGCTGCAGCCCTGGCAGCCCCATCGCTTGGGCCAGTGGTCAATCCAACACCTGGAGTAACTGGTAATCCAGCATTAGGAAGAAGCTGAGCAGCTGGGGCAGTTGGTGCTGGAGAACTTGCTATAGAGGCAGCAGCAAGGGCAGCTTGCTGGGAGATGTCAATTCCTGCTTTTCTAACTCCTGCATCTTCGTCTTCTGAATCAGATTTATCTTCCTCAAAGCCATACTCTTTTGCTTGTGCTTTCTTGGCAGCTCTCCTCACTTCATCTTCCTCTTCATTGAATTTAAACCCACTACCACCATAACCAGTTCCATGGGCTTGTTCGAGGCCCTGATTTACCTTCGCCATGAACCCATCCGCAAGAGCTTTCAGGTCCTCAGGAACAACTTGCTCAGACAGTTCCAAGGCTTTCACAAGATCAGGTGCATATCTAGAATCTTCCTCAGAGATTAATGCGATCACACAGCCTTTCCTACCTGCTCGACCAGTCCAGCCAACACGATGAACATAATCCTCATAATGGTTAGGGACATCAAAGTTGAGCACCAGTTCGAGCTCTTTCACATCTAAACCCCTAGCAGCAACACTTGTTGCAACTAACAAGTTACACACGTTACTCTTGAAATCGGAAATGGTGGACTCACGGTCAGTCTGATCCTTGGCTCCATGAAGTGTGAGGCAAGGATAACCAAGCTTGATTAAGTCCTTGAATACGGCATCACATTTCTCCTGTGTATGGACAAATATCAAAATCTTTCCCTTTTCATACCATTCTCCAAGTATTTCTAGTAGTCGAAGTAACCTTTCACTTTCAGGTCTCACTTCAACTAACTGGGTTATGTCTTTGTTTACAACACTTTGTCCACCTAACTGTATTTCAACAGGTTTGTTCAAAACTTTGCGAGCCAATATCTCTACCTGACGAGGGAAAGTAGCTGAAAAGAGAATGGTTTGACGGTCTGGACGGGTATTCTGAACAATTCTGGTGATTTGAGGTTCAAAACCCATGTCAAACATGCGATCAGCTTCATCCATGACCAAGTAAGTGACCCTGCGCAGATTTGTAATTTTTCCACCACTAGTACAAAGTATATCAATCATCCTCCCTGGAGTGCAAACAACAATTTCAGCACCTCGTTTCAGTTCACTGATCTGTTGGGCAACACCGAAACCTCCATATACAGGCACACAGCTTAGACCCAATACCTTAGCAAACTTTTAATGTCACTATGTATTTGCTGGACAAGCTCTCTAGTCGGTGCCATTATGAGTCCAATAGGACCATCTCCTGGCATCAGTGGAGGTTGGTCCTTGATATGCCTCAGCATTGGCAATACGAAGGCCAAAGTTTTGCCAGAGCCTGTCTTTGCAACACCAATGCAATCTCTACCACTCATGATCACTGGCAGCGCCTGAACTTGAATAGGCATGGGTTTATCAAAATTCAGTTTCTTTATTGCCTCCAATATTTTAGTTGATAGTCCAGTCTGATGCCATGTTTTCACTGGCTTGGGCACATCCTTCCCATGTATCTTCAACTCCAATTGTTTCCTGTAAGAAGATACGTCCTCAAACGACATTCTAGCAATTTCCTTCACTTCAATGTAGAAATTCTTCCGAAATGGAGGATAATCAATTTTTGAATGGTCAACAATTGAAAGCTTCTCTGCTTTTGTCTTCTTAACCCTTTTCATGAATTCTTCATCATCTTCATCCTCCACAGTCTTCACCATTCTCGATACCCTCATAATCTGATTCAGAGTCCTCATCAGAAATAATTCTGCCAATAGATTTATTCCTGCCTTTCTTAGGCTTTTCTCCCTCAGCATTACCATTTTTCGCCTTCATACGTGAATTCCTATCATCAAGAGATTGAAGGACAGCACTATTAAGCTTTTCAACTTCAGGAAATACCATAGAATTCATGAAAGCATCCAAGGGATCAATTTCTTCATCCCCAACACCACCATCAGCTGCATTTTGTGAAGCAGATAAAGGAGGGCCATTCTCAGAATCAACAGCCATATCATCTCTACTCCCATCTGCAGACTTGCCATCTCCATCAATATTCATGTCAGTATCTAGCTTTCCATTAGAAGCAGCTTCTTCATCATCAGATTCCCCTTCAAGTGTCAGGGTTTTACCAGATTTGGGTTCTTCCTGGCTGGCTGCAACTCCAAGTTTTCCCTTCTCAGATTCTTCCGTTTTTCTCCTTAGCTCTTGCCACTCCTGAACTCTCCTCCTTCGCTTTTCCATCTCCTCATCTAATTTTCTCTGTTCTTCGGCAAGATCTTCTTCACGGGTCTTCTCTCTCGTATTGGGCAAGTCTTCTACAAATCTTCTGTGAGGGTTATCTTTAGTGTCATCTCTGTGCTTGTCACTTTTGCTAGCTCTTTCACGGTCTGTTTTTCTATAATCTTCATCTCTCTTCCTCCTCTTTCTGTCATTGTCTTTATCATCATGGTTATCACTACTATAATCCCTATCTACTTCACGAAGCTTCTCTTTTTCTCGAATCCTATCCCCTCCTCTGTCCCTCTCCTTATCCCTATCCTTCTCTTCCTTCTCTCTCCCTCTCCTATCCCCATCTCTTTCTCGCTCCCTTTCTCTTTCTCTGTCCTTCTCCCTTGCCCTCTCCCTCTCCTTTTCTTCCTTGTCCGTACCAACTTCTCTGTCTTCCCTATCTCTCCCTTTGTCTTTGTCTTTTTCGTAATCTCGGCTTCGGTTCCTCTCCCTTTCCCTGTCTTTATGTCTATCTTTTTGTCTCTCTCTGTCCTTTTCCCTTGATTTTTTATCAGTAACTTTCTCCCTTTCAGAATGACCCCTCTCCCTATCCCTCTTATCAGAAGATGTGTGGTGGTGGTCCCTGTCCTTGTGCCCAGCTCCATTCCGCTCTTTGTCACGATCTCGATCCTCTCGTTCTCTTTCTCTTTCACGGTGACTTCTATTTGACTCCTTTTTTGCCAAATCCACCTTCCTTGACTTGTATTTTTCATCTTCCATTTATGCAGGACCAAGTGGCATCCCCGCAACAGCAATCTCACACACTCTAGCTTCTCAGCAAACTACAAGGGAAAAAAAGGTAAGATGTTCAACAAGGTATAAGAAAGCACTACTTAAACTCAGAATGATGTGGGATAAACCCCTTGGTTATTTAGTTTTATAGTCTTCTTATAATTTAGACTCCAACCATAATTGTAATTTCCATATTGGCTACTTTGGAGGATAAGAATCTAGGCTTACTCTATATACCTTAAGAGTTATTAAATCAATTTTGAATCTTTTACATTAATATGAGATAGCTTTCTGCTTTCTGTTGCTGTTTAAGAAACTAGGGTTAGCCAAATTGGCTCCAACACTGGGGTTTACTAATTCCTATTGGTTTTTCCTCAAAAACCCCATAGCTTCCATCCCTATGCTCCTTCCTATACATCCGTTGTCATTCCGCAAAAGCTTGAAGCATAGATCCCATCTCCAGCAAAAAGAAGGAAATAGCTAAGTTCCAGGGCTCGTGTTGAACAGGAGAAAACATAGAACTACAACTAAAGCAATCTTATACCTGGTCCGAAGTCTAGGCCGAGTCCGAGTTGACTCCATAACAGTGACTGCCTAACGGCTGTAACCCCTTATGTACGGAATGACCAACTCGTAGGTGATTCAACTAAAAATCAATAAAGATAGCAATTTAGGCAGAAAAGCTGATGATTGTTGATAAGAAGGAAGACATATTCGACGCGATTTTTATTTTCAGTTCAGCACTGCACTCAAAATTGTATAGAAGTTTTGCTTGTGTTCTTGTTTCTAATAAGCCAGAAACTTTTGGTGTTGTGAGGCCTAAATGCCTTGTGTCATTTAGTATAAGCAATTAAGTATAGCTTGTTTTAAGCCGTGAGTTTCCAGGTACATTTTCTTGATTTTGCTTATCGTTAGCTTTTTACACACATTATGATATTCTGTAACTTGTATTCACATATGGCTATGAAGCACAGATGTTTCTTTCAAGTAGATTGCTTCATGTATTGCAGAGCTTAAAAAGTTGTTGCCCATGGCCCCTACAAATTATGAGTAAGTTTATAAACAAGTCACTAAACTTTGATCTGTTCTTTGTAGTAAACATTTGAGAAAAGAAGCAAGATTAGAAGCTCATAGTTATAAATCAAGAAGATTAATGGTACATGGACCATTTCCCCTCCCTATCAATCCCACTCCACTCTTCACAGAGAAAAAAAGGAAGAAGAGAGAGGGAGATCACACATAGCCACCATTGACACGAACAATCTGGCCATTAGTCCACTCCCCAGTATCACCAGCCAAGAACCCAACTACCGATGCAATGTCCTCCGTTTTCTCTAGCCTATCCAGAGGGCTTTCGTTTATCGCCCTTTGGATTAGGGCTGTAAATGGAGCAGATTTTATCCGTACCCACGAGGATCTGTACCCGTTTTTAGCGGGTAAGATTTAAATTAAATTTTATACCCAAAGACCCGTATCTGTATCCGTACCCGTATTTATACTGCTATATGGGTCTGGACAGATATGGAATAAAATAATATATATTATATATATTATATTAAATGGAAAGTATTAAAGGTGTATAGGGAGGTTTGGCCAAGTGGTTAAAGAGGTGAAGTTAAAAATTTATTGGCTTGGCAATGCAGTTCAAATCCTATTGTTTCCAATCTTTTTTTTTTTTTCTCCTTTTCTTTTTCTTTTCAGTCTTTTTTTTTTTTTTCTTTTCAGTCCTTTTCTCTTCTTTCTCTTTTCAGTCTTTTTCTCTTTTTTTTCTTTTCAGTCCTAAATAGAGTCTCTTTATTTGATGGATTTGGCCCAACTAACCTCTTTCAAATTCTTTATTTATTTATTTATTTTCAACTTTATTTCAAATGTCATTTCACAAATAATTTATTTTTACTAAATATAAAAATATATTCTTTCATCCCGTGGAAAAGCAATTTATGATAGTAATATTTTTGCCTTATTTTTTATTTCATAGAAATGCTGAAAATATGGATCATGACAAAAAGGACAATCTTTTTCTTTATTTTTCTTTTTCGTTCTCTATCTTATATGCTACTATTTGACTTATCTATTAGACGACACCGTATTATTACATAAACTCTTTGCTCAGAGGCTGTCTAAGAATTTGGATTACAGACTGAAATTAATATAGTTAAAGGGGTCTATATCCCTATTCATTTATGTATATGTTAAATGATTGTATTTATTGAAAGAAATGTTGAGGAGATTATGTTAATCATGTTAAAATTTTTATTCTAGGATTATATATTATTTTATATATTTTTGTTTAACAGGGAAAAAAATAGAAAAATATCATACGGGTATACCCATACCCTACCCTGGACCCTGGAGGGTCAGGTCTGGGTCTAAAATTTTATACCCCTGGAGGGTATAGGTCCGGGTCTGGGTCCAAGTTTAACTATAAGGGTACGGGTCTATGTCTGGGGGCAGTTTGCAGTTATTCTGGTTCCTTTAAGTTCTTTAGCCAGTATCTTCACCATCGCCTCCACTGCTGCCTTTGAAGCCGTGTAGGCTCTTTTGCCCGTCTTTAGTGAGGCCACCAGTGACGTTGTTAGGCATATGATTCTTCCTCATCCTCCTTGCTTGATTCTGTTGGCGGCCTCTTTGCAGCAGAGGAACGCTCCTCGAGTGTTGACTCAGTCTTCGATACAGGTGTTGGAAACAGTGGGATATTTAGAATCAACTATGCCGGCCGAATTCACCATGATATTGACAGCGAAATTGAAGGCAGATTCAGTAACATCGAAGAGTGATTTGACTTTCTCTGGTTCGGAAACGTTGGCTTTTACGGCGATGGCCCTGGGAGAGGCTTCCGCGGCGACGGCGTCGCTCTTGTTGATTTCGGCGGCAACGAGTTCGGCCTGAGATGAATTGGAGGCATAAATGATAACGAGTTTGGCACCAAGAGAGGCCAAATGGAGAGCTATAGTTCTACCAATTCCACGGGAGGCACCGGTGACAATTGCCACCCGGTCTTGGAGGGGAAGGCTTGGAGCTGAGACAAAGATTATGCTTCCTTCTTCCAGCGCCATGAATGAACCTGTTAAGAAATGAAATTTAGGTGGAGGAGAGTAGATAATTAACGCCGAATGTTGTTTCGTTTCAATAATGCTTGTCTTATCATGTCTTTTTTCCCGGATAAGTAATTGTATTGATCTACCGAAACAAAATTATACTAAGAAACAAGTCTTCAACATTCATGGTAATATCTAATCTTCTCCAGCTATTTTCAAAACTAATTTTCACATTACCACCCTATCGAAAATAATCTCTTTACCAAAAACCAGAAGGGATCGATAAACCAAATCGGAAATCTATATGTATAGTGCGAAAAAATTCATTATTTACCCTCTTCTTTCACTCTCTAGACACTTTCTCTCTACTCTAAAACTGTAATCTTTAACATTGAACTTGTATTTTAGATAGATATGGATCATTCTGAAGATTTTGTAGAAGAAAATATCGAATTTCAGGTAAGAAAAGTCGAATTTATTTTTTTTTCGGCACTGAGGCTCCAATCGCCCAGACCGACGAACTGAAGTGAACCGGATCGCTCATTCAGGCGACCCTTTCTCAAGATCTTTCGTCCAGATGGGCGACCCGCTTCGATTCATTTTGCCTGTCTGGGTGAATTTGGGTGAAGTTTTTTTTTTCATTTTATTTTTTTTTTTTGTATTAGTATATGAAATTTTTGTTTATTACACTGTTTTTACAATTTTATTTTTAATATGAAATGTGTTCATATTTTAATTGTTTCGTACTATATCGTATCAGAACGACGTAGATCCAAATACATTTGAAGAATTTTTGGAACCGCAAGAATATGTGGTTCACGGACATTTATTTGCAACCGATCGAATCTTTAATTCGAAAGTAGAGTTGGTGAATTGGGCAAAAGAAACAGCTATGAAAGTGAACATGTATTTGATTGTCACTCGGAATTTGAGTTCAAGAATATCCGACCGCCGACCGTACGTTTTATTAGGTTGCGAGCGTGGAGGTGCAAATAAACCGAGAACGAAGCCCAGAGTTGACGATGAAGAAGAAGAAGTTCAAGTAAAAAGGCAGGGTCCTTACGAGACTAAAAAGTGTGGTTGTCTCTTCAAATTAAAAGGCAAGCAAATGTCCATGTGTGAAAATTGGCAATTATTCTTACATGATGGGAGGCACAACTATGCAATATGTTTATATAATCACGGTCACGCTCAGGCTGCAAAACTGACGGAGGAGCAGCTGATACAGACTGAGCAATTTAGGAAAAGTCATGTGCCACCACGTAATATCTGACGGTTTTTCCGAGAACAAAATGTGTGTTGTGCCGTCAGGTATGTCGTATTACTTTTAATGCCTCCTGGTTATAATTTAAATTTGAATTTGGAGGTTTAATAATATGATTTTCATGATTTTTGTAGTACCCAAAAAATATACAATGTCATTGCAAAGATTAAGAAAGATAGGATGCGGGGGCAAAACACGATTGAAGAAGTTCTTTGCCTAAGTGCTCAACGGGGTTACATAAACTTTTATAGGAACTACGAGGACAACAACGTACTTAGTGACATTGTTGTTGCTCACCCGACATTAATTCAAATTATGAGAACATGGCCATATGTACTTATAATAGGTACAACGTATAAAACGAACAAGTAAGTTGTCTCTATTTTTCATATTGAGTGTAGATTTTGGTGTTATTTGCAAATTGATTATTTAAATGACATTAATGTTATTAATAGGATTATGTCTTGATTGTCTAAATATGTTATAGATCCTCTGTATTTTTTAAAAAGGTACAATATGCCATTGTTGGAAGTCATAGGGATGATTCCGAATGGTAAGAATTTCACCATGGCCACTGCTTTTATGTAGAATGAGCAGGCAACAACTTATAGATGAGTTCTTCAACAGATTAAGCATTTATACTTTTCAAATGCTATGTCAACAGAGAATGAATAAGATGTTAATGCCCATGAGCCCGAAGGTAATTATTACAGACAGGGAAAGCGGTTCAATGCCTGTGATCGACGAGGTGTTTAGTATAGCATACCATATGCTATGTAGAAGGCACATTGATCATAACGTATTGGCCAAATTAGCGGAGTTGATAAAAGATGAAGAGGCGGCATCACAATCTATAAATGGCTCATGGAAGAAATTGTTGAATGAAATTGATGAGCAAGAAAACTTAAGGAAATTGGAGGTTCTGAAGACGAAGTGGCAGAACATGCCGAACTTCTTACATTATTTGTTCACCACTTGGTTGACTCCCCTCCCTCATAAATTCGTGAGATGTTGGACAAAGAGAGTAATGCATTTTGGTATGGAGACCACCAACCGTGCTGAAAGTGAACATTCAGTCTTCAAGCTGTGGCTTTCAACATGTCATGGTGATTTGGACACTGTATTCCTCAATATTGACTCACTCATTCAAAGTCACATAGCTAACATTAGGGGCTCATTGGAGAATTCTAGGACTAAAGAAAAATTTAATGCGAAGAGTAATATGATATTGAGGAATATAAGTAATAAAATCAGTCACTTAGCTTTGAAGGAGATATGGGTTGAGATTGCGAGAGCTGCAACGATAATTGAGGATCCAAAAAAATAAGTGCGGCCACTATATGAGGACATCACACGACCTTCCCTGTTCTTGCAAGTTGATTACACGATTCGACCACATGCTCCCTATCAAGTTGGTTGATATTGAGGCTTTTTGGAGGACACTAGAAATTGGCGGTTTTCATACTCCATCGCAAGAGAAGGACATGGATATGGATTCTGAAATGTATTCTCTCACCGACCTCTTGCATAAGATAAGTACAGGACCCATATCCAAAGTTAGAAAGATGCATCGTCTAGTGAAAGGGGTTTTAAATCCAGTTTTGCCCGAAGATCCGGGTATGCCATTGACATCCCCTCCTGAGGTATGCATCGCAAAAGGGCGAAAAAAGACAAACTCAACAAAAAGAGACAAGTCATATTGGGAGTACATGTCAATTGCTCATAGAAAGAAACAAAAATTATGAGGTTCTGGTTCTAGTTCTGGCTCTAGATCAGGGTCGGGTTCGGGTACTGGTTCGAGTTCCCGTAGGAGAGGGAGACCGCCACAAGCTCCTAGGAGAGGGGTAGGGTTAGAGGGCGTAGCCGTGGACGAAGTAGTTTATCTTCTATTATAGATACCACTCCATGTTCCATATTCCCTTATACCGACGCTTTCCCTACTTTCATTTATCTTTTCATTGAGAATTAGAAGAACGTGATTAGTGATGAAAATTGTGGTTATCTGGTTGTGGCAGATTTTTGTTCGGTGATGAACATCAATGGCCGGAAGTGCGTAGATGAATGCTTTTTTAGTTGGAGCATATGATGAATATGTATATTTCATTACTCCGATCGTTGGAACATGTTTATGAGTTCATACATAGGACACAGTGTCAAAATGGACCTGCGCCTTTAGAGCATTGGTTGGAAACACCTGATTCGCTTTACGTCATAGCAAATGTATTCAATCTGTGCGTGATATTAATTGCACGGCTTGGTTCTATGACTGTGTTGCCTTTGTATTCTTATTTGGATTATCCAGGAGGTATATTGGTTATTAGTCTCTTGACAGAATAACAACATTTTATTCAAGTAAGTGTATAAAATCAGTCAAAGTATGTTCTACATTATTTTGTATGTTATATTCTTTGGCTCATAGGGTTTAATTATGTAACATATTTTACTTTATTTTATACAGCTACAAATGCATGACAGACACCTGATACCCCCATTACACGTGCAATAGATTCATCACCATAGTGATCGAGTCAGCAGGTGGGTAGATGCCTATTATGGCAGGATTGCAAATTAGAACGCCAAGGTTGCTAGAAATTCCAATTAAGAAATATAAATCCTTTATGTATGCTAATAAATCTGTTATAGATTCATATTTGTAGTAAAATCGGTCATTTTTTTATTTGTGCTCCGATTTGTATAGCAGGAAGTTACCCAACAGATGCTATATGTAATCTGTTAAAAAAGCAGAATTATATGATATGAAAACCAGACGTCCGATTTTCTGATTTGTATATCGGTCTTCCGGTTTGGACTTTCGAATATCTCGGTTCTCATTTACACAGCATTTGTAATGTATTTTTATGTCCCAAGTAAAACAGATTGTCCAATTTTAAAAACCGGATGTCCGATTTTTATATCAGTCGTCCGACTTGGACATCCGAATATCTCGGTTCTCATTCCCACAATATTTGTCATGTATTTTCTTGTCACAAGTAAAACCGATCTTCCGAATCTTAAAATCGGTCGTCAATTTTCAAAACCGGTAGGCCGATTTTAAAACCGGACGATCTGAATTTTCCTTTTGTTCCCAGATTTTTCCTTAGTTATTGCTTTGTTGCCAGATTTTTCCTTAGTTAATGCATTATATTCTCTCTATAACAATTGCAAATATACTAAAAAGCCTATAGAAACTAAACCCTCAACCTAATAAAAATGTTAAACTATAAACAAACATAAGTACAAGCAGTCAAGTACCAAAACTCAACAATTCAACGGTGAGGCTGATTATACTTCTTGAGAATGTCGGATATCCGTCAAATCTTCGTATCTGAATCAATATCGTCAGCATCCACATCACGAGATATCATATCCACAAGAACCTGCAAGGAAACAGGAGTTGCAGTCGGCAATTGAAAGCCGCGTGGGAGCCTTTCAGGATTTTGTATCCTTGGATGAACGCGGGGGAGAAACCATGGTATGTAATCGTCCATGCACCAAGAGGGTGGTACAGCAGGGATATTGGTCCATGTCTCTGTCAGTAGATGAGAAGGTGATTCCAGCCACAAAGCCTTGATAAACGCATTCTTGACCATGTATTGCATGTTATTTGCTGGCCTACAGTGTTCTAGAGGGCGAATAGGATGTGCTGGAATGTATTGAACCTACCCAAATTGTCTTACAACCCTATCGGGCATATACGGCTCAACACAGTCGAAGTACGCAAGCATCCCATGCTATGTAGAAACCCAAATATCAGTTATCTCCTCTGAACTGTACGGAGTCCACCTGACCTCGTAAGCGGTCATCAAGTCGAAACGAATGCAGATGCCAATTAATTTGTGCTCCATTTTATGTCCAAACATTGCAAACCTCTGGATATACAGCTTATACAACTTCGCTCCTGGTCTCAATACTAGGGCAAACATAGGAAAATACAAGTATATCCAAGCCTAAACAAAAATATATAAAAAAAACTTCAAAGAACATTCATATGATTTTTACTAAAATAAATATTCATAACTGTAAACACTAAATAAACAAATGTAGATTATAGGGATATTACCTCAAGCAGTGACCAGCAACCAAACAACTCCTTTGCATCAACCCGCGAAGCCTGCCCTAAGTTCCGATACAAGTACGCCAATATTGCAGCACCCCATGCAAATTCATCCACAGAACCAACATTCTTCAGGAGCAGCCACAGCTTCCCAGGGACATTATTACCACTCTTATCGATGAAGAGTGAACTGCCAAGTAAATACTGGACGTAACAAGCGGCACTAAGCTCCGTAGAAAGTCGACTACTAGAGGATTCTGCAACTTGTGCCAAGTCCTGACCATTTATACTAACACTGGAGTCGGCAATACATAGGTCACTCTGAATAATTGCAATCAACTGCTCCTGAGAATGATGATGATTGACAACGTTACCGTAAGCAGGTACACCCAGAATCAACTCCACATCATGCAAGGTAGCTGTCATCTCCCCCCAAGGCATGTGGAAACTGTTGGTGTCTGGCTGCCACCTCTCACAAAAGCAGATAATAAGGATGAGTTCGGATGCTGGAACATGCAAGACCTCAAATGTGATAATCCCGTCTCCTGGGCCAACTCTGCAACTGCAAGATCACTTGGGGTCCAACCGGTCAGAGACACGAAGCGGGAGCGCGTCTTCAATATACTCCTCTCCTGCATTAAAATAAATAAATAAATAAACATCAAATAGATCCATGAATACTAAAAATAGTTCCGCAGAAATAAAATATTAAAGAAATATTCAAATTACCTGTCCACACCATATACTACCGGCAATATACCCACAATATGAAGGGATAAGGACTGGATCCAGTGGACCTCCATCAGCTGGACCTATCTGCTCCCAACCGTCATTCTTTGCTTTCTTCCTCTGCGTAGGATTTGTAAGAGGACGCGACTTCTCGGGTATTATTTGTTGAGACCCAGCAATCTTACTCATAACTGATATAAAACTGTCAGTCAACTCTTTCCCCTTCCCTGTAGCAGACCTACCACTGGATGATGATGCATGGGCCACAGGAACAGGCTCGTCCTCATCACCGTGACTGTCACTATCCTAATAATCATCTCCACCATCATCCTCGGCCTGATCCTCATCGTCCTCACTGCCATGAATGCGGAGAGAACCAACTATGTCAGGCTCCTCAGACGGGTCCTATCACCATCCCCTGATGTACCGGAATCCCTACCCAATCTAGTATCAAATGAAGGATTGCCACAATCAGTGGCTCCATAGTCAGCATTGCTGTAGGATGAGTCCACCGGAACTCCTGAAACAAACTGCTCGAAGTACTGGGCACCTAACTGCAACCATGGACTACTAACCATATTTAATGGCACCTGAGTTTTAGAAAGATACAGTGGCCGATCTTGACCAGATATACGGAGAGACAGAGAAGGGACATGTGCATATGGATCCTATGATATACGTGGTGGTTGACAAGATCCATAAGGGTCAGGTATAGGCGTGTACGGACAGTGTGATGTGTAGGAGGACGGGTCCTAAACGGTATAGGGGGTGGCTATGTGGAAGATTCAGGTGCACCAGTGTGATAATATATATTGGGTCCAAATGGCACAGGAGCCGATGGTATGTCTAAAATACTCTGGCATCTCCTCACACCATGGGATGATGCAGTGACTACACGATCTTCAACCCGACCGGTTCTGTCTATCACAAAACATAATTCATCATTATCCCTACGTGCTCCAGGTCGAACCATTTAAACAAATTACCAAACATTTTCATCAATCACATTATTTCATATTTGTCTAATTCATGTCTTATATTATTTAAATCTTTTTACACGGTACAAGTAATGTTTGTCTTTATCTTTTTATTATTTAGTTAAAAGCCTTGCATTAAGCTTAATATCGTAGAGTTTTATTTATCCTCTTTAAGCACTTCTTACTTTTCTACTAACTAATGTCAACACCAAACATATAAAATCATTCAAAATATAACATGAAAATACTAACAAATATCCATTTAAAGTCATATTATTCATATAAACCGTACATAAATTCTAAAAAAACAAAATTAAACATCATGTCAAATAAACATACACCCTAAGTTATGTAAACTTTAAACTAAATAACATAATATAAACAAAAAACATAAATGTAATCATAATTTTAAAATAATAACATAATCATTAATTATAATAGCATAATCATAAATAAATTTAAAAAATAATTAAATAAAAAAATCACCCCCATCACCCAACAATTGGCAATCAACAACGACCCCCATTGCCGGAACGAGCAGTCGAACAACAACTAACATCGCCACACCGAGCGTTAGAGCTATAAAACGCATCGATGGACCGAGCGATTTGGACAGGGTCTAATCGCTAGTTCGGGCGATTCGAGTCATTTCGGGCAGTTTTTCAAGCATAAAGAAACAATCATTTTTTTTTTCAATCCAACGAATATTTTCAAATTTTAAACTGTTAAAATGTAAATAAATGAGTATAGATCAAAGTACTAACCTTTTTTTCAAATTACAACAGTCGGATCTTCCTAAATCTAAAGTTAAAAGTTGAGATTTTAGAGAGAGATTAGAGGATTTGTTAAAGTTGGAGAAATGTTATATTCAAAAATGAAAATTTTTAATTTTTTCGTGCTATACATATAGATTCCCGAATTGGGTTTATTACCCTTCAAAACAGAAATCCAAAAGATTTCGAACTATTAATTGTCTTATCATCATCTACATCTATTATATTTATATGCATAGATTACATTAAAATACATTATTAGTGTTTTTTCACTTTAGTACTCTGACGTTATCCTATTAACAATCTAGTATCTTTAAGTAACGGTCAACTATATTGGTGTTAACTTCTTTATTGAAAGAAAAAGTTATATTGCCCTATCTATAATTAAATATTCAAGAACCATTTAAAATAATGAGTTAGTTTCATTAAAGTATTATAATGTTTGTGATTATTTTTATTTTAATAGTTTAATATTCTTTTTCTATTAATTGATGCTTTATATATATACACATTAGTTTTTAATTTTTTCAAAATAAAATTGTACTAAATTAATCTAAGATCGAGTTTTCTCAAATATAATTTTTATATTTTCCTTTGAAAAAACTCAAAAGAAATAAAAAAATTAAGAATTTTCAATTTCAAAAATATTCTTGTTATGTTCCAACTTAGATTAACTAAACT
Organism: Catharanthus roseus; assembly: GCA_028651295.1. NCBI lineage: Eukaryota > Viridiplantae > Streptophyta > Magnoliopsida > Gentianales > Apocynaceae > Catharanthus > Catharanthus roseus. Next base: position 1,891,827 of record JAPQWS010000001.1, on the reverse strand, counting down.
TTAGGGGATTAATAAAATCAACTCGGAAATATAAAAGTTCAACGAGAAAAAATTCAAAATTTTCATTTTCACCAAAAAAAATTCTCTCTCTACCTCCTATTATCTCTATTTTTTCTCTAACTCCAATTCATTCAATCTCAGATCTACACAATTTTGAACCATTGAAAATTAAAAAAAAGGTTAGTACATCGATCTATACTCATTTATTTACAATCTTATAAGTTTATAATTCAAAAAAATGTACCAGATTGAAAAAAAAAAACTGTTGGATGAAATTTTGTTGAAATTCCTTGAATAATTTCGCCAGGTTGGGTAAAATTCAACAGGGAATTTCGTCAACCTGGGTGTTTCTTTTTTTTTTTTTTTAATTTATGTTAGTTATTTTTAAATTTTTGTAGTTTTGTTTATGTTATTTAAGTTTGTGTTTATAAATATTTAAAATTTTGTTTATTTATGTATGTTATTTAGTTTTTTGTTTATAATGTTTATGTATGTTTGTTTGTTTATATTATTTAGTTTTTTTGTTATAATACATGCAACCTATGTTAGTTGTTTAACTTGTTTAGTTGATAATTATTTATTTAATTTAATTATAATTATGTTTACATGAATTATTGAGTTTAACTGTTCTTCAATTATTTTCTTTTATTCACGTGTTATAATTATTCATGTTTATATTTTAATATTATTTATATGTTTAGGTTAATTAAGTTTAGGGATTAAGAAAAAAATGGTCATAGTAATCACAAATATTATCATTAGATAGAAATATCTGAATACATTATGTAGTAAATAATAAATTGATATAATAATAGACATTTAATACAAAAGTATGAAGTAATTAATTTTAAAAGATTAATGCATAATTTTTAAATAATAATTTAAATAATTTAAATAATGATATTTAAATAATAATGTGAATAATAATAATTTAATAATGATTTAAATAATAATAATTAATAATACATAAAGAATAATAATAATTTAAAGGACTCAACCCTTTTAAAATATTAATTTAAATAATAATTATACTATTCACATAATAACTATTTTTATTAATAATAATGTATTAATAAAAAATATTAAAATTATAAATGCCCGTATATATAATTTAAGGGAAATAATAAAATAGTATAAATTAAATAATTAAGATCTATAATTTAAATAATAGAAAAGTATAAAGAGTGAAGTTAAATAATACGATATTAAAAATTTGTATATATAATAGTAAAAGATAGATATAAAACATGAAGTAATATATATGAATTAAGCAAATAAATACATAGTTATTTATGATCATTTAGAAATTTGTTTAGATAGTTCGGGACAGAACACGTAGGGGACATGATGATCTAGGTCCTATGGTAAACATGACCTGTCAAGTTCAGGGTGGTCGTACAATCACTGCCTCATCTCGTGGTGTGAGGGGTCTCCATAATACCTTTGACATACTTAGTACTTTTGTCCCACTTGGACCTGGGATATATTATGACCTTGGTGCACCGAGGTCTTCTACCCAGCCATCTTCTATACCGACTAGGACTTGTCCTCTTCTTCCATCCATACACTCCGATACCTTATCAGTTATATATACCCTATCTTCATCTTCTCAGCCACTACCTACATCTTATCACCGTATGCACTGGGTTCTTTTGTTGAGCCTCATACGTTCCGCCAGAATCCTGTTTTGTTCAAAACTAACACCATTAAATTTTGTTAAGGCTACCGGGGTGCAGTTGGTCCTGGCGAATTCATCATATAGCACAATGGAGTATATAGCCACTGATTATGGTATTCTATCATATTCACCTCGATTAGGGAGGGATACTGGGGATCTAAGTCTTGAGACTAATCATACTTTTCAGACAGACATGGTCCAATATGAGGGGCATGGCAAGATAGGAGATATCCATTTCGGGGGATGGGATGTTGAAGTTTGGGGAGAGGATGATGATGTTGAGGTAGACGTGGACACGTCTAAGGTTGAGAGTGATAGTGACAAGGACGAGCTGATTATGTGGCCCCTACGTCATCATCCGGAAGTAGGCCAGGATCAAGGAAAGGTAAAGAGTTAACCGAAAATTTGAGGCATATGATGAGTAAGATCATGGGGTCTCCACAAAAAAAGACCCAATAAGGCCATTCCTCTGACGCATTCACAGAAGAAAAAGGTGAAGCATACATCTTGGCAGCAGACAAGACCAACTGAGGGAGGTCCACAGGATCCAGAGGTTATTCTTTTATACAATGGACATGTCACTGCTTCTATATGGCATGGACAAGTAAATTTTACATTTATTAATATTTGGTTTCACAATTATTTTTAATCTTATTATTTAATTTATTTTGAATTGTTTTTAATATGCAGGAGCAGGGTATATTAAAGTTACGGTCGCACTTTGTTTCACTTACACGTTGGACACCTAGTATATGAGAGGTAAGGGAGTTGGCAGAGGATACATGACTCGTACATTTGCAGTGTTGCATATTCCAGCACTCGTATTTAGCATTATTACCTGCCGTTGTTAAGAGGTGGCAACTAGACACCAACACATTTCTCCATGCCCTTCGGAGAGCTGACCATTACTTTATATGATGTGGAGGTGATACTTGGGATACTTGGTTATGGTAGTGTTGTGGATGTTCAGTATTCCCGTGAGCAACTAGTCAGGATTGTTTAGAACGACTTGGGCATCACTTAGACTAGTGATAGTATAAATGCCCAGGATATACTGATTTTTCAACTAATAACATGATGTGTATAGTAAAGAACACTTCTATAGAGGGCTTGTGGTTAGAGGCATGATCACATTTATTTATGGAGTCTTGGACTAGTGTACATGCCATATATCAGAGTCGATGCACACATGACTACATGTCATGGTTTATCCGTCACACTCATCCTAGGATACAAAATCCTGACAGACTACCACATGACATACAGTACCCGACACCTAGTAGGCCATCAGTTGTTGTTGTCCTCGACATGATAGCTTCTTACGTAGATTCTAATACACGTGACCTAGTGTTGGAAACCATAGGCAAAAACAAAACAAAATAAAACAACGGAATTCCACCAACAGGATCTGCACACACTAGAAAAACCGATTGGATAGAAATTATCTCAATGTTTTGATTGTTCGATGTAGAGGTGCTGCAGTTTATGCTTCACCCTCTACTGGTATCCACGCGACGAATCCTCTGCAAGCAATTAGGATGCTCTGTGTTCTGAAAACTGTTTAGAACTAATCCTGCCTATTTGGTAATTTTTCGTATTTCGGAGAGAGGAGGTTAGATACTATATCACCGTTCTAGGGTTTAGGGTTTTGTTTTTCTTTAATCAGATAAAGGACGGCTGCCAAGAAAAGGTTAGCATAACCTTTTATAGCTGTCAATATCAAAACCCTAACTGTCATCTAATCTATTCCTATAATCATCCAACGGTTGGATGAGTAATATTAAGTAATTAATTTCATTTATTCGATTAAATAAAATTAATTACTGATTAACTTACCAGAAAATACAATATGGAATCTGATTCCCCTTTTGTATACGTTCAACGAATCTGGACACAATCTAGATTAATTGAATGTGGACATTATGCTCACAAGATCGTCTATGCGTGTGACCCTGTAGGTTCACTTAACATTGGCAGTGAATGAAAAAATGTCCTAGACATTTGTTCACAAAACATAAGCGGCCTCTAGCAAGACATTATGCTTACCTAAGTTAAGTAAATGCAATAATAACCTAGCATCAAATTTAATATTTAGTCCTTTTGTCACACGATATCCTAATTAAGTATAAGGCATGGACAAAGTCATCCTTATAAAACTTAATTAACCATTTACTTGATCACCAGGCAGACTGTTCTAACAAATAATATAAATAACACCTTATTAATACTTATTTGAGCATGGTCATGCATATTTTCCAGTCTTCCTTATTAAGGGGCCCATGGATATCTCTCTCTAAAAAGAGACGGACAAATCCCCTTCACTATCTCCAATATTCAAGCCATGGCAAGAAAATAAGCCAACCAATAGTCATAATAATCACCTAATTAAAGTGATGTTTGACTATGTCAAAACATATTTTCTTCCCATGCAAGAAACATTAGAAACATCAGGTCAAAGGACACCAAATATAAAACTGAGAAGAAATACTTATAATTTAAACCCATACAATATTTCTTCTTCACTTTGGGTCATGTCTAATACAATATTCTCAATATTTATTTATGAATTGATTTTATATCTCATATTCATGATCAGTAAAACTTGACCATCAATCAACTTCACACTAGTTTACAAGATGTAATAAACTAGGGACAAATAAGAATAGTATTTTATTAGCTATAAGGGTTTTACTATCAAGTCACATACTTGATGACCAAGAGCATAAAATACAATTCAGAAATACATGCTTCATAAATCATAAATGTGAGTCAATTGGTCTTAGGGCATATACTAACACCTAGATGGGATATGCAGACAAATCGGTCGTATCATGGAGGAGTTTGATCTTCGTAGTGATTTGAATTTCATATTTATGTCTTTATGTTGTATTAGTATATCTATGTATTTTTATTATGTATTTTCATTTGACTTATTACTATGTTATTTAGTTTTTTATGTATTCGTGGCATTATGTATTTGCATTCGGACTTATTACCATGCTATTTAGTTTTTTACGTATTCGTAGTATTATAATTAAAGTCATGGTGTTTCTAAGATTATATCTCTATGTTAATATTTTCATAAAATATTATAATTACAGTCAAGTAATATGAAGATAATTTAAAATAAAATTAGAGGAAGGAAATAACTTAAATTACTTAATAATCACTAAATGTTAATGGTTACATGATCTTGTGGTTGTCGTGGATATGCTCTAGCATATCTTTCCTACCAATCTACAATCCTATCTACGAAAGGATCAATCCAGTGATTGATATGATTATTATAGTGATAAGGTCACTACACCTGCACGTGTATAGGTGGCATTAGGAAGTCATGTCGCACGTGCAGCTTTAAAACACCATACATACATAATTATTTTATATGAAAAAATGAAATTTATAATTTAAAATAAAAAATACATATGAAAATAATGTGTCATTCAACCTAATAAAGTAATGAAAATCTGCCAAGTGACCAATAACAATCATATTGTCAGTCCGATCCATCTGCGAGTATAAACGCAAAACAGCTGTGGAATCTCTCCTTGCAATTAAGACCACACACAAATTGAATGTATTGGCAATGGCATAAAGAGAATGAGGTGTATCTAACCAATGTGATAAAGGCGCTGGTCCTATCCGTCACTTACATTTTTTCAATAAGTGTAATACTACTCCACGGAACCAGAGAGCGTGACATACAGATTTAGATTATTTTTCAACTCAACAGACATTCACCTACGGACCTCAGGCTATTGATTTTCATCTACATACACTAAGTAGGGTACAACCCTATGTCCATAATTTCTATCTCCCTCTACGTTTCTCCGGTGTTAATGAAATGATGAACGAAACATGGGAACGCATCGGGGTAAGGAAACAAAAAATGCCCGGCAGAGGGATCTATAACCAAACTAGGTGATGAGAAAGAACTACGTCCCATACTATGCCCTCTACCTCTACATCTTGGAGCTCGTACCGTTCTAATTCTCCCACGGGATCTCGAACTAGACCCTGATCCAGATCCACTTGACTTCTTCAACTTTTGATGTGCAATCTGTACGTTCTCCCAATAAGACTTGTTCTTCTTCGTAGAGTCTATCTTGCGTCAGTCTTACATAACTGTTACATCAGGGGCAGACATCAACAGAATACTAGGATTTGAGGGCAAAACTGGACATATAACCCCTCTTGCAAGACAACTCATCTCTCTTACTTTGGATATGGGTCATGTACTGATATGATCTAAAAGAAACACAAGATCATGCATCTTAGCATCCATGTCCATCTCTTGAAATGATGGATGGGTCTCTTGTATTTCTAGTGCCGCCCAAAAAACTGTAAATATCAAACAAATTAATAGGCATGAGACATTCGTATTGTGTAATCAACTCGCATGAACATGAGAGTCCGTGTGATAACCTCAAACAGTGTCCGCACTTATTCTTTGGATCATCAATGATCTCTAGAGCTCTCTTTAACTCATCCCAAATTTTCTTCAATATCACATGACTAACTTGCTGATATTTTTTAATATTAGATTACTCCTGGCATTATATTTTCTTTAAGCCTGGAATACTCGCATTAACATGAGAGTCTATGTGATGACCTCAAATAGTGTCCACACTTATTCTTTGGATCATCAATGATCTCTTGAGCTCTCTTTAACTCATCCAAAATTTTTTTCAATGCCACATGACTGACTTACTGATATTTTTTAATATTGGATTATTCCTGGCATTATATTTTTCTTTAAGCCTGGAATACTCCAATGACTTCTTAATCTCGAAAATTTGACCTTCAATCATGGAATCAATATTAAGGAATACTGTGTCCAAATCACCATGGCATGTTGAAATCCACTGCTTCAAAACTGATTGTTCACTCTCAACACAGTTGGTGTTCTTTACCCCAAAATGCAATACTTTGCCTATCCGAACTTATGAGTAAGAGGAGTCAACCAAGTATCAAACAAGTAATGCAAGAAATTTGGCCATCTTCAAATTTTCCAATAGTTTAGAGTACTCCACCTCATTGTTTTCATTAATTAAATTTTGCCACATGTCATTTATGAACCATAATGCCACATCTTCATTTTTAATCATCTCAATTAATTTTGCCAATACATTTTGATCAATGTGCCTTCTACATAGCATGTGGTATGATTTATTGAATACCTCCCTGATCACAGGCATCAAGCCATTCTCCCTATCCATCATAATCGCTACTGGTTCTTGTGGATTAGTATCTTGCTCATTCCCTTTTGGCACTGCTGATGTAAAATATAAGTACCTTAATCTGTTCAAGCACACATGATACTTCGTAGCTTGCTTATTCTTCATTAATGCAGTTACTATAGTGAAGTTCTTACTAGTAGGAGTCATCCCGATAGCCTCCAACCACGGCACATTGTACCCAAGTAATAAAATACAAATTTAATACTCAAAAACTAAATATCATAAATTTTGTAACGTCCTACCCTGTAAGCACCTAGCATCTTGTTAAAATTACGGACGTTATGAAAATGGAGTTTGGATCTATATTGGTGGGATATAGTGTTTTTTACACTTAGTGGTATTTTGGAGATACTTAGGAATAAGAATAAAATTTTATTATATTAAGGTTTTATTATTAAGGTTTATAAATGCTTTTAGTGGAATTTTTTTTTTTTTTTTAATACCTAGTGTGTTTATTTTAGAAATTTAAGTACTTAACATTTTCATAAAAAAAATATTTAAAAAAAAACCTTAAGCACTAAGAAAATTACCGCCGCCTATATTAACCACCCATCACCCCCTCACCATTTTCTTTTTTTTTTCTTTTCCTCCTCCAAACTGCTATCATCATGTATATATATGTCATGAGTCTTTTTGTTTTTCCTTAGTATTTCGGCACCTATATATATACTTATTAGGAGACCTTTTTTCTTTCCCTTAAGCTAGTGGGCAGCCATTTGAGGTTAGTGGGTTTTATTTATTTATTTATTTATTTATTTTTTTTTGTTATTATTTGCTTGTTAGTTAAGTTATATATATATAGAGAAAGAGAGAGAGTATAGGCTTATTTCTTTTTAGGATTTAAATATTTCAAATGGGTTTTAGTATATAATTAATTATGATTTTTTGAGAGATGATTTTTTTTAGGTTATAGGATTTTCGATCTCTTTAAAGAAATATTATAAGTACATATATATATATATATATATATCTTAAGCCATTTCGTTGGATCTTTATATTTAGGGAATAAGGTTATTTGGTTGGTACCTAAATATTAAGTATTTTCCTATTACTATATTTGTAGGATCTTATCACCAGATCTGCATGCAGGTGAGTCCACAAATTCCATTTTATTATGTTATTTCAAATATTACGAGACGTATAAATATGTTTTTCCGAACCATCACAAAATGTTGTTATTTTTGGAACGATATCACTCAACATGGTTTTGGAGATGTTCTCCACAATGTTACGTGTTCCCTAGAAAAATGCATAGGAGCGATGCTTCATATAGGTGTTTCTTTAAAACACACTATTACTGTGGTGAAAAAATTTTTTGTTGTACGCAGGTTTTTCTGAAAATGTTTATATATTGGAAAATGTTTTAGCTTGAAAAGTTACATGTTTGACATGCATGAATATAGATCTGGCATTGGCATAATTGTGAAATTTGCATGAGCATGTGATGACTGGCGGATGAGGATTATTGGGTGCCTGAAATGTTTATGACTTGAATCTGTTACGACGGCCGGGAAAATGGTCCTTCGATTTGTAAATACATAAAAAAACCTCATTCGGACCACGGTTAAAGTTTGGTGAAAATTAAGTGAACGGACGCGTTAGTGGATTGCACTGTACGTGGCTAGTCCCTCGTACTAGGGCCTCTTCCTATGACGTGGATGGGTTTTTGACTCTGAGGGTGGATCCACTTGAAGAGGGGCGTAGTACTTTGAGGGTGTGGCCCAATCGGTATTTACGTGGACATCGCATTATGCTCTACGGTAGGACGGTTGCCTAATGGAGAGTCAGGAGGGGCTCGAAACTGATGTTGGCCCTAGGGCAGACCTGGTAGGTGCCCCAGGAGTCTGTAGCATGTTTTGACCAGTGATATGGGAGTGCGGTTGTTTGTAATCGAGCGCTAGTATAATGTTTGGCTGGTATTAACTACGAGATGCCGGAACTTAGTTCCGATGACCTCGTTATGTTATGGGATTCGGACTTTATCCGTGGAGCCCTACTGTTGCATTACATGTTCTTTTGAATTCGGGTGTAGAAGCTGCACTGATGTGTCTTAATTCACTCAGACTTCCCAACTGCGCTCGAAACCCTCATGTAGGTTCAAGCTTCAGTTTTGTTAAAATAATAAAAGAAAATGTTTTCTTGTAACATTACATGAACTGTTTTGTGAAACTGCATCATCATTATTTTAAAGAAATCACTACAGCGCACACACACGTCGACTCACTTAGCGTTCGCCCTCACGTTTTTCCATATCATATTTTCTTCTCAGATTAATTCAGGATGGTCAGGGATACAATAAACTGTTGAAGGTTTAGGTGTAGAGTTTTGATTCGAGTCTCTCCGGAAAGACATGTGTTTCTATTTTGCTCTCTTGTACTCGAGTCGTTTGTAAAGTATTTCTATCTTTGTATGGAATTATCATAAGGTAAAAAGTTTTTTTATGAACTCTATATATTGAGCGCCCTTTTAGTGTTCAGATTACTTAGTTTTCCGTTGCATATTGTATATATACTTCTAAGTGTTGCCCAGGAGGTTATGCTCTTATTTTTTTTTTTACTTATAGTTTAGTGCCGAGAGGCATGCAAATACCCTACTCAGCCGCAGTTGATCTAGTGGTAGGGTTGGGGGTATCACAGGTGGTATCAGAGCTCTAGGTTCGATTTGTGGTTAGAGTTATTAGATCCTAGACGAGTACTAGGGCCAACTGCATAGTTTTATTTTGCTCAAAAAGTTTCCTTTTCTTTTTTGTTTCGCTCATCGTGTTATTAATCTTGTGGGAGCACTGCTCCTTTGTATATGATGCCATATCTTTGGTTATAACCACAATGAGAGGACATCTAGATATGTTAAGCTTTTGAATTGATGATGGTTCATGTGACAGAGGACTAAGATTATTTGAGTCATCAAAAGAGGTTACTTGTTCTGAGACTTGTAGCTCGATTAAGGGATTTCATGGGACATAAGGTATTAGGGGAAAACTCTGATGACTTGCAGTGTATCAACTACACAAAAAGTGAGTGTGAAGTTCTTATTAGGTACAAGATGTAATCCATATCGATTTCTGCCATCCCTACTTCAGTGACACCAAAGAACTTCATGCACCTTATAAAGTCAACATTTTTATTGCTGTTGTCACAACAGAAAAAGCTCGTTGGTTGTTGGTTTTGTATTCGATATATATTAAGTATTTTTTCACACTGCCATCGGTGAATGTAAAGATGGAGGTGAGCTAATGATGGATTCAGCTCGATAAGGAGAACAATAAGTGATGACGAGGATGGGTAAACTAGAATCCAAGTTTCTTAAGATTTGAAATATTGTTATATCTTGTGAATGAGAGATTGGTAGTCTAATATAAGAGCGGGGAACAATTGATATAATTTTTGAGATCTTTTCGTGTGTTTGCTATGAATTATATCCAGAGTACTTTTGATAAGCTCAGTGTTAGACCATATTCTTTAAGAAGAAGATATACCTAAACTGGGCTAGTGTTCTTGCATTCTTTAGTTTACCCTGTACATATATGTTAAGTATAAATCTAGTTTTGTTAAGTGTGATTACTTAATGTCTCTATATAACCTGGAAGAGATTGGGATCGTGTTGATCGCAAATTATGTTATGTATGGTACATCAATGGCAGATTTTGTATACATGCTCTACCCTGTGCACCAACGACTATTTTTATTAATAGAGAGGATGTTCCACTCTTTATTTGATATACAGTTCTAGCGTGCGGTGTTTTGTATGTAAGTTTTAACCTATAAGTTAAGGTTTAGGTATTTAACATAGGGTAGATGCTTTTAGAAAGGACGGTGGAAGTGCAAGGGGACAATAATTGTTTCAATCAATTTGAGGGATTGGGTGTGATAGTAAGAATGGATTGGCTGATTGGACATGTGAATATGTGCATTATGGGTGGAATTTAGTTAAGTCTAGTCAGTCAGTGTTTCTAATTTTTTTGAGTTAGGATATCTAACGTACTTGTGTAACTAGTCTGGCGAGAAGTCGATTCAATGATAAGGGAATTGCTAGATATCTTTAAAAAAAACTGGTGACCGCATCTCCAGAATGGGAAGTCGAGCCTACGATAGAATCAAAAATAAAGAATAAGCAGATATTTCAAATCATGTATTAGATGGACTGCTCGTAGACACCGAAGCAGAAGTAGTTAAAGGTATGATTCAAATATGTTCTCAACCAGCAAGAATACTTATTGATCTTGGAGCTACGTATTCCTTTCTGAGTTTGCGTTTCATAAAACATATTCTTGTACCTTCTGTTCTCATGTGTTATCAGTTGATAGTTAGCACTCCTATAGAATGAGTAAGATAGCTGAGGCAAAGTACCCAGATTGTGACATCTATGTCGAGAATGTGATTCTATCTGGTGACTTGATTGCCTTTCCTTTTGAGGGTTATGGCGTGATACTTGGGATGGACGATTGTCTAAACATTATGCTCAAGTAGATTGTCGACGGAAGTTGGTTAAGTTTAGCCGACCGAGTATGTCAATCCTTGTATTCTAAGGGAAGCGAACAAAATGGGAGAATCTATTTTTGACTGGCATGGAAGCCAGGAAGTTGTTATGGAAAGGATGTCAAGGGTACCTAGTATATTTACTCAACAAGCCTAAGGAAGAAGTAAAATTAGAGACAGTACCCGTGGTAAAGGAGTTTATAGATGTTTTTCCCAAGGAGTTAATGACGTTTCCACCAGATCGAGACGTGGAGTTCAGTATAGAGTTGGTACCCGGTGCTAAACCAATATCTCGAACTCCCATAGCGGATGGTACAAGAAGAGTTGAGAGAGTTGAAACAACAACTACAAAATTGTTGCAACAAGAATATATCCATCCAAGTACATCTCCTTGGAGTGCATTAGGTTTGCTTGTAAAGAAGAAATATGGGGCCTTAGGCCTATGTGTGTAGACTACAGAAAACTAAATAGTATGACAATTAAAAACAAAATCCACTTAAAGGCATTTATAAACCTTAATAATAAAATTTTAATATAATAAAATTTTATTCTTATTCCTAAGTATCCCAAAATATCACTAAGTTTCAAAAACACTATATCCCATCAATATAGATCCAAACTCTATTTTCATAACGTTCGTAATTTTAAAGTCATGCTAGGTGCTTACATGGTAGGGCGTTACAAATTTAAGTTTAATTCTATACTAATTTATTAAACTTAAACTAAAGTAATAAATATGAACTAATTCATTTAGATATTATTTAAATAATAACAATTTATAAAATGGTTTTATATATGAACTCAACTAAATAATATATAGAAAGGAAAATCAATTAACATAATAACATATGTTTAAACCATAAAAAATAAAAATTAAACATAAATTTAAATTTTATTTTTTATTTATAAATAATATATGAATTTAAGTACATACTAAAATATTAAAATTAAACTAAAGCAAGGAACCACTAAAACTTAACTAATTCAATTTAAATATGCATTAAACAATCACAATTATTATTAAATAATATTAACATCTAAAACATTAATTAATTATATGAATTTATAAAAAAATGCGAACTTTAATAAGTATATACTAAGATATTAAAATCACCCTAATATAAAATACTAATAAAATTAATTAATTCAATATAAATATTTGTTAATTCATGATAAATATTAATTAAACGATCACGGTTACCTTTAAAATAATATTCACATATAATATTCATATCTACACATAACAAAATATCTTAATAAAACTTACTTGTTTGTTTATATGTCGTATTCATTATCAGTACATATGTCCACGTCTTCATCATTTGAATCGATAGCGAGTGTGCAACAACAATATCACTAAGCACGTTGCTCCCGTCACAGTTTCTGAAAAAGACCGTATAACTTCGTTTAGCACTTAAATAAAGTACTTCCTCTACTATGTTGAGCCCCACATCCTTTTTTTCTTCATCTTCGCAAGGACATTGTATATAGTTTGGGTACTACATAAATCATATAAATTATATTATTATATAAACACAATTTTAAAATATTATAATAACCAACACAATAGTAATGTGACATACCTCACAACACAATTTCGATTTTGTTCTCGAAAAAATCGCAACATATTACGAGGTGCCATATAACTCTTCCTGAATTGGTCAGTCAATTTTAGTTGCTCCTCCATCAGTCTTGCAGCATAAGCATGATCGTGATAAGACACCTATTACACAGTTGTGCCTCCCATTGTGTACAAGTAATTGCCACTTTTCCCTCGTGGCTATTTGCTCACTTTTTAATTTAAAGGGGTAACCACACTTTTTAGTTCCATAAGGATCCCGCCTTTTTATGAGAAGTTCTTCTTCTTCTTCTTCATCAACTTTAGGCTTCGTTCTCATTTTATTTACACCTCTATGCTTGCAACCAAATAACATAAGGTCGACGGTCAGTAGTTCTTGATGACAAATATCGAGTGATATCCAAATATGTATTCATTTTCATTGTCGTTTCTCTTGCGCATTCTACCAATTCTATTTTCGAATTAAATAACCTATATGTTGCAAATAAATGCTCGTGATCCACGTATTGTTCCGGTTCTAGAAAATTTTTAAATGTGTTCGGATCTACATCAATCTCACCTAGATGGGTGAAATTCTCTAAGGAATTTCGCCAACCTGAGCGAAATTATTCAAATAATTTCACTAGATTGAGCGCCCATCTGGGCGAAACTCATATCAATTTCAAAAAATCAAATTTTTGATTTTTTTTACCTCAAAATCAATATTTTCTTGCAAAAAATCTTCAAAATCATTCATATACGTCTTCAATTTATGTTGAAAATGAAAAATTTAAGAAATATTTGAGTTGGAGTTAGAGTGAAGGTAGAGAGAATAGGTGATAGAAAGAGAAATTTTGTGGTGAAAATGAAATTTTTAAAATTTTTCGTGCTGAATTTTGTAGATTCCAGAGTTGGTTTTATTGAACCTCAACTTTTAAATCAAGTTTATAAAAAATATATAATCAATTATTTAAATTTTAATATAGCCTTAACTTTTTACATTTTAACTTTAATTAATTATTAGTCTCAAATAATTTTTTAGATTAGAAAAACTGAAATTGAAAATTAAAGAGAAGTTTAATTTGGAGAAGAAATTTCATATTTTTCAAATTAAAAATTTTAAAAAACGTAATTGTAATTTTAATTAAATTTTTGTTCGATTTGATTTTTCTCAATTTTATAAAGATTAATGGATACACATAACATTTTTAGTAAAATTTTCTTTTATAAGCATAATGAGCATTTTTATTAAAAATATTAATTTCTTCCATTTCAATAATCTAATCTTTACAGACAAAAGGGATATTTTGGTCATAGAAACAAATTTTTGTAATGTAATATGTTAGAATGTACTAAAATTGTTAAAGGATACTAAAATGAAAAAAAAAACATCAAACATGAATCTATTTTAATATATTTAACCCTATTTATATTTATAGAGATATATGGTAGGAAATTAAGAATCTCAATTATAATTTGTAAATCAGACACGATACACTCTTATTCAATTTAAACTTCCAACGTAACCATAAATTTAAATTTCTAATCAATCTCAAGAATTCTAGTTCAACATAACTATAAATTTAACTCTTGTATTATGCAGGTTGTTGTTACTTTTTATAAGGTTTATTTCTATATGTATAAGGTTCATATTCTGCCCATAATAAGGTTGTACTTAATATTAATCTCCACCAATAATGTGGTAACTCTTGTATTAGAAAAACGTAACCGTAAATTTAGATAAATATATCACTCGTGACACATCTTCATGCTTCCTTATATTCTTGCACTCTACAGTGAATATTTTACTATCTTTCATAATATTATTCCCTTCATTTTTTTACTTTCACATTGTGGGAATTTTTATATTATTTTTACTTGTCACATTGTGATTCTAAGACAATATTTAATTAACTTTTTCTTATTATACCCTTTTATTAATAACAATTTCAACATCTTTTTATTCGTCAACATGGAAACTAGTAGAAATAATAATAATAAAGAGAGAGAAATTTTTGAAAGGCATTCAAATCACAGTATGATGTATAAAATGTAAGAAGTCAAAAAAAGGATGGAATATTAAACTAGCTAAATAATTGTACATTGCACACGTGATATACATTAATGATAGATATCCAGAAAAAAGATGATAGAGAAAATAAAATTTCAATCAAGTAAAAGAATTAGCAAATGGAATCAAATGTTTAACCCATTCATATACACTAAATAAATAAAGAATATCAAAAAAAATAAGAAAAAGAATGTGACAATTTTTTTTTTCTAAGAAGAATAAGCAATTTTAATATAATATATAAAAAATTGCTTTTCCTGATTAGATCTCTATATATTTTTTTTTAAGAACCCCGGTTGCATCTCTATTTCTTCCCTCGTATGCTCCATTACCAAAAGATTCAGTAAGGGTTCTTTTAAGAGGTCGATAAACCTAACTCAGGAATCTATATGTATAGCGCGAAAAAATTTATTATTTTCTCTCCTCTTTCTCTCTCTACACATTTTCTCTCTTACTTCTCTCTACTCTCTCTCTACTCTAAAACGGTAATCTTTAACATTGAATTTGTATTGGAGATAGATATGGATCATTCTAAAGACTTTATAGAAGAAAATATCGATTTTAATGTAAGAAAAATTGAATTTATTTTTTTCGGCACTAAAGCTTCATTCGCTCGGACCAGCGATCTGGAGGGGAGCAGATCACTCATTCAGGC
Organism: Catharanthus roseus; assembly: GCA_028651295.1. Taxonomy (NCBI): domain Eukaryota; kingdom Viridiplantae; phylum Streptophyta; class Magnoliopsida; order Gentianales; family Apocynaceae; genus Catharanthus; species Catharanthus roseus. The sequence goes on along the minus strand of JAPQWS010000001.1, from coordinate 1,876,150 downwards.
AATCTGTTCTTAGGAACATTCGCCCAAATGCGTGACCTGCTTCTTTTCAAATCGCCTGTCTGAGCAAATTTGGGTAAAAAACTTTTTATGTTAAAAAAAGAATAAAAAAGAATTCTATTCGCCCATTCTGGTAGTCAAAACCGCTCCCAATCGCTGGATCGGGAGATCGCGGGTATACGGAATCGCTGGACTGGGAGATCCGACTCTACTCCAATCTCTGGACGGAAAGATCCGACTCTACTCTGATCTCTGGAACGGGAGATTCGACTCTGCTCCAATCTCTAGTTCGGGAAATTCGAAAGGGTTTCGGGCAAATTTTTAAGCATCCAAAAATAGTCATTTTTTTTTCAATCCAACAGATATTTTCTAATTTTCAATCGATAAAAATGAAAATAAATGAGTATGGATCGAAGTACTAACCTTTTTTTCAAATTACAATGGGCGGATCTTACTAAATCTAAAGTTGAAATTTGTGGTTTTAGAGAGAGTTTAGAAGGTTTTACATTCAAAAATGAAATTTTTTGAATTTTTTCGTGCTATACATATAGATTCTCGAGTTAAGTTTATTAATCCTCTTTTTTTAATAGTTTGATTACCATAAATTTCTTAATGAAAAAATAAGAATTTCTATATATACAACGTCGTAATAGATATTTAACAATGTCTATGTTCTATAATTGACATTTTAATTTTATCAAGACCGAAAATAGTTGTTGTACAGATTTAGTGATCCAACAACTCTATTTACTATCACAAATTTCCCTATTTATTATTATAGATCCGAATGAAGTAAAGTAGAAAATAAACCTAGTCTATTACATCTGTTTCTTCTTCATCTCTGGAATAGAAAAATGGCGTCGGAACAAGCTCAAAAGACCGAAGGAAATGGACAGTCAAAAGAAGGTACTCCAAGATTCAGACGGCCGAATCGGACGAAAAGGGCAAGATTCGAACGACCGAATAGGATAGTGAAGAGGAAGAGCCCCTCAGAAAATCGGACAGGCCTCACACGAAGGGGTCTCTCTCTCTCTCTCTCTCTCTCTCTCTCTCTCTCTCTCTCTCTCTCTCTCGGTTCTCTACTTCCGAATTATACCTTACAGAACAGTTATACAGAAGTCGACGAGGTTCCGGCGAACAAGCTGCAAGGTGAAGCAAGAAGTCCCAAGTCGGCCAGCCGACTTCGGTTATTAGAGAGAAGAGAAAGAACAAAGGAGGTTGCACAAAATTAGGGCAGCCAAATGGAGAAAGAGAGATTATATAGCCACCAAATCACTTGGGGTGGGTCGGTTTGAACCGACCCGCTCAGCATCTTAGGCCAAGGAACTAAAACCCAGTCTACTTTAGTGAGGCTCGATCCAAACGTCATTATAGGGAACATTTGGGCTGAAGAATAGAAATAAAAAAATGTGAGAAAAATGGGCCAAAAATGGCCTTCAGTAATAATATCTAGCACATATATATGCTTAAATTCTTGATGAGAATCTCTTAACCTAAACTAAAAAGATATTAATCATGCAACATAGAGAGTAAACGTTGTAAGTAATGCTTATGCAAACTAAAATAATTTACAAAAATTCAAATTTTACATCAAGAGAATGTAAAAGATTGATTTATTCAGTCTCCTTACCACGTAATCGGAAAATTTTGTGCCTTAATTTTGAAAAGATTCTTACCCCTCTCCCCCCCTTCTCTCTCCTTTCCCCTATGCCCGAATGGGCGTAGCTTAGTTGGTTCTGGAGCTGCAGAGTTTGTACCAAGGACCAAGGTTCAAATCTTGGCAGCGACAGTTTTGAAATTTCAACTTCTCCAATGTAGGGGTAGTCCCTTGTGCATACCAGTGTCCGCTCTCCAGTTTGCAGAGCCGCTGAATCACCATAATTTATATTCTCCACCTGAGCGTCCGGCAGTCTAATGAAGACCTTATAAATGAAAAATTTTACCCTTTTAATACCAAGAATGCTATAGACTAAAGATCCAGAAAAGAACAAGAAATTTGCTATAGCCTAAAGATTCAATATTTATAAATAGTTAAAGAACCAAAAAAAAAAAAGATCAAAGGAAGGAGTATGAGTAATTGTAATTGCCTCACAAAGTAGGCCTTTTCTCACAAAGATCTAGGTTATCTTATTTGGTTTTTTTGTAGGCCACTATCACAGCTGTGTTAGGTTTTTTTAACTTCAAAATTAGAATTCTTTGCTTCATGTTGATCTTTTCCTTCTTTTTGTTATTAATTTCATAATGTTTTTATAAAATGCGGTTTCTAGGAAAGTGTACGGTCCATGTTGTTTTTGTTATGTGGCTTAGACAAGTTTGTAAAATTTTTTTAAGAATTACTCTAACATTTCTAATTTAATATACTTTATTAATAAAATTTATCAATTTTAAGAAGGAAAATATATTATAAAGAAATGTTATAGGAGATGTCACGGATAATTTTGGACGATGATAATGTATCTTCTATTACTGTCTCTTTCTTAATTCAAACTCTTTCCTTCCCCACCTTTCCATTATTTTAGAGGTTCGGATCGTCTGTGACATCCTCAGTAACATCCTATATAACACTTTATGTAATATTCGTATTTTATTAATTAAATTTAGCAAATAAAAAATAAACCTAATTAATCTATAAGGAAGGAAAATATTATAAAAAGAAATGTTATAGGAAATGTTACAGACGATCCTAAGTGTTATTTCAGGCCAGAATGGTGGTTGACTAGTATCATTTTCTCACCCTAGATTTGGATGTTGGCTTTCTGAGGTTGACATCAATACTCAACAAGTTTATCTTCTGCCTTTCCCTCTTTCCTGTCATTATAGGATGGAAAACATCACAATTCAAATCCTCCACATCAACAGATGACACAACAGCTGTTTTTTTACAATTCTCTATCAAAAAATAATTGCACACAATCAATTGTAGACCGCAACTGAAAAATTAACAAATAATGAGAAAGATTGACATGCTGGTAGTAGAGAAAATTTGATCGCACAGATCGCGACAGGCAGAGAACGTGGAAGAAGGGGAAGAAAAAGATCAAATTCCTTTACAAACAAAAAAACGCGTCACTAGAAAAAAAAAAGAGCAATTTTAATTAGAATTAAATTATAAAATCTACTCAAAACTACGTAGTTCCACTAATTAGATACACAAAGCTATGTGTGCCTTGGTCCATAGTATAATTTGTCCAAAGTTAGCAATTGCACATATCTTTCCATCCATTAAGGAAATTGATCAAAAATGTGTACAACTAATCGAATCTCTAAAATATCTAAATTAGTAAATTAGGAGATTATTAGTCATATTAATTAATGCAACAAATATGTGTGGGCCACACAAGAGTCCCTAAAATTTAGGGTAGCTTCCTATATTCTCCCACTTGGCCCACACATAATAAGTCAAATAATGGATGAGTGATATAGAAGTATGGCCATAATGTTTTGTCACTCGAAATGATTCTTGATCATAGAGCCCTAGACGAAAATATACCAATACATGAATCATCGAGGACATACTTTAAAGAAACATTTCCTTCCATGTATTACAATATATAATATATCATAGTTAAGTGCCAAAATTTTATGAATGAACTTAGTATAAGTGCCGTTTAGGGTCCTACTTTATGGATCTAATATAGATCACAATTTTGTTCATGAACTTTATATGCACAATCATATGATATTTGAATATCTAAACATACATTATCAATATATATGTATATTCACGTGCTAGTAAGTTATTATAAAGTTGAATAATGATATAACAGAACATCTGGCAAAACAAATATGGTTTAGTAGCAATATACTGTTGACTTGGATGGTTTAGATGAAACAAAAAAATAAGAAAACTAGTGTTGGTTTCCATTGTCTGTTGGTTGTTGCTCTGTAGTGTCTGAAGATGATGTCATTGCCAACGAAGGATCTGAAGTTCCATTTTGAAGCTTAACAAGAAGAAAACAGATTTGTTCATCTACTCGAGCTGACCAAACTTGTATTATATTTCTTTCAACAAGCCAATTTCTATTAAAAATACCATTCCAACTCTTCCCAGTTAATACATTTATTATGCTTTCTTTCCCTCTTTTCTTCTTCATTATCCATCTTCTTAATGATAATTTCCCTCTTTTCAATGAAGGCTCAATTATATCTACCTCTATACTTTCCACATTCTTCTTCCCGTTCTCCTTCTTATATGTTCCCAACAACTTTATCTCTTCTTCTCTTAGAAATTTATTCATTATTTTACTTTCTGGCATGAACAATCTATTCTCCCCTCTGTCTACATCACTTGCATATAGCCCTTTTTGTATTATCAACTTCAATCTTTAATTGATGATTTACCTTTTCCCAATTCTTCAAGAGCTTCTCTGAATTCCATTGGCAAATCAGGTGGGGGATTCGGACCCATCAATTTCTTTCTCTTCTTGGTTTGGCATTCTTGATTATCAGTACTCTCTATTTCACCCGTAGATTTCATCAAATTCTCTTCAAGTTGGTCTCTTACATTATTCATCAATGGTTCCCTGATACAAATTCCTCTATTTCTTGGACTTTATCCTTTGGAGATTAATCTTTGTTTGTTGGGGTTGGGGGGTTTTTCATCAAAAGAGTAGGAATCATTGGACTTGATCCTTTTTCTGTTATTCTCCTTATTTTTAACAATTTCTTTATCAGAAATAGAGAGCTTTTCTTTCTCTTTATAATCAATCTTTTGTTCTTCTTCAAATATAGCCAATGCGAGCCCTGATATTGATGCGAAACAATCTATTAGAAAGCTATTTGGAGGAATCTCAATGCCTTCAAAATCTTTCATGCTTAATTCCCTTGTTGAATTCTCCTCCTCCTCCTACTCCTCCATTGGAATAGAAAAAAACTCCAGACAAACAATCTTATTGGACTTTTTCTCTGTTGTATTGCGACAGGACAGAATTAATAATATTTTTTGCAGGACGGAATTTACTTCTTATTAGCATTCTGATTGATCGATCTCACATTTCCTAATCATAGGAGGATTAGAATTTCATAGTGTTAAGTTTTATAGAAACCGGTGCTTTCCTAAATAGATTAGGAACAGATGCCTCAAATCCGCGTTGCAGCAGCAGGGCTTTAATTAGAAAACCACTACTACTCTTTGCTTGGCCTTTCGCGATAAAATCATTCTTGGATCTTCGATTTAATTATCCTACTCCTATAGTCCTACGTTTTAATGATGTTTTTTTTCTTTTAATTCTATGATTAAAGTTAGAGTATCAAATTTCAAATGTTAATTTTTTTCCCACATCTTCTCTCACAAACCCTTATACATTTTCAAAACCCAATACAAAAATCTCAAAGTCAAACTCTATACAAGAGTTATATTTCTTACCTTTTTTTTTTTTTTTCTAAGTGAGAATGGATTGTCCTCACAGTATGTTTGGTATGCTAGAATAATATGAAATAAATATTTTACCACCCGCAATGCTTTCTCATTCAGAATGAAAAAAAATCCTCTTTCTATTCAAGTGTCTGGAAGGAAAAGTAAGATGGAATGATGATTCTATTTTTTGTTTGGAAAAATTATTATTTTGTCTTTATAGGATGAAATTATATATAAAATGACATAAATGTGCTTCTAGCCTAAAATGGATTTGTCATACCCTAACACACATTAAAACTCCAAAAAAAATCAAATACTTTATTGTATATAAGATTAGAAATAGTAACAAAACAACTCCTTTTAAAGATAAAAACAAAAGAAAGTACCATATATAAAATTAATTAAGCGTAATATATGCAATATATTGAGAGTATAATAGTTCAATATTTTTAAAATGATTTTCACCATTCTCATAGAAAGACTTTTCTATAGAGTTTAGTGTGAAAATGCCTTTTCAGCTTCTTCTTGAAATAATATTTCTATTAAAAAAACTTAACACAAAAGTTTGAAAGATAATGAAAGAATTTTAATTTCAAGCTATTTTTATTATTTAAATTTCATTATTATATATAGTTTACATGCAAATTTACTACAAAACTATAAAAAATTTATTTCAAAATGAATCAAAATTTATTCTATTTTAATATTTATTAGATTAGTTCTTAATTGCTAATATAATTATAATATAATATATAATATAGTATAATATAATAAAAAATTATAAATAATAATGTATATGAGAGGGTCGTACTTAAACGGATCGAGCCTGCTTAGGCCCAAGCTCGCCTGAATTATTTTCAAGCCTAAAAAATGGGTCCAAAATTGAAAAAAAAAAAAAAGATCAAATAAAATAGGCTTCAGAGCGGCCCGAACTCATTGACAGTCCTATTATATATATATGCATTAAATTTTATCAATATAGTTTAAAACTAAATGAAACTCACTAAATGGTGAAAAGTTAAAACTCAAATATTCAATATATTACAAATTTTAATATCCAAAATACAAATACAATATAAAATAAATAAATCCTAAACTACCATCCAAGCAAAACTTCACTCTTCTATGACCTCACAATTAGGGTTGTAAACGGGGCAAGTCTTATTCGTACATATGTGGGTCTATACCCATTTATATCGAATAAGGTTTAAATTTTATATCCGCGAACTCGTACTCGTACCCGTGTAGATTCTATTAAATGAGTCTGAGCAAGATATGATGATATTCAAACTCGTTTACCCGTATACCCGTTATAATAAAATAATATATTTTTGTATATTATATTATATTTATATTTTTTTATGAATACGTAATTTATATATTATCATCTTCTTTCTCTCCGTCTCACTCTTCACTCTTCACTCTGTAGTCTTTTCTCTTCTCGCTTTGTGGTTACCGACTCTTCGCCGGCTACTCTCCCTCTCTCTAAATCCTCCTCCGATTTGGAATCCCTCATTCAACTCGTCCTTACCGCCACTGCTTGCTGCCAATTGCAACTACCACCATTGGTCCAATTGCTTGCTAGTGCTGCTCTGTTCTGTCTTTCGACACCAACATCGGCATCGGCGTTGCTCTATTATACATTAATCTTAGTCTCACTCTTCAGTCTCTTCTCATTCAGTCTTTGCTCTGTGGTCGGTCCCTGCCGTCTGCTCTCCTTCTCTCCCGAAACCTCTAATAGAAAAAACCCTCACTCCACTCTTCCATATCGTCGGCCGCCGCTGCCTGCTGCAGACTACGACTACCACTGCTCTATTCTTCCGCCTTCCTTCTGACAAGTAAAGTTCAATTTCTTCTGTACTTTTCTGTACAAATTTCCTTCTTCTATACTGTTTTTTGAAGATTGCTGCATTGCAAGATTTGTGTGGTTTATTTTTAGATTTTGTTCATCCTTTCTTAAATCACTATACTGTTGAGTACATTGACATACAATTTTGGTTGAAGTGTTGCTATTTTAATACTCGTACGGAAATGAAGAAATTGTTCTGCAATGCAATCAATGTATGGTTCTTATGCTTTGTCATTAAGTTTAGTTTTAAGTCTTGTTATGAGATTATTTGTTGAATATTTATTTTCAATCCTGTGGCCTTATGATTTCAAAAATACTTAATAATATTTTGTCCTTACAAGTAAACTATAGTTTCTATGAGTTTACAATTTTTATATCAGAATATTTTGAGTTGTTTATATATATGGTTCATATATATTTTTGTTTAATAAAAAAAATAGAAAAATATCTTATCACTACAGGTATACCCTACCCAACTAAGAATGGTTTCTAAACCCAACATCTCGTCTACTGACCTCACAATCTCAACGATGCAAGGACACGTTCCTAATCAAATTGATTTAAATAATCAAGTGTACAGGACAGGACTTTTTTTTAGCCCTTCAATTGATGAGCAAGAGATGCATGATTCTAATAATACCGTGCAGCAGCTTAGTCATGCTCTTCGTTTGTGACTGCCACAGAAGCATCTTCTTTCTTCGTGTATAACACTTTGTAGCTTGTATGAAGAATGTTATTAACACTTTAAGATGGGAGCTTAGCTTAGCAGATGACACTCGTACTGATTAAGAAGTCGGATACGATTTTGAATGAATCTACCATGTCTTGTCATGAGTTTTGGAGGTTCTTCATTTCATTTCAAAAATCAAGCTTACCGATCATCAGCTAAGCAACTCCGGCTAAAGAGTAAGAGAGGGATGTGTTCATTGATAGGTCGCCTCCTCAAGGAAACCTTCTTTCTGTTCCCACCTTTGGAGAGGGCATCGATAAAGTCAACTTGGAAATCTATAAGTATAACTCGAAAAAATTCAAAAAATTTCATTTTCACCTAAACACTTCCTCTCTCCTCTCTAAACTTTCTCTATGAGTCCTAAATTCAATCTCAGATCTTGCAAGATCCGACCATCAAAATTGAAAAAAAATGTTAGTTCCTCAATCTATTATCATTTATCTACAATTTTATCGGTTTTGATCATGAAAACATCCCTTTAATATATTTAAAAAATCGGAGCTTTAAAAAAAAAATTTTGCTATTTTCGGTCACTTTCGCCTGGTTGGAGCGAAAGTGCATGGAACTTTCGCTGGCATTGGACAAAAGTTTCCATGCACTTTCGTCCAGCCCTGGCGAAAGTGCAATTTACTTTTTTTTAGAATTTTTTTCAATAAACGATTATTTTAGTTGTTAATTAATTTTGTATATGTAGAATGACTGTGACTAGTTGTTTAATTTTTTTAACGTGATGATATTTAATTGTTATTATGAGTATGAATGAATATATAATATGAAATAAATATTGTGTATGTAAAGTAAATGTAACAAGTTTAAAATTGTTTGTTTATAATTATGTGTTTGATAAGGAAACGTGGTATGTAACTGTCGAAAAATTTGAATTATAATTTGAATTGATCTTTATTCTTGACCTTAGGTTTAGGGTTTAGTAGGTAATATTGAATAATATATAAATTAATAAATATTACATAACAATATTACTAAAGAATATTAGTGATGAATGGCCTTAGGTCTAGGGTTTAGTAGTTAAGATTGAATAATATATAAATTAAGGTTACTAAAGAATATTACTAACGAATAATAATAGTACAAAAGAAGGAGTAGAAATGAAATAATAGATCCGGATAATAATAAATAATAAAATAATAATAGATGTTAAAAGTAAATACGTGATAAACAGCTATTAACGAGTTTAAATAAATAATAGATGGTTAGACCTAGCGGCCGCAGAGAAGGTGATGATCTTGGTCCTGTCATGGACAGGACAGGTCGAGTTGAGGGGCGAACTTTCACAACTTCGTCTAGAGATGCGAGGGGACGACATGGTACCTCCGACCACCCTGCTAATCCTACCCATTTTGCACATGGTTTCCATCATGGTACAGGTGAACCCAGGTCTTCTGCACAACCACCGCCCATACCTTTTAGATCTCGACCTCCCCTCCAACCCCATCAGTCTCACAACCCTATGCCCTATGAGCCATATGGATCTGCACAGCCATCATCACACCCTATAGACACAGTATATGATCCATACTTACATGCTCCCACTATACGACCTCGCATACCATATAGATCTGCCACCTAGGAGCTTATGCTGGAGTTTATTGGTTAGCTGAGGCAGATAGGGGCTGAGTTATTTGATCAGATGTTTGGCGCCGCCCCTCAAGATTCTTCATGCAGCACACATGGGTATTCTCATGCTGAGTATGGTGTTTCATCTTCTGTTCCTTATGTATCGAGTCCTGCAGATAGGGTATGTGAGGGTGATATTGGCTTCTAAGGTGATAGGGGGGTTGGTGATGATGATGATGATGGTGATGGTGCTGATGATGATCAGGATGCTGGTGATGAGGAGCAGCCCGTGTCCATGGTGCCTGTCGCACATGCTAGTAGATCCGACGAGCGTCCTTGCCACGGGAAAGGGAAAGGATTGACCGGCAGCTTTATGTCAGTGATGAGTAAGTTTATAGGGTCTCGTAACAAAAGACCCGAAGTGGCTTATGAAGTTCCGGCTCTGACACAGAAGAGGAAGAAAGTGAAGCCGTCAAATTGGGAGCAGACAGAGCCAGCAGAGGGAGGTCCTGTTAACCCGAAGCTCATCCCATCATACGGTGGACATGTCGCGGGTCGGATGTAACGTCCTACCCCATAAGCACCTAGCATGACTTTAAAAGTACGGACGTTATGAAAATAGAGTTTGGATTTATACTGGTGGGATATAGTGTTTTGACACTTAGTGGTATTTTGGGATACTTTGGAATAAGAATAAAATTTTATTATATTGAGGTTTTATTATTAAGGTTTATAAGTGCCTTTAAGTGAATTTTATTTTTAATATCTAGTGTGTGCATTTTAGAAATTTAAATACTTGACATTTTCATATAAGGATTTCAAAAAAAAAAAAAAAAAGAACCCTTCACAATCAAGGAAACATGCCGCCACCTCCCTAACCACCGTCACCCCACCAATTTCTTCTTCTTCTTTTTTCTTTTTCTTTCCCTCCCCCCCTAACCGCCATAATGTGTATATATATATATATATATATACATGGCTTGTATACCATTTTTTAGCAACGAAAAGAAAGAAAAAAATAATGAGAAACCTCAGGTTAGTATTTTCTCTTTTTTCTTTTGTTTTATTTTATTTCTACTCCCACTAAGATTATATAAGTATATAGGTATATATATTTTTAAATTGGTTACTTATTTTAGGATTTAAATGTTTTAAATGAATTTTTAGTATATAGTATACAATTAATTACGGTTTCTTGGGATAGTATATTTTTTTAAGAGTATAGGATTTTCGACCTTTTACAGAATTATTATAAGTATATATATATATCATTATATAGGTATATATATACATCCTAAAGTCCATTTCGTAGGATTTCGATATTATTTAGGGAATAGGACTATTTGATCGGTACCCAGGTATTATTTATTTTCGTATTATTATTTTGTAAGACCTTAACACCAGATCTGCATCCAGGTGAGTCCACAAACTTTATTTTATTATGTTATTTCAAATATTACGAGAGGTATAAATATGTTTTTCCGAACCGTCACAAAATGTTGCTATTTTTGGAACGATATCACTCAACGTGTTTTTGGAGATGTTCTCTACAATATGTTACTTGTTCCTTAGAAAAATGCATAGGAGCGGTGCTCCATATAAATATTTCTTTTAAAACAGACTATTACTGTGGTGAAAAAGAATTTTGTTGTACGCAGGTTTTTTCAAAATTATTTATACGTTGGAAAATGTTCTAGCTTGAAAAGTTACGTGTTTTGACATGCATGAATATAGATCTGGCATTGGCATAATTGAAATTTGCATACGCATTTGATGACTTGCGGATGAGGAGTTTTACTACTCTATAATGTTTATGACTTAAATCTGTTCTGAAAGCCGGGCAAATGCCCTTTCGATTTGTAAATACATACGAAAACCGTAAACCTCATTCCGTAAATACATCCTTTTATTTATATAATTATAATTAATTAATCATTATATCTAATTTTAATAAAAAATTTATCAAAAAGTAACAATTTGATAGTAATAAATTTAAAGTTATTCTAAAAAATCATTTTGAGTGTCTAATTTTTATTTACTACCATATATTATAACCATAATACTCATGATAAAAAAAAATTTATCAGTCTAATTTTCGTAATGAATGATATTATTGTCTCACTATATAATAGTAAAAAAGAAGTAAATTTGCAAAATGATATTTTAAGAATATTTAAACTTTTTAATGTTTAATCATTATTTTATGATAAATCTTTTTTATTGAAATTAGTAGTAAGAATTAGTAAGTTATGAAAATATAAACGATAAGGACATATTTATAGTCTCTGCAAAAAAAAAAAGGATATATTTATAATTTATACAAAATAAAAGAATAAAATTATAATTTAGACAAATTTAAAGAAAACATGTAATTAACCCTTTTTAATTAAATAATTGGATCAAAATTAATCGCTATAGCATTAATCATCCTAAATCCTAATACTTACATCCTTGCTTGTAATTGTCAAAAAAGAAAAAAGAAAAAACGCTTTTGTAAAAAGAAAGTTTTGGGAAAAAGTCCACAAATTTTAAAAAATTTTCAACAATAAGCATGCGTTTATAATGATAAATTTCTCAAACTTTGAGGGCCCAATAAGCAATGCAATGGCCTTCAAATTTGATTCGTTGAATATAGACCACCAATTTGGCAACGATTCCATTTTTCGTGGATTCACACTTCAGAAGTTTCCTAGCAGAATCCCAAAAGCAAGCGCCCAAACGGACCCCTATTTTCCCGGTCCCTTTCATCAACAAAACACCTCGTGTTCAAACGTCCATTTTAGCCCTTTCGATTCACGCACTGGTGGCCCTACGATTTTGATCTAAACGCATAACCACCCCCATCTGACGGTGCTGATCAAATATTCATATCTTGTTAGCAAACTTGACTTTCTCTAAAATTGCATGCGGAAAAAAAAAACTTGACTTTCTCTAAATTGCATTCGGTCCTTCAAAACTATAATATTTTTATTCGGGACTTTTAGAGAGAGGACTTTTTATATTACTCCCTCAAGTATCGAAAATACGTATACAAGACCCTTGGTTGATAATAGATCAAAATTGATTCTTAGTTACTCAAAAAAAAAAAAGGATTTTAGGAGTTGGAGTGGAATAGGATTCTATTTTAAATGATTTTATTTATGTAATGTTAGTTATTTAAAAAATAATGTAAGTAAATATGATATTAATAATTTAATTGATGAAAAAATGTCTAAAAATAATAAAAAGATAAATCTCATTCTTTGTAAGGCACATTGTGTCAAAAAAATGGAAAAAGTTAGGACTTAATAAACTTATTTTAATTATTGATGAAAAAGTTATACAAAATTTTGATTAAATTAAGTTCAAAAAGACTTATTTTTATATTTTTTTATTCCACATACTAGTGAATCTAGGAATTTGAATGAATTGATTATAATTTAGTACTATTGAAAAAAAATCTATAAAAGTCTTTATTTTTTTTCTTCTGAAAATATTTATAGGAGTCAATAGAATCTTAAACTTAATTTTTAATTTTAGGGTGAAAAGCAAAACAATCGAGAGTATTACTCATATTCTTTTCTTAATGATATTCTACTTTGGAACTATAAAACCTTACACATTTCTTCTTGAGAACTATGTCTTAAGGTACTAATATTTTTAAATTAAAAAATATTTTAACCTTATATAAACAAGTATTTAACTCTTTTTTTTTTTTTTACATTAAATCCGATACATCTTATAAAAATGATTCAACTTTTACAAACTTCAATGAAAATTAAACACATTATTTTCAAAATTAAAAATCAATCGGAATAAGCCTTCTTTTCATGGTGCAAAAATGAAAATACCAAATTGATTGATGCCCTAATTTGCAATTCATATTTCTCTTGAAACTCACACCCCAAAATATGCACCAATAATACATATCCCTCCCCCCTCCTCACCTCCATCTCACCCAATTAGGTCATATCTCCACATTAAAAAAACACACTTGTTTTACTTCTTAATTTCCGAAGGCCCATTTGCCCCAACCTTGTAATCACACTATATATATTCCTCTTCACTCTCAATTCAACCCTCTCTCTGTTCTGTTCCGAATACGGTCCTCCCCTTCGTTCTTCTCTCCCATTTCAGCATCGCGACTTCCTAGGCGAGTAGAACGCAGGTTTTTGCTCAAAACACTCTCTCTCTTTTGTTGGTTTCAAATTTTCTCCTCTGATTTTGCTTAATTTTCGTTGTTCATGCTTTTTTAAAGGATACTCTCTTTGGGATCTATTGGTTTCGTGTTTCAGTTTTACTCTGTACTTGTAGATCTGCGATACACTGAACTTTCTCTTTATTGGTTTGTCTGTGTTTTGGGCTTTTGCATTTCGCTATAAGGTTTGGTTTCGTTCAGATCCATCTTCTTGTATGGTGGGTCATAGTGTTTGTATGATTGGTTTTTCTGGATCCGTTATGCTCGTTCTTAAGTAGATCTTTTGTATTTTGGTGTTTTTATGGAGAATTGTGTAGATTTGTGGTGAAAATGACTTTGTTGGCCGATTATAGTTTTGGGTTTTTGGGGCTTGGTTGTCTTGATTTGTCATCCTCAAATGATGGGGAAAGGTGGGGGGATGGTGTTTCAAGTGCCAGATTTGGTTCGGGATCTTGTGACTGCCTGTTTCCTTTTTATGCTATGTGATATCCTTAGTATATCTAGATTGTTTCTGTTCTTGACAGCTATACTTTCTTGTTTATAGATGATTGTATCATAGGTTCGTGTAAGTAAATCATTTGTCATTAATGGATCAAAGGTTGAAGTTGATCCAATTTTACTGAGAGGATTAGTACACAATTTGAATTTAATATAATTCTGCTCAGCACTTGATGACGTAGGTAGATTTATTAGTCGTGTAATAGATTTTGGTATAGCCCTGTGTCAGAGCTGAATTGGTAAAACATCTGATTTGTACTAGATATCGAACTAGAAGTTCAAATCTGATGTATTTGAGATTGCATTTGAACTACTTTCTGAAGGATACAAATAAAAGAAAAGCTGAAGGTTCTATTGACCATAATTGATGTTGTAATCTGCAGGGGTTCCATAGCAAGTTGTAATGGCGGATCAACGTGCACATCCCAGTGTTGCTCAGAAGCTAGCAAACCAGCTGCATTTGAGCACCAGCTTCTCCCAAGATATTCAATCTCGCTATGGGGGTTACCAGAAGCCTGCTGCTGCTTACCAGAGGCGGTTTGCATATGGCAATTACTCTAATGCAGCTTTACAATACCCCATGACAAAGTCTTGTGCTAGTCAGGATCTATCACTGGTTGCAGCAAATGCTTCACCAATATTTGTTCAGGCTCCTGCTGAAAAAGGAATTGCAAGCTTTGCCATTGACTTCCTCATGGGTGGAGTTTCAGCTGCTGTGTCAAAAACTGCTGCTGCTCCCATTGAGCGTGTGAAGCTTCTGATCCAGAACCAAGATGAAATGATTAAAGCTGGTCGGCTCTCTGAGCCTTACAAGGGAATCGGAGATTGCTTCAAGCGTACAATCCAGGAGGAGGGTTTTGTCTCCTTGTGGAGAGGAAACACTGCCAATGTCATCCGTTACTTCCCTACCCAGGTGAACCATTTCTCTTGTTTTGGCTTTTGAGAGATACATATGATTTCAATTATGTGCCTGGTCTTCTAATAATTGTAATGGTCTACAGGCCTTGAACTTTGCATTCAAGGACTATTTCAAGAGGCTTTTCAATTTCAAGAAAGACCGTGATGGCTACTGGAAGTGGTTTGCTGGTAACCTTGCATCAGGTGGTGCTGCTGGTGCTTCATCACTGCTTTTTGTCTACTCATTGGACTATGCTCGAACCCGTCTTGCCAATGATGCCAAGGCTGCAAAGAAGGGCGGTGAGAGGCAGTTTAATGGTTTGGTTGATGTCTACAGGAAGACATTGAAATCTGATGGTATTGCTGGTCTTTACCGTGGATTCAACATTTCATGTGTGGGAATTATTGTCTATCGTGGTTTGTACTTTGGAATGTACGATTCTTTGAAGCCAGTGCTTTTGACAGGAAACTTGCAGGTTAGTGTCCTTTCTTACGTTTACATATCGTACCTATGTTTTCCTAGCACGGAATTTTGATCTTGGTTTGACTATTGAATATTTTCTGGCCTGAGGTATTTTTCTATGGTTAGTGGATGTCATTGCAGCCACGTGTTCTGTTTTGTGGCAATTAATTTCTGATGGCTTATGCTAATGCTTTTGTTTTTGGTGTTTTTTTTTGCCTGAATTACAGGATAGTTTCTTTGCTAGCTTTGCCCTTGGTTGGCTCATAACCAATGGTGCTGGTCTAGCTTCTTACCCAATTGATACAGTTCGTAGAAGAATGATGATGACTTCTGGTGAAGCCGTCAAGTACAAGAGCTCTTTTGATGCCTTTTCTCAAATCTTGAAGAACGAGGGTACTAAGTCATTGTTCAAGGGTGCCGGTGCAAATATCCTTCGTGCCATTGCAGGTGCTGGTGTGCTTGCTGGTTACGACAAGCTTCAGTTGATTGTGTTCGGAAAGAAGTATGGTTCTGGAGGTGCCTAAGAAGAACTCATCTGGACTTGTCAGGAATAGATATTGATGAAAATTATTGAGTTTTAAGTTTCGGCCCAGGAATTTTACATTTAATTAATAACTAAATTAGGGTGGGGGGTGTTGCCCCAAAACATTGTTTTTGTTTTCTGGGGATTTTGTTTTGAGAAACCCATTTACCAGAGAGGTAAAAAAACTTCATCTTGATTTTCATTCCGTTAATGATGAGCTAAGAAGATGCTCAATTTCAATTTCTAAGATCATCTGAAATATCTGGGTTAATATAATGACTTGATAAATCATGAACGAGGGAGAAAAAAAAAAAAGAAAATGCATAGAGTACCAGGGATCTATTTTAAGGAAAAGGCTCAACTTCGATTAAACCGCCCTTCCCGTCTCAAATTGAATAGCGAATTGAATCACAACAACGGACTTGACGCTCAAGCTATATTTGTCTATGATTATGGTAAAAACCCTAACGCTCAAGCTATATTTGTCTATGATTATGGTAAAAACCCTATTTTAAGTAAAAATCACATACCGACCACGCAAATATACAAGTACAAACTTGGTGCTAGTTTGGGGTTGGCAGAGTTGGTAGAAAGCACGGTTGGCGATAAGCTGGTACTGATTTTATTCTTTCTGTTCAATAAATATCTCTTCCCGGAATTGGTAAATCAAATAGACTAATAATGTAGGCACACGTTGGCACAGTTTTGTAAATAAGAGATGTCTCATCCGGTTGATCTGTCGTAATCACTCTTTCTCTCGACCTGAAATACAAATAAAAAAATTATATCTATACCACAAACAATATGAAACGCAAAGAGTTCATTTAATGTGTTGAAATTCATATTTGAAATTTCATATTTTAATGTAATTTTTTTTTATATTTTTTTTCCAATAAAACTTCCACTCAATGCATCATTATTAATTTTTAAAACTAAAACCCATTTAGATTTGATAAAAGTTTGAAATATAGAGAGAGGAGAGAGAAAATAAAGTTTTAGAAGATGAAGTTTATTAAATTAATACAAAGGCGCATTAGAGATATTTTACTCTAAAAAAACTTATCGTTTTCTTAATTTGTGTGAAATACTCTATTTTTTTTACTTGTCATATTGTGGAAATTCTCGTATTTTTTTTTTTACTTGTCACTTTGCTAAACAATGCAATTTTAATTGACATCTTCCCATTATACTATTTCAATCTTTGTGCCATGAAAAAGTGTAATTACTACTTATCAATAATTTTTACCATTTTTTAATTTCCATTAACTTTGAAGTTTTTTAACGTCAATGAATTAGGTGAGAAATTGATGTTAAAAGGTAGTTTAATCTATGTGATGTCTGAACGTAAAAGGTAAAAAAAAAATAAAATAATAATAAATATATAATTTTATAATATGAATCGTATGTAGCAATATTATTATAATCGTATATAGCAATAGATTAGAAAATGTAGTAAATAAAGGTGGTAGATAATCGAAAATAAAAGGGAGAAAATGCATTACTCCAAGAAGCATGAGCAGCAAAAAAGGAACAGTAGCTAGCGCAATTGTTCACGTGGCATCAACACATCTACTCACCATATACTCCTGCGCAACGTAAGATATATTTTGTATAATAATTTTATAAATTTTGTATTATGATGTAATTAGAATAGAATACAAGTTTTATAACCCTAAAATATGTCTCATGTGTTATAACTTTAGTTGTATTATAGTTCTATAAGAATATAATATAAATTCTATAATACAATACAAAGTATAAATTATGTTACGTAGTTCATTGACTAAATGCAAGTTCCACATGGTGTTTTGAATTCTATAAAAATAGAATGCAGATTTCAGGACATTATGTATAATGCAAGTACAAATACGATTTACCTGGGTACATAATATAATTTGCCTATATCACATTATATGGTAAAAACCCCCCTCCAAAAAAGGGGGGGGGAGAAAAAAACAAAGGAAAAGAAGCAGTAAGGAACTCAATACAACATGAGGATTAGGCAATGTAGAAAGATGTATTACTGTGTAACTGCTAAAACCCAGTGTTGTGTAGACAAACTAATATCTGGTGGGATTATGAGAGGCCACTTCTTCTATTAACATTTTGATTGTCGTCTTGCCTAATGATATTGATGTACTTATACATATCTTCAAATCAACATCACAAGTTATTAAAACCCAATCTCCATCTTCATCTAAATACTTAATTTTGAAACTTCCAACTGTTAAATTCAGCCTCATAGCCACTTCCTGCTCTAGATCCACCTTCCTTGCTGAAACCAAAAGCCGAAACTTGATTATGTCATCCTTACATGTTACCTTTACCATTATACTTCTATCATCCTCCTGCACTACTTTTGCCTCTGTTGTGGTTTGCATCTGAGAGGTGGACACGTTTTCTACTTGGCTTTTTAGAGGATCCCGCTCCTGCCTAGGTTCGACAGAAACTACATCAGAAATGGGTTGTTGTTGCATTTGACTAGATTCTTCAATTGTTCCGCGAGTGGCTTGAACGAATTCCTGATTATTATGCCTTCTTGCTTTAGAAGGCGGCCACCTAAAGATGCCACATTTTCTGCATATTCGCTTCAGTGTGGATCGACTGACTGCAGTAGAAAACGTTTCAGTCACCAAAATGTTGAAGAGACTGAAGTACAAAACAAGACACTAAAGGGAACATGGCTAAAAGCTTTTATCATCTTCAGGAGCAGTCTCAGTGAGTTTTGAGTTGCTCAAGCTTACCTCCAAGAACAACTGCAACATCTTCAAGTTTCTTTGCAGAATGTTGTTCTAGAACCTCACGGCTGATTCCATATTCTGTATCTAGTGTTCTTACTTTGGCTTGTCTCCTTGAACCAGCAGCTTCATCTGATTCTCCGCTCACAACTTGTTCTTTGTTTACCTCATCGACTTGCATCACTGATTTTTGGGGTTGTTGACGTGCCTGCCATGCAATTTCTGAGGCCCCAATCCAAGGTGGAATTCTAGCACCAATCTTTCGCTTTGCAATGCCATTTTCCTGCACATTGTTAGTCAAAAGATGCAAGTGAGGTCAGTTTGCTATCCTAGAGTTTGTAACCCCTTTAGACTACAGGATGAACTAGTGTTTCAAAAAATTTTATAATTTGGAATCTCTAGTAAAGGATCATGCAGGCTGGGCTTTACAACTGAAAAAAGAACAAATCCTTGTTATTTCAGTATGCTCTGTGTGTTTAAAGTCATTGATTTTTTTTCCCTCTTTCTTGAACCAGAGGAAGGAATAGTGTCTGATACTACAAAGGTTCTTTCTGTTTATGCAATCAAGTACCTTAATTGTCTGTTGGGACGATGAATCTGGCTGTATTACTCTGTGAACCTCAGAGGATCCAATCCTCGCACCAAAAAGAGAGGTCTCACTCCTAGGACGAGATATGGCACCAATATTTTGCTCTCCGCAGCAATTAACCTGCCCATAGATTCCTAAATTGGATCTAATTTGAAAACATTACCATTGTAGAAGGCAAGATAATGGATATGAATTTATTTTCTATCATCAGGATTAACATGTTGGTCTATTGTGGTTGATATCTCATATGTACAGAACTTTAAGAGTGAGACTGAAGGAATTAGCAGAAGAACAATATAAGAAAGAACCATTGCCAATAATTGAACACCATAGATTTTGTTCACTTGCAACAATTGCTCACACTTGAGATAATTCCTGTCCAAGTAAAAATGTTTTGCTAGGTTACCCCAGTTACTTCAACAAAGGATAGGGACATCTCGTATGAGCAGCTCTCAAAGTCCAAAACAATTTTGTAACTTCAGCCCAATCTACAGTATTGTTTTCTCCTCTTTCCATCATTCTTATAATGTAAACAGTTTATGTTGGAGGGTTGTTTATCCATTAGAAACTAGTTTCTTTTTCTTTTTTCTTTATTTTGAAGAAGAAATTAGTATGTCAACTTCCTATTAAGTAAAAACTTCTTGGTGAGTATTAATAAGGGGACTTTACCGTTGTGCATTAGTATACAGACATGGAAGGGGTTCTCAACAAGAATAGCAGTTGCATGATGCAAGGAAGTTAACTGCACTATCTATCAACTAGTTACTTGTTCATTCACTAACTACGGTGATGCAGTGGAACGAGATTGCAACAGAAAAATGGATGCGTGATGAATAGGAGGGAGAGATGGTCATAGATACAGAGGTCTAAGAGCTCCTTGATATGCGATGCTTGTAGTTACAAGCAGATGATAATGATGATACAGATAAAAACAAGTGCTTATTGTACTTATCACATAAATGTTCTCCATTTAATACACAGCAATACTCTCCTTGCACCCAAACCCCACAAAAGGAAAAAAAAAAAAAAGGAAAGAAAAAGAATAAAGTAATAAGAATTTGGGACTATGTTAGCCTTGCATACTTAAACAAGATGTTTACTTTAGAGAGGTAATTTTCACAATTTTCCTTATTGCATTACCTAATGGCATTACTTTATTTCATACGTCATGAGTTAGTCTCTTTCTTAAACTCCCAAACACTGTTTGTTGTTTCTATTACACTTTGTCATATAAACAAAAGAAGTCCAACATTAAAATGATAAACATGTAATTTTTATTTTGACAATAAAGAGTTGGTTAATGCTACCACTACCTACATCATAATGTTAACTTTTCAATTAATTACGGTATGTCTGAAATTCAAGCAAAACTATTTCAACTTCAGTTTGCATTTGTAGAACACGCATGTACTGCAATAGCTCATTTTTCTTTGTGTACAATCTTTAACATTTTCCATGGGGCTCATAATTTAGCTTGCTTTTGTTAAGTTTATGACACACATAACAAAAGCGAATAAAATAACAAAGTACCTGTGTCATTTTATTCTCGTAAGTTGATACTAGTTTGCTTCCTCGTTCGGTTGTCCATAAAGCTGTGATTTCAACAGCGGAAAGACCAAATGAGGGTACAGGAAAAGGAAGCTGCCATGCTTCTATTTTTAAGCATACTTAGCAAAAGCAGTGCTACTAAAAAGCCTGCCAGAAGACAGATGAATAAATTGGAGACAAAAGCCTCACAAGCTTTTGGCTGCTACCGTTTGCATTTGGATTTCCTTTACTACCCAAAATGCTTCACTTTGGACCACTCTTTCTCCCTCATATACAATTCGCTTTTTACAAAAGTCGAGAAAATAATTCTCAACAGAAACCCAATCCAAATCTATAGGTCCCAGGAGTATGAAACCAACTACTTACAATTAGGACGATCTACATAAAATCTAATGCTACTTTTAGGAATGAGTTTTTAACCCTTGGCCAAAAGAATCTGATTGTTCTTATTGAGCTGCCTAGGATGGTGATCTCTTGAGCCCAGCATTTCCCTGTCCTCTAGATTCCAAGTACTATGGATTAATTCATCTTGAATGCCGAAGCATAACCTTTCTAGGTTTAGTTCTGCTCTTTGCATTTTAAGAAGTATGAAAATTCTTGAAATGTCAAATTATGGGTGGAAATTAGAAGAGAATTCAAGAATCCAAAAACACAAATCACTAACTAACAAGAAAATTGCCACTTCCAAGGCTGACACAGAAATGATATTGATACTTTAACAAGTGACCAAAATATCTGTCCTTAACTTCCACTATGAGCAGAAACTAGACATTAGAAATTATCGATGGAAAAACTTCTAGCTATCTACACCTGAGAAGCAGGAAAGTTCACATTAAACAGCTTAACGATCTGCTTTTTCTAGTACAAAGGACCAATAGCAGCAGGTGCTTAACCATTGCTATCTGTTTGTTTTAAGAAAGAACATAAGGATTGCAAATGACAATATCATGCCAGCAAATTAACAATTTCTTATGTGACTACTGCTTCTGTCAACAATTCAACTAATACTTTTACCTTCTCCCTACTAGAAGCAGGAAAAAAAAGGCTTTTTTTTAGTATTCATTTCATAATTAACTGTCAAACTAGCACTAATAAGAAAATTCTTTTGATTAGTATTTTCTAATAGATGAAATGTTAGCAATGATCAGATTGAGGCACTTCATGCAAATGATTTCCAGTACTTACAACTAGTTTCAGCTGGAAAATCCTGATCAATATTCCGGCCACAATTACCCAATTTTTCAGATGCCCTTTCTGAAACATCTGCAGTAAATTACAGCCGAATATAGTTTAAACCAAATTGAGGCGTGCACTTGTTAAAACAACAGATTGAATAGCTTCTTCTTTATACCAGAATGTTTCACAAATTTTTACCTGCAAAACCTTCGACTTCGGCAACAAGTTGCTTGATGTTATTCTCCTTGACCCTTCAATTAAATAGTGAGAACCCCAAAAAAACAATAGAGGAAATTGCAAAGAATGAAGCATCTTTATGACTCAAAATTACATAAATTCCATTTTACCTCGATACAGTTTTGTAACAAATGGAATTCTCCTCAAAAGATCTCGCTGGTTGCGTAACCTGAATCATCCACTAAGAATAATTACTGCCATCTTCCGAGTACCAAAACAACACACAAAATTTAAAAACATACTAAAATTACAAACCTCAGAGGATGTCGCCGGCTCCTCTTTAGATTCTTGAATCACTTCATCTCGTTGCTTGACCTGTTCTGAATCACTCGCCATTTTACTCGATGAAAAATCAACACAATCACCCGAAAATTTCACTCCATATTGACAGCATGGAAACTAATTTCGTTGTCCATATCCGATCCAATTAAGCGATTCGCTACACCAAAATACCTAAATTTGTTGGGCACAGTTTAACGGGATTTTATCAGGAAATTGAAGTCTCCTCAGAGTTGTTGGCTCAATAAATCATCACTGGCAGGAATCATCAACCAATAAAGCTAAATCTCAGTTGCAAAAAGCGTTAAATTATTAAACAATCACAGAAAATCTCTTTCAGTCTTCGGGGCTGAACTGAAGCTGCTTTGAAGGTGATGTCAATTTAAACTCTCTCGCTTTACCATAAGAATTGTGTTGGTTTGTCAAAATCCTACGGCGGAAAAAGAAATGTTAAAAGATTTCAATAATTTGTTTATTTCTTTTTAGTCCTTCAACTATTTTTAGTTTTTACGTTTTAATCCCAAAACAATTGTTAAGTGTTAACTAGTTTTTGTTTAGTCCTCCTCAAGTTTTGATTGTTAAAACAGCCCAAGAACAATTTTATTTATAATTTATATTTTGATATATTGGGGGAGAGGATGTGAAAACACAACTTCAATCGACTCTTTTTAATTGTTTGCACCTTGAAAATTAATTTATAATGTTTGCATTTTTATTAAGTTCACTACAAATCTAAGCCTTACATTTTTCGGAAAAATACTGGAAGCTTTACTATCACTCAACCCCCTCATCGAGAATGACCTTGGTGTCCCTACTACGTGTATTTGGAAACCTCCGTATAACATTATTGAAGAAATTGGCATTAGCATTCTCACACGCAATCACTTGGGAATTCTCTTGTTAGCAAAAGCTCTACCTCAAGTAAGTCGATTTTTAATGGAATATGGTAAGCTTATGAGAATTATTAAAGGATATGTAATTGATTACTCACTCACTGAAAAGTGGCGCACGGCACCTTTTAGCCATCAACAACCTCTCTCTCCTTATGGAGATAGCTTCTTTGAGTTAGAAGCTATATTTTCACATTTCCTTGATAATATATAATTCCATTGTATTTTCTCATGTGTATAGGTTGGAACCATCAAACCCATCTCTTAGCAAAGGCTTCTTTGCAGTATAATGTATCTTTGGAATGGTTTCAAGACATTTCTCATGATATATCTCATGCTACTTTGATGGATATTAATAATATATAACGCATTTTTTTCCTAAAAAACCATACGATCTAACTTGTGTTTCATAAATATTATCAACCTTTACCAAAAGTCAAGAACTCTAAATAGATATATCAATATCCAAGTTATGGGTGACTAACAAGTCAGGCTACGCAACTTGTTTCGACAAACCCAAGCTTGATACCTCTACCGTAGAGTCAATCTTGGCGATTCAGGCTAGAGGTGCCAGGCCATGTTGGGCGAAGTCTTGAGACCTGTCCGAATCTCGGATCGCATGTTGGCCTGTTAGTCTTAGTTTAATCTCAATATATTCTACACAGATTACTTGAAGATGCCTTTTCCTTCTATTGGTATTACTCTTTCTTCACAAGGAAAAAGGAAAGGGAGCGATTTGCTATCCAAGTTGAAACCCTAAGCTAAATCTTACTCAATGTAGTACAACATTCCAAAGATAGGGTTCATTTTACTTTAGATTTAAAAAGAAAACAATTTTACTTTTTTTTTTTTTTATTTTTTTTTATTTTGGGTTTTGTATTCTTTCACGAAAAATTTAACTTTCATAAAATTCAAGTAAAAAAATTTACTTTTTTCATAAAATCCAACCCAAATGATTTCTAACTCTGATGCCAGTCTTTTTAATTAAAAAAGGAGCTAGTACCAGGCTACTAGCTGTAGCCATGGGGAGTCAATAGCTGTGATGCTAAAAACATCCCTCTGTTAATTCTATCTACAGTTGAAAATAAAATTTCTCTTCAAAAGGGAAATGAAAATTTAAATCAGATGAGTGTCAACAAGCAGGCAGGCAGGATAACAAAAAGAAGTTGGAAATTTCACCACTTGTATGAATTCACTCTTGAGGTAGAATGACTTCCATCAATAGCAGCAGTGTAAAAAAGAAGAAAAACAATAGAAACTAAACTAACTTACCAAGATTTTAATTGTAGTCTTGCCTGGTGATTTTAATGTGCTTACACAAGTCTCTATGTCAGTATCACAAGCTATCAAAATCCACTCATCATCTTCATCCAAGTACTCAATCTTGAAACTTCCAACAGATAGTTTCAGCCTCATTGCTATTTCCTTCTCTAAGTCTAGCTTACCTGACGAAACTGGAAACCGGAACTTAATTATGTCATCTTTATATGTTGCCTTTACCATTATGCTGCTATCATCTAGTGCTTCTCCTGCATTCGTTGTGGTCTGCACATTAGAGGCTGAATACTTTTCTTGAGCGGGGTTGTAAAGTGGTTTGTTTCTCTGAGTAGATTCTTTAACATTTCCTTGAGTGGTCTGAAGAAATTCCTGCTCAGTAAGGCCATGCTTAGACGTTTTTGCTTTACCGGGTGGCCACCTGAAGATACCATTCTTTCTACATATCCGCTTGAGTGTAGATCGACTGACTGCAGTAGGAACAGCTACAGTCACGCAAATATCTAAGATTTTCAATATTATCAAAGAAGAAATATTGTTTATCAGATAAACTTAAGAAGAATATGGCAGAAAATAAGTGACACAAGCTAATTTGAACGGATTTTTTTTCCTCCCAATTTCTGATGTTTGAGAAGGCCAAGCTTTGGAGATTTCAGTGCCTTAAGCATACCTTTGAGAATTTTCGCAACGTCACCAAGTTTCTGACTAGAATGTTGTTCAAGAACATCACGGCTGATTCCATATTCTCTGTCCAGTGTCCAAACATCGCTCTGTTTTTTGTGAACATTAATGTGATCTGATTCTGAGCTATTAACATTCGTCACGTTTGTGTCATCGACTACTATCACTAACTGTTGAGATGATGAATTTGGCTGCACTACTATATTCTGGGAGAATCCAGTCCTAGACGAATATGGGGCACCAGCATCTTGGTTTGCTAGCAATTCTCCTGGGAAATGGTTATAAAAAAAAGTGAAATAGACTCCTGACTCACAAACATTTTCTTATAGGAAATAAATAGTTCTTGGTACAGTCGGAGCTAGACTTTCAGTAGACATTTATGATCACGAAACTCAAAAACTGGCATACATCAGTTCAAGGCTACACAGTCACCTTTAGGACACAATCATAGCTAGCACACTATTTTAATTTCCTGAACCAAACCAGACATATTTTGATATTAACAAGATTGTCATATCAAGTACCTTTGCTGACTATTCGTATGATAATGTTTCTACCTCTCTGGACTAGTTTGAGATCCAATCTTCTCACCAAAGCTTCTAAGAGTATTTTCTACTTGCAGTTAAGTAAATTCAAAAAACTTTATCCCTCGTCTTTTTTGTTTTGCATGTATGCAAATCATGAGGTGGTAGGGGATTAGGAGTGGATAGAGAGATAGCAGGTTAAAAGATCTTATGATTTTCCTGTACCTTTATTTTTTTCTTTTCCTTTTTTTGCCCCCTTGTATGAAGATTAGTCAAGCACGACGATCCCAATGATTTGATGAAAGAGCAGAGTTCAAAACCTTGTTCAGCTATATAAATCTCTAAGCCAATCATTCATCTAGTGAACATTTTCTTTTTCTTTTTTTAAATATTTTATTTTAAAAAAAATCCCAGGACAAGGCCTTTGGGCATCCACATATTTTATTAAAATAGGAAAAGAGAATACACCGGCAGAGCATCTCCCAATTCATCTAGTGAACCTGAATGGTAAACAATAAAAGGATTCTAGAGCTTTGAATGTATACGATAGTTTGAGGTGCAAAAAGTCTATAGAGATATCCAACATCGGGGGGGGGTGGTTGGGGTTGGGGAAATTCTGATAATAAATGGAATCAAATTTGGAGCTTGAAAGGGCTAACTAGGCTAACCTTGCATCTATGGTTTGTGAGACACAACAAACTCCGAACTGTTGAGCTCCTTTGTGCAAGAAATGGGTGCAGCAGTCCGGTTTGTCTTGTGTGCGGTCAACATGTCCTAAGGGACTGCAAGAAGAACATGGAGGCGTGGAAGAATTTGGTAGACTGCAAGGAGCAGCAGGAGGGAACCAAATGGGTTGATGACAATCTGGAAGAGAACTTTGGTAAGAGGAGTTGGAATCTAGCGTGGGACATCATTTTCAGAGCAGTAGTGGAAAAACTCTGGTCTTTGAGGAACTTGTATATACACTCTGAGGACTTTGTATTCCCCCCTGCTCATGTGATTATTAGGGATATTTATGTGATGTAAAAGAACTACATGCACTGTAGTCAGTCAAGGAAGAGTAGAGAAGACTTTGGATGAGGCTAACATAACCATCCAGGTCTGTAGATAAATTCTGTGGGCAGCTGCACCAAAGAACCTGATGTAAAGCTTTTTGTTGATATTAATATACATACAGAATCCCTTCAGACCAAAAAAAGAAAAAAGAAGAGGGTTCAGAAATGTATTCAATAGAGTTAAGCTGAAATTTTGTGCATGAATTTCCACCATGATCTTGATTTGAATCCTAACTTTCTCCATACGATTTCTATATATAGGAGAAGTAAAGTATGCATAATTTTTCTTAGACCTTATACCAGCAGGAGTTCATTTAGCTGAAAAAATATATGTATATAAAATTGCGAGTTTTGTTGACAACTTTTACATTTTTAAACAACAACCAAATCTTAGTACCAAGGCAACATGAAGTAGTTGGTTAAAAGAAGACGTCAAAATAATTGTGAGTGTTAATAGAAGGACAAAGATAAAGAAAATTTTATTAAGAAAGAAAAATGGAAAGGCACCAGACTATCTTGAGAAAAGCTGCCTCTGGGTTAGTTTAATTTGTTAGTGAAAGAGGATACATATTCATAATTTCTTATTTACAATCTTAAATCATTCATATCAATTCAAATAAAACTATATTCTAATCTCCAAGTAGCAATATATACAACATCAGATCCATCTTCACAACTAAGATAACAAATTTAATCTTTTTCATCATAGGATATGGAACATATTATTAGTTTACCATTTTCTAAGTCCAAACCACTTTTTCAGCTTCATCAACTATTAAATAATAAATTTAAAGGAAAAAAAAAATCCAATCGTACGTCATCATGAATCAACAGGGGGAGGGGAATTGTTAAAATGTGATTGAAAAGGAAACAAAGTTAAAATGTGTACCTCTTCTCTCAAGTTCAAACAGTTGCTCATGAACTTCCTCGTAGTGCAGACCCCTATTCACTTCCACAGACTGCAATACTACTTAATAAGTCGAGAACCCAAAAGCATAGAATCAATTAGAAACCAAAAAAATTAAAAAAAATAAAATAAAAGCAAGGAGTAACTGTTCCTCCTCAAACTTTTCACCTGATTTAGCTCTCTAGATCTAGCTGAAGGATTCCTAAACTGAGTAATCCTCATTCCTCTCTGCTCCGGTAGATTTGTCGGCGTCTTCGTGCTTCTTCTTCCCAACCCATCACTGTTACTCAACTCTGAGTATCCCATTAATCTAGTGGCCTCCTTCTGCGCCAACCCATACCTCAGTGAGAAAAATTTATCTAGTACTGTCATCTCCTGCTGCTGAAACACCTCCCTACTCTGCGGAACTACCACTGTCGTCGGTTCTTCACTCTCTGATCCATCACCACTCCAAATAAACGTTTCTTTTAATGACTCCAAATCCTCCAATAATTCCCGCAGCGACATTTCCAGCAATTTATCACCAGGAATACCGTCTATTCCGTCCCAGTCAATGAGAACGGCCAGCAATTCGCAAAAGGGGGAGAAAAGATAGTTGGTGAAATTGGGGATTGAATTAACGGAATCAACGAGATTCGGACACAATTCTTGAGGGCTCCATGAGATGAGAACAACTCCTCCGGCATCTGTTGTCTAACATCTCCGTCTCCGGGGCGTCATGTGAGGGAAGAGAACGCGGGATGACGAGGGGGCTTGACGTTGAATTTGTGGGTTTAAATAGCCTTTTTGTGTTTAATGAAACCCGATGTGGAAGGGAGCTTTTGGACTTGGACTAGACGCTTTCGGATTCTTTTTCCATAGAGGTTCAGAAGGGCCAAATCTGATGTGGCCACATGTACACATTGGTATCTGCCGTGTTGAAATACTGATTTACAATTATGGCCATAAAATTATTATGAATTTATCATGTTAAATCTTTATTTTTCATTCAATTATTTATATTTCTAAATTCTTTCTTTCTCACCGTTCCTATCTCCTAAGGAGTTCAAACAAAGATTTACTCTAAAACAATGTTAGTAAATTTTTCCATATTCGTTTATTTACATCTTAATTAAAAAAAATTAAAAAATACGATCAGATCTTGACGGATCAATTAGTGGCACACCAAATGAAGTTGGTGTCCCATTCACTGGTGCACCATATTAGTAGGCGCGCCATCCACTAGCGCACTAGATGGTTGATGTGCCAGGAGCTTCCATTTCTGACTTTCTACATTTTTTTTATTGTTTTAACTTTAAAATTGATATTTTGTTGTACAAAATTTTTAAAATTATCTATGTTTTACTTTAAAATCTTCAAGATTATCTAGAAAGAAGTGAAAGCGAAAGTGTTGAGAGAGAGAGAGAGAGTTGGGAGGAAAATAAGATTTTATCGTGATAAATTCGTAATTTTATCGTGGTAATTATCCATTCCCTGCTGCAGTGATGCAAATAGCAATGTAGCAAAAGGCAATACATTTTCTTATGTTTCTTTCTTGAAAAAATAGGTTTTCTTATGTTCAACAATGAGGGAAACTGGTTTAAACAAGAGATTTGGATATATATATATATATGGATACTGGTAGTACTTTAGCGCAATTTGTGCATTACATTCAAGTGCACCTTGCAATGTGCACTCGTGTGTTGAAACACAGAATTTTAATATAAGAAAGAGTGAAACGACGCCATCTTACTTAAAAAGAGAATTTATAGTGTTCCCTCCTCTGACGTGTCTTCTTCTTCTTCTCCTTCTCTTCCTCCATCAACCACTTTTCTTTTTCTTTTCTTCGTCGTCACCATTTGTTTCTTTTTTAACAAGAACAATATTTATAGCAGCAGTAGATTTCAACGGCAATAACAATTCTCTATTTTGGAGAAATCGTTATTGGAGAATATGAGAATAAAGATTTTGTTTTTCTATGTAATTGATGCTTTCATTTTTTAATTGCTAATGTTTCACAATAGTAGTGACAATTTTGTATTTCATATTAAGATCGTTATTGTTTTTATTTTTCAATTGTTAATGATTCACAACAATATAACTACAAATATTTTTATTTATTTATTTATTTTTGTTAAAGCCCTGATCAATATGCATTTTAAAGTTAAACATTATATTATCCTTAAAATATAATTAAACCGTTATCCAAATTTACCCTACTTAATCATACCGTAGCAAAGCCATTAAAACCATTCCATCACTGCTGCTGTGTAGGTGACCGACTGCTCAAGAACCCAGCTCCCCTCCCCTTCCCCTTCCCCTTCCCCTCCCACCAAAAATAAAATTAAAAAAAAGATATCGTAACAACAGACTTACACTACGTACCAGAACACCCCTTTTTTTTTCTTTTTTAATAATATATTATTGAAAATCTTCATACTTAGTAACATATATCAAAATTCAATGCTAACCAACCAACATCTTAATTGTTTCCTGGCCTAATGATTTATATACTTTTATGCAGTTCACCAAATCTACATCACAGGCAACTAGAATCCAATCACCATCTTCATCTAAGTATTTAATCTTGAAACTCCCATCAGATAACTTGAGTCGCTTTTTTACTTCCTCCTCCAATTTTACCTTTCTAGATGGGAGTGGAAGCTCAAACTTTATCATATCATCTCCATATTTTGCCTTCACAATGATGCTGCTCTGGTCTTCTACTGCTACATCTGCCAGGGTACATCCTTCAGTCTGATTCTTGTTCTTCATCTTCATTGTCTCACTTAAACTGGAGGCATCTGCACTTGAAGTGTGCAGATATCGAGAGGTAAAACAAGCATATTCTTCTTGATGTTGCTCAATCTGCTTCGGTAGCAAAGATGTAGGTGGCAATTCGTGATCATTGCTAGAAAGTAGCATTGCATATTGGAAAAGATCAGGGAAACTGTCTGGCAAGAGAGGCAAGGCATTTGGCTTGGATGAGCTAGATGTAGATCCAGCATGCACTTCACTTGTTAACAGTACGCGTTCTGGAAAATTGAGCTTTGCTTTACAGCCTCTGAACCTGAGTGCAGCTTCATCATAGGCAATGGCTGCAGCTTCAGCTGTATCAAATGTACCTAACCAAATTCGAGCAGCCTTATGGGGATCTCGAATTTCTGCAGCCCATTTTCCCCAAGGCCTTTGTCTTACTCCTCTGTAACGTCTTCTGACAGTTCCTTTATGATGATATAAGAAAATTTTTAAATTACAAACATAAGTAATCCTCTCACAAGTATTGATCACGCACAAGGTAATATAATACATGCCTGATTTTAATTGATATAGCATACAATAGGGATAAAAAATTTAAGTCTGTTAAGTCTGAATAATAACCAGCTTGAATTCCACGATATCAACAAACAGCTACAAATTGCTTTCGGAATTAAGGCGCCCGCAAGACAAGGGGCAAAAGGTTGATATAAAGCTAATGTTGTCTAAGCTAATTTAATTTATTAAGATTACTTGAATGAAATCAAGATCATGGAACAGAATGTAATGGAGTGAATGATTATGTTCATAAATCAAGAACTTGATTAACAATATAACCGGCTTTTACACACATAATTTAATTTCTTGTACTCCATTCTAAACTTTTCATAATGCACCCATCTAACTCATCCAACATCCACAAAGAATATAACTTATACACACTATTTGTTGTCTCCTAAATTTTTTCAAGCAAGCATTTAACCCCCCCAAAAAAGTTTTTCAAGCAAGCATTGGAGGTGATAACTTCAGTACATAAAACAAAATTCATAATAACTATTGAGGGTTGTTATGCCCTTTGAGTAGTTTGTTAATTGCAGTAGGTGTGGTTATAATTTAAATCATTCCCCAATTCTTTAGCCAGCAAATTTTATTCAAGAGTTTCTAATAAATTCAATTGGATATCAAAATCAACAAGTTGTAATCATGTAAAACAATTTGTCTTTTGAGAAAACAGTGTTAAGCTGTGACTTTCCACATTACAAAGAAGCTCTCACAAAAACTGTTTGTGGCCACTGAACAACATTTTAACACAAGAGATAAAAGAAAAAGGAACTAACCTGAAGTATTATCAATAAAAGAATCAGCCTGTTGATAATCCTTTGTATTCTTATCCAAACAACTTGTGTTCATAATATCAATTATTTCATCCAATTTTTGATCTTCAGCTACACCATTTTCTCCTATTAAATTTAAAAGCAATATTAAGATTAGGGGGAAATAGAAAAAAAATCCAAGAACATCACGATACAGAAACAATGCCATAGTTGGATAAAATTTCCCCTTTATCCTCCTGTCTTGAATTGCCACATGCATAGGTATACTGGAATAAAATTTTGTGTAGGTCATGCACTTTTGTGGCAATAATAGCATCACAAGATGATAAGTTTTGGTAAACAAGACTATAGTGTGAAAGTCATGAGTTAAAAGCGCAATAAGCCTGAAGCCTTTGAATGCATACTGTTGCTGAAATGAGATATAGATGCTCTGATTTGATTGGCTTTGGATTCCTTAGCAATGAACTCATAAATCAGGGGCTAAAGGACCTATTTGCTAGTATTTGTCATGGCCTTGACAGAGAAGTTGAAAAAGTCATTAGCATGCTTAAAGAAATGTAAGCTAAAGCAGTACTGCAGATGTGCGAAACACAGAAAGTAGGTGACACTTAGAAGCAATACATATCATTATGTTCAAATTAAGAAGGCAAAAGTACCAATATGAAAGTGGCAAAGCCATAGCTTGACTTGGTTAAAATACATCCCTTACTAGGCGGAGGTCTTTGATTTGATCCACATTTCTTCTCTTACGTACTAATCAAATAAAGAAAAGGAAGGATCATTAGAAGTAAAGTACTGAAGTCTCCTACTACATATCTCAATTAGTTCACTTTCAAATATTCCTCTAAACTTAAAGAACTCAATCTACTCTCAAGTCATATCAGATCAAAAAAGGCATACCCTTAGTGAGATACCCCTAGTAATTCTGCTGTATTAGAGATATTGCAACTTGAAGATGGCAGTTAGCTGTGGGTTCTATCACACTATTATTGATATACAGGGTTTTTAAAAGGTTTATCTATAATATTTCCATAAGACACAGTCCCCCTGATAATGAAACTCCTCCAAACCCAACAACCCCCCACCCCCCCCCCCAAAAAAAAAAAAGTAAATATCTCAACATTACATCAAGAATTAAAATTTGAAGGCAACCATTGAGTTCATTTGCAGTGACCATCACTAGTTTATCAAATTTCAAGGTGTATACATTCATAAACAACAAAACCAGCAACAATCTTGACCCAATTTGAATTTCCTCCCTGTGATTAAATCGCAAACCCAATGAACAAATTTCAAAATTGCCTAGCAGAACATTATGGCTATAGAAGAGTCCAAATGAGTATGATACACCATGTCCCATTAATTGAGAAACAGGAAACAGTTTATATTAGGAGAGTCCTAAAACAAAATTTTCATTACAATCAACAACATTAATCTCAACAAAAAAATAGTTTATAACATCATTTCTAAATTCTTCAACAAATAAAATTCTTTAACATCTCTAAGATTTAAAAAAAGAAAAAACATTATAACATAAATTATCAAAAGTTTCAAGTACAATCTTTACCAATATATTATTCAAACCAAAACATTACCCCCACATTGAAGCTAATTGGGTCTAAGTCCAAGTCCGGGTCAGGATATGCAGCACAATATTTAGACCATACCTGTTATAGATGAGTAGGGTCCGGGGTAAGACCGGACCCATTTACATCCCTACAGAGCATACTTGCAATGCAATTTTAGAAAACAATCAAATCCAAACTATAATATTTGGGGTTAGATTACCTAATTTGACAACACAATATGCTCTTTAATCAACTAACAAGTAAAAATTCGGATTTTCAAAAGAGATAGAGAGTACTTACTGGTCAGTGCAGAAGATTGGAGATGATCGGGCTCCATTAACCAATCCATTAGTTGCTCATCATAACAGAAAGGGAATTCAGATAACTCCTCCTCCATTCCTTTGGCAAACACCCAACCTTGCTTTCATCAACTTCAAGAACAATAATTCAATTAATTGTAGAAAGCCATGAAGATCCAGATAGGGAGAGGTATATATATATATATCCGAACATGAAAAATGGGGTTTTTCACGAGTTCTAGTAGCGGCACGGCCTCCCGTTGGATTAAAATGATCGTGCGGTTAGTCTTAATTTAGATAAGTGATGGTGCAGATTAGTAGTGCTCATATTATATTGAAAAAAAGACGGTGCAGATTAGTCGAGTCGTGGGTAGTCAAAAACTCCAGCTACAAATATAAAGCACGAGTGCTTGGTTGCTGCTACTGCTAGAAAATGGTTTAAAGAGTTCAAATGGGTTAACCTTACCACCTTCGTTCGTGACATTTTTTGAGGTGGCGAAGCCTGCCGAAAATGTTGAGTTGTTGAGGGTCACTGCTGCAGACCCCACAGCCAGATGGATTCAATTTGATGCCTTTCCTCGTTACGGTTGTTTTGTCTTGTCCTGGGCGTGGGGGGGAATGAACAGATCTGATTATCCAGGAACCTTTTTTTTTTTTTTTATTATTTTATTTTAATCAGTCCTTGGAAGCCGCAAGTCAAGTTTCATTGGATTGACTCATCCACACACATTGCACATACTTTCCCCGTTGGTTATTTGCAGTCATCGAAAATATTAAGGCTTAACTCTAAAATCATTATTCACTGCATTGTTAATTAAATATCTAAAATTTTAATTTATTAATTAACTATTTAAATTACAATTTTGTAATTTTGTAAAAAAATTTTTAATTAAAAAATTTTTAATTTTGAAAAGTAATTACTTAAATTAAGATTCCATCATTTTTTATAAAATTTTTAATTTAAATACTTAATTATCAAAATTAAAAGTTTAAATCATCTATCCAATTAACTAAAAGTACAGATTTCTTAAATTAACACAAACACTAATTATAGTTTTCAAATCCCTCATTCTCGCACCTTTCTTTCTCTAAAGGTGCATTTGGACTATTTAAGTTTAGAAAAAAAAAATTTATTCGTAAAATTAAATTATTTGTGAAAAATAAGACTGAATACAAAATAAAAAATATTTTTTTAATTTTTAAAATTCAATCCAAATGCATCCTAATTCACTCATTCTCTTTAACTTTTTTTTTTTAAAAAAAAAAACCTAACTCAAATTAAAGATTTAAAGTAATTTGAGATAATATGAAAGAAAACATAGACACAAAAACAAGGATTGCTATTATGCAAACGTAATCTAATGTATCTTTTAATACACTATATAATACATATCTTATATAATATTTTTATTACTATAAATCTTATAAAATAAAATATAAACCTTATATTTTAAATTTAAAAAATAAATCACTAGAGGAAATTGCCGTTTATCTATGGTAATTACCAGCAGTGTTAGGTTCTATTGATAACTTATCGACGAAATAACAATTGAACAGAGTATCAGAAATTTTATCAATGTTGACAAAAAAAATAGTGAAAAAAGTCGCATCTTAAAATGATACTACTTATCGATGGTTTAACTTTAAAGAAATTTTACTATTAAAAAACAGTGTATGAGAGAGTATTTAGTGGATATATTAGAGATTCTAGATGAAATGCTAGGTTAGGTTTGACGTAAATTATTTTGACAATTTCAATTTTTTTAAACTGCCCAACAGTATACTGATCATCTTGAGCAGCCCCATAGTCTTTTGATGTTTTAATTTTTTTTGAAGGCTGTTGATATTTTAATAAAAATTTAATTTATTTAAATTAATTAATTTCTTAGTTAGCATTGCAGACCATTCTTGTTCCTATTAAACTTTTGCACAATTTCTACAACAGGTAAATAAAAACAACTCAAAAATCTATAAGGATAATTCGAAAAAATTTATTTTTTTCTTCCCTCTTTCTCTCTCTAAAGAATTTCTCTCCAACTTTTCTTTACCCTAAAACTTCAACCTTTACCATTTAACACATTTTGGATGTACATATAAATTACTTTGAAAATTTTTTACAAGAAAATATCGATTTTGAGATAAGAAAAGTTCCAAAAATTTTTTTTTCGTCAAAAGTGATTTCTCCACTCTATATAGAAGTCTAGTAAATCTATTAGTGTAATAGTAATATAAAAATTAAAAAAAAGTGTAAATTATAGGTTTTTTGGGGAGTCCTTGAGGGGGTTAAGTTCTATTTCTTCCGCTTTCATTCTTCCATTAATTGAATCATTCAGTGTTAAGCATTGTTGAGATGAGATAAGAATATCTCACAATAAAAGAGGAAATTAACAAAGGAAAATTTTAGTAAGCCTGATAAAAAAATTATCGAAAATTGTTTGAATTTAGTTTAGGGGACAATACTTGTTTAAAAAAAAATATATATGTAAATAAGTATAAAATTTCATACACTCATTAATATGAAACTTCATGTTGGTCTACTGATAAGCTTTTTATGATTTTTGAAACTTTTCTTACCTCAAAATCCATATTTCCTTGCAAAAAATCTTCAAAGTAATCTATATCTACCTCCAAAATGTGTTAAATGTGAAAGATTAACGTTTTAGGGTAGAGAGAAGTTAAAGATAAATTCTTTTAGAGAGAGAAAGAGGGAGGAAAAATAGATTTTTTCGAGTTATCCTTATAGGTTTTCGAGTTGCATTTTATTGACCCCGTTTCTACAAGGAATTTTTCTCTTGACTTTTTAATCAATAAAATTGAAAATATATAGTTAAATATTGATATATTTACCTCCTTTGATACATGTGATTAGAGGTGTAAACGGGTCTAGACCCAAACCCTTATAGTGAAACATGGACTCAAGCCCAGACCCAAACCCTCGAGGTATAAAATTTATAGACCCACACCCCACCCTCTAGTGTTTAGGGTACGGTCTAGATATATCCGTACTCGTATGACATTTTTCTATTTTTTTTCTTGTAAACAAAAATATATATATAAAAATTTTCAAAAAATCTAACCTTAAAATATCATGCCTTTGTTATTCGCCTTTGGAACAAACAACCACGGGTATAAAACTTTGAATGAGAGAAACAAGTCCACAAGAAACATCCAATGGAGAAAATAGTAGTACTGATGTCTCAAAGATAAAGAAATCTTGAAGAAAATTTCTCTTCTCTAAACTATAAGGCCCTACGAAAATTATGAGGCGCTAAGAGAATTTCTTGATTTACGGAGCGTAAAACAAAAAAATACGCTGACGGGCCGGGGCATGCTATGTGTAATGATTCCACCATATAAATAGATAAAAAAAGAAAAGTCATTCCAAATACCCACACCCAAGTTCCATAGCTTTTGGTCTGCTATCCCCAACATTCTACCCCCCAGAGGGAAAGGTACTTCCCCTTTGGGCCGGTTGTGGGCGAAGAGGGATTCGAAACCCCGACACCGTGGTTCGTAGCTACGTGCTCTAATCCTCTGAGCTACAGGCCCCACCTCGTCTCCAGCGGATCTATTCCCGGGAGTACCCTAAAAAAAAGGACTCTTTCCTCTCCCCAGCCATTTCCATTTTGGGTTAAGAAGATGTGAGGCCGCGTTTATCTCTATAAGAGATGTGTTCCGAGGTGTGAAGTGGGAGAGAAGAGATGTCATAATTGGGGTTTTGAATAAGACGACCTTTTGGTTTTTCTCTAAACTATGAAGAAAGTTTCTCTTATCTTCTCTAAACTGAGAAAATAAACCACTCAATATCACAAACATATAAATTATGTATTAATAAAAAAATAAAAATAATATAATATCTATAAATATATATTATTATTTTATTATAACGGGTATGCGAGTATACGGGTATGGGTATCATCGTACCCTGTCCAAACCCATTTAATAGAATCTATAAGGGTGCGGGTATGAGTACGGGTCTGTGGGTATAAAATTTTGACCTTACCCGTTATAAATGGGCATAGACCTGCGCGAGTACGGTAAAACTCATCCCGTTTATAACTCTATACGTGATGTAGATTTACTCATGTTCGAATGATTGAGAAAAAATTTGAGTTAGAGAGAGACACTGGGGAAGAGAAATTAAGGGGTTATAGGGTTACATTGAATATATTCGGGGTTAAAAATAGTAATGGCCTGTTTTCCAAATTAGTTCATTAAATTCTGTAGTTTTTTTATTTTTTATTTTTTGGGTAATGGAAAGATTTCAATGTACAAGTATAAAATGTAATGTTAATTTTGCATTTCATAACGGAATATAATTCAATTTAAATACACTTGAAAATTTTTTATGCATTTTTTAGATTCTTCATGAATAATAACTTTTCCTACACTTGTTTTCTTTAAATTTCTTCACTCTCTAACTATTCAAGATAAAAATTTATAACTTTTTAAGATTCGATTGGAATAAATATATTAGGATAATTGTATGATTTTATTAGAATTTTTTTATAAAAGTGTTAAATAATTTTTATAGTTCAAAGTTTTAAATTTACTCATACAGATTTACACTGAAATCTCATAAATACTAATTTTTTATTTGACTCTGATAGTCTGTACCACTTCTCCTGTACTATCTTCGATCCAATCCTTGATTTGGTATATATTTTATTAATAAAATTTATTAAATAAAAGATAAACTACAAAGAAAAAAGGATCAACCTTAAAGAGAAAATATATTATAAAAGAAAATGAGACAGAGAATGGTAATGAATGTGACAAACGATCTTGAGTGCTTTTCATTTGAGAGTGAGAGAATTTGAATCTTAGAGAAAAAACATGTAGGTAAATTACAAATGTTGAGTTAGATATATATTAAAAAAATACCATTGTATATTAAGAAAATGGTCATTGCATTTATTAATCTTCTTTTGGACTTCATTAATCTTCTTTTGCCATTATATTCTTTCTATCCCATAGCACTGTTAAATGGGCCAAATCGGATCGGATCGCGTCAAGCTCACGTCTAAACGGTCTGATCTGGACTCGTTTTTTACGGGCCTAAATTATATGAATCCATATCTACTCGCAACCAGTCACGGCTAAACAGGCCAACCTACAGGCTTAGCCAAAAAGCAAAAAAAAAAAACCAAAAGCAAAATATTTTATCAGAAACCAGCTTCTAGTTCTACCCACCAAATCCTCTTAACTCCTCCCCTTCTTATAACTTTTCAAAACTCAAAAACAAACTTGCAGATTTATAATTTATCATAAAAAACAAACTTCGAGTAATAAAATCCAGCTCAAAAATAAAAAACAATCAAACAATTACAAAGGTCTGGCCGTCTAAGAGACTACAATTTCAACAAGCAGTAGCGCTGAAATTCCACCTTCTTCAACTAATGAATATAGTGCCTTCGACGCGTCCTTTTTCCCTTGAAATTTCCATTTTCTAGAAGATTCACTCCAATAGTCTGTACTTGGATGACTGTGTGACGGTGTGTATTGGCGTGTGTGTGACGCCGACGACGTGAGAAGAAGAAGGGGTAAAGAACGGAGCGAAGAGGAAGATGGGGAAGCAGGAGAGAAGCTAGATGGCGAAGAAGAGGAAGAAGAAGAAGAAAATAAAAGGGGGCGGCGGCAGCGTGAGAAGAAGAAGAAGATTAGAAGAAGAGGGGGTAAAGAAGGGAGCAAAGAAGAGGAAGATGGGGAAGCAAGAGAGAAGCTTGATGGTGAAGAAGAATAAGAAGAGGAGGAGAAGAAGAAAAAAGAGAGGAGGAGGGGAAAGAGGGCGGCAGCGTCGACCAAGAGCGAGAGGGTGAGGATGAAAGAAATTGAAATGAATGAGAAAGAAGAGAAGAGAGCCAGTTAATGCTAAACCCTAAAAACAAAACAAAAAAAAAACGGGCCAGCCCGCAAATTGGACTAGACCGGCTTGCAAAACCTACATCCAAAACGATCCGGCCTCATTTTTTACGGTTCTAAAATAATAAATCCATATCTGTTCATACCGCGGGCGATCCGGGCCAACACGTGGGCTCAGGCCCGTATTGACAATGCTACTATCTTATTATTGATTTATGCATCAGAGTGTAGTTGGAGACTTGTCTCGGCCTTCCTTTGATTGCTCTTGGTTTTGTAGGACATTGTGCGCATATAGTACTTATCACCATGTGTTATGGTTACATGGTTTTGTGTTATGGTTATAGATTCCATGACTTTGTTGTGATGAAGTTCCATGGTTGTGGTGTTAGGCTTCCATGAAAATATAATTCATCATCCATGAGTACACAATACAAGATATACCCGTATACATAGTATAATTTACGAAGACCAGAATGCAAAATGCTAATTTCGTTTCATATTATCTGTCACTTTAGTACATTGTACAAGAATTAAAAAAATTATTAGGTTGTCAATCTAGATTTAAAAAGAAATGGATTAAATTACAAATAGACTATCATTAGTATTTTTAATGAAAAATTTTAAATAATTATTTAATTCTAATCAGATAAATATATATGAAAAGTATAACTTTTAAGACATCCTTAATCTACTAAGATGAAAGATATATTTGTATTTTAAAAAATATCTAGACCACATACCATATCATATGAAATATATATATATATATATATATGAAAAGTATAATTTTTAAGACATCCTTAATGTACTAAGCTGAAAGATACATTTGTTTTTAAAAAAATATCTAGACCACATTACCATATCATATGAAATAAATAAATATATATAAAGTATAATTTTTAACACATCCTTAATGTACTAAAATGAGATATATTTGTTTTCAAAATAGGTCTAGACCACATACCATATCATATGAAATAAATATATATATATATATATATATGAAAGTATAAGTTTTAACATATTCTTACTGTGCTAAGATGAAAAGATACATTTGTTTTTAAAAAAATGTCTACATCACATACCATATCACATATCATATGAAGGGAGTAAGTGGTTTTGTTTAGCTTTAATTACTTTTAGTGAGAATTTTTCCAATATTGAACTTTTTGAACCTCTTGCTTTCTAGCCTTTCCGCCTAGCTTCAATAAATTCGAATTTCTTCCTCTTTCTCTCAAGAAAGGAAAGAAGAATTTTGGCTAACAATGAACTTTTTGGACCTCTTGTTTTCTAGGATTTCGGCGGATATGCGATTCCGGCCTAAATGAATCAACGTCACCGCCACCTCCCGCTAACAACGTTGACCCCATGCCCACCATCGTCATCAGACATTCAGAATTTTCTACCCTCTTATACTATTGGTACATTGGTACCCTCATATATTATTATATATATAGAGGTATAGACACCTCACTGTGACAGCCCAGAACTCTGATCTCTTCCTCTTGGCAAATTTTATCCAAGGAACCACTTCAAATTTCCGACCAGAAAAATGCCTCAATTCAGTTTTGTATTCCTCAACCTGCACATTATATTCAATTCCTATATCTTTCAAGTAAGAGAGATAGAAAATTTCCAGCTCCATTATAATGTAATTTCCTCTGCCATTTCTATGCTCCTAAATTTTGTAATATTGAAATATCAAGGAAAAACAGTCTCTCCTTTCGAAACATACCAAAAAACAGTTTTCTTCGGAGTCACTAGTTTACTTGTCTATTGCTTTGCCTATCATTTTTTGAAGACAACTATTGACCATCCAATTAATCGAATGTATCATCGTTGTGGGGTTCTGTTTGGTTACCTTTCTATTGCCTCATTAGCATCTCTACTCTATCCTGATTCTGCAACTCCCCTCATTTTCCTGCTCTGTACCATGATTTCAGCTCCTGATTTGGTAATTTGGGTCTTTCGAAGAATCTGGGCAAAGATTAGAGAAGCACTAGAGTTTCAGCTTCCCCTGTTTTTGGCCAATTTATTGAGGAAAATCTTGATGAATCGCAGGCGGCAGATAATTCTTCCGCTATAGCCTAAAAAATCTTTCAAAAAATGAAGCATTTTCTGATGTGCTTTTTGTTTTTGAGATCAAATTTGTACCTTGTTGTTGTTCTTTGATCAACTATATATATGGTTGTTCTGTATCCCAAGCCTTTTTTGGGGACCACTATTTCTGCACCCCCATTTCCCCCCTCCCACCCAAGGCCTTCGTAATTGTAATACTCCTCTGTAATTTCTTCTGATACTTAAGTACTTTATGATGATTAAAAAAAATTGTTTAAATTACAAACCTTAAAGTAAATCTTCTATGCACAAATTGACCAAATACTACTCTCAACTTAAAGAGTAGTGACATTCCGTTCCATGTGTATTTGTTTTGATTAAAGCTTTTGAGCATATGCTAATATGTTTAACTTGTTTAGTACTGAAAGCATTCCGATAACAATTTTCTAAGTCCTTGAAAAAAAAAAAATCTAAGACTTCACTTTGAGACTTTGAAATCAAATACCTTATTTGCTAAAAATACCTCCAAACTATTTTTTTCATTCGGCTAGGCACGCTCCAAATATTTTTTAAAATACATCTTATCTTTATTGTAACCTATTTGATGGGACGCATCGTCTATGCCTTAAGCTCTAAAATCTAGTAATTTTAGTCATGTAATTGACTCGTACTCGATACATATAATATTTTTTAAGCACTTGCACATGTCAAGTACCTGATCAAATGATCATGTTTTGAAAGTCAAGAGCGTAAATAGCACCACATAAATAGTTTACATGGTAAAATGTTTAAAACATGACTAATTAAACATAAATAGTTATATGTCGTTTTGAATTTTCTCACTTCAAAAATAACCTTTTATTTTTTTTTCTGAATAAATACACCTTTAATTTAGTTAAGGGTTAGTATCCCTTTAATCCATAAGTTAAAAAGAATACACAAACTTAAGATACTATCACTTTAGTACATGAGTCCAATAATTAAGTAGAATTTAATGAAAGATGATATGGTCATTGATAAATTAATCTAATTAGTATATTATCCTAAATTCATGAATTTTTTTTAAACTTTTTAGTTTTTATAACAATATTACTTGTTTCAAATGAAAATAATACAATAATTATTCCACGACAATCATAAAATTTTAAAACTATCCCTGTACCATAATGGAGAAAATAATAGTAGTAGAATCAAAATTTTGTGATTGCGTAAATGGTATCTATAGAAATGTTGATGAGTGATAGTAGTTTTAGTGTTGGTCACTGGTGTTGGCTTTCCGAGCTAATGTTAGCTCTGCTCTGCTGTGGTGTTATGGTGGATTTAAATTTGTTTTTATTATTATGGAAGAATTATTATGTCGAGTTTTTAATTTTTTTTTTTTACTTTTGAAACAAAAATAATATTGTTATAAAATTTTTATCCAAAATCATTTTTTCCCAAAATATCAAAAATAAAATAATTATAGTTGACAATGAGTAAATAAAAATGTACATGGTCAAATTCAAACTAAAATGAGTAAAAAGACGATGTAAAACCAAGTTAAATCATATCAAATAATTATAGGTTTAAACTTTCTAATTATTCTATACAAAATTTATCCAAGTATAAAAAATAGTCTTTGCTTTTCTTTTTACATCCTATTAATTTCTGTATTTTTTTGGTCACAATGTGAAAATAATGTAACATTTAATGAACTTGTTTTTCTTATACACTCTCATTAAAAATAAATTCCAACATCTCATATAAAAATAATAATGAAGAGAAAATTTTTTAGAAGGCATTTTAGTTTATATAAAAAAAAACGTATAAAATTTTGATACGATATTGAAGATGTGAAACTAAATAAAAAGGAACAGAGTGTAAAATTGATTATTACAAGTTTTTATTAGCTAAAATTGTAGTTTAGATCTACGCTCATCTTTCGAGGGGTTTGGTTTTAAAATTTTAAAGTTATGCAATGCTTGCTGCTGAGAAATGGTTTAAAGAGCGCGAAAGGGTTACCTCCTTCGCGGCTAATTCTGATGGGTTGATTATGAGTCTACTGGATATGTTGACGTCCTACCCAAGGACCCCACCAACGAAATTCAATCTGATGGCACGTGCCAATTCCCAGTTATTCCGCTTGTAACTTGGGGTATTTTTAATTTCTTTTTTTAATTTTCTTATTTTTATAATAAGTCCTTAGCAATTGTCTTAAAAATTTCTAACAAAGTGATAAGATCACGTCGAACTTAAAAAGTGTAATAATTTTTTACGATAAACTAAAATGAGTTAAATACTTGAGAGTAATTTTTTAAAAAAATTAATGAAACTAAATTAGAATTGAAGGTCTCCATTTCAAAAATTAAAAATTCATTATTTATCGTTTAAAATTGTAATATTATTTCTAAATCTAATTCAAGCAAACAAACTCGGTATCTTTAAATCACAATAGTCGAAACATTCAAAAAAATTTGAATTATGGAAAAAGTCAGATAATTCTAACCATCAAGATAATCCAAAACGTTATGACCTCACTAACAAATTACTGCAAATTATTAATGGGGCACAAAATATATTTAAACAGAATTTGAATGTAAATTCATTATAAGATTTTAAATTTGAAATTTGTATATTTATCCCAGACAATTCATATTACTAACTTTAATGTAATTCGACCATCCCATCATTTTATATATA
This sequence comes from Catharanthus roseus, assembly GCA_028651295.1. NCBI lineage: Eukaryota > Viridiplantae > Streptophyta > Magnoliopsida > Gentianales > Apocynaceae > Catharanthus > Catharanthus roseus. The sequence continues at coordinate 1,831,650 of JAPQWS010000001.1, read as the reverse complement.
AGATATTTTAATGTACACATATACTCCCTCTAATTCATGATATATAAAAGTCTTTTTAAGTTATATTTTGTTTCATAATGATTATTTTTCTAATTATTTCAAATTAGAGCATTTATTAGAATTTTTTTTTTAAATTTTATTCTCTTTTTTCTCTTTGTTTATTTCTCTCATCTCTATTTTTTATATTTCTCTCTCTATATATTTATGAAGGACACCTTATGCAAAATACTTCATTGATTTCAAAATCATCAATATTTGTATAACGAGTTAGAATAACACATATTTTTAATCGGAGTGAGTATTAAATATTATAAAAATAAGGAAAATTAAAGCAAAATTTATGTTATAGATTTAATTAATAAGGAGAGCGACAATATTTTAAGAACTAAAAATAAAATTCATTTACTTAATGATGTAAAGTAAATTAACAAATTTAAAAAAAAATACACAATTTTATAATTTGAAAATAAATCTATAAAAAAATTGACATATGCAATACATTTTATGGGTTTTGACGGGGCCAGTGGGGGCACGTGCCCCTAGTGGCCCCACCCTAGATATGTCTATGCCTCTCCCGTTAAATTGAGGAACAATTTTTATCTACTTGATAATTCTAAAAAATAGTGTCAATCTTTCACAAGTTAAAACAATTAAACTAACTTCACTTTTTTTTAGTAAACGATCCTACAACAAAATATTGTCAAGGTAATCTACTTTGCTTCTAATCTAACTCATATTCATAATCAAGCGTGTGAAATAAAGAAAGAATAATAGATAAACATAGATGAAATAAGAAATAAATGAATACTTGATTATATAGAAACCAACATGTGCAAAGTCTTCAAAAACTTTGAATGAAACTAAGCTCTTTATTCTCTAAATACTTCAACTCCTCTAATGTGTCTAGCATTCCTCTATTTATTGAGGAGGGAAAAGGGCGGGAGAGGATTCAATATTATTTAAAATAAAATCATATCTAAAACAACCTAAAGAAATGAATTTCTATATTAACACATATTCAACTTAACAAATTCTTCCAACTTCGAAGTCCTTTTAGTACATGCCAACGCCTCTTTTAAGCTTTTAAACTCTTTCAACTAAATGATCAATAAAATTTTTTCTTTTTCCTCATATGCTGATTTGTCCAACATAAAATTACAACTATAATAAAAACTAATTATTTTCAATATTTAAACCATACAAACAAGGAAAATTTAACTAAAATATCTAACTAGAAAAAATCTTATCAATTCTTTAAGTGTGTTTGGATTATGGTTTAGTTTGAAATAAATGACTTGTTTTCTCAAAGAATTCCTTAAATTCAAAATTTTATGATCATAGAGGTGTGGGGTAAAAAGGGAGATAGGTTGGGTTTGAACCCAATTCAAATACATTATTTTCTCTTTTGCTAACTTTGTCAGGTTAGACATATCTCATTCCATCTCACAAATTGTCTAATACATATTCAAATACACCTTCTCTACTACACTTTAAACTCTAATCTCTAAATACCTTTGATATACAGAAATGAAATGGGATGAGATGTTTTTCTACCCAAAATCCTTTCTCACTCAGAATGTTTTTAGAATCATTTTTCCATTTTATTGTCTGAATAAAAAAAAAAAAAATTGAAATGGAATTGTAAGTCTTTTACCATGTATTGTAAAACTAATTTTCAATCTCAAGATTGAATGAAATTTCACAAAATATAACTAAAATGATTAGATAATATAATTGTTAAATATTCAAAAAATTCGATAGTGAAAATATATATGTTTATCAGGGCATATATATTTAATAAAATATAAATAAAGTTTTATAAAATAAAATATAAATAAAATAATAAAAAAATAAATTTTATATAGAGATTAGAAGATAATTTTTTATTATAAATAAAAGTTTATATAAGGATTGCCTTTTTTCTAAAATTTTTTTACGAATAAAATTCATGTATATTGTAACATTTTTTCATTTAATTTACTGAGTTTATGGTATGTACTTTTTCTTTTAATTTTTTTTCTGTAAAGATATTTTCTTAAGTTTTGATGTGGAAAGACCTCTTACACTATTTGGAATGGACTTTCATGTAGAAAAAATTTTCCTATATATATTTTTTATATATCGAACACATTGAAATAAAAAGAAAAATTAAAAAGTCATTTAATTCTAATTTGTATTTGTATGTACACATCACAAAAGAATATTATTATTGAAAAATGTATAGTTAGAGAATATATGAAAAATTATACTAGATCATCATGAGCCTTATACCATTGGAGTTGACCCCATTAGAGATTTTCATTTGACAAATGGATGAAAACACATAAATATATATATATATATATATATTTTTTTTTGATGGAAAAAACACATGAAGAACATACATTGGTAAATTTGCAGTGGCACACACACACACATATGACATGACACGGGAGGTAGGTTGACCCCAACGCCGTGATTGTGGTCTTGTTTAGCATTAACTTTTGACAACACTGAACTCTTTGGACCTCTTATTTTTCAAATATTTGGAAGGTGCCCAAGCCCAGCGGTAAAGAATGAATGAACTTTCTTGGCTTCCCCAACGCCTCCTCCCTCATCAGAGATAGAGTTTTCCACAAAGGAACACCATGCACGACACCCACATATTATATTTTATTCAGAGAGGTCACCCGCTCCAAGTGCCTAAGCCAAGAAAGAAGTCGTCCGCTATAGCCTCAAAATTCTTAAAAAAATGAAAGATTTATTTTTCTTTTTATCATTAGATATACATATCATTTTATGATATTATTTTAGAATTTAGAGTTAGACCTAACTCATTTCAAAAGGCACTTTAAGAGAAAGAAGGATTGTCCAAATTTATTAAGAATTAATAAATTCTTTAATTAACAAATATGAGATTTTCAATATATATTTTCTGTGATCGAATATGTACTTGTTCTACGATCAAATCCCTGTTGAAATTAAAGGATAAGAATCAGCAAGACAAGCTGGAAAAGAAGAAGGAAAAGGAAGCTTATGAAGGAAAGAAAGAGAAAAAGAAAACAAGGGGAAGAAGTTATAAGGGGTTTTCGAACCTGGTTGAATAGATTGGCCTAAATTTTTTTTAAAATTTTTATACAGTAAGACTTATAAGTACTTACATCTTCTTTGACAAATTATTTAACTTTTACAAATTTCAAAAAGAAAAAAAATACACTTCTTCCAAATAAAATCCAATCCAAATAGAGCAGACTTTTGAAGTTGAATTGACATATCATGTAGGACCATGTACAACTGTAAATAAATGATAGGGAGATCATTAAATGAGCATTAGAAGAATGTGTTGTAATTTTATTAGCTGTAAGATTGGTTAATTTAGTTGGTTAAGTTGTTTTAATTTCTTCTCTTTCTTGTAAATACAATTTATATAGTTGTTTTACCAGCTAATTGTAAATGAGAGAAATGCAAAAACCGTCAACGAAACATCTGTATCAGCTTGTTATCAACGGGACACCGACGAAGAAGAGTTTGCCAGCTGTTTTTCGTCGATAAAAACAGTTATCGACGAAAAGTTGTCAGTAAATTAGGTTTTCGATGGACTTATTGACAACTTTTTTGTTTTTAGTTTTAATTTGTTACTGGCCAATGCATTTCGTCGGTAACACATCGATAGATTTACCGACGAGTATAGCGTCATTGGTAACAAGCACCAACGGGCTTACTGATGATAGTAGATCCCGTCGGTACCCGCCATCGATCGACGTTATCGACAAAGTTTCTGTCGGTAGTATAATAAAAAAAATTAAAAAGGCATTTTGTGATCGTTCCGTTGGTAATACATTTTTTATATTATTTTAAAACGGAACTGAAACTCCCTGTAATGCAGAAACCCAACAACGACAATATAAACAATTCATAAACTAAATGTAAAATATATATCAAAGATAAAAACCCATAAAGTAAATATATAATCCATAAACCAATTATAAACATCTATGAAACGTTAAAAACACAAATATCCATTAAACATAAAAAACATAAATATCCATCAAAGTTTATATATAATCAGGTGGTCTATGTAGCATCTCTAGAGGGTGGAAGAGCACCATTCGTGGGTTGGGTAAAAGAGAGGTGGGTTCGGGAGCATGAATAGGAGGGGGGAAGGGGGGAAGAGTATTAGAATCTTGGGTCGGCACTTCAGAGGTCCCCGCTGCTTCTACAATCGATGAAGATATGGAAGGATCAACACTTATTGCAACTTTTCCGAGGGGCATCATTGGCGGGAATAGAATGTACGCCAGGTGATTATGCTCCCGCCTCATGTGCTCGTAGAAGGAAGTAGATACTTTGGAAAAAGCATCCTCTACCCTCCGCATAAGCCTCTGCTCGTGATCCAAGCAACACGGTGCCAATGGAGTTGCTGCTCGGCTATGAGGTAAGCTGCCTCTGAACCATCTCCATGCAAACGGTCGTGGCTCATCCTACTAGCTACAATGGCCATCAGCTAGAGATCATCGGGCATAGCAGTACCCGACACCTCAACATCCTCCTCGACCTTCCTTCAAAACTCGTGAAATTTCGCCTACAATATAAAATATTACTTGAATTCGACTTTTTTATAAAACATTATATAAATTTAAAGGTTATAAGTTATCAAACATTATATAAACTTAAGTTATAATCGATACAAATCTTACCTAGAACTCTACCGAGTGGAAATCTACATACTCCCCCTTTTGATGTTTGTGAAGTTCCTTCAAGTACTTGCTCCAGGAGAACTTCTTAGTCAAATCCTTTTGCTGCAATACAAAAACAAAAGGATTAACATTTTTTTCTAAGTTAGTTTAATTAGTAAGAAGAGTTTACTATTAACTAACAACTTCTAACCCATTTCATAATCATCTCTGTAAATGAGATAGAACCACTTGTGAGCTTCTCGGCTCCCGGTGCTCCCTGTCCCTGAGTCTGGTTCCTCTTATTCCTTTCGGTCTGGGCTTTATAAGCAGGGCTATTCCAATGATTCCACATCTCGGCCTACTAGCTCTTATCAATCCACGACGGCCTCTTGTTCTTTCCCCAAGCATCGTCTAACAAATCTCTTAATCGATCTTTCACTTTTGACTCCCATTCCATCTTCATCTTTGTCATGGAGTAGGCCAGATCCCATACATATCATTTTTGAAAATTTAAAAGATTAGACTATAATGTAACTTTAGAAATCATAAGGCATATTTAATGATCATAAGGCAAACTAGAAATCATAAGACATATTTTCATGATCATAAGACAAATTAGAAATCATAAGACAAATTTTAATAATCAAAGAAGCTTTTAGAAATCATAGGGAAATTTTTGCATAATCAAATTTTTGTATGCTTCATTTAACTTCTTTTACCTGAAACTCTCCCCAGCACATATCTCGAACAGCCTGCTAGATCTCAAACCAAGTGTGGTAAGGCCCATTGAACTGCTCCTAGAAGATAGTTGTGATGTGGGTGGCGGCTCTCAAAGAGAGTTGTAGTCTGTTACACAAATATTTCATTAGTAGTTATATTAGAATATAAATATATTTTTATGTATAAATAAATATACTTAGTGGTTTATATGCAAATATAATAACTCTCGAGAATCTCTAGGAGGAGGCCTAAGTCGGAGGACCCATATCCGAAGCCGGAGGATCCATCTCCGGAGCTGCAGGAGCGGACGGCTTTGAGTTAGTAGGTGGTCTTTGCGTCATTGGTAGAGCAGGTGATGGAGCCGGCTGACTGATGGATCGCAGAGGAAGAGGAGCTGCCGTGCTAGCAAGTATTAGTGGGGCTTACATCATCGGTGTAGCGGGTTCCCATCTCCTGTGTACTCGTCGATTGTGTACCGGTCGGCGGGCTAGCTTCCTCAACTAACTGTCTTTTCCGTCCTCGATCCATTGTACCTGCGATAGAGGAAAGTGAATAAATTCATTAAAAGTAGTATAAAGAAATAAGTATAACCATAGAAGTTTAATAAATATATATATATAAACATGTAGGATCTTATAAGTGTAATAAACATATATAAGTGTAATCACGTGTTATAATCAAAGTAAAACATACGATGTTTTATGTGTCAGAATCCTCATTGTTAACATCGATAGAATCATCATCGGGATCATCATATGCATCTTCCTCAGAATCTTCATCGGGATCACCGTAGGCACCTCATAATCTTCATCGGGATCATTGTCGACATCTTCGTCGGAATCTTTATCAGAATCCCCTTCGACCTCAGTTTCATTATTTTGTAATTCTTTTAAATATGTTTCGACATTGATGTCTAACTCTTTCGATGAATGAGAATCATGGACTAGCAGTCCAATGTCTTCAATCACTGCATATTGTCGAACCCTTACTAATGTCCACTTTTTCTTGGAACGCAGTATCTTGGACTGGAACATCTATTACTCGTGGTCGAGATTTCATCACACTAAGCTAATCTTTCCTCGTTCTTTTAGAGCCAGAATATGGAAGAAATAAAACTTTCTCTACTTGATGAGCTAATACGAAAGCATCGTATCCTCCGTATCTCCGATTTTTGTGCAACTCAATAATTTTATATTGAGGATGAAACCTCATTCCTCTATCCGAAGAATCAAATCAATCATAATGAAACAAGACGATCCTTTGGATTGGTGTTCCAGTCAGCTGAACTCTTTCTTTAAAACACTGTAATAATTCGGTTTCACACGAGCACCGTTATTACAAGTTTCTCCCTCCTCATCCATATCTCTTGTATGAAACAGAAACCAATTAACAATGTAACCGGTGTATGTCTTCACTTTTTTATTAGGAACCAAAAGATAGATTCCTTAGGAGTTCACTATACTGTTTGGTGGAATAGTGCATCTGTATACACCAAGACACTTTTGTTAATTAATTTTTTTAATAAAATCGTGATTTAAATTTAAATAATTTCATAGAGATAACTTACTTCATTTCCAAACCACTTTGCATATCCCTCGCTTATTTTATCTTGAATTTCATTCTCCGTTATATTTGAATTGATATTTCGCAATTCTAATTAGTATTTCCTGCATTTTATTAAATATAAAGCTTATTAAATATATATGTATATTAAACGTGTATTAAGTGAAGAACAACAGTTTACTTACTAAAGATAAGGTTCCACTTCCTTGCAATTAAGGAGGATACAATTCTGCACTGCTTTGAGTTCTCGTTTCTCCAAGTATCCTTTTTCCATCTGACTAAACTTTCTTCCTTGTTGATTACATATTGATAGAACTTCACTTAAATGAAGAGGATTCCCGATATCATCATTTTGTCTACCTTTTTTATGGAGTGTGGGTACGCTTTCTTCAAAGTAGTAACTGAAGAATATCGCAGTCTCCTTAATTAAGTGAGCATTTCATATGGATCTCTCAACTCCTACCGTATTTTTTATTGTCTTTTTTATATGGTGCTAGTACCTAATGTTAATTCAAAGTATAAACGAATGAGTTATATAATTTAATTAAATCTAAGTTTTTGATTGAATTATAAATGAATGTTTAAGTAGGTTATCTCTCAAATGGATACATCTACTTGTATTGGACAAGATCGCATATCCTTACCTTGCACGGCAAATGAATCATTAAAAAAACCCGGAGGGAAGATGCTTTCTAACTTGCATATCAAAATAGGAATGCTTTCCTCTAATTCACGCATATGTAACACACTTATCTTCGACGCACACAAGTCTTGGTAAAATAGACTCAACTCGGCCAAGCAATTCCATACCTTCGCTGGAAGGAGCTCTCTAAAGGCGATGGGCATCAGTCATTCCATGAACACATAAAAATCATGACTTTTCATACCAGTCATCTTCATTTCTTTATAATTAACACACCTGGCCAAGTTAGATGCATATCCGTCTGGCAGTTGTAACTCTTTAATCCAATCAAACACTATTTTCTTTTGTTCTTTAGTCAAGGTGTAGTATGCCGTTGTCTTTGAAAACTTATTCCTACCGCTCTCTTTCATCAACAAGTCTGGTCGGTTGAAATACAAATGTAGGTCTTGTCTAGCTTTGATATTATCCTTAGACTTCCCTTTTACATCCATCATAGTGTTGAATACAGTATCAAATACATTCTTCTAATTGTGCATCATGTCAATGTTATGACGGAATAAGAGGATACGCTAATAAGGAAGATCCTAAAATATACTCCTTGTCTAGTTGTGATCCTTTCCCCTATCATCTTCCTTACCCAATTCCTTCCTGTTTCGGTGATTTTTGGCAAGTCCTGGACCATTTCCCATATATGTTATCCCAAATGTTGCGGTGAAGGTGACGAGCAGTCCTCATCTTTAACTCTCTAGAGAGATCTCCAATATCTTCTGAATTTATGATCAGGTGGCAAGAAACATCGATGACAATCGAACCAAGACTGTTTTCCACCATTTTGCAACTGAAAGGATAGTGTCTATTCCATACAATATGGACAAGCCAATGTTGTTGTACTCTAATTGCTCGACATATCGTATACTCGAAAGTCACTAACTGTCCAAAGAAGTGCGGCTTGCATTTGGAAATACTGTTTCTTCAATATGTCATAAGTAAAGGTCGCAACATCCCACAACTGATTTAATTCTTCTATCAATGGTTGCAAATAAACATCCAAGTTATTTTTCAGATTTCAGACCGAGGATGAGAACCGTCAAGAATGTTACCTCATTTTTCATACACATCCAAGGCAGTAAGTTATACAGTATTACCATTACTGGCCACGATGAGTATGTGTTTCCCGCCATTTCGAAAGGTGAAAACTACTGGCCAACTGATTTATTCTTTTTCTTTTCTTCTCGTGCCTATAAAAAGAAAAGCTAATTCATGAATAGAAAAATATAAAATTAAAATATAAAATTATAAAGAGAAAAAATAAATTAAAAATTGTAGCTATAAAGATAAAAATAAAAATAATTTGAGTGAGTATAAATAGTTTCTATTCTATGAATAAAACTATACTATTTTGTTCATATTTATTAAAATATTTTAATTCTAACTCAAATAATAAGATAACTTTGAGCTTGAAAATGGGTGGTTTGGTTTGCCATCTCAGAGCAATATAGAAGAACTACAAGTAGCCTTTACAAACGGTTATCTTATGTATACAAGTTGATTCATTTAGCAGTTTATTTGAGAAAACCAGTTAACAACAAAAAAAATAAAGTGGAGGCAGCAGAAGAAGAAAAAGAACACAAACAAGTAGAATCAGTTATGTCCAAAAACATATAAAACCAAAATCTCTGTCTTATTTCTCTTCAATGGTTAAACTATAACAAAAAGGAAGGGAAAATTTGAATCGATCACACTCTTCCTTCTCAAGCATTGCCAACACTCAAATTATCAGCCAATTTCTTAAGAAAATTTGTTCATCACCGTTCAAAAGCCTAAAATGTTAACAGGGCTCCTTCCAATTTAACGCCTTGACTTCTTCTTTGATGACTTAGATGAGGGCTTAGATTGCTCTGTGCTCGAATTCTGAGAGTTTCCTTTGGAATTCCCAGTCTGGTTCGGTTTTGCATTGGCATTAGCAGCAGTCTCCTTGACCACTGCTCCCTGAGAACCTCTGATTTGCGCGGCCCTCTTGTCCTTTCTTTTTGGTCTGTAAGACGATCTTTCTCTCTTAGGCAGCCACCTTTCGGGGTCTGGTGGAGGACCTGGATTTGCAGGGTCAAAGCCTTTTGGATACTTTGGCTTTCTTTTCCTCTTCTTCTTTGTTTTCTCCTTAGTTTTCGCTTCATATGCTTCACTAACAGCCACAGAGGGTCCACTGTCCGTAGCCTTTGCCCCAGAAGTTTTCTCCAAACCATCTACATCAACTGCCTTCAGCCCAGGTAGTGGTTTGAGCTGTTTCTCATAAGCTTCTGCTTTTTCAACATCAGTGTAAGCAGCTGTCTGAATCAACCCTACCAAAGCCTCCATGCTACCACGGCTTTTAACCAAATCCTCGTAGAGACGTGCTGCCTCTTCTTTCTTTCCGTGCTTGAGCTTGAATGTAGCAGCCTCTTGCATGATGATATCAAGCTTATTCTCTTCAGTCATGGCATTTGACCACCATTGAATTGCAGAATCAAACACTGCCTCAGCACCATCAACATCCCCAGCTCGCTCTTTGAGAGAGACAACAGTGGCAACCGTAGCAGGCAAGTGTTGAATGTCAGCTATCTTAGCTAGGGAGTCGGCAGCAACTTGGGGGTGTCCTGCAGTGGCAGCTATCTGGGCTCTCGCAAGCAGGACAATCTTAGACTTCTCAGGGAACTTGTCAGCAAACTGACCTAGTATTTCTTCAGCTTTACCAGCCTTGTTTTCTCTCACATGTACAGCAGCTTGAAGAAGTACAGGCATTACACTTTGAGGAAATAAGCCAGGAAGTGCAGCAACTAGTTCACGGGCCTGTAGTTTTTACATAATTCAGATTAAGAATTCAGTAGGTCCGAGAATCCATTGCAGTATGATGAGATTTATTTTGTCATGTTGTACTTCAACATTTCGGAACAAACAGATATATATATATATATATATACGATATAAACCAAAGACAAAATGCAAGCTACAAACAGGCTATACCTGGTCAATCTTATTAGAATGAAGTAGCAGCAGCATACGATTAAGGTACACCGCTTCTTTTTGTTTTTGTGAAAGCTTTAGGTCAAGTCCACGAGCAAGTTGAAACTTTTGTGTTCCATCGCCTTTTTCCAATAGCCTATCAAGTTTCCTTAAACCATCAGAAACATCTTTAGCACCTTTGAGAGCAATAAGATTGTTTACTGCCACAGCAAGTGATAATTCATCATCCATATTTTTCTTGATTATATCAGTATAGGACTCCATAGCTTCTTGTGTGTTTCCGAGGACCTGGATGAAGTTAATGCAATAGAATAAGAACATCTCAATAATAAACTAAAGAAGCATATACAGAAATACTCTGTTACCTGCCGAACATATGCCAATTGAACAGAAATAGGTGCCAATTCAATTTCAACCTCGTCATCGGCTAAATTCTCATCCATCAGAGTTTCCTGACCAACTCTGCAAAAACAAATAGTACACAGTGTGAAGCAGTGGTCCATAAAAATATTTTTACACTAAAACATGCATCATCATATGGCACCAAGTTCTTTCATTGTCCATTACTAAGTCTCCACCATCAATGTCGATCCAGAAAAAGGCAACCAGACAAGGCAGATATAAAACTCAAACTCAAAGAGAATGTGATAAAAGGTCCATTCATGCTATGGAGCCTCTAAACAAGAGGAAGATAAGCAAGAATCTAGTCAACAGACAAACCTCAAACAAGTAAGTAAATAATCAAGCAAAAGTTGAAACAAATGAAAAGGGTAAACCTTCAACCAGATCATTACCGATCAGAATCGAAAAAATTACAGAACAACATCCACCCAAATCAAGATTAACACTAGATCCAGGCATCCAATATACTTGTATATGTGCATAATATCAAGGAAAAATATTTATTTCTCCACTAAGATATTATACCCCTTTTAAAGGTGTTAAGAGTTTTCCAAGAAAGTAATCAATAGAACAACGATAATCAATAACAGATAAATAGGAAGGGTACATATATCAAGCAGAAAACTACTAAAATAAGAACCTATTATAATCTCTTGATTGAATTCTTGTGAGAGGAAAAGGTAGAGATTAAGGAAAGCTTCATAATCATAATGTCTGCAGAGAAGCACTAATTAAAGATCCAAGTAAACATAAATAGAACTCCAAGGATGGACATAAGAGTCTCAAACAAAAGCAGGCCTTTTGTAGGTAAGACAATGCAATTTACTAGGGACCAGTTAGGAATAGTAGACAAATGCCAGTATTTCAATACCTTAGAAGGTTTCAATTAGAGAAGGGAGTAATAAGGGAACAGAGCCTCACAACACAAGGTCATGAAGATCCAGAAAATTAATCTACGTATGAACGCATGATTGGTTAGAGAAGAACAATTTGTTCCTGCCCTGACAGGAACACCACTCAGAAGTCATAAATAAATAGAAATATTGTTACCTAAAAAGTTGCATATTTGTGAGACTTGTCATTTTCCTTGCTGAAGAGGGAAAAATAAAGAAAATGTGGAACTTTTTATGACTGATAGCATACAGTAACATACAGTAAAAGTGCTAAATGTATCTGGATTGGTTTAATTTTGACTGTTTTTATTTTGAAAATAAAAGAAGGGAATTGGTTTGTGAGAGTAGGAGTGGGGCCTAGAAAAAAATTAAAAAAAAAAAAAGAGTTGAGAAAAGTGTAATGGTTTTCATGTTGAGGAACAATCCAAATGCTAAATCCCCAACACGGAGAAACTTTACTTTCTTAGCTAGTAACATTCATGAGTGGTTTTTACTTTGTTACAGAAACTCTTCCAGAACACAGATAACTAGCCTTCTAAGAAACTTCAAGATCCACAAGCACATGGATATTGATAAGAAAATGAAGAAAACACCACTGAGCATATGGAATCAATAACAACTAGAAATTTCTAGTCTTAGAAATAGTGATTCACCTTCGACCCGATAATAAGAGCTGCTCTGCATCTACATACTTCTTTCTTTCAATCAGGGAGCAAGCAGTGTTATATGCCAACTCAAAGCTGCTTGTGGCCTTGACTCTAAGCAAGTCTATTGTTCCCTGAACTTCAGAAGCTCTACCAGCAGAAACCAAACTTGCAACAACATTTATTTCCAGTGAATCTATCCTCGACTTAAGAAGCTTTTGATAAATATTGACAGAATCGTCAAACTTCCCTAGACGATATAATATCTGTGACTCTAACAGCATACTTGCAGAACTTCCATCTTGTCCTCTCAAAGATTCCAAAGCTTCATCCAACTTATTTTGCCTATATAAGCAGTATGCCTTCAAGGAAATAACAAAAGAAAGTTTCATAAGAAATCAAAATGATGGGTATTATTTAAATCTCAAGAGGGATAAAACATCGCAAGAACCAACTGAAGAGTAAACTGATATTGTTCAAACGATAACAAAGTTTAAAGTGAAAAAATTTATCCAAATCCAGGACTACCAGTATTGTAACACAAACTAACACATACAAACATATTTTCATAGTAAATGTCTGCATTTTACTACTTCCTGCATTTCTTCATATGTTTGGGTAGGTTTCTTCATTGTTTCACAGAACAATGACAATGCATGGGAACCTCCAATCACCACAATGACATCATCTAAACATCCTATGAGATTTTCCTCCTCTTCTGAAATTTTGGTCAAGGGCTGAGGATGGGAAGATTGGAACAAATGTTATTGGAACAAATGTTATTTTTCTCTAACTAGAATATAGGGATTGAAAGAACTATAAGACAAAGTCAAATGGTTCATAATCAACTGAGGAACCATTGAACATTATCTGCATTGTCATTGATCCTAAATGATATATAAATGAAAACCAGCACAACCTGTGGTAACAAACATTCAAGTCATATTCACAATTGCTTCACGCATACGTGTTTGACCAATACTGTATTAGACAAATCTGGTGCATCCTAATAAAGTACTTGAAAGAAATGGCGCAGAAGCTGCAATATTAACCAATACTTAACAGAGTTCAAGCGAGACAATTTTATAAATCATAATAATAGAAATGAGTCAATGTTTCTGCCTAAAATAGTGAACTCAACTCAACATGGCACATATTATCATAAATCTTGTCTTTCACAAGTATATTAACAGGAAAAGTCATCAGAGGAATATGGGGTGTGACAACTGCCAACTGTGGAAATATAGGACATGATATTACAAAATCAAGGAAGAAAAAAGGGTAAATTTTTTTTGGGAGTTTAGCTTCATTTCAAATACACCCAAGAAATTTGTCCAAGACTTTTCCTGTGGCATGCGGACAGCAGGAGGGGTACTTCTCCAAGAAAAGTTTTGAAACTCTACCAATGAGTGAAAAAAAAATCAAGAAAACATATCCTGGTGGATCTGTTTCACCATCTTCCCCCCTTGTTTTCAGTTAAACAAACAGAGTCTAAAAGGAAACCAGGTAATTCACTGACCTGTCATACTTGCTAACACATGAACAGTCAACTATAACATGTAACTATGGAGCAACATGGCGACTGGACAATCTTGGAAGAACTATTGCAGCAAGATAGCACATATCTTTCATTTTCATTTTTGAAACTGAGGGAAAGAGAAATTTATTGTGCCAAACGAACAGGTCTTCTACATTTCATTCGGATCAAATAACAGCATACAAAAATTTATCTAATGCTGGAAAAAAAGCATAACCCACTGGATTTTGTACTTAAACATGTGGAATAAAGAATTACAGTTTTACTCATAAAAATGTTTACTTGTATATTAATATCTAAATGTCTAAGATATCCATGTCATTTGTGGTGTTGGCACAGGGCAGGAGCACGGAGAGCTGACTGGAAACCCCCAATAATTTAATATCAGCATAGATATCAAGACCACCAGATGCACAACTCAGAATACTAAAGGCAGAAAGTTACAAGAATCATCCCAAATTGAATACATTCATCACTAAAAGGCAATAAGTCTATCAAGGACGTGATCACTTTACATTATTTTTTGCTGTCATTAATCTGCATAGATGACAAAAAGCATACATTAATCTTTATCAGGAGTTCTTTATCCTTATGAAATGTCACTTAAAAAATAATTTTTCAACAATCTAGGCTATACAAAAGAGCAGGTACTACATCATTCCTTTAAAGCACAGACATCAAGAAATTGGGCCCTGCCTTGTTTTAAGGTCCTAAAATCACTTTAAAAGTGCGTCAAAACTCCACAAGAAAAACCTAAAAAGCAAAGCAAATAAACACAAATGCAACAGAAGATAGGCAGAGGCAGTTGACTAAGCTTACTTCCTCACCAGCTAAAACCCATAGCAACAAGAATGCAAGCAAAAATGCTAATTTGAACTGTTTTCTACATAATTAGCCTCACATGCATTGCATTCCCCAAACAAAAGCACTTATTCCGGTTCTTCATGCTTTCCCTTGTTTTTTCAAATCAAACTCTAAAAATATCCCACAAATGATAAATCACATAGCCAATATCACAAAGGTCAAGTATATATAACACTGGAATACCTTTAAGAAACTAAAGTCATGGTCAATTTTTCTGGAAAATTCCTGAATTGCGCCCAGAGCGCCATCAATGTTATCATTTTTTATCAACGACACGATTTTACATCGAATTGCATCATCGTCATTTGGAGCAACAGAAAGCACTGAATTAAAAAGAGTCAGCATAAAATCGGTCTTTATCATAATGTAACCTACATATACATAAAAGAACTCATAGAGGAGAAAAATGGAACCTTGATCTGCAACTTTGACGGCTTGATCAAATTCTGACCGCTGGATATGGCGATTAAGAGCTGTGAAAAGGTCTTCAATTGCAATTGCTGGCGCCACAGCAGCTGAAGGCTTTGGTTTCTCTTTGGCCTTTGGAGCCATTGCCAAAACTTCTCAAAATGTTCTCCTGTAATTTGTCTGCAAAGTCACTGCTAACTAATTTACGGATTCACATACACATTGAACAAAAAAACCTTGCTGCAGATGAAGTTTTGCTTAAGGCTTTCAGCTGTTGCTTCGGAGTTCTGAAGAGGAAATAAACAATTGAGAGAAGCACCGAGGGGCAACGGGCATAGGGGGGTGAGGTGTCTGGGCATTGGGGGGAGAGAATACTGAATGGGCTCTAAAGCCCAAGATTTTCTCAATAGTTAGATTGTGGATCCATTCTATCTGAATTTGCACTATTTCCAAGCCCATGTATATTTTTTTTAATTTTCTCAATGTTTGTTCCTTTTGTTTTTTTCTTTTGTGTGGGGGGGTTGGGGTAAGTTTCAATTAAGTCCCGCAAAAATATCTTAATCACTTCCAACGAAGTATTAGTATTCACCTCCCTTTAGTTTTTTACTCTTCACCAAGCCAGGTTGAGGAGGGTCGATCAAAGATACTCCCTAGAAATGGCGACTGCGAAATAGCACCAGCCATTGTTCTCCCCATAATTTGTCTTTTTCGGGCTCTTAGGTACAGATTCTATTATTTTAAACTCAGATTCTCATTTCTCCAGCTATAACTGTGAGACTTGGGAGTACTGAAGTACAGCGTTCTCTTCTGTGGTCTTGCAAGATCTGTGCTTTCAAAATTCAAACCCATTTCAGGTGCTCATATTTCTCCCCTGTTTCTCCATTTCTCTGCATTGATTTTTACTTATTTTCTTGCAGAAATGTTGACATTTGATGTAATTGGAGTTAGAACTAGAGTTGAAATATAGCATTTGCAACATTGCGAGTGGTAATTAACCGGTAATCTTGTGTGTGTTAACTTTATTGGATAAGATCCATTTGCTTTTAAAAGGAATTATGTTCTTCTACATTGTCTTCAAATGGGCCTTTAATGCCTTTGTGTGATTTAGATTGTTTTATTACATTCATGGGTTTTGTTTCTTGAGGTAGTTGACTTTAGAGACACTGGATTTTTTTTAGCCTAAGAAAATTTAAAGAGATGAACTTTAAATTCATGCGTTTCCTCGTAAAGACATTAGCTTCCTAGAAGTGTACTGCCATACTGGTAGTATCTAGATTTTCATGCGAAGGTTTTCTAGTTGTTTATGTGCTTTAGCGGGTCCTTTTATTCGCCATTTCCATCTCTAGTTACCACTCCGGTGATCAGTTTATTGAGTTATTGCAGAAATGATCATGCTCTCTTGCTTTGCTACTTGATTTTTGGCAGTGTGTAAAAATGCAAGTTTGCCAAGTTTGATGTTGGACATTTTGCATTGCTGTTTTTGAGTATTTGGTACAAGGCACATGCTGAGATGTACATCTCCTCAATATTTGCAGGAACATTTTTTGTGAGTTCAACGTAGCTTTTTGCTTGGGTTCGAAAATGTGGTTTGCTCAAAACCCAAGCAAGCGATGGGGGGAACTTTTCTTCCTTCTATACACACCCTTTTGGCTCACTCTTTGCCTTGGCATCATAGTACCATACAAACTCTATGAGGTAAGGCTAAATAAATAAATATACTATCAGAAATATGTTCTACTTGCATTCTTGTTGAGTTAATCAAAGCTTATTGCTAAGTGAGTTCTGAGCTGCATAAAGTCTTTGGAATTTCAATTTCTAGTTCTTTGGGATTAAACTACATAATGTTGTAAACTAATGTCAGTGTTAATTATGAAAATGTGTTTATCAAGGGACTCCATTTCCCTTTGTTTTCATTTTCTGAATGATAATGCTGTTATAGAGAGAATCTTTTACCTGTATGTAGGATTATCTTTGGATTGATATTGACGTACCAAGCATGAGAGTCACCTTATTTGATATTCCCATGAAATTAATTTTCGTGTTTTATGGTTATCTCCAATAATGAAAGGGTCCAGATTGGGAATGGCCTGTGAGGAGCATTAGAAGAAACCCTGTCATTGTGGTTCTCTTAGCTTACATGAGATTTATGGATTTTTCAAACTTGTGAATGATTGTAAGAAAACAAAATGGGGTTTATGGGAAGACACTATATACGGAGCCAGTGGTACAGTAGTGAAATTGGTGAAGCCTTTTTTACCGCTGATAAGTTTTGGTGGCATAGGAGATAGCATTTTCTGATTATCTAACAAAAGATAGGTCCGTTCTGTAGTTTGCCTGAATTGTCATTAGTTTTCTGAGGGATGGTGAGGATGCTAACCTCACTGTTGCCACACCTGATTGTGGTGGTCATCTTAAAGCTTTTTTGTTTCTTTCCTTTTCTCTGCAGCAGCTGATTTGCACTTTTGTAGAATAGCCCTTCCAGTTGGCAAGCTATGGCAGTCAATCATAGATTGCTTGGCCACATAGAAGTTTCAGAACTTTTATTGTTTATACCTAATTGCTTGCAATATATCTTGTCATATCTTACTTAGAGTTGCACATATTTCCATTAAAAGATGCATTACAAACTTTTCTGACAGAGTTTTACAGAATTGGAGTACCTACTTGTTGGGCTTGTTTCAGCAGTTCCTGCTTTTGTGTTACCATTGCTGATTGTTGGAAAGGTGAACACTTAATCCTCTTGCTTCTTTATATGAATTTTGCTCAGAACTTATTTCAGGTGATCAATTTCTTTGGTTTTTTTTTCTTTCTTTTTTTTTTTTGGGGGGGGGGGGAGGGGGTACAATAAGGACATACTGCTGAATTAGGTGCATCAGTTATAGTTTTCAGAACTCATGTGCAACAATTTAGAAATTTTACAGTTGTTTTATTTTTCCCCCATTCTCTTTGCTTGAAAATGCTGTCTTGACTCTAATTTCATGCATGGGTATTTTCTGTACACTGATTGTTTCTTTCAGTGTGCCTCAAAATATATTACATGTTAGGCATCAGTAGACTTCGTGATTATGCATATTTTAGGACCCATCATAATTATATCGAACATTTGTTGCTTGTTTCTGCTCTTCAAAAGCAGTAGTGGCTACTTCATTTTTATATCGAACTCATGTGCAACAATTTAGAAATTTTACAGTTGTTTTATTTTTCCCCCATTCTCTTTGCTTGAAAATGCTGTCTTGACTCTAATTTCATGCATGGGTATTTTCTGTACACTGATTGTTTCTTTCAGTGTGCCTCAAAATATATTACATGTTAGGCATCAGTAGACTTCGTGATTATGCATATTTTAGGACCCATCATAATTATATCGAACATTTGTTGCTTGTTTCTGCTCTTCAAAAGCAGTAGTGGCTACTTCATTTTTATCAACATTCTCTCTGAAGAAGCTCATTGTCAATACTACATCTCTGCTACTTCTTTTACTGAACAAGAAATTACTCCCTCTGTCCAAAATTGAAGATCGACACTTCTATTTTAGTTTGTCCTGAATTGAGGATAAAAATATTTTCTCTATAAAATTTCATAACTAACCTCCTTCATTTAGGGGATCTAACCTCCACTAGCACATCGGTCCTACCACCAGCTTTAATAAATTAATAGGGATATTGTTGTAACTTGCTTATGGTCAAATATTCTTTTAACACCTGTTCCAATACAAAATGGGACATTTATTTGGACAGAGGAAGTGTGATTTTATAGCCTAAGAAAACTGACCTCTAATAACACCACTGTCGTCTAATAAATCTTAACTTCTGTTTTGCTCTGCAGGCTGATAGAAGCATCCCCTTGAAGGACCGCTATTGGGTAAAGGCAAGTGTTCTCGGAGAGTGAAGTTTGAATTGGTTATCTGTTAGCTGTTGCAGCACTAAAAATGATTTCACCCTGAATGAATTAGCTGACAGAAAACTCTCTAGATATGGCAATCTACATAATTTCTGCTGTGTGTGAGCCAAAGATATCAAATCACATATCACTTGCATTACGTGCAAGGCAAAATTCTTGAAGGATGACTTTGGAATCAATCTTCATAGCTTAATCAAGTCACTAATACCATTTAACAGTGAGACTCCAATGCAGAGTGTCTAAAAAGAAAAAAAAAAAAAAAAGAGAATATTTGGAAGTTTTATGCATGCATCTTGTTCATACATCTGTCATCATTGTTTTGCTTGATTCTTATCTGTTGTTTATCAGTTAAACAATCTGTTTCCTTTTCACTGTTTCAACTTCCTCCTCTAGCTGCCTTTGTCTGAACAGGCTTAAGCTGAGTAACTGCTGTAGATGTAAAACTAAGATGTATAGTATTGCATGAGAATGGTCTATTGATGCTATCAATTGATGAACTGGAAATTCCTAATTTTAAAGTAAAATGTTATTGTTTTATTTATTAATTTTTTGATTTAATTGTATGTGATACTCATGATGCTGGTCAGTTAGCTCTTTCCCAGGCTCTTTAACAAAGTTTTGTACCATATATATATATATATATATATATCCTGATATACGATCTCTTTCTTTTGTCCACCGATTTTGTTAGTTGATGCAGTAAAATGTTTTACTTTGGGAATAATTCAAGTTTGTTCTTATGCCAGGCTAATCTCTGGATGATAATTTTCAGTTATGTTGGAAATTACTTTTGGACCCATTATTTCTTCACAGTTTTAGGTGCTTCCTATACATTTCCATCATGGAGGATGAACAATGTAAGCCACTGTGGATTTTTAACATCCACTCTTTTGTATTACTATTTTTGTACGCCTCCTGTCACTTGGCTCTGTGCCTATTTTCCAAGAAAAGTGACTCTGAGAGCTTTGTATATTTCGTTTCTAGGTACCACATACAACTTTTCTCCTCACTCAGACGTGCTTCTTGTTTTATCATGGGATATCAAACATAACACTTCGAAGACTACAGCATAGTATTGCTGAATTACCTGAGAATATTCAGAGGCTTTTTAAGGCTGGCTGGATCTTAGCTCTTTCATATTTCTTTGCATACCTGGAGACACTTGCTATTTCCAATGTATGTGATAAAAGTGCTATGTGAGATTTAACGTTATTTACACCTTAGACGATCTTGATTGAATAATTTTGCTGTAAGGTCGCTGGTCACTTGACTGTACTATAGAATCTGCCTAAATTAACATATGTTCTCTACATGTGCAGTTCCCCTATTACACTTTTGTGGACCGAGCATCCATGTACAAAGTTGGCTCCTTATTTTATGCAATTTATTTCTTTGTAAGCTTCCCAATGTTTTTGAGGTAAGTACCTGGCTTTTGAACTTCTTTTTTTTTGGTTATTTCCTTTATCTTGCTTAATTTCTTTAAATTTTCTGCTAATATATTTATGTTTTTGTACTGTATGCATTTTTCAATTGTTACCCGGTGATCTGTGCTCTTTGTTATAAATTATCTCGCAAAATCTCACTTGGCAGCATCTGTTTATAAAATTATACACCATCTTGCGCCACTTGGTTACCGAGACACACACATAAAACTAATCAGCAGTTAGTTTTCTTTTGTCAGTCAATTTATTGCTATTCATGCCGTCCTGTCATTTACGTCCAAATTATATTGTTACGCTTGTTTATAAGTTGTTTTACAGGATTGATGAGAAACCTGGTGATCCATGGGACTTATCCCGGATAGCTGTTGATGCTTTGGGAGCTGCCATGCTTGTAACCATAATACTAGACTTATGGCGGATATTCTTGGGACCTATCGTTCCCATTCCTGAATCCAATCAATGTCTTCAACCGGGATTGCCATGGTTTGCAGGACACTCCTAAGAGAAATCGAATCTGAAGTGCAAAGGGTTCTTCTCTATCAGGCTTTTGTTAGTGTCATGATCATGAGCTGCTGTTACATGTGGAACATGAGAATGTGTTTTAGAATTCCCCCCTGCTGTTAATGTAGTTTCTGTGGGATGTTGTATAACAGGGCTAGATAATAGAAAGAGTTGCCAAAAACTTTTTAAATTTACATTTGTTACAGAATACTACTTCCGTCTCATATTATTATCTATTGGCTTGAGATGATGCCGAAGAATTAAAAAAATGATTGGGTTGTTTGGATTAAATTATCCCTAACATTAATAGTTTTAATGAATTTTTAAATAATTGTTTAATTTCAACAATATATGGATATAAATAGTTATTTTGAAACGAAAAAAGCAAGTTTATGAGGCAGATAATATGAAACAGATTGAGTAATATTTAATGTTTTTTTACCCCCAAATCCCCAGATGGGGCGATCAACAGTGTTGCTGATCTTGTGAAAGAGGCCGACCTAATAACTGAAGAAAGAAAGCTGATCTTCATTCTTGTTGAAAAACTGGGTTTCTGCTTTTGATTCCTCCCTTAAAAAGTAGGTCAAAAATATAAATCCTAAGGTAAAATTGTAAAATAGACAATAAATAATGTTGAAATGTGCAAAATGACTTATAATTTTCATCCAATTTTAGTTAAAAGGACCTATAATTACAACCAAAGGTAGTATCTTAAATCGGTAAGATTACCAAATCTTACAGATATTCTTATAAAGAGTTCATTTGTTTACTAGCGGGAAAAAATTGAAATGTCTATTTTGTCCCTTATGATAGCAATAATTTAGATCATTATATTAAATACTATTTTATTTTCATCTAAGGACAATTTTTTATTTAAAAGACATCTTTTTCGGTTCTATCTAAATTCCCAAATAAGAAATATATTTTCTTTTTTTTCATTCAAAACTTACAAATAACGTTTAAAGTAAATCGCCTCTCTTTCTTTTCTCTTCAAACAAAACTTTCTCTTTTCTTCTCTTCTAAACTCTCAAACTGGCCCTCAATGACAATTTTTTTTTTTGGACTTAAAATAAATTATTCTAAATATTAGTAAGTTGATTTTTTTGTTGAATATTAACATTTAAATTAACTTTTTTTAGCGAAAACAAAATATGATATTTATATTCAAAAGAATTATAATAAGAAAACATAAAAATAAGGACAATACAAAAAGAAATTTGCTTAAAATCTCATGGAATTGTTTTATGTATTAAATAATTATAATTTTTTTTAACAAGACATGAATAGTTCAATGGTGTGAACTCTAATTTAGGCTCTTCCAATGAGTTGGAATCACATTGGTAACTCTGTTTTGATCTCTTGTGTTCTCAATATCATGTTCTTTCCTAATTGCATTGGGTGATAACTCAAAATAAAGAATCATTTTCAAAAGGACCTTAATAAATTTCAGGACAAAATTACAAATACTAGATAGTCACACATCACACGGCTCTCAAAAACAACCTGTGGTGGATCCAGGGAGACAAAGTCAAAGCGCTTGATCCTTTGCCTTCGAGGTCGGAAAGCCTCCGTTTTGCTTCGAAAAGATGTTGTTGGGCAGTAAGCATTTAAAGCTCTAGCCCTTAGTAGAGAGAAAGGCGAGGAAAGGAAAAGTACCCAAACTATAATATTCCAGAGGGAAATGCACCTAAGATCAAATATTTCGAGCCGGCTTCTGTGGAAAATCCAGACTTTAAATTTTCACGACAAAACTTCATTTCTTCCAACCATCTCTCTCTCTAAACTCAATCTCTCTCACTTTCTCTCTACCTTCACTTGAAGATTTAGATGCTGAAAATGGAGAATTTTGAAGATTTTGTACTAAGAAACATCAATTTTAAGGTAAAAATGACCCGAAAAAATGCTAGAAATTGAACAGAGGGGCCCATATAGAACTAAAAAATGTAATTGACCTTTTAAATTGAAATGTGAGGAAGATGTTAGCGGTGGACGTTGGAAATTATACATAAAAGACTAAAGGTATGATCATCAAATAGGTGTCTATTATCACGGTCATTCTCAGTCAACAAAGTTGACAGAGGAGGAGCTAAAGGTTACCAAGAAATTGAGTAGGTGTCAGATAGCACCTCATTTTATAACGGTGAATTTGCGAGAAAATAATATAGATACTGTGCGAGGTATGTTATAATATTGTTATGCGATTTTTATATGATTTTTTAATTTAATAATAAAATTTATACAATTTTTTTGCAATTCTCGAACCATATATAATGTTCGTGTGAAGATGAAGAAGAATAGAATGAAAGGACAATAACACAGTGGAAGAAGTACTCCACAAGTGTTCCAATCTTAGATATACGTGCTATTGGAGGAATTGTGACGAGAGCACAGTCCTTAGAAATATAGTTGTTGTGCACCTGACATCTATTCAAATGTTGAATACGTACCCTTATGTACTTATACTAGACACAGCCCACAAAACGAACAAGTTGTTTTAATAATAAAGTATTTGGTTGCTTTAATAATTGCTACGAATATACGCACGTTCTCATGTTAGCTAATTTTCTAGATATTAAATATTATTTCAAAGTAAATAATATATTGATTGTATGTAAAATATTATTTATATTTAAAATTAATTAGTTAAGTTTTATTAGTAATTTACTTAATTGAAATATAATCTTTTAGTATATACTTCAATTTATACAATGAAATTTATAAATGAATTAGTGAACTTAATTCATCCAATTGTTTAGTAATGAATATTTTAAGTTTTTACTAGTTCAATTATAGGTATATATTTTTCTTTATAATACTATTATAGGTATTTATTTGATTAACCATAAATATTTATTATATTATCTAGGTACAACATGCCATTATTTGAGGCAGTCGGGATGATGCCTACTGGAAAGAATTTCTCTATAGCTACTGCATTCATGCATAATGAATAGACTATACTTATGAATGAGTGCTACAACAGCTTAAGAAATTATAATTGATGTTCCCAAACTTATAGTGTCATTACGGATAAGGAGACAAGTTTGATGCCTGTGATATTTGTGGTGTTCAATAAATCATACCATATGCTGTGCAGGAGACATATTGAAAAGAATATCGAGGGAAAAATAATTTCGGTAATTGGTAGGCCAACAACTAAAAGTTTATACAGACATCTTGGAAAAGACTAGTGAATTCCTAGGATGAAGATGATTATGCAAAGAAATTGGAAAAATTGAAAAGCATGTAGTGGTTCTTGGATTACTTTTATCAAGAACGGTTGGGCACATGTTCACATAAATTAGAGAAAGTGCGGATCAGAAATATTTTGCATTTCGGATTGGACACCATGAATAAGGCTGAGTTTGAGGTTGAGTTTGAACATTTAATATTGAAGATATGGCTCAAAACATGTCACAGTGACTTACATATTGTCTTCAATAAGATATATTCAATGATTGAGACACAGATTTCCGGGATTAAGACTATACTTGAATATTCTCGGTTGAAGGAGAAAGATAATGCAAAAAGTAATCAAGTATTAGCCGAGATTTGAGGAAATGTAAGTCATTTGCAATGAAGATTATTAAAGAAACGTTAAATAGAGCCACGGAAATTATGGCTGATCCAACAAACTTTTGTGGATATTTGCTTCAGAGTTTACATGGTCTACCACGTGCATGCGAGTTTGATTACTAGATATCATAGGTACCTTCCTTTAAAGATGCACAATCTTCACAGTTTCTGGTCTCACTTGTGATAGACGGGTTATTGGGAATGGAGCATCATGACTCGGTGAGGAGGGAAAACTCACATTGGAAGTATATACAGATTGCCCATCAAACACAATAGTGGATCTGGGTCCGAATCGAATCGGGATCACATAAGAGAGGGTGCCCACCCCATTCAGGATCTAAGGGAAAAGGACGCAGCAGTGGACGAGGTATAATGGATTCATCTACCATCGTTGCAGATAGTCCTTCAAGTGAGTTCCCACCCTCACCATCCCCCCCTACATGAACTGTGTCCTCATCACCCTCATGACCATAAGACTGACCCAAATGCTCTCCTGACCCAGGTGCATAGGAAGACATATACTCTGATGTGCCATAGTAACCTTGCTAATGTAATATGGTGACTCTTCCAATGCTCTTAATAAAAAATCCTCTACGACCAATAGGGGATACTGCACACCTGGGGATTCTTGAAATGGATGTTGCTGTGAGCGCTAGAGAAAACTAGGGTGATAAGAAGATGATACACCAGGGTGAGACTGATGCTGCGATAATGTAGAATTTGGATATATCATTAGTGTATATCGATCGTGCAACATCCAAACCCTAGATGTGAATAGGTGGAGGGGTAATGGAAGACCCGGGTGCATCAATCTTATGAAACATCCTATGGGGAGGTATGGTATATACATCAGACGTGTCATGCCTACCCCTAAACCCCCTCGAAGAGGTTATGACTGTACGATCGCGAATCTGACCGCTCCTATATGTATTGTGGCTACAACAAATCTTTCTAAACATATTTCAAACTTACCTTAAATTAATTTGTATGTATTTATTTTCTTCATTCTTAATAAATTACGAAAAGTGTTAGTATTCAATTCTTATTTAATGATTATTCAACTATAAAATTAGTTCTTATTATTATTAAATTATTAAATTAATTAATTATTATTTAGTTTTAATTATATTTTAAAATTTTAAAAACTAAAATATTTGTATTAAATTATTTTACTATGATTAAATTAATCTCTAACTATTTTAAACTTAATTTAACTATTTTAAACAAAACAAATTATTCAAATTATTTAGTTTTAATTATATTTTAAAATTTTAAAAACTAAAATATTTGTATTAAATTATTTTACTATGATTAAATTAATCTCTAACTATTTTAAACAAAACAAATTATTATATTTTTTTAAATTATTAATTAATTTTTATAATTATTTAATTCTTATTTAATTGGGAAAATAAATCATTATTATAACCCCTTTTAATTTTTAATTATTAATTGTATTTTTAAAAATTAATAGCTAAATATTTAAATTAGAGCATCATTAAATTAAGAAATATTAAACTAACTAATTAAATTCAAATTATTATTTAAAATAATTGATTAACTATTATAATTATTTAATCTCTATAATTTCTAAATCTACTTATTGTTTAAATTAATAAATATTTTATTTAAGCTAAATGCAGTTAAGCTTAAAACATAATTAACACATATTCAACTATTCTACTTATATAATGAAACACTAATAACGTTACCAACATAAAATAAATTAGTTAATAATCATAAAACTTTAATAACAATTAACTACATCATAAAGTTGAATAATTCACAATTACTACATAAAAAACATAATAATGATGAAATTAACTAAAAAAGTTAATATAATGGAATAATATATATTGAGAATAATTAATATAATAACATAAATAAGATTATTAATTAAAAAAATCAAAATTAGTGTGTGTGTGTGTGTGGGGGAAGTGGTGAATGGCGCACCTGGCTGCTTCATGCACTGGTGCATGGTGCACTAGTTGGGTGCCGCAACCCCCCAACTAAGATCCGATCGTAATTTTTTTGCTCAAAATATAAATAAACGAGTATAAAATATTGTAGTAACTATTTTCTAAACTTTTCAACGGTTGGATTTGCGTAAATCTTCCTTAGAAGATAGATAAAATTTGAGAGAAAAATAGTTTAGAGGGGTTATGAAGAAATGAAGTTTTGTCGTAAAAATTTTATAATTTTATCATGGAATTTATAAACCTACTTTTGAAAATTACATAAAATGATGTGGTACCAAAAAAGGAAACTGAAAAAATAGTAAATATGCAATATTGACAATACACCATTATCCACAAAAATAACATTCTTCTATAAAAAAAAATGAAAAATCATGCACGAAAATAATAATAATAATAAAACTCTTACTCCTAATTAAATTTTTTTAATTCTTTTCACTTAAATAAAATGTTCCCAGACCAAAATAATTATATATATATATATATATATTAAGAAGTTGAATTACTTTAAGACAAAAATAAATAATGTTAATATGAATCAAATTAATATTGTTTTTTTTATTCATACCATATTAATTAATCTTTTGAAGAACTTATTTTCTCAAAATAAAATAAACTATTTTTTAAAATAGAAAATTCACTTTTTCTCAATAATTATATGCATAGAAATAAAATGAGATACGATAAAATGATGAATCATGTGTCAATGAACCAAACAAAACCAGAACTTAATCAATCCACATGCTCATATGCATGCAATATTCCTCATATATATATTATTCCCCTCATGCAATCCAACAAGATGGAAAAGACCAACCAAAACTAATCAATGGAAAAAGAAGAAGAAGCAGCTTGAGTAGTTGATCAACTAGTTGTGGGGATTTTTTTCTTTTTCTTTTTCGGGCTATATCTTGTGGGGTCATATAAAATATAAGGGCATGCATGCTGGAATTGCAATACTGTGATTGCTTTTGCCATGTGTGCCGACAAAAAGAGAAGAGAATAATATTAATATGGATTATCATTCTTAGATTGCACGCCAGGTTTTGTTCTCTCTTCCATTGTCCAAATGATGCAAACAATCCCCTTCCCTTCCCTCCCCCACTCACCCTCCTTCCTGTCCATGGACCCAAACAGCGTTACTTATAAATATAATAACACTTACAATTTTTTATTTCATAATTATTCTTACTATATCAAAATAAATATTTTAAATATATTATAAGTATTTAAATTTATAATTATACAAATATATACATACATTTTACACTTAAAAATTTCATATTTGATCGAAGTATATTACGATCCATTACCATTTACTTACTATCCATTAATGGTAAGAGGTGATCAATTCACATGCTTTGAGGGATTCTTTAATTTGCACGAGAGTTGAGGGTGATAAAGGCCATATAGATGGCATTGGAATTCTAGTTTTGAGACAAGAATTTGCTGGAAAAAATAATGTTGTTTGGAATGACAAATTTGAAAAGAAATTTATTAATATATAGTTTATAATTGTAATAGACAAAAGTTTCTAATGTTAATTAACCATTATTCAGTGAAAAAAAAAAAATTTGTAATAGACAAAAAGAAGTTTGAAAAATATTGGAGGCTACAAAATGGTTTAACTAGAATTTTAATTAGGAAAATGACGGGATTCTAAATTTAATCATGTGGAAAACTATTATTTTTTCCCCTCCAGATAATGTTTATTTACTTTTTTGGGTTAATATTTGAATATTGAACATTTTTTTTTTTTCATATAAATGGAATAGAAAAGTTGAGGTTGACAGTCAATGAAAAGAGTAAAACTTTTTAACCATGTTTATTCTTTCATTATTATATTATGAGTAAGAAATTATTAGTACTACAAATGATATAGCCAGTAATTAAGTACACTATTATTTTATAGAGATTAAAAGTATTAAACCAAACCTTATATTTAAAATATTAAACTTCCAACCTACTTTATATATAAAGCTTAATTGCATTGATTAAATTGGAAATAAATATATCAAATTAAAATAATCAATAGGATTATTCTTATAAAAAACAATAGAATTATACTTATAAAAAACAAATAAAATACTTAAAATAAATATTATGCAAAATATAAATATTTGGATTATATTGTTATTATTTAAATATATGTGATTGTAAATTATCTTTTAAAGAAAATGTAGGACTAGAGCAAACATAGAAAAAAATGAAAGTTTTCAGAAAACGTAACAGTGGGAGTTTTTTTTTTTTTTTTTTTTGATAATACAGTGGGAGTTGTTACTTGAAGTCTCTCCAAACTCAAACGTATTTTATTTTATTTCTGACTTCACAAATGACAAACTCGAAGTGCTGATTGTGGAATGGCTGTCAATTTTGCTTTTTCGAAAATAATAATAATTTAAAAAAATATAAAAGGAAAAGCTTTTGTTGGATAATGGGGGATTGTGTGTCCGACATTTGTAACCAACTCAAAACTCCCGTGAGCCAAGTAAGATGTTACGGTTGACGGCCCTTCATCTACCGTGTCCGACCGACCCAACCCAACCCAACCACTCATTCCAAACTTAGTATCTCTTCCTCTTGTGGGGCCTAACATCATGTGCTTGCTTTCTTTGCATGCCTTTTTTTTTTCATTTTGCTTTTTGATTTATTTACGTTTAATGGGTTAAGTATTTTTTTTGTCTTTAACACTAAAAACCTCTAATATATTTTCCCTTAAAGGACACAATGTCAAAATCTTATTTTTATTTTAGGTTGACAACCTCTATAACATATTTAATACGTGCATAAAGAATTTTTAATTTTTATTAGTAGTGCTTAGAGATAGTCGTATTTAGACAGGTAATTAGCTAGTAGACGCTGCCCATGCACAACAAGTACCTAATGTTCAAGTGGCGAACAGAATTCAAGAATATATAAATTATCTGACAATCCAGTTCGTGTAAAGTTTGAAATTTTGTACTAATTTTTTTGGATGTTTGAAACTTTAGATTGTAAGCCTAATGAAATTTCATAAGTTTTCTTAACAGTTCAATTTATGATGGATACAACTCATGCATAAGAAGATGAAGACATTTTAGTTACGTTATTTTTATAGGCTAGTTTTCTTAAATAGAATTTGTGATAGCGTGCTTTATTATTATTATTATTTTTTAATTTTTAAATTTACTCCTATCCTAGAAGAAACATGTGTTTTTCGTTAATCACATAAATAAAAAAGTTTGACGATAATTAATATTTTTTATTATTTTATATATTCTTTGTTTACGAACCGTGCAGGGAGTTTAAGAACAACTCTAGTGTCGATTCATAGCTAGTTTGTTTCAGTCTAATGGTTGTTTATGGTAGTTTTCTTAGATTTTCTATGATTTTATTTTTAGTTTTTAAATTGCTTTTAGTCCAACTAATTGCCTAGATTCAATTTTAATTATTTCTTAACTTGTCCTATATTCTTATTTCTTCAATGTGAAGACATTTTTCTCCAAAATATTGGAGAAGTCACATAATAATTAATAAATTTTGCAGAAAATGGCAATGATAATGTGGTAATAATTACTCATTGGTGCTTCAAAGTTGTAAAATGGGGAAAGAGTTGTAAAGGTAACAGTAAAGAGAGATGAAGGCTGGAAAAATGCCAGTTTCAATGGTGAGACATTTTTTTGATGGATAGGATTAGAAGTTCAAAATTATTCTTATTTTTAATACTTTATACTAGAGTCGAGTCGTGCATGCTGTCAATAGTAGTAAACAAGCTCAACATATATTGATGCTTTGAATTATCAGGCATAAAAATGCATTTGAGATACTTTCTTATAGCCACTTAAGCTTCATTTATCTTTCAATAGTGCTTCATTTAATGGTGCTCTGCTGAGACCTCAAAATATTTTTTTTCTAACCACGTGTCTGTTTTGATGTGTTGAGTGCCTATATCATGTTAATCTTTTGTTATTTTCTTTTTTACCCCTATATATTTTAAGCGGAATGACTATAATATATTGCATTATGTTAAATCTAACGAAATTAAAAAAAAAAAAAGAACAATATAAAATAAGAACTTTAAAAGTTAAAAATAAATATTGAAAACTATAAAGTCAAAAAATATTGGAGAAATATGATAATTACTCTCACATAAAATGTGTTAAATTATTTAGAGTTCATTAAATTTGAAAGAATTTAAAAAAGAGACAAGATATATAATTTAAAAATTTGTTGAGAATTTTAAAAGTTAAAAATAAACATTGAAGATCATAACTGAAAATTAAAAAATATTAAAGATTAAACAAAATAATTACTCTCGATGATAAATTCTTGGTTGGTCACTTATATGAGGCAAATTTATAAATTTCATCCTAAAAAGAGTAGTGGATACCTATATTTTTAAAGAAAAAGAATTTTAGGACTAAAACTATAGAAAAATTATTTTAAGATTAAATTTAAAATAAATGAATAATTTTAGTGAAGATATTAGTTATTTATGGGCATAAATTATTTTTACCTTTCTCTTTATAGTTGTAAAAAATTGATTTTACTTTTTTAATCTTAAATTATTTTTTCTTTTCTTTTATAACCATTAATTATTTTTTATCTTTCAATTATATATATGGGAGGAAAAAAAATTTGTATTGAATTTTGAAAAATAACCGATCCCGCACCCTAAGCTCGGCTCGGCTTGTTAGTTGTTAGCAGAAGTCTCACTCACTCGACTTCGCATATGGTATAGCATTGTATATATATAGAGAGAGAAAGGAAGAAACAGACAAAAGGTGACACCTCTCTCTCTCTCTTGCTCTCTTCACACACACAAGAAAGAAAGAAAGGTCTCTCTCCCAACGCTGAAGAGGCGAAGAAGAGGACTGCACTTCGGTCACATTCAATAAAGCGAAAAATGTCGGTTCTTTAATCTCTTTCTCTCTCTTCCTCGCTTTACCGGTTGCATCTATCAATCTTGTTCGTCCTACAATTTTGTGTTTGTATTGCCCTTTAATTTATACTCTGTATCTTGGGAATTAGAAGCGATCAATTGGTGTAAGATTCAATTTTTGATGTAATTCAAATCAAGCTTCACAATGTTTTTGGTGACATTTTAAAGAAATTAGCGGCTTGCGTTTCCGGTGCTAAATTTTTGGTAATTGTTTGCCGTTATTTTTATCGGGATCCGTAAATATTGATTGAAAATGCATCTTTGTATGAATATACTTGCACAAACGTTTCTGTTTGTATAATTTTGCTGTAAATTGGCTGCAAGTATTCGGCGTTTATACTTGCGTGTCTTGCATTTTCTCGAATCTGTGTTCTTCACTTGTGTGGGACCTTATCACTTTAATGCTAAATTCCGTAATTTTTTGTGGTAAATTTTATTTTGTATGCTCTAATAAGATTTCGGATTATAAGCGGATATTTAGAAATCATTTACTCTGAATTTATAATTTGGAAAAAAATTTCATGGTAGAATACAATATTTTGCTGTTACCAATTACAATTATTGTCTAAAAATTGGTAAGAATACACAACTGAGTTGTGTCTATGCAGACTGGCAACTGAAAATGAGCTGGCCGTCACCAATGGAATTTCATTATGCTAACTCCAGCCATGGTATGCCGTATAATTCAATTGGGAGCTTTATGGATTTCTTTGGAGGCCTTACTTATGACCATGTGAACTTCATTTTTGCTGATGCACATCCTTATGCTCAGGTACTCTTTTTGTATTTGGTCTATTTTCTTATTCCTCAAGTATATCAGTCAAAGATGTGATTGGATATGAGTTATTTGGTTGTATCTTCCAAGTACTTTTCTCAGAATTGGATTGGAAAAAGTTGTACCTGCTTTCTGCTGAAATAATTTCTAGTTCTTATAATGAGCGGATGGCTGATTTCCATGCCTAATTTAACTTGAAATTAAGCATGGGAAAAAAGTACACCTTTAATTCATGGTCTAGGCAGGGCAGCATTGGCTTCTTTAGTGAAAATGTTTTACACTTAGGAATATGCATGTGTATTCAGACATTTAATTGTTATTGGAAGAGAAAACTAAACAAACTTTATTTATGCATATACCTGTAATATGCATAATCAATGATTTAGGTTGATAGTTGGGATCCGATTGATTTGTACAGGAGACTATGTACCCTTCAATGAATGCCAATTTATACAAATTTGAATATTCTGAACCTGGAAGCTTCTATTTTGGCTATGGGCATGGCAACATGGTGGATGATCATACATCTGAAATTGATGAATACAGTAAGACCTTAGAGAATCCTACAACCATGGTTGAAGAACAAACTGCTGAGTATGTGCAGCCAGAAGTAAACTCAAGCTCCACTGTGCATACTAATCCCGTCGAATGTAAGTTCCAATTTGTCTGATATTTTCATGTGATGTGTCCAGCACAACTTTTGGCATGGTATTTCTATTGCAATGTGGAATGTTTTTCTCCTTTCTTGTTACAGTAATTGGAAGTACATGTTCTTGCCCCTTTATGTACCAATCTAGGGATTCAGGCTACCATTTTTTGGCTTCCCTTTCATTTTCACATTCTCCTTCTTTCTCCCAGTTCCTTTTCTTTTCAGAATTGTTCTTGCAAATGTATTCTTTTTATTAGGAGTCAAGTTGGCAATTTTCATATTGGGCCTTGAGAGCGTATACAAAATTGAAATGGACTGCTTTCATATATAAATTGTACCTAAATAAGACAAGGTCGCATGTGGTATTAAGTTACCAATTACAGTTATTGGTACGTATAAGTTGTGGAAACGTTTGGACCATCCAGGAAAAGTTCTCTGGATCTCACACTGATTTTCTCAAAGGAATACAATTCTATGTTAAAGATGGAATTAATGGATGAGAGGGCTAGAACTCTAGTGTGTTACACGTTTACGAGTTCTGAAATCTAACCTCCTTGAGATAGTTTTGCATATAGCTATTCAACTGTAACTTGATAAGAGCTTTCCTGATAAAGTGGCTAGCTTTTTATACCTTAAATTCTGGCAGAATATATTGGGAGATTTCCAGTTAGAAAATTAAGCCAATCTTTGTACAGCTTGTGGCTTCATTTGTGAGCCACTGGCTACAGTTTGCTGGTTCTGATTTTTTTGCTTATGCTATATGTGTTCTGTTACAATAAATTTGAATTCCTGGATATTTGAAGAAGATGCTAATAAACTGCTTTTAAACTTTAGGCCCTCGAAGCCATCAAAATGCTCGAGATTATGAGGTATGCAATTTATTTGGTGTTGCTCTTCAAAAGATTGTAAGCACTAGTTTTAAGAATTAATATTCGTTGTATCCAATTTTTAAGTTTCATTAAGCATTTGTATGTTGTTGCAGGTTGTTTGGCAAGATAACATAGATCCTGACGACATGACTTATGAGGTTTGATATCTTTTCTCTTTAACCTTCTTTGAAGTTGTACAAACACAATTCTTACTATTATGTTTGGATAAATATTTATATAGAGGAAATAGGCTAGAGTGATGGTGCAGGGGTCTGAAGAATCAAGGCATTTCAAGCTATTAGAGAGCGCATGTGGATATTTTGAGAAGTAACAATAAAATCATTCTTTATTTTAATTTCATTCTTGATGCAATGAGAATTCTGTTAGTAGCCCCATTCCTGTTACTTGCAAATTCTGAAAAGATACAAGAAAGACCAAACCCCAAACCAAACCCTAACACCCCCCACCCCCAAACCCCAAACCAAAAGTAAGCATATATGAGACTTTCCTTATGGTGTATGACATTTCTGAAGTGTCTTTTAGAGCAAGGGTATTTTATAAAAGTCAATATGTTTATCTTTCTTTGCGGCCCCCTGAAAGTCTCCACTAGAGAAACCACCTACATAAATCTGCAAATAGGATTCCTTGTATGAACCTTTGAACTTTTATTCAGTATTCTATTTTCTATAACTGTACATAACATTCTTCATGCTTGTTTTAATGTAATAGCAGTGATTCATGAGTTTTTTATATTCCATTCCTAGCTCTGCAAATAGGCTTCTTTGTGTCGACGTTAAACTTTTCCAGTATTCTACTTTTCACGCCATAACTGCCAAGTCACATTCTTGGTGCCTTTAGTGTAATAAATAGCAGTATAGCATGGGTTCATACTCCATAATGGCGCTGCACAGTGTTATAGGGTTTCTTGAAAATTAATTAATAATTTTTCTCTTTTCCATTCCGTTGCATAGCATGGAATTCAAGCTGATAAATGTTAATGAATTTAATCTTTTCATTCACATTTCGTATTGTGCATTTACTTCGTATCTGTGCTTTTAAACTTTTCAAGCACATAATTAAGTCTTCAAACATCTTGAATTCCAGCACTTAGCTTGTTTTTATCATGACTTGTTGAATGATATTTATTTGGATCTACTTTTCTCTTGATTTTGTTCACTGAAGTAACTTGATGATGAAAGTACCAATGTCACATGTACAAGTAGCTTTTAAAAGTTTCACAAGGAATGAGAAACGAGTTAGTACTTTCTCCTTTATATGAAGATGTCTTACATATCTTGGTCAATTTTATTTCAACATAGTAAAATGTGGTTGGAACAAAATTTTTGAACACCTAGATTGTTGCTGGTGGTTGAAATAAAAGCTTCGTTTGTACTTTCTCCTTTATACGAAGATGGCTTATATATCTTGGTCAATTATATTTTGACATAGTAAAATGTGGTTGGAACAAAATTTTTAAAAACCTAGGTTGTCGCTGGTAGTTGAAATAAATGCTTATTTGTACTTTCTCATTTATAGAATGATGGCTTATGTATCTTGGTCAATTATTTCAACATGGTAAAAATGTGGTTGGACACCAAATTTTTGAAAACCCTGGTTGTTGCTGGTAGTTGAAATAGCAGCTTAGTTCAGGAGCTTTTCCCAGTCTTACTCAGCCATGCACATTACCTGGTAAGAGCTCTGAATTCTGAAGCTAGGAGTCTTCACAAGTTGACATAAGCAAAGGACCAGGGAGACGAAAGCTTATTTACTTATTTTTAATCTTTTTATAGGTAGAGGAAATTTTATCAGTTAAAGAAAGAATAAGAGGAGGATTGGGAATGCTCAAGGAAGCTGACTAAAAGCAGCACTAAGCTAACCTCCAAATCTTGTAATCTGTTAATTCAATGTCTGAGGTATCTCAGGCATAGAATCTGACGTTTTCTATTCATAGAACTAGGACCGATAGTGCAGTATACCTGTAAAACCATGCTAGCCTAGGTGCTACCCAAAACTATAGATTGATGGAGGTCTTTCCAAGGATTTTGGTTAGACTGAGGCCGGAAGATGCTTTTACCTTTGTCCAATTTTACGTGTCCGGCTTTCTGTTTTCACCTGTCCAAAGTACTAGATATTCTTTTATGAGCACTTATACTTCCCGTTAAATTTCAGTAGTTTTGATCGAATGCCAGTTCCCAGAGTTGGTATGGGATTCCATTTCC
This sequence comes from Catharanthus roseus, assembly GCA_028651295.1. NCBI lineage: Eukaryota > Viridiplantae > Streptophyta > Magnoliopsida > Gentianales > Apocynaceae > Catharanthus > Catharanthus roseus. The sequence goes on along the minus strand of JAPQWS010000001.1, from coordinate 1,795,493 downwards.
AATTAAGTTCTACCAAGCATTCTGTAAGAAAATTTGAAGGCCCTTTAGTTTCCTATCATTCTGGGACTTTGAACAGTAAGATAAGTAAGGCAGTGGAATACTAGTTTAAGAATATGTATTCCTCTAGAATTGTATACCTCATCTGGACGATGGGTTTCTGCAGTTGATGAGGAGCATACTTTCTCGGGAATATTGATGAAATTGTATTCCCTTTTGGTGCGAATAATTCTTTGCATGAATTGCTAAGAGTCTTTCACCTTCCAATTTATGTGACCAATTTGTGCTGATGGACTTGTCATCCTTTTTTCTGTGTTCATGATCATCACAGTTTATTTGAGCACCAATAGCTTTTGGAGGAAACTGGAAGTAAATTCTATTGTTTTTATTTGCAGGAGTTACTTGAATTGGGTGAGGCTGTTGGGACACAAAGCAGGGGTCTTCCCCAAGATGTTATTTCCTTACTTCCGGTTTCCAAGTTTAAATGTAGCTTGTTCTCAAGAAAAAAATCAAGAACTGAAAGGTAAAAAGTGGTATACGCCTTTTCTCCTTTATCAAATCCTTCTGCTGTAACAGCAGTATCAAGTATCTGCTTATTACTTTTGTTTTATACCACTATGTTTGCCGTCATAGTTTGACATCCAGCCAAGTCATTAGAGATTAGTCACAAGACTATAACAACCATCATCGTCTGCTGTTATATTGTTGCATTTATTGAAACGTATGTTATCTTATTAATTGCAAGTTTTTATTAAACTATTAAAGAACATTACCCATGCCAGGAAAGTCTGGAAGATGGGAAGATTGGGTGTCCTTTCCTTATAAAACTGATGACTGGATTCCTATAAGAGTCATTTAAAATTTGAATCAATGCAGTGTAGACTTTTCGTTAAATTGAAACTTTTCAAGTTTCTATTAACTCCTACTGGAAGTTTGTCCGACAACGTTTTCTTTGATGTATGGGACTTGTGATTGTTTTTGTTTGGGTGTGTGCGAATCTGAAAGTTTTCTCTTTGAAAATTAGCAAAAGATAGCTAACATTGTGTTCTGTGCCCCCAAAATTTGATGTCTTCCCTTCACTGTTGAAATCTGTTAAAAAATTTGGCCTTTTGATGATTTTGAGCCTTCATATTTTGCATTTGCTGGTGCTAATCTGGTTTATTTCATAATGAAAGGTGTGTGATCTGCCAGATGGAATACAAGAGAGGTGATCGGCAGATGACTCTTCCATGCAAGCACGCGTATCATGTCGGTTGTGGCAGCAGATGGCTTAGTATTAACAAGGTGAGGAGCTACTCGACCTCGTAAAAAACAATGTATGAAACTACCTACCGTATAAGTTTCAGTAGGTAACTGATTATTCTTATTCTTAACAGGCTTGTCCAATTTGTTACTCAGAAGTTTCTCTTGACACGCAGAAGTGCTAATGAATCAGCAGATTATTAGTGTGTTATTTAATGATTCTCAGCCTGGGTTTGGTGATTACACTATTACCCTAATGAATCAGAAGTTTCCATCCTTTTTCGTCTTTAGATAGAATGTTGCTTGTTTGAGCGAATAGTGTAGCTTGAGAAATAAGATATATATATATATATATATAATTTTTCATATTGGCAGAAATGTCAATTTCTGATAGTGGTATGGTCTGTAGTAATTGTAATTTTCTACTTTTTATTTAGTTGCTTGGGCATCCCTTCCCTGACTAGAGCAGCTGATGCCTAGCCTAGGTTCAGCTTCGTTGCATTAATTAGGCTAGTTCCTGATGTCACTTGGATGTAACTCTGACATCGGCATTTCTGCTATATTGAACAAGTGCCTTTTCAATTTTTTTTTTTTAAAAAAAAAAAAAAAGAGAAAAATTCCATTGGATGTACTAACTTCTTTTGTTTTTGGGGTTAATTGCAAAATGCCCACCAAGGGGTTAAAAGCACGTTCCTATTGAACTTAAAAATTTGGCAGTTGCTTCTCTTAAATATATAAAATTTTCAAAATGTATTTTTATATAAGTTATAATTTGTTGTAAAATAATTCTTTAAAGTTCGTTTGATGTAAAGTTATTTTAGTTCATAAATTAATTTATTGTTATAGTTTATTACAAATAATTTCATAAAATTTATAATAATAATATATTTTTTAGTTTATATTATTTAAAGATTGATTATTTAAGAAAAATTCCTCCTAATTAAGTAAGGTGCGGAAAAGATACTCGCTAAATAGTTAAATTATAAATAAAAAAACTTGTATACTAATGCATGAATAGATGAAAAGAAAAAACGTTTCAAAATTTGCCATCCACTTAAGCAAATGATTTACAAGAAATAACAAGAGTCAAAATTGGTGATATTATTATTATTATTTAAGAGATGTTATAACTAGGGTTGAAGAAGTTGTCAAACATTATGGTTTTCATGGTTAGTATCATAAGAAAATACATAGAGGCTGAAGCATGGCTTGGCTTCAGCAATCATCGTCCCCTAGTCTTCCATGTAATCCCTCCCGCAACAGGAGAACAAATCATCATTGGTTGGAGAATCCTCCTACTTTTAAACTCAGATATGTAGTAATTATAGTGGACAATCACAGGCAATCTTCTTAATTAAACAAAATTTGACCTCTTATTCTTCTTCTTCTTCTGTGTAAAATTCCAATGACTTCTTTAAACTAATAATATTATGAAAGAATTCTCCACATCAATATAAATCACTAACCTCATGTTGTTTTTTTCCCTTTTCTCAGGTGCAGTCATTAGTAAGCTAGTCAGCTGAGAGAGAAGAAATGTGAGCCAAAATTAACTTCAAACCAATAGCTTTCCATTCTAATATGCTCACATTTTGGCTGCTTAGTAAACACATCAGTCATGTTTTAGGGTTTAAAATCAAAATTCAAAACATATTTAACAACCACTCAAATTTTTTACACAAAAATAAAAAGAAAAATCTAATTTGAACCGCACTTTGATATCAAAGGACCAAAAATATATTTGCTAGAAATTACATAGCATTTAAAAGATCTATTTTATTTTTCTACTCAAACGACCCTATTTTTTTCCACATGCTTACCCACCCAAAAGAGCTTTTTGGATAGAATTCAATCTGAATGGGGTTGATAAGTTGCACGTCAAAAAATAAATTTTATGTGCAAAAAATTTTATTTTTATCAAATTATTATTTTTTCTCTGTCATCTTTTGCTCTACATTTCAAAACTTTAAATGACGATCTGTTCAAATCTAACCGTTAAAAATCTAAAAAAATTTTAGTATCGTTTTATACTTATTTATTTATATTTTAATCGTTATAAAAAATTAAAAAAAAACACGTTAAAATAAAAAAATTGATCAAAGGAGTGATTAGCGACAGAACAAGATGCCAAAGTCTCCTCCACTGCGCCAAGAGTTGGCGCCAATCCCTTCTTACTTGCCCCATAGCGGCACCAATTATTTCATGATTTTTTCTTATAATGAATGACAATATATTTTTTAAAAAATTATTAATATTATTTATATTATTAAATTAATTATTTTTTATATATTTTATATTATTATGTTAATTTTTTAATTAATTTATATTATTATATTATTAACTAAACGAATTAACTACATATATATATACATATTATAATATGAACTTAATTAAAAAATTAAATAATAATATAAAATAATTAAAAAAATTTAAAAAATGTACCAAAAATTTGAAAATGCACCATCTGCATATTTGAGTCACGTCCTTGCGTGAGTATGGAAATCTCGGGGCCTGGCCTTGACGCGACTCTCTCATTGTTTGTGCCAAGACCTGGTGCGGGGATATCCCTACTCGCGCCAGGGCATTGTTCAAGTGTGCATATGATATATTTTTAATTTTTAGTGCGTTTTTTTTTTTGTGATTTTTATCTCCAAATTATTTATTTTTAATTTCAAAACCTTCAAATTGTGAAAAAATTACTATATATTTTTAAAGAAAAAGTGGAAAAAACATGGGTAGAGAAAGAAAGTGATTTTTTGGAAGGAAATAATATTTGAACTTTTTCGCGCGTAAATTTTATATTTCGATGCGTAATTTATCAACCCTTAAACTATTAAACTCGGTAAAATTGACTTCAGTTATAGAAGGATTAAATTTCAATTTGGTCCTTGAAAATATAACCTCGCCTTAATTGAGTCCCTATATTTACAAAATTGTATAAAAAATCCGTCAAAATATTAAAATTGTGTCAATCAAATCTTCCATCTAACTTTCCTTCAAATTGTGACGGCCAACACCAAATGATTGAACTATTGGGGCGCAGAAATACTTAACCAAATAATTTGGGTCTAAATAGAAAACAAAAACTCTCTTCTTTTTCATCTTCCTCTTCCCAGACAGGCTCACGCCTATGCTATCCCTAGACATGCTCCCTGAATCGCAATTTAGTACGAGATATATTATTACAATTTTTTTTTTTTCAAGAAAAAATTCCTAAATCTTCTTCTTTGTCTTGTTCGAATACTTTTTTCTGCAACTCCTGGGTGGATTTGCTGTTGTCTCAAAAATCCAATTCAAGAAGGTAAAATTCAGAAACACCTCTTTATTGTTATGTCTTTTCAGGAAAAGTTCGAAACTACCCATTTGGTTTGATGAATTTGGCTTCTTTTGGTGATAAGCAACGGATGTTCACAAAATATTAAAGGCCTATTTTCGTGTTTAAGTTTATTCGGTTGATGAAAAAATTATGGGAGTTGGGTTTGGGTGCCGCAGCCATGGTTTGAGGAGGCAGGAGCCAATTTGGGGAAGAAGAGGAGGAGAAACAAGAAAATACGGAGAAAAAAGAATCAAATTAAGTTTAGGAAATTTAATATTAATCCAAGAAGATTTTGAATATTCATTTTAAGTTCCAAATGGCTAACTTATTTGGATGGGCTATTAAAACATGACAGTTTTTATCTATATATTTAATAATTAATTAAAGGGCATTGTTAAAAATTATTTTTAAAGTCATTGAATGGAGCATTTCTGAAAATTTATTTCCAAAAATCTACAACAATTACGTTTTAAAAATTGATAAACGATTTCAATTTAATTTTTTTCATTTAAATTAAATATTCAATTGTCATGATAATATATATAAATACCTAATTATCTTACAAATGTTACTCAACATCATTTTTTACTAATATTACAAATGAAAACCAATTATGATTATGACTCAATTGCAGTACAAAAATTATATATATCATTAACACTTGGACCACATTTCTGTTCATTAACCAAGAAAATAATAACTTTTATTTTCTTTATTATCCATTATATAATTAATTGAACTCTGTATTCCCAATACATAGCACATAATGAGAAGTTCAATGAATCAATATCAACTGGAAAAAAAAAAAAAAAGAATAGTTCACCTTAACTGTTTAAAAGATTCAGCATCTTAAAATAGGTGCTCAAAGAACAAAGAAAATCAAAAGACAGGATGAGGTAGGAAAATTACAACAATTTCACTTTTACACAAAAAAATGTTTGGATAATTGAAAATGAATAATTCTTTTTCCTTGATCCCAAACGTGCTTCCTAGATCGAGTTGAGAAATCTCTTTAGAAAAATATAAAGCTGAAGCAAGTTTAAAACGTGGAGTTTATTAGTAAATCGGTGGAGGAGGTGGTGATTTGTAGTAGTAGGATGGAGGTGGAGATGGTGATGGTGGTGGTGGTGATTTATAGTAGTAGGGTGGGGGGGTGGAGAAGGAGATGGGAGAGGTGGTGACTTGTATATGTAAGGAGATGGAGGTGAAAGTGAAGGAGGTGGTGGAGAAGTGTTAACATATGGAGGAGGTGGTGATAGTAATGGGGGTGGTGGAGACTTATAAATATACGGTGGTGGAGACGCTAAGAGAGGAGGGGGAGACTTGTAAAGATATGGAGGAGGAGGCGATGGAAACGGAGGTAGTGGAGACTTATATACATATAGAGGTGGTGGTGAGGGTGAAGAAGGAGGCGGGGACTTGTATATATATGGAGGAGGTGGGGATGGTGATAGGGGTGGTGGAAACTTATAAATATACAGTGGAGGAGGTGACGGTAATGGAGGAGGAGGAGACTGGTATACATATGGAGGAGGTGGTGATGGTGATGGGGGTGGTGGAGACTTATAAATATATGGTGGAGGAGGTGTCGGTGATGGAGGAGGGGGAGACTTGTAAATATATGGTGATGGAGGTGGAGGGGATTCGTAGACATAAGAGGGTGATGGTGAGTGTGAAGGAGGAGGTGGGGACATGTACACATATGGAAGAGGAGGCGATGGAGACGAAGGTGGTGGAGACTTATAGATATATGGAGGTGGTGGTGAGGGTGAAGGAGGAGGGGGGGACTTGTACAGATATGGAGGAGGAGGCGACGGAGATGGTGGTGGAGGAGATTTATAGACATACAGTGGTGAGGGTAAGGGTGATGGAGGAGGTGAAGACTTGTATACATAAGGTGGAGGTGGTGAATTGTAAGTATAAAGTGGTGGTGGGGAAGGGGAAAGAGGTGGAGGGGGAGGGGATGTGTAGTAGTATGGTGGTGATTTGTAGTAGTAAGGAAAGGGAAACTTGGAGTGATATGCCGCCGGTGGAGGCAGTGACCAATACGGTTCATGATACGTAGCTGAAGCATTAGTTACCAAGAGACATATTGCCAACAAAATGGCTAGTTTTTGCCAGAAAGTCGCCATTTTTGGCAAATCAAACACACTAAAGGGATCTTTGTTGTGTTTCATGAGTGAATGCTCCAACCCTTTAATGTATATATACTGTTTCTATGTGGAACAGATGATTAATTTGGCAATATTTTAATAAGTCATGGTTCCAGTTTCATGTATGATCGAGTAAAAAACGAACAATTTCTTTGATATTTAAAGTCGGAATTCTTTCTTCAAAGTAAATATTAAAGTGCTTCATGTTCAAATGAAGATATTAATCATGTTGATTTAATGACTCTTCAGACTGGAGGTCTAGAATTCGATACGGACAAAAAACTACTTTCACATTGAAAATGTTAAAATTCCTACATTTTCACTATCAGAATTCGAATTTTAACTCTTAATATTAACTTTTTACTACACCAACTGAACTATGCTTTTGCCAAAAACATTTTCTTTGCTTTGGTGCAATGGGAGTTGGTATATTTGCCGTCTTCCCAAAGTGTTTTCAGCTTGCTGATTGACGTGAGTTCTCGTTTCCAGCTTGTGTTTTCAATTAGTGTACAACAGGCTGTTTTAACAATAATTATTTTTTGGCTAATTTTAATCGGTGAAAGCTTACAAAAATAATTTCAATAATTGAAGTTCATGAAGAGAAGTCAAAATATAAAATTAAACTATACACTATAAATTATTTTATGTCCTTTTCAGGTTTGAAATTTTGATACTATAAACTGTGTTTTGAAAAGGTAATGAGCTGTAACTACTCTTTTTTTTCTTTTTAGGGTTGCTAAATGTAAAACTGGTTTTTTTTTTTTTTTTTAAATAAAAATAGCTAATTTTTTTTATTTAAAAAAGCCAATAAAGTGGTTAGAAATTTTTTTATTCATATTTTGACCATAACCCACATTGTTTGTGCGTTATCATTAGGATAACGCACATCACATGTGCGTTATTACATAATTAGAAGTATACCGGCTAAGAGAGTTACGTGGCAGATAACACAAATACTTTGTGCGTTATATTATGTGATAATGCATGAAATACATGCATTATTTGCCACATTAGATTTATTTATTTATTTATTTATTTTTTGCAAAATTGAATTTTTTTTTTTTGCAAAATTTATAAGATGTCCTTTTTTTTTTTTAAATAAAAAAAGACTTTATTCTTCTTTTTTAACTTATTTGATGAATATTTTATGATAATAATTATAACCATTTTAAAAGAAAATATATTTAACTTACAACCATTTTATTAAAAAAATATGAAGAAGTAATTTAAAGTATTTTAAATTTTTATTACTTGTTGTAAATTTTACTATAATAATTTATAATCAATTTAAGTAAGAGAGTTATGAAGAAGTACTTAGAAGAAATTCAAAGGAGAAGTATCATTAATAGAAATCCTAAAATATTACGATACTTTGAAAAAATGAAACTTATACATTGCTTGAACTAGGGTTATTACAAAATTTTCTATTATGTCTTGGCATTCGGCATCTGTTACATCTTGGGGGAGAATCTGGATTTCGATAATCCATTTTCCCTCGAAACCTTGTGCCATGTTTTCTATTCCGTTGATTGTTCATGTTTAGAGGATAAAATATTAAATTATAAGGAGCATATCTCCAAATATCCTCATGCCCAACCGGATAAAAATTGGATTGATATGTTCATCTGTAAGTTTCCAACCAATATATATCTGACACATAAGCATCTGGTCTTGTACCATTTTCTCTACATACTGCAAAAGCATGAAAACAAGGTAATGTATATGCTCGCCATGTACCGCAACTGCATGATTTTTCATTTATTCTTAAAGTATAAACGTTGTTGCCGGTTCCGTCAAGGCGTATCGGTAATTTGACCATGAAAATTCCTTCTCGTTGATTGAAGGTTGTAACTGTGTGTTCTCTTGATTTTAATTCAATTCGAAGGAACTTGTCAAAACCTCTTGTTGGGAACGAATGCACATAGTTTTGGGCCTCTTCATAGTGTTTGTTGAAGTACTTAACAAGTTTGTTGAATATAAGTTCAACTAGGGATTTTAATGGGAAAACCTTAGCTTTTTTTCAATACACTGTTAAGTGCTTCTGAAATGTCTGCTGTCATCATTTCGTGCCTGTGCCCACCATCATGCAAGAGTGTCCATTTCTCCAGGTCTATCTTTGCTAAATAAATGTAAGCATCAATATTTCTTTTTTTGATTTCACTCATCACACGTTCAAATTTTCATTGCTTTGCTTCCGTTCCGGCCTGCCACATTAAGCTTTTTCATTCGTTGTTCTTGAATGTCTTGTTGAAATTTGCCCGAATGTGGAGTAGATAAAACTGTGAACCGTGAATGGAGGTTACCACAAAGCTTGATTTTGTGTAGCAGATAAAATTCCTTTGTGGGGATTGGAAATAAGACAGACATGCCGATCCTTGACAACATGTTCCCTTAGAAGTTTTAGGAACCAATTCCAACTTTCGGACGACTCTTTATCAACGATTACAAATGCAAGTGGGAAAAAATGGTTATTCGCATCCCATGAACTTACAATTAATAGTACGCCTTATATGGTCCCTGAAGATGAGCGCCATTCACAGAAATCACCGGCCGACAATCTTCAAAACCGTTTATAAAAGGCGAGAAACACAAAAAAAAAAAAAAAAAAATTTGAAAACATAATCTGGGGGGCTGCTCCTTCTGTGAAGCATGAACTCATACACAGTCCTCGAGTTTGAATCTTTTATTGCCTGTAGATATTATGGTAGAATATTAAAAGTTGACTCCCAGCTACCGAAAACCCTCTCTATTGCAAATTTCCGAGCATACCATGTCCTCTTGTACGTACAACCCGTGTGAAGTAATACTTGCACTTCTTAGATGACGTTTGAGACAGGTATATCTGAATTGTTGGCAACAAGATACGATATTAGTCTTGAAATAATTTTGAAGATATATTTCGGTGTTTGTTTTGATGAACCAGTACAAGGCATATGTGTTCCTTGATGAATCTGGTTATTTCCCAACAACCATGAGTTGCTTTCTTTTTTATTCGGATGTACCATGAATAGTAATTAGTGTCGGTGTGATGGTAACATTTCGCTGTCCATTGGTCACTATTACTTTTAACAACGCTATATTCTCATCCCATCCTAATAGACCACTTCTGAACCCCACTAATTGCTTGGATTTTATCAACAAACCTCATGCCTAACTAAATATCAGTCATCGCATTGTTCCAATTCAGTAACCTTATAGTGCCTGATTCGATGAGTTCATCTACCTGCTCTCACGAACCCATATCTAGAAATGCTCCAACTGTGTATAATCATATGTAGTGCCACCGAACCATTGACTATTCTCTGCTATTGATTCACTGTAGTTGAAATAATAGGGTCTTCAAGAGTAGTAATGTCTTCTTCCTCATCATCAGGGTCATTGTCGTCAGATTCACTTGATATGGCATAATCTTCGTCGGAATGGTCATTATCATCATCATCTTCATTAACGCTACGGTATAACATTGACGGTTCATTAGAAACCATCTGTGTTACTCCGTGACATGTTTCGAAATGTTTGTTATATTCCGTCATGGCGTTCTGGTAATGTCTATGATTGGATCGGTTCGAATTCAACGAGTACGTGAATCACTTCCTTTGCTATATTTGGTCTAATAGTCTAAAGGTAACATATCTCATCATCGTTGTTCATGCTGTGCAAAGTAAAATTAAACATTTGATACTCTGTATAGAATGAAGGCACCCTTATTGTTATTCAAACCCTCCAAAGATTTGGATTCATTCCTTGGTGTTTCAGTATTTTTCTAACAAGTTCATCATGTGTTATGATTCGGTTGAAAGTCCAACTTTTCTTTGCCGATCCAGTGAAATAAGGACCATACACATCTTTAGTATGCTCAAAATCCCAAAATAGTACAACTCTAATAGGGTATGTTGCATCCATGTTCATTGTGATATAGCGGATATGAAAATAATGAAGCGTTTAAAAGTTTCGAAAATGAAAAATCGGAAGAAAATTTGCTGAAAGTTTTTTGTGATGTTCAAAACTGGGTTTTGGATTCCGTATATATAGGGGTTTTAGGGTCCTTTTGAAACGGGTGAAATTATTTTCGTCTTGTCATGTCATCACATGACCTTGTCTAAAATAATTCAAAAGCCAGCCAAAATTATTTTGTGTTGTCATGTCATCACATGGCCTTGTCCAAAATAATTGAAAATGACCAAATTTATTTTGTGTTGTCATATCATCACATGGCCTTGTTAACACAACAACAAAAAATAATTTTGGCCAGCTTTTGAATTATTTCTGACATGGCCATGTGATGACATGACAAGACGGAAATAATTTCACCTGGATTGAAAAATAAAGAAATAACACATCAAAATATAAAGAAATAATTTACATCATAATATAAAGAAGGGTTAAACATCATAATATGAAGAAATATGTTAAGGAAATAATTTACAAAATATAATAAAGTGACATAATGAACCCCTAAACATTTTTTTACTGTCATCCGTCTATTAACCCTAGTAGGCTGGTATCCAATAGTACGAGTATCACAACGTGCTGGATTGCCGATGTAGATTCGCATGATATCCCGATACCATCTAATGTAATTGTCTCGTGGTGATGATACTCAATAGGTCACATAAAGCCATCCCTAATATGCTGTCTCCACTGATGCCAGACCTCCACATGGCTAGCATGCTACATTCCCAATATGTGTGATCATTTCCTCTTAGTTGTTGTCGATGTAGATCAAGCCGAGTATCACATGGAGCCAGTATAAGCTAATCACGTCCAAACTGTCGAATCACGTGCCCAGGATGGTGATACTGAACTATCTTGTAACATATGAGTGGCACCTCTGCCCGCCACAAGTCAGATAGAACCAGACCACATCATGATAAGGCAGCCATACAAACTGTTCAACATATTAAAATATTTAAATAACAATCATATAAAAAATAAAATAAGAAAGTAAACCAAATTATTGTAAAGTCAAACCGATAGGATGACATAAAATTTGATTGATCTCTATACGTAAGCAGGACATGCTAGGCAGCTAGCTGAGATCAAATGATATGTACCACATAGCACCAAGTGGAGCAAGAGGGTCTGGCTGAACATGCTGATGTAGCTGAGGCCGCAATACAAGAATACGCGACCAAGCCCAAATCTGAAATAGGACTAGGGCTCCCCCTATCTATCGTGCACCTCTTAAAGTTGCCACGCACATATGCCTATATAAAAACCCTAATGCACAACTACCACAACTGTAAGTACCGATGGCCTCAAAATCCTCCAATAAACTGATGTACCAGACCTAAATCAAGCTGTCCGAGAAATCAGGGAGCATATGACCTCCAAGAAGTAAGAAAATAAATCCACAGGAACGCAAGATAAGGTCATCATCACTCTCTGATCTGGTGAACTCTCTCAAGATCCAAGCCTCTAAAGGTTCCTTCTTAACCTTGTTCCGCAAAAGTGAGTAAGGGACAACCGCACTCCAATAAGTCTCCCAATCATCTCAATCCAATACTGTTTTTGATGTATACTTCAACTGGGACCTGTTACAGGTAACCCCTCTATTCATAAACCCCATAACACGTGCACATCTTGTAGAGTGACTGCCACCTCACCACAAGTCATGTGAAACGTATGAGTATCAGGCCTCCAATGCTCAACTAACGCAGTAATAAGTACGTGGTTGAGACCAATGTAACCACATTTAAAACCTCTCCCTAAACCTGTCCTGTCAATAATATCAACCAACCTACGGAGAGCTGTACTGTAGGCCTGAAATAGATTGCTACAGAAACGTTTACACTAAAGATCAGTAATAAATGTCTCATGATCCCCACTCCATATCAACCTAGACCTATGTTTATGCTGCCTCGTCAATACATCAGGGAAAATGGGACCCCGATGTGCTAGGACTTTTTCCATCTACATTATATCACAAGGTTTTAGGGTTTCTTATATACAATGATATACACCTTTTAAATTTATCATTAATGGTTTAGAATTAAAAGCAGAATATTTACAGTAAAGTATTATTACACACTTTTTAAGGTGTAGAGTTTAGAGTTTTGAGCGTTCAATGTTACGGACTCAGGGTTTTAGGGTTTTCAGTTATACACTTTCTAAATTTAAATGTATACGGGTTTATGGTTTAGGGTTATAAAAAAGTATTATTCCAAACTTTCTAAAGTTAATTTTTTATGGTTTTAGAATTTTAGGGTTTACTATTTTAGGTTTTATCATTGTGATACCCCTAACCCTGCCACTAGGATAACTGCGACTGAGTAGGATATCTGCATGCCTCTCGGCACTAAACTACAAGTAAAAAAAAAAAAAAAGTACAATCCCGGAGCAACACTTAGAAGTATATACACACAATACGTAGAGAAAAACTAAATAAACTGAATACTAATAGAATGCTCAAAATATAGGGTTCAAGAAAACTTCTTATGATCATTCTAATACAAAGATGAAAATACTTTAAAATGGCTCGAGTATAAAAAACAAAAACAAATGTCCTTTTCGGGAATGACCCGATCTCACAACTCCTGGCATACTACTTTAGTGGCTTACTGCGCCTTTGTTCGTCCTGAGTCAATCTGGGAAAAATATGATATGAAAAAACATGAGCGAGAACGCTCAGGGAGTCCACGTGTGTATGTGCTTTAGTGATATCTTTAAAACAATAATTATGTAGTTTTACGAGAACAATTCATGCAATGTTATAAGAAACATTTTTCTTTTGTTGCTTTAACAACACTGATACTTGAACCTACATGAGGGTTCGAGTGTAGTTGGGAAGTTTGAGCGAATCAAGATACATCCGTGCAGCCTCTACACCTGAATTCAAAAGAACATGTAATGCAACAGTCGGGTTCCATAGACAAAGTCCGGATTCCAAAACGAGGTCATCAAGACCAAGTTCTGGCATCTCGTAGTCAATACCAGCCAAACACTTTACGAGCGCTCGATTCCATAACAACCGCACTCTCCATATCACTGGCTAAACCAGGTCTGCCCTGAGACTAACCTTAGTTTCAAGTCCCTCCTGACTCTTGACAAGGCGGCCGACCCACTGCAGAACATGATTCGATATCCACGTAAATACTGACTGGGCAAAACCCTCCATGGTACTACACCCCTCTTCAAGTGGATCCACCCCCAGAGTCAACAAAACTATCCACGTCATCGGAAGAGGCCCTGATACGGGAGACTAGCCACATATAATGCAATCCTCTGACGCTTTCGAACACATGATCATAACCAGAACTTTAACCTGGTTGGAATAGCATTTTCATATGTATTTACAAACTAAAAGGCCACTTGCCCGGCCGTCGGAACAGTTTCGAGTCATAAACATTTTAGAACAACAAAAATCCCCATCCGCCAGCCATAACATGCTTATGCAGATTTTACAAATATGCCAGGTCTATATTCATGCATATCAAATCATGTAACTCTTCAAAACTACAACATTTTCCAACTCATAAATATTTCCAGAAAACCTGTGTACGATACTAATTCCTTTTACAACAGTAATAAAATTTTTTCAAACCATCATAGTTTGTTTTAAAAACGGAGCACTGCTCTTATGCTTTTCTCAAGAACATGGACTCACATTGTGGAGAACATCTCCAAAAAACATGCTAAGTTATGTCATTCTTAAAGCAGTAAATATTTTACGATAAGTTTAGAAATCATATTTATATAACCCAATAAAACGGGATTTTTGGACTCACTTGAATGCAAATCTGGTGCTACGGTCCTACAAATATAGTAATAAAAATAATTACTATTAAATTAATTACTAGACAAAAAATCTTATTCCCTAAATAATATCGAAATCCTACGAAATGAACTTAGGATATATATATATATATATATTGATCTAGTAATTCTTTCAAAAGGTCAAAATCTTATACCCTTTAAAATATACTCTCTTAAAAAACCACAATTAAATATATACTAAAACCCATTTAAAATATTTAAATCCTAAAGAAAACAAACTTATACTATATATATACTCTAACTAACTAAAGAGAGAAAAGAAAGAAAACCAAAATACGTACCTTAATTAGAAACTAATACATGGCTGCTTCCTTCTCTTTTTTGGTTGCCAAACAAATCAAAAAAGAAAGACATGATATATATATTGGGGTTAAGGACGGTTAGTCACAGAAGAAAAAGAAGAAAAAAGAAAAGAAAATGGCAGTGGTGACGAGTGGAGGCGCAAGCGGAACATAGGCGCTTTAGGTGTGTGTTGACTGAGGTGGCAGCATTCTTAATTAGTAAGTTTTCTTTTTTTTTTTTAAATTTTTTTACTTAGTACTCTAAAACCTTATATGAAAATTTTAAGTACTTAAATTTCTAAAATACACATATTAGGTTTGCTAAAAAAAATTTTCAGTTAAAAACACTTATAAACTCCACTAATAAAAGCCCAATATAATAAAGTTTACTCTCATTCCTAAGTATCTACAAAATACCACTACATTAGACCCCAAACTCTACTTTTATAATGCTCGAAATTTTATACGTCATGCTATGTGCTTACTGGGTAGGGTGTTACAATCATATACGGTTTAGTGTTTAATAGATCAAGGTTATGATTAAGGTTTCACGTTTTAGGATTCCAATGTTAGGGTTTTATGTTTAATATTATACACTTTTTAAATTTAAACTTAACGGGTTTAGAATTTAAAGTAAAATATTTAGAGTGAATTATTATTATCCACTTAATAAGGTTTATGGTTTAGGGTTTTAGGGTTTCAATGTTAGGGTTTTAGGTTTTTCATGTTAGGGTTATACACTTTCTAAATTTAAATCCTCACGGGTTTAGAACTTCAAAGAAAATATTTAAAGTAAAGTATTAGTATACACTTTCTAAGGTTTATGGCTAGGGTTTTAGGGTTTAGGCTAAAAAAGTTCAGGGTTTTAAGCTTCTAGGGTTTAGTGTTTAATAGATAAAGTTAAGGTTTAGGGTTTACAGTTTACGGGTGAAATATTAGGGCTTTAGATATTCGCATTATACACTTCACAAATTTAATTCTTTATGGGTTTACGGTTTAGAGTAAAATATGCATTAAAAGTGGTATTATTACATACTTTTTAAGTTTTATAGTTTAGGATTTTAATGGCGTTAGGGTTTTAAGATTTAGGTTTCAAAGTTAGGGTTTAGGGTTGATTATATTCTCTTTTTTTTTGGGTAAAAAAAAGCCGAAACAAATTTAAATGCTAAAAACATAAAATTATATAAATGCTAACAATTTCAAAATTATATATAATTAATGGAACAATATAAACATGCTAAAAAATTTCACAAAAAATAAACAATCACGGTTTATGATAAAAACTAAATAAAGTATATAACTTATATCAAATCACCCATTTTATCAAATCACATTTCCAATAGAAAACACAATTAGATTAATAAAAAGGATCAAACATGCACCAATTTATCAATAACAACAAGTTTAAACATAATCATAAAACCCACATCTACAAAAATAAATTACAAAAAATTGAGAAATAATCCAAATAAAATTCATAAAAGTAATTCACGAACCACAATATGCAACAATTTTTATATAAACAATAATAGAAATTAACACAAAGTGTACAAAAAATTTAAAATAATTATAGAAATAAGAAATTTACCGAAAATTTGAATAAATTGAAATCAACATTATTTGGTAGAGCTTTCTCTACCGTTCTCCACTCCAAAACTCTAAAAATCTTCGTACTCCAAGAGAGGTGCCGAAGACCCAAATTGAAATTTCAGAAATTGAACGAAGGAGAATAAAAAAAATTTTGGAAAATAGAAGGAAGGAGAAGAAGAGAAAGAGAACAACAGAGGTAGGGAAGGAGGAGGAGCTGTGTGGCGGAAATACAGAAAAAACAGAGCAGCGGTGATGAGGGAGAGAGAAAAAACGCAAAGAAAAATGGCAGTTGCGGCTAGGGTATTTGATATTTCTTAACATAATAACGTATTCACGTTGTGTGTTATCAGTGACGAAAATGCATATGCATTGTGTATTATTCTCCACCTCAACACCCAGTACTGCCATATCATCGCCACGTCACTAAACAAGATTATAAATTAGATTTAATTGCTAATTACGGATAATACACATGCATTGTGCGTTATCATTAAGAATAACGCACAATGTATGTGCGTTATGGTCCGTTTAAGGATAAAAAAAAAATTGACCTGTTTAGTGAATTTTTTTAAAAAATTGGCCAAAGCCGGGAAAAAAACCATAAAATTGAGCCAATATCAACACTTAGCCAACTAAACACTTTTCCTTTATTTTCGCAAAAATCTTATGTATGCGAAAGTGTTTTTTTTTTTTTTAAAATTTTTTTTATTTTTTAAGGAAAAGAGGAACTTATATTAAATTTACTTGGACAGCAATAGTGATAAAAAGTAGAACTACCTCCATCCAAACATTGAAAGGATAAGTAAAAACGACCTAAGCAGCTAGTAACTGTGCCGGAATATTGGCACTACGGCGGACAAAAGATAATACAACATTCAAAATCTATCGACAAGTGACAAAATATGCTGATGAACATGCTCTATAGAACCAAGAAGACCTGATCGTGATAAAGCTGATCAATAACTATTTTATAATCACTTTTAAGTGTGAAGTTGGCGTAGCCAAATCTTTCAACCAATTGAAAACCATCTCGAATAGTAATAGTCTCCATATGTTCTTGCAAGTGTGAGTGTGCTAAAACATTGGGGATGGAAACCACGTCTACCCTTGATGATTGTGAATAAGATTCCCAATACCAGTGATGTCTTCAGTCCATGCAACATCAACATTAATTGTAAACCTTCCATTTTCTGGCGGCCTCCAGTGACAGCCTTCCGGAGATGGAATTAAACGTCATCGTACAATAGGCAAGGTGGGCCTGTAGGTCCTATGTCCTCCAGATATTGATGAAGAACGCATTTTCCTTTGTATAAGGAAGTATTCTAAGAGACTCCTATGTCGGCCTGAGCGCCTGATGAAGAGATAGAAGGTTTCGGGGAATTTTCTTTGATTCCATATACCCGAAAATATTTGTCCCATAACATGTTGCATATTTGTATATGAAAGTTGAAACAAGCATTTGCTTCTATACATTTTATTTTGAAATTAGTTATGTATAGTCTTAAATTATTTTTACTTTTCTGTTTATAAACATAAATTTTATTTTAATTGTTTATAATTAAGAACTTCTATTTGATATTTTTTTTAGCCATGAATTATTTTTAGTATTGCAAGTTCATAACATTTTAATGATTTCATAGTAACAATTAGTACATTTTTTACACATTTTGATGACTAGACTTCAAATTTAGTTACTTTTTATTATTCTATTACATTTATAGATCAAAATATGTGAACTTACATCACAAAATCTTAAATTGATATACTTGTAATGTCGAAATAGTTATGCTTATAAGAAGGTACAATAATACTTTACAGCTATAAACTAAAAAGTAAAAAGATAAAATAAAAATTTACAGTTATAAACAAAAAAGTAGAAATAGTTTAAGAATATATATATATATATATATATTTGAAAAACCTTAGAGGGGAGGGGGGAGGGGTGAATATGGTTTTTGGCTAATTTTTGAAAATCTTTTGTAAATTAAAAGATAAACCTCCAATTTTGTTTGAGAAAGAATTCTAAAACTCTTTTTAATAAAATTCCAAACTAAACAGAATCTTGTGGTTAAGACAATTAAGTAAAAAGATTAGTAGGAAATGCACAAAGATTTATAGTGGTTCACTCTCTCAAAGAGTTACATCCACTACCTTGAGCCAACACCCAAGGATTTACCAAATCCGCTATAGATACAATACACACCAAGTACAAATTTGAGGATCAACCTACAAGGGTTTTTCACACAACCTCAATTCACAACACAATATAAATCAAAGGATTACCCAAGGGGTTTTTCCACACAAACCTTTGATGTCAATAAGAGAAAGAGATAAGTTTAAGAACAATGTTACCAATGTGAGCTTGAGAAAAAGAAGATACAACTCAATGGAATGTTTCTACAAGCTTCTCTTTACTTCTTCCTTGATGAAGATCAACAATGAAGCTCAAGAAGATGTTTTTGAGATTGAAATTGTTTTGAAATAAATGTACTTTAAAGCTCTTTAAAAGTCTTAAATGATCTCAATAAATATTTTACCAAACTTCTTACTTTTTGGCTGATAAAAAAGTTCTATATATATTTTCTGAAAAAAAATGACCGTTGCTGAGTGCAATGGTAATATTTGTTTAAAGTAAACATGAAAACCGGACGAAACGGTTCCTAAAATCGGACTATTGGTTTTTGAAACAGAAAGATTCGGACTCATCTATAGAAAATCGGATGACCGATTTTTTTAGAACTAGAAAAAATTGGACGACCGGTTTTAAAACCGGATGGCCGATTTTTGAGAGTTTTTACAGCCAGTTTTTTTAAGACAAGAGCTTTCCTTTCTATTTCAAAGACATGTATTCTTGATACTCTTTTTAGAGATAGAAAAACTTTCAAAAGCATAAAAAATTATATCAAGAATACTTGGATTTTAAGAAAAGTTTATATTGAGAAAATCATTAAAAGAGCTTCACATATGATCAATAATCAAAGAATAAGGTTAGAGAGTTTTACAAAGAAATACCTTAGCACACCCTAACTTAGACATAGGTCTTCAATGACTTGATCTTAGAATGGCTTGATCTTTTCTCCTTCATTTTGCCTTCATCAATAAGATCTTTTGCTTTTTGAGAATGTAGACTTGAGACTCCAAAAGTGCTTCTTTTGTTCTATGAAAGGTTAGCTTAATACTCACACAAACATATGTTAATCATAATCAAAACCATAAGTAATAATGCCTTTAGGGCTAACAATATTCAATTTCTAAAAGTTCCTTTATGCTAATAGACCAAAAAACTATGCAGCCAAACAGGTATTGAATATCGTAGAAAAAAGAAAAAAGGTATTGCCTAGTATAGTAAATCTGCAATGGTGTGATCATACATTAGTAAATATGTATGAATAATAGCAACATTGCTAAAAAATACTTCTGAAGAAATTTGTTTTAATAATTAAAATAAGATTTTTAATTTTATTAGTATAAATCAAAATCACCTTTAATGTAGCCTAAAAAATATACTTTTTTAATTTTTTAAGCCAAAAGTAAATTTATCAATGGAGAATAATTCAAAAACAGATTATAAATTAAATATATTTTTAAAATAAAGACTTGATCAAAGCAAAAATAAGATATTAGTTTGTTCTCAATTTCTAGCACTTTTTATAAGCTACTCAAAAAAGCGTTTTTGAAAATGTTAATTTTTTAATATTATGTAACGTATTAATTTAGTAGCATCAATAAGTAATAACAGTTTTTGAAAACATCCCAGTTTAACATTTAAAATAGAAATTATTTTAGTATTTTCAGCTATAAAGTGATATTACAAGCAGTCGAAACGGCCCAAACACTGTTTACTAATAGTTAAAAAAAATACAAGAATTAGTAGAATGTGATAAGTAAAAAGAGAAGGAGCATAAGTCTTTTTGAACTTGTGCACAAAAATTAAAGGTCTTAAAAATAAAACAATTTTTGAATTAGAGTACTACCCCGGTAAAAAATATAACTCTTTTTAGGCTTAAGATGGATGGCCAAAATTATGTCTTTTTATATATTTTAATGTGTATTTATTGTCTATTTTCTAATTTTACCCTATGTTTAATTCATTTTTATCTTTCTCCTCTTTTTTTCTCCTTATTTATGCACAACGGATATCTTACATCGATCAAAAGTTTGATATGAATCTTATTGTGTAAAGATCAAAAGCCTTCAATCAAACCTCCCAAGAACCTTTTGCCTTCAATAGGACTTGATCTCCCACTACAAGAAAAATACAATATAGCGACAGACATTTGCGACCATTTTTTTCTGTCGCAAAAGATGCGACCAAGTTGCACAAGGATGGGACGAAGTTAACCGTTTGTAAATTTCGTGACGGACATGCGACCGATGTATGATGTTGTCTCATAGATTCTTAATTTTGTGATAGAATAGGGACCGAATAACGACAGTTGCGTGTTTAATAAAATTGCGACAGTAGTCTATCGCGAATCGGTAGCACGTGGACCAAGATTAGGGTAGAAGCGACCGGCCGCTCCCCCTTATTTATGAATTTTTCTCATTTTTGGCCTGACTCCTTCCTCCGTCCTCCCTCTATCTCAAACGCTGACCACCACCTCCGACCACCTCTCTCTCATTATCTCTCTCTCTCTCTCTCTCTCTCTCTCTTCACGTAACACCCTTCGCCGCTGCTGGCCCCTCTGCTTCTGTCGAAACGCTGCTGTTGCCAGAAACCACTATTGTTGCTTATTTGCCTCTGGCCAATTTGACCAGTGAGCAACAAGCAATTGAAAAGTATATTATTTTTTCATTCTCCTCTTTTTTATTTGTTGTTGAGGCTGAAGGCAGAATGAACAACCAAAATATGCTGAAGGGCTAAAAATATATATTTTTTTCTTCCTAATCTGGGTTAGTTAGTCACTTAGATTGTTGAGATTCAATAGTTTCTACATTCAATGAATTCTAATTAGAGGAAAAAATGAAATCTAATTCAAGAAGCGATCTTTTAGATATTTCATTTTAAAGTGTAAATGTATAATAATCTGCATATTTCGTATTATGTAAATATTTCCTTCAATAAATGGTTGATTAGTTCTTGTGTTCAAAATTGGTTTACGTTTCTGATTTGGTAGAGAACTTAAGAATAATAGTCTGCCTTTTTTTTTAAAGTTTATTATAATTTCTATTTTAGTTAATTATGTTTAAACCATTCGTGTGTTAGCCGATGAGACAATGCTGATTTGGTGATAGTTGAGATTTCTAGCTTAAAATTTAGGAGTTCAACTTTTATTTACCTTTTTTCTGATAGGGTTTATAGGGTTATAGGTTGAATTACCCTCCTAATAGGATTTATTTATAGAATTATACATTGAGTTACCATCTTTCTAAAAGGATTCATAGGGTTTGTTCCAATTTTGGTTTCGGGTTTTATAAAAGATACAAAGCGGACTCACCTTTTCATTATTGGTCTCGATTTCATAGAGGAATAGGATGGATGGTGTATTCCTATTCCAATTCCAATTAACATAACTTTTCCTCGGATTCATTTTAGGTTTCCACATTCTGTGGAGATGTTATTTATAGGTATCTCGCCCACCGAGATTAGATATCATTTCAAAATTTCTTTCATCTATTCTTACATACAATTCATTTTTTGTCCAATGTGTACATACTGATTATTCAAATTTTGCCAAACCAGCTCTTTTGAATCTTGCATATATTCTTTCATATAATTCAGTTTTACCCAACGGCCTCTTTTAAATCTGCTTCAATTTTTATAAAAGTATACAAGGAAACAATTAGAAGTAAAAAACAAAGTAATCGAAAGCAATTAGGTTAAACAAAGAACATAAGAGTAATAAAACAAAATATCCAGGAAACAGGGGATAATGACACCCTGACACAAAAACGACGAAACAAAATCAGATGAGACCAATGCTCGAAGATTCCTTATTCAAAGAGGATGAAATTGAGCACAAATTTCAATTGATTCGGATTAATAAACACTTTCTCTGCAATCGTGAATCCAAAACACACTTCACAATTCAATTCAATTCAATTGATCAACCAAATGACTCCAAATTGAGCACAACTTATTTCAAATGAATCAAAACTCAATGGAGAACATCTCTATAAAATTTCATCAACAAATTCTCACAATAAACACTCGAATTTTCAATAGACTTTCAGATTGATTTTTCTGTACTCAATTTTCCATGATCTTCATGCAATTTTGTTTGATCATTAAGTACTTTCACTTTTTTTTTTCACGAATTTGAATCACTTACAAGAAAAAATGACCTTCAATTGGAGGTTGCTCTGATATCACTTTGACATGAATCCTCTTTTGCTTGTTGATTTGGATCCAAATCCTTCACAAGATCACCTCCTCAGGAAGTATCTCTATTGAGGATTTTGTAGCTCCAACCACTCCAATTGAAAACCTATGAGGAACAAGCCTCATAAATCTAATATTGAGAGGTTTAACTCTTTCTTAAATTGATGGGAAAAACCTTGAGGGAACTATGACCTTAAAACCCGTACCACACAATTAGAAGACCTTAGAATCAATTGAATCAAGAACAAGAACTCTAGACTCAATCAAGGAAAGGAACTAAGATGATCAATTGAATTCCAAAGATTTATCAACCTAATGAAATTCAATTGCTCACTCCCAAGGACATTAACCCTTAGTGAACTAACCAAGCAAGGGAAGAAACCTAGAGTCTAAGAGAGTTTCTCTCTCAAGAACTTCAGCAAAATTCATTCAACTTCTAAAGTTAGTTAAAATCGATGTATAATGAGATACTAATCCCTAGCTAAACAAGTGATTAGTGGCTTAAATTACCAATAAACCCCTTGATTAAAATCTGTAAAAAAAACTTGAATTACAAAATCTCGCCCAAAAGGGTGGCTAAGCAATAATCCTCTGAGACCCACCCGCGACGGTAGGGTGGAACCTACCGTCGGTGTTAGGGGCCTTGTTTGCCTGAGGTGTGCCGACAGAAGCCTACCGACGACAGTAGGCCAGGGGCTACCGTCGGCGATAGGGTAGCTCTATGCCAAAACTTATCCATTTTCTCCTTCAATGAGTTCCCTTGTTTGATCTTTTCTAATTGAACATTTGAGATCAACTTGGACATCCTTTCTTGGCGTTCAAAACCTTCCAACTTGCTCTTTAAAACTTCCATCATGTGAACAATCATGTTGTTATCTTCAAGACCTTTGAGTTTCTTCAACCTTGCACTTATGAATAGTCCATTCAATAAATCTTTAGCTTCTTGGCTTCCCCAATTCATATAAAAAACTCTCAAATTTCATATATCATTCATCGTCAAAGTTGTTTACAAGAGGAGGTATAAGTAGGTATTTATAGAGAAGACCTACCACTTTTTCTAAAACCTAATGAATATTAAAGTTACATAATTAACCTTTTAATCAAAAGCTAATTACAAGCTTGAAAACCAAGAAACCAATAATTGACTAAAAACTAATTAAATTTGACTGAAATTTAAATGTAATCTTCCAAGTAATGCTCTTATCTTGAAACCTACTAGGGACAGTAGGGTGAGAACCACCATCACCGGTAGTTAGTTTCCTCAAAATTTCCCTTTGTCCAAAGGGCTGATGAGGATGGTAGGTATAGGGCCTACCATCGCTGGTAGGCTCTGTTCTCTATTCTTCTTTACTTCTTTCATCATCTATGATGTCTGAGAGCTTCTAATTTGATTCCGTTGAGCTTCTTAAAACTTTAATTATTCTATCTTGGAAATCTTGTAAACTCTTCCAAGCCTTCAATTTAAATCCAAAATTCTTCTTGTTGAAGCTTTCAGCCATGATATCTTCACTTCTCAAATGCAACTAGTTGCTCATCCGGAATTTGTTGATTGATCCTTAGTCGTTTGGTTTTTATTTTTATCGTCCAAATTTAGCAATCCAATTTTCATATCATACGTCTCTTAAAAGGATTCGTCCTCGAATCTTTTCCTTCAAATATCATGAAAAGGTAGTCAACATTAGAATGGATTTCAACAATATAAACATTGGTAAGATTTAATCAATTAAAATCCAAATACCATCTAAACAACAAAACAAGCAAGGATTCTAGAATTTCTTTGTAGGGTCTATGACACTCAAAAGATGTATAGGCATAAAAGTTCAAGAAAAGATTTTCCTGAGAAGAATGATGCATATACCACATTTTGCTTTACAAGATTTCTTCCGAAAATAACACAATTAAAACCAAAGAAATCTTGTAATTCAAGCACATCAACAATATGTCTCAAAGCTTCTTTATAAGGATGAAGAAACACAAAGTTCAAATTAGAAATAGATTTCAATATTAAGCCCAAGAAGTTTTGACAATATTCAAGATCCAAAATAAGAATTGTTCCTTCATTTAAAATGAGCAAATGAAATGAAACTTATTAAGAACAAATTCTTTGTCATTTCTCTTAGGAAAGAACTACTACTAATATCCTTAAAAGGTAAATAAAACTAGAAGCTTTCATATTTTCTAAACTCAAAAAGTAAGTCAAGAAGTTCATGAGTTTGAAATATCTCTTCTTTCAAAAGATGATGAAATGTAGAGCTCAAGGTGTGTAATATTTTCAAATGTTGAAACAAGAAACTATAAAGATTTTCAATGCTCCACACACAAAGTGTTTTATCAAGAATTTTAAGAAGGAAATGTAAAATAGGAGTGTTAAGAAACAACTTTCTCGTCAATTGTCCAAAGAAAAGTTCAAAATCAAATTCCTTGAAGGATAAATAATATTCAAAGCTCTCATTCTTTCCAAACTAGTCATGAAAACTACATATTTGATTTCTTTGAAACCGTAATGATAATGCAAATGCACCTTCCAAACAAACTCAAAAGCATTTAGAATGAAAGAATAGTCTTGATGAGTCTCAAATTTCATCATTTCACACATGAGATGAGGAAATATAGACATAAAATTTCCAAAATCTCAAGACTGTCTACATAACCATTCTATCAAAGAAATCTTGAAAAAGTAGATGATAAGACAATGATGCTTCAAATTAATGTTTTAAAATTAATGTACAAGAGTTGTCTTGAAAGCTAGCACATAATATGAACAACTTTGAAAACTAATCCTTGAAAGGTATGTGGTAATAAAGATACTCAACAAAAAAAATATTTGCAAATTCGTTCAAAGGCTTTTTTTCTCAAAATAGATTTTCCAAATGCCAAAGGATTAACTTTGGACAACTAAAGATAAGCTTCCATTTGGTTTTCAAAATATTTCAATAAGAGTTCCTTGAAATACAAATGATAAAATTAAAAACCAAATGTGTTTTCAAATAAAGTATTCAAGGATTTAATGATATTTGAAAACTTTTGTTTATGGTAAAGAAATTCCACTTGGTTGGTCAACAAGGGCAAGGAGAGGTTTAAAGAAATAGCACCAACAAAGTCATTCATGAAAGTCTCAAAGAAGGATAAAATAGGATTACAATTTTCAACATACTTTTCTTTAACAAATGAACCACAACTAAACTCCAAGAAGCCACCAACTTTAGCATCATAGAAAGAATCATCATGGACCAATTCACAATTAAAACAAGATGGTTCACCACTAACATCAATATTCACAAGTTGGTTTTTCAAGTGGATCATAAGAAGAAACACACTTTGAAGTAGAAGACACAACTAGAAAGAGATCACCACCAAAAGAGATTGCACAAGCATCTCCAATTATGCTCACATGACACTACAAGAAAACAGGCAGATCGGTCGGTAATCGGTTGGTATTGAGAACTTACAGACCGTTTATTGATCGATTTGGTCAGTCGGTAATATTAGTCGGTAATTGCCTGTGACGGAATGTAAGGTCGGTCGATAACTTTTGCAGACCTAATTTCACGAATTACTGACCGAATTATAGTCGGTAACTTTATTTTTTTCATTTAAAATAATCAATTTAAAAAATAAGTTACCTACCGATTTTAAAACTTACCAACCGATTTTTTGGTCTGTATATTTTATTTACCAACAGAATTTCTGTCGATAACTTTATTTATTTTTATTTTTTAAATAAATATTTACGAACCAATTTTCAGTTAGTACCGGTCGGTAACTTTTGAATTTTTTTAATATTTTTTATAATTATAATAATCCACCTAAAATTGAAACTGGTAATAGAAATAAAGAATATAAAACTCAATATATAATATTCTTCCAATATGATAATAACTAAAACATCTAGAAATACGTAATATATAAATATCAATTACAAACAAAAACAAGTCTAGAATACAGAATATATAAATATCAAATACAAAACGAAATAAGTAATCAAACGAATACTCTAAGTTTTGAAATACAAAACCATATGAAATACATAAGTACCAACATACAAAACACATAAGTATCAAAGTACTATATTGGTAGAGGTGGGCTAGAGGAGGAAGAAGGACCAGTCCGTGGCTGAGAAACATCTGGATCATCCATCGGAGGGAAATGAGTGAACAAAATGGGTATCAAATCCTATTGCACACCACATTGAGAGGCGAACGAGGCCATGAATCCAGAAAACTTGTCTTGTGCTTGCTGTGTGTATCCCCATAACTTCTTCTCCCTCTCAATGGAGGCATCGTGAGCAGCTGCAGAAGATACCGACAGAACTGATGACGAGTTGTTGCTGCCTATCTGACGCTCGACAGTGATGGCTACAGATTGTGAGCCAAAACCATAGACATGGCCCTTGTTACTGCCACCGGCAACCTCGAACATTAATTGCTCGTCAGTTGGCATAGGCGAGCCTCTCTCGATGTGAAGGCATTCCACGTTCGCTTTTAGCTCCTAATCTTTCACTTACAGGAAAGATATTAATAAGTTATTATTAAGTAATGTACAAAAGAGTAATAAATGATAATAAAATATTAAACTAAAACTATTAAATAATTTGCCCAAAATTCATTATATCGCGTGTCGACCCACTGTCCTTTTGCTGATATAGTAGGACGTACAACTCTGATTGTGCAAATGCCTTGCCCATTTTCTCCTTCTGTAAATATTTAAAGGATAAATGAGATTTCAAACCTCAAGAAAGTTAAAAAGAACGATAAGTTAAAAAAAAGAATCATTGGAAGTTAAGAAAAAGAAATAATTAAATATGAAAAAGATGTAATTGACTTACCGACTCAATGAATGATTTAGCCCCGTCGATGTGCTTGTCGGGCCCCTGGCCACCATGCGTCTGTGACGGTTCCTCTGTACGCCCTCCCACTTCTTCTTGAAAGCATCTCAGCTCTATAAATCACAGAGACTGATCTCCGGTAAGACGAGGTGGTGGCCTTGAATGATCTTCTCCTCTGCCCTTCTTAAAAACCTCGAATCCCTTTGAAAGGGATGATCCGAAGGTAGAAAGCAGCAATGACAATCAAACCAAAATTGTTTTTCCCCAGTTATAGCCTAAATGACTTTGTTTCTTTTATGCAATAAGGACAAGTCCATGCACTAACAGTACTCCAACCGAACAATATCCTGTAAACTGGAAAGTCACTAACTTCCAAAAGAAGGGTAGCCTGCATTTTAAAGTTATACTTCTTCGAAATGTCTTACGTGTTAACTCTATGCAAGCACAATTGATTCAATTCTTCTATCTACGGAATACTACATGTCAAGAACATTACTGGAATTTTTAAGCACAACCAATGAGGCAAGTTGTACGGCGTAACAATCATTAGCTAAGAAGAATACTGCTTCCAGACATCCAAAACGGTGAGAAACCATCATTACACAATCCAAGTCTTACATTCCTTGCTTTGGAAGCAAACTCATGATGAGTACTATCGAAATGCTTCCAAGCTTCTCCATCCCTAAGATGACTCATCATATCCGGCTCATATATGCTTTATGAGTGCCATCTCATATGCTCAGCTATTCTTTGAGAAATATACAACCTCTGCAATCTAGGTGTTAGAGGAAAATAGTACATCTTCTTGTATGGAATGTCTTTGGACTTCTTCTTCTTGTTTTTCTTTTTTCTCATGTAATGGTCATGACCACAAAACTTACACCGACGTGTTTGGGCATCCTCTTCCCAATAAAACATACATCCATTAACATATACATCAATCTTTTGAACAGGCATAATCAAACCGGAAACCAATTTTTTGATTTGCTACCAATCATCCAACACCTTATTATCTTCAGGGAGTACATCCTTCAAGAACTGTGCTATTTGATCAAAGCACTTTTCAGACATGTTATTCTTTGAATTGATGTTCAACAACCTTGCGATCACGGACAACGGTGAATACTTTGTACACCCTTCATACAGCAATGTATCAATAGATTTCAACATGTCATAAAACCGTTAAGCCTTAGAATGGGTTCCTCCTAATAATTGTAGTATGCTGCGTCAGATTCAAAATTCGAACCAGCTGCATAAAAAACACCCTAAACCATAAGTGTTGCTTTCAACATTTCTTGTAACGCTAACTTCCCCAACAATCGATTAGTAACCGCATGATGGTTCTCCATATGTAGTCCAACTATAATAATCAGGTGAAAACCCTGATTTACAAAGATGCAACATCACATCATCTTCTTTAAGATACCTTTTGTTCTTGCACTTTGTACATGGACATCGTAACTCATTAGCATACCAAGATCGCAATTAAGACACAAATTTACAAAACACTTAACACCTAGTTGAAACTTACTACTGATCCCCATACCCCCAGGCACAGTTCTTTTATAAATCCAAGTACAATCCTCCTCCATAACTTCACTAAACAAAACACAATTCATTTAAAGTTAGAATTCATTACTCATTAAGCTTTATATTTAAAGTGTTTAAATGTGCTTTATGAAATATTTAGAGTTTAAGAGTTTAAAGACTTCTCTAATCATTTGAGAATTACATGTACATCAAAATCTTTGAGAGATTACGATTTTAAGAGTTCTACATATAAACTTATAGACTAAGATTTTAAAATTTTTTGACAGAGTTTCCTTTGTAAAATGGACATTTTTCTACCACAACAGCCAATCAAAAGGCAACATTCTAGATAATTTAAAGAATTCGGGCTCCCCCATAAACAATTTAAATCAAAGAGTCTAGGCTTCCCCATAAACAATACAAATTGTAGAGTCCCGGCTCCCCCATAAACAATTTAAATTTACTTTCGATGCTTCGAAAACTTTATAAACCCTAATAAGATAACATGACCTTATAAAACCAAACGAACATGTTTTACAAGTTTAGAAAACCTCAAATTTAATCAAAAGGTACCTCAAATATCTAGTAATACTAATATTTATAACCAATTCAAAGCAATAATACTTAGATTTTAATAATTAAAAGTGCAAATAGTTGACAAAATTAAGGATTTCATTATCCCATAAGACCATTCGTCCATATTGCTCTCAAGAGTAAAAAAAAAAAAAAAAGAAAGATGGACTTTCTAAATGTAAAATATGTAAATTTTCAACAAGAAAATCCAATCTAAAAGCCTTGCACCAACCACACAAACAAAAACAAATGTAACCAAGTTTTTAAGAGTTCTGCCCCATAAAGGCAACAAATTATTCATAATAAAAAAACAAAATAACTATATATTTAAGAGCTCGGACTCTCCATAATGACGATAAAGAAAGAAAATGTAATTGCATTTACAACCTCTAATTGAAAGAATAAACAATGCTCTAAGTCTTGCAAATATATCTAAAACAGAGATATAAAAAACACAATAAACTTTCTAATTTGATGAAAAAAGGACAATATAGAAATATTTATAAGTATTTCATTCTAAGAAAGAACATAGATCCCAAAGATTTCTTCCTCAACAATTTTAAGCCAATTATTTATTAAAGAGATGAAGAACTAATTCTAACTAGTTTTCTTATCATTTTTTTACATTCAAAGGGCACACTTGTTTGTTTATGAGAAAGTGAATACTATTTCCTCAAAGAAAAAGTCAATATTCATTGTTACTAGAATAAGTATATTTTCTTTCTAAATTTTCATAATAACTTCAATTATTATGCCATATACATACATATATATAATTTTGTTATTCAATAAGCAATTTTTGAGCCATTTATATATATATATATTTATTATTGATAAAAAATAAATAACTTGAAATTATATAAAAAAGAATCAAAAGAAAATTATATAAAAAAAAGTTAAGTCTAGAAAACTCCCAAAGTTAAAAATTTTTGTCTATTGAGGTCTTAAATTTTATTTTTGGACAAGTAACCCCTTAAACTTCCCTAAACTTTAAAACTTTGATAGAAATAAACATATAATTCTAAAATACCCTTCAATGAAGAGAAAAACTTCAAGAATATAAGTTAGAAAAACTTCAAAAGAAAATATTAAACATATAGAAAAAATAAACTCTAAGTGTGTAATTAAGACACTTGGCATCTTTCTTATAGAGAAAATAGAAGGTGGGACCGATAATTACAAACTAGATAAACAACATTTATATCAAAACCTAAAACATTTTACAAAACAAGCATGATACTTTGCTTTATTGTTTCTCTTTTTCTTCTAGCAAAAAGTATTGTAGATTGTTGAACTTTTCCAAACTATCTACTTGGACCCATTTATTAAAAGAGTAAGATTTTGACATTCAAACATTAAATTATTAAACGGGTATTTTCTTCATTTTTTCCCCAATCTTGAATTCCAAAAATTGAAGTAATTTCTGTTTTAATGAGCTAATCAATCAAAGATAAACATTTTATAATATAATGCAAACAAATGGTCACAAAAAAATTTAAAACTTTCTTGTTTCGAGCTCAAACGAACTAAGGAAAGCATAAACTCGCAATAATGTCGCCACAAACTCAAAATTTACAAATCATTATTCAATCTAGGGACTAGCAAATCCCTATTTGTACAAAGCACAACCCTCTAAAGTCATTTATGCTAATTGTCCAAAAAATAATATATACAAAAAGGAAACACAAAAGTAGTTCAACTATATATAGTTCAAAGGAATGATCGTCCCTCCATTAATTTTATAGTGAGGAAGCAAGTGATTGCTAATTACATTTGATTTTATCAAAATGGAATTTAGAAATTTTAGAAAAATAAAGTAGAAGAATCAAAACTTTTGTTGTTACTTAAAAAATATATTAAAAAAATAAAAGAGTTGTTAAAATATCTGAAAATTCTAAATTGAATTTGAGGTGGTATATAATGAAAAATTACGAAACTACTTTGAAATTTGAAGTACAAAAAAAGATTATCTAAAATAACTATTATTAAGTTTATTCGGAAGCAGAGAAAAGTGGATGTATTGGGATTTTATTGATTAAAAAAGAAGCTTAAGGAACGAGTTGATCACATTCTATAATTAATTTCAGGAGTAGTAATTTAGGTTATAAGGTAGTTAAGTCAGCTAAAAAAAAAGGTTATAAGCTAGTTCTTCAATTGTTTTACAAGCAAAACTCTGAATTATATTGATATTAGTTCCACAAGCCTACTGTATCATACATAAATACACACAAAGAATCATCCAGTCAATTTCTTCATTCCTCAAAACATATTCTCCAATCTATAAATTTATCACTGCTATAGTACCTCTTGAAATTACCTATAGTACTCTTGTCAAAACTAGTAGAAATATTGATGCAGATTAAATTAAATAATTTCCCAGTCAAGAAATTGTATATATATATATATATATATCTCTACTTTGTGATATATACTTTTAATTTGAATGAATATTTTTTTCTTTCTTTGTTTTCATCACAAAGAACAAAACATTTTATCTTTGAACTTCTTATTAACTTAGAAACACTGGTTCATAAAGCTCTACAGTAATAAAAAAATGCATAAGGATTTAGATGCATATACATACTGAATCTAGCTCCAATTATAACAAAACTTGATCAATTAGCTTTTTACATCTATGGTATAAACATTTTCATTTGGGAGGTAAGGTTAATTGAAATGGTAAAATTTAGGTTCTATTGGGCTAGTGTTGTTATCGGAGTGGTCATTGAGAAGCAGCAAGAGTTACCGGCAGAGATAGGGTGGTCGTTAGAGGAGCTAGACAGTAGTGGCGGCAGTGTACAACTACAAAATAAAATAAATTTAAGAGGGAGAGAGAGAGAGAGAGAGAGAGAGAGAGAGAGAGAGAGAGAGAGAGAGAGAGAGAGAGAGAGAGACGTACCTGGTCGCCAGTGCAAGTTCTGCCAGAGGAGAAGGGGAGGTCTATGACCACAGGGAGGGGGAGGGATTCTCAGACAGAGAGGGATTCAGGGAATTGGGGTGGGGGATGGGGGTAGGTGGGTTGTCTGGTTATGAGGGATTGTTTTGATAAACAAAATTTATTAAAAAAAATATATAAGTTACCAATCGATTAGCGACAGTTAAATCAGCATGTAACTTGTTCAAATGCAATTACCGACTGAATTAGTCGCAATCGTTTGGTAACTTTGTCTAATTATCGACATATCACCTTTCGGTCGGTAACTAAATAAGGTTACCGACCGATGGAAGTCAGTCGGTATATTTAGCAGCTAAAACTCTATTTTCTAGTAATAGGAGAAAGATAAGACTGTAGAAACAATTCTAATTCCACAAAAGAAACTTCATGCCACATCAGAGATGGGTTAAGAGATAGGCTTATTGTACGTTTTCAAGAAAATTGCCAAGCTCTTTTTCCATGTTCCTTCCTTTGTCTTCAACTCCTAACACACGAGAAGCATAATTAGCAATATTGAAATGGTATTCATCAATTCTAGTAACTGCAAAAGAAATGGAATTAAACTCTATGAATTGTTTCTTTTCTAATAAAGTTCCAAGAAGAGTTGAGAATGTAAAATTGATATTCATTTTC
Organism: Catharanthus roseus; assembly: GCA_028651295.1. NCBI lineage: Eukaryota > Viridiplantae > Streptophyta > Magnoliopsida > Gentianales > Apocynaceae > Catharanthus > Catharanthus roseus. Next base: position 1,762,323 of record JAPQWS010000001.1, on the reverse strand, counting down.
CAGAAAAACAAGAGAGAACAACTTAATTTCCTTAAAATAAATCTCAAAGCTAAAGTAGGAATTAGAAGGAAAGAAGATTATGGTCTTGATGGACTTGTAGGCAAGATTTTCTCCTTCATCCTTGCTTGAATCTTCAAAATTTTGCACATATAAGAATTCATTAGCAAAGAAAGAGTTAATTTCATTAGCATAGAAATTCACTTCCTCACTTTTTTCAAGTACAACTATCTATTTTTCTCTTTGCTCTTCTTTTTCACTCTCTTGTTTTTCCAATGAAGCACTCATTTTCTTTTACTCTCTTACTCTTCTAAAGCTCAATCTCTTTCTCTTTTGAACACTCAAAATGTTCACTCTCTTTTGAAATGATAGAGATAGAATCAAAGTTACATGATCTTTCTACAAATCTCTCTTTTTCTTCTACTGTTTCTTTTCTTTAGTTTCAATCTCTTCCCACTCATGATGCAACAAGATTCCTCTTTGGATATATCCTTCTCAAAATGTATTTCAACAACCTCTTTAGTTTCAATGGTAGCATGTGGAAATTCTTTGACCTTTGGAACTTCTTCAACAATTGATGGTTACATGAATTTAATCTTCGCCTGACCTTTTCTTTGTCTTTCATAGTTTCCAACTCCAAATATGTTCCTCAATGCTTGCTTCATTAAGCTCCAAGTCTTGATTGGTTGGGCTCCCATTCTCCTTCTATTTTCACATTTACAATCCTACCAAACATTGATTTCATAAGAAAGAGATTTCAGCACCCAATGGAACTTTGCTTCTTCTCTTACACCATAGGAATAGAACAAGGATTCCATTTTTTGCTCCCATGCTTCATAATCATAAGGACCAAAAGTTCCACGCAAAATAGGTAGTTTCAAATTGTTGTAATTAAGAGATCTTGATGTAGTTCCCAAAGTTTGAGAACTTCTTCTACAATTATATCCTCCATATATAGTTATAAATATCATAGTATCCCTCATAATGATTTTTTCTTTTATTGAACCTATCATCCATATTCACATAATTCCCTTCATTTCTAACATAATTTCTTGGAACTCTTTTACAAGATGTATCATTATAACAATTTCTAATTCCAAGTCTATTGCCCTTATAGAAAATATAAGAATTATGCTCAAAAGTTCTAGCACGAGGAGAGAAGTTACCATATCCCATTTGGTTATGATCCATTGGATGTCCACTTTTGTTCCAAGATGGCTTCCTCTTATCTTCTTAAGTCCTTCACTCACTTTGTTAGGGATGATAATTGTTGCTCTAATCCTTCCAAGGCTTGTTGCAGATGACATAAAACATCTTCCATGTTTAATTTGAATGTTTTTGGACCTGCAAAATAAACAAAAGAAACAAGAAATAGGACCTCACAATTACTCCCTAAGTGTATGCTTTCTTATAATGATCACTCAATTCCCTCGTGTTTGGCTTTCTTATGGCTTTTATAACAAAAACCTCGCCCTCTTGCCTTTTTCCAAACTCTCAACTCACAAGAGTTATTTGAGCCTTCAAACTTCCTCCACCACTACAACCAAAGGCAATAAACCAAAGATAGACTTCAATTAAACACTTAGTTGAGGTAGTAAAAGAAGTTCAAAGAGAGATTTCATCTAACACTTGTAGTGTAAGTGTTTCAAAAACAATCCAAGAGCAATTAGAGCTAATCGAAATCAATTTGATCACACAAAGAAGTATAAACACTAAAAAAAGGAACTAAAAATCCAAAAACAATGAAATAAAACAAGCTAAGCAAAAGAAAGAAGGAAGAGTATTAAACAAAAAATTTTCAGAAAACAGAGGACATTGACACCCTGTCACTAAAATCATGATAACTCAAAGAATATAAACCCAAATCGATTCAAACTAACAAGAAAGAACCATAATTCGATGAGGATAAATTTAAGCACACATTTCGTCCAATTTGAATCGGTATAACATAAGATATGAAAAGATTAATCCACTATTGTTCAACGATTCCCAGTTCTGGATAGATCGAACAAATTGATCTATCAAATGAACTCCAAATTAAGTAAAACTTATTTCAAATGTTCCAACTCAAAGGAATTCAAATCCACCAAAAATTCGCCACAAATAATCGCAATTACTAACCGAATTCAAAATATGTTTCTGACATCATTTTCTGTCCGAATTTTGTATCATCATCATCATCATGATGTATTTTTCTCTTTGATCATCATATACTTTTTTTTGAACGAATTTCTCAATCAAATATCACAAAAAATGAGCTAACATTTAATGTACTCTAATACCAAATGATATGAATCTTGTTGTGCAAAGATCAAAAGCCTTCAATCAAACCTCCCAAGGACCTTTTGCCTTCAATAGGAATTGATCTCCTTCAACCAAACCCACCCATAATTCAATGACAAATGTATATGAAGAGGATATTTTCCTCAACTCTAAAAGAACAATGGGGTGTTTACTCACTACCCAATTAGATCAATTGAAGAAGACCAAAGCTCTAGAACAAATCACAAGGGTGTGATTATACTTGAATTAGGAATTGTGGTCAAATTAAGAACCCTTGGATAAATCCAATCCAAGTATTCAATAAAATCAATATAAGGAATGATCAAACCCTAGATAGAGTTCAAGGAGAAAGGCCCAAAACTTAAGAACCCTAAGAGAAAACTCTCAAATTTCATATATCATTCAATCTTTCAATCTTATGTTGTGAGGGATCTCACAAAGAGAGAACGTGTTTTTTCCTCTTACTTTCTCTCTCATTTGTCGAGCGAAGAAAGCGAGCTTTGTCCTGGCTACCGCGATCCTCAATCCACTCTTAATAAGAAGTAGCTTCAAATCCAATTCGTGGGACCAAAAGAAAGTATCCACCTTTCTGTTGTAGATAGCTGATGACTTGATCATTGGGGCCTGGCATTGCACTATCAGAGGTAGGTTGATGTGCAAACGGAATGGGGAAAATGAGATGATCGGACAAGGATCAAACAAAAAAAACTGTGTGAGTTTCGGGAATATTCCCATTCATAGGTTTGAGATCTACGTCTATGAATTGAAAGGTCCTAGCATATTGCTCCTCTAGCTATGGGGAAAACCCTCACACTAGCACCATTTTCTCTGATCGTACACACCATTCTATCCGAGCTCCACTTCAAAACCTTCCTCTTATTTTGCAAAAAGAGCTGGAAAGTCCTTGATTCGGGTAGTAAAGGCATTGAGCCAATCTGTCTTTGCACTTTTTCCAAGTACTAGTCAAGCTCATCATAGTGAATGAAGGAGTCGAAACAGATGGTGATTATAGATAGAACTACTTCCTTCAAGACCTTAACCCTTCAAACCGAGACTTTGAATAAGGAAATAAGCATATAATGAGAATGACACTAAGACTGAGACTCTGACTATTACTGCACAAAAGACCAACGATCCCAAGTTCTTTTACTTCAATCAGAAAGTCTTTTCCGCTGGACGACTCGTAGGAGGAGAGAAGGGCCCTTACTCTGTCCCAAAACGTATTCGTTTTGTAGCGGATCTTTTACAAGATCAATTTGGATTAGCTTTGGTTTGTTTAGAAAATGTGGTTCGAGGAACTATAGGTAGCAATTCGGCATAAATTGATACCGGTCAATATCTGGTAGAGTAAAAACCCACCCTAAAACTTATTGGAAAAAACACAGGTCTCTGCAAAATTGTAAGACCGTGTATGGGGACTGATGCCTGCTTTCTCGTTGATGCTTGTAAGGGTTGTCTATGTATAATAGAGCTAACTTACTTAAGTATGTGCCTCCTCATTTATTTGTCTCAAAACTCTTTATGAAAAAAAGGGTGACGGGGTGAGCATGTTCACTTAGTTGAGAGAGGCCAGAGGAGTCTAGAGAGTCCGAGAATTGTTTACTAGAAGAGGCATAAGTAGGTATTTATAGGGAAAACCTACTACTCTTCCTAAAACGTAATGAATATTTAAGTTACCTAATTAACCTTTTAATCAAAAGTTAATTACAAGCTTGGAAGCCAAGAAACCAATAATTGACTCAAAACTAATTAAATTTGACTAAAATTTAAATGTAGTCTTCCAAGTGTAGCTCTTGTCCCGAAAGCTACTTGGGACGGTAGGGTGAGAACCTACCGTTGTCAGTAGGTAGTTTCTTCAACATTTCTCTTTGTCCAGAGTGACGGTTGGTACAGGGCCTATTGTCGTTGGTAGGCTCTGTTCTCCATCTTCCTTGCTTCTTTCATCATCTGTGATGTCCAGGAGCTTCTAGCTTGATTCCTTTGAGCTTCTTAGGACTTTAATATGTCTTGGAAGTCTTGTATATAAACTCTTCCAAGCCTTCAATTGAATAAAAAATTCTTCTTGTTTGAAGCTTTCAACCATGATTTCTTCACTTCTCAAGTGCAACTAGTTGCTCATTTGAAATTTGTTCAATGATCCTCGGTCATTTTCATATCAAAGTTACACTGTTTCTTAATCTTTAAGTCATGCACCATGCAAGTGCATATTAAAGGACTTATATTCTTGACTGGAGGTAGTATAATTTATATCCTTAATAAAATAAGAAGAGTGATAGACAATAAGAATACAATATTGAATAAAGAGATAGGTAAAAATAAAAAAATGAAAAAAAAAAAATGCTAACATCTCCCATTTGGGGACTCTAGTTCACTATTTCATACTACTAGATATTCAAAATTTCCACTTACATAGTTTTTCTTTAGTGAATATGCTCTGAAATTGTGTTGGAGATAGGATAACATGGCTTTGCTTGCTTTTTGAACACGCCTTTGTATTGGATCGATTGCTAAGTTGTAGATTGTACTTCATCTACTTTGTCAGAAGATTATGCTGCATTAATATAAGTACTCATATTTTCAAAAAAAGAAATTAAAAAAACTACTCTATTTACATTCTTTTGAAATGATATATCATCGAATTGCTTTTCTCAAGTGTCACCCTAAACACAAGAAAGAACAAACTATTCATTCCCAGGTTAAGAGAATGGGAAGCTTTGGTTGATCTATCATTTTAATCAATAGTTTTTGGAGTGTGAAAATATATAATTAATGAATTCAATTGAAAATCCTATTTGCCCATATATGATACATATCGCGTGGATGAAATGATCGAGAGTACTCCAATAATAGAAAATCTTTAAAATTCGAAATATATTTTATTATTTTCTCAAGGGTGTATACTTAAAATACAAGAGTTGAGACTAGAACATTACAACAACTTCACTTTTACTGAAAGGAAAAAGTTTGGATAATTTCATAAATGAATAATTCTTTTTTGTTGATCTCCCTCGACTAAGTTGATAGTAATTCTTTTCAGACATATGGATAGCGAAGCAGAATTACCACGAACCACATTACTAGAAAGACCCGAAAAAAATTGAAGAAGAGACAAGTTCAAAAGAATAGGGCTTATTAATAATAAGTTTTTGGTGGCGGCGGTGGTGATTTGTAGTAGTATGGTGGTGGGGGAGATGAGAAAGGAGGAGGCGGAGATTTATAGTACTAGATTGGGGGTGGAGAAGGTGATGGTGGAGGTGGTGATTTGTAAAAGTATGGTGGTGGTGGTGAGGGTGAAGGAGGAGGTGGGGACTTGTAAACATATGGAGGAGGTGGGGATGGAGATGGCGGTGGAGGGGATTTATAGACGTATGGTGGTAGAGGTGAGGGTGATGGAGGTGGTGGGGATTTGTATATATATAGAGGTGGTGGTGAGGGTGAAGGAGGAGGTGGGGAGTTGTAAACATATGGAGGAGGTGGTAATGGAGATGGCGGTGGAGGAGATTTATAGACGTATGGTGGTGGAGGTGAGGGTGATGGAGGTGGTGGGGATTTGTAGATATATGGAGGCGGTGGTGAGGGTGAAGGAGGAGGTGGGGAGTTGTAAACATATGGAGGAGGTGGTGATGGAGATGGCGGTGGAGGAGATTTATAGACGTATGGTGGTGGAGGTGAGGGTGATGGAGGTGGTGGGGATTTGTAGATATATGGAGGCGGTGGTGAGGGTGAAGGAGGAGGTGGGGAGTTGTAAACATATGGAGGAGGTGGTGATGGAGATGGAGGTGGAGGAGATTTATAGACGTATGGTGGTGGAGGTAAGGGTGATGGAGGTGGTGGGGATTTGTAGATATATGGAGGCGGTGGTGAGGGTGAAGGAGGAGGTGGGGAGTTGTAAACATATGGAGGAGGTGGTGATGGAGATGGCGGTGGAGGAGATTTATAGATGTATGGTGGTGGAGGTGAGGGTGATGGAGGTGGTGGGGATTCGTAGATATATGGAGGTGGTGGTGAGGGTGAAGGAGGAGGTGGGGAGTTGTAAACATATGGAGGAGGTGGTGATGGAGATGGCGGTGGAGGAGATTTATAGACATATAGTGGTGGAGGTGAGGGTGATGGAGGTGGTGGAGATTTGTAGATATATGGAGGTGGTGGTGAGGGTGAAGGAGGAGGTGGGGAGTTGTAAACATATGGAGGAGGTGGTGATGGAGATGGGGGTGGAGGAGATTTATAGACGTATGGTGGTGGAGGTGAGGGTGATGGAGGTGGTGGGGATTTGTAGACATATGGAGGCGGTGGTGAGGGTGAAGGAGGAGGTGGGGAGTTGTAAACATATGGAGGAGGTGGTGATGGAGATGGCGGTGGAGGAGATTTATAGACGTATGGTGGTGGAGGTGAGGGTGATGGAGGTGGTGGGGACTTGTAGATATATGGAGGCAGTGGTGAGGGTGAAGGAGGAGGTGGGGAGTTGTAAACATATGGAGGAGGTGGTGATGGAGATGGCGGTGGAGGAGATGTATAGATGTATGGTGGTGGAGGTGAGGGTGATGGAGGCGGAGGTGACTTGTAGTAGTAAGGTGGAGGCGGAGATGGGGATGGAGGTGGAGGTGAGTTGTAGTAGTATGGTGGCGGAGGAGAAGATGGTGATGGAGAGTTGTAATAATGTGATGCTTGATGTGGTGATTTGTGGTGGTAAGGTAATGGAAGCGTGGAGCGATATGCCGGTGGCGGCAGTGACCAATCCGGTTCATAAGTAGCTGCCGCATTAGTTACCAAGAGACATATTGCCAATGAAATGGCTAGTTTTGGCCAAAAGGTGACCATTTTTGTGACTGAAGAAGGCAAAATAGAAAAGGAACTTATGGTTTTTAGTTATTTCTCCAACCGTATTATATATACTGTTACAATGAGGAACAGATAATATATATTTCATATTTTTATACCGAGACATGCATTCCACTATGCACGTTCATATACAAAATGGCCGAGTCAAAATGAACATAATTTCCTTTGTTGCGGTGCAATGGAGTTGGTATATATTGGCCGTCCTCCCATAGTGTTTGTCAACTACCAGCTCATGTGAGTTTGCCGTCTTCCATTTCTTTCAATTACTGTATAACAGGCTACTTGTTCCGATTGTCTGTTTCAATTAAATTTATTTAAATATTGCGTGTATGAAAGAAAATAATTTAATATAAAATTAAACGTCATGATAAGTTTAAGTGATACTTTTTGTTCTACGTGAAAATATGTGTAAAGTGTTTGAATAACATATAGGCATAAATATCAATAATTACTTTTAAATAGTCAGTTTGACATAACAAGACAGTTGTCAAGTAGAGTTCATGATTTCTGTTAGGCTTATAAGTCACTTTTTTTCAATGTATCATTAGAATTTCGTATCCCTAATTTGGTCCAAAATTAAGTTTTGTGCGCCTAACGTGGATTCTAGGGCCTTAAAGTGGTGAATGTAATACACTTGTCTACATGAGATATATGTAGAGTGTTTGAATGATAAATAAACATGGGTTTAAATATTCACGGTCACTTTGAGATGAACGTTTTGGTATAGTAAGAACATTTGTCAAATAGGAATTGTGGGTCCTACCAAACCCATGAGTGGCACTCTCAAACCCGTGGGTGCGAACATTACTTTATGGTATTAGAGTATGGTTACTAACAAGACGTGTAAAATTAAACTCTACACGGTGTGTTGTAGGAGACACTTTTAAAATCTCATATTCTGGTATAGTCCCAGGCTATGCTTAAGGACTCATGATTACTTTGGGTTATCTACTTTTGCGCAATGAAAATAGTTATAAAATAAAGCTTGTGAATGTTACAAGGCATATAAGTCACGTCCGGAGCCTGAGGACCCGAAATGTGACAGTTTATCATGGTGTTTCATGCTTGAAAAGTTTATATTAGGTTTTTGTTTAAATAGTATTCATGAAGTATAGTAGTTAATTAGGGACATGAGTTAGATGCAAAGGATCGCCAAATGTAATTTCTTAAAGGGTTAAAAAAATGAAAATGTATTATTAGGTTTTTGTTGAAATAGTATTGCTAAATTGTAGCCGTTACTTAGGGACATGAGTTAGAAGCAAAGGATTCGCCGAATGTAATTTCTTATGGAGTTAAAAAAAACTTGAGAAGTTAAGCGTAACTCAGTTAAAATTCTTATTTTTTTTTCTTTTATTATTTTGAAACGATAACCTCCAACCTTCAATACAAAAAAATTTTCCTATCATGATGAATTTTTTTGTGACAAAGCAAAATTTGTCACTATGAGTCTCTTTTCATGACAAAATTAATTTTTTCACGAAAAGTCAATCACTTTTCGTGACAAAATTTTATATTCGTCACAAAAATCAATTTATTGTAATGAAGTACTATTTTCTTCAAGATGAGTATGACTTAATGACAAAATTTCATCTTCGTCTCGAAAAATCAACCTCACGATAAAGTTTGAATTTTTGTGACGAAATTGAAATTTCATCACGAAAAGTAAAAAATAGTACTTCATCACAATAAGTTGACTTTTCAAAACAAAATTTAACTTCGTCCTAATAAGTCACGTATTTAGAATTATTATCTTTATTTTAATACTCCGTAACAAAATAATTCTCCAAAAAAATCAGAAAAGAGCATGTAGACTAACATTATTATGAATTATTTTATTTCTCATTAATAAAATAAATTGATTTAATTTATCATCTTAATAAATTAATTTGAATTTACTTTTTACAGTTGTCAAAATAAGTATAAACATTTGAATATGATTATTTTTATTTGGATATTTTGTTTAGATTTGGTATAATTATTAAGAACAAATTGAAGGGTCTTTAGTTTCTTAAAGAAGAAATATATTGCAGTACTTAGAGACAGCTAATTTATGAATTATATTTAAGAAAGATATTTGAATAAATTAATATTTAATATAGAGCGTCATATTTTCTTTTCAAAAACATATAGAGCTTCATATTTTTTTATTATTATATTATATTTATTGTGATTTCATTTAAAAGTATATAATATAAATCTAAAGCAAATATTAAAATTATATTATATTTAATGATTAATTTGATAGGTGATAAAAAATTATTTTAATATTCCTTTGAATTAACTATTTATAAAAATTAAATATCAAAGTGTGCGTTAAAAGTAAAGGAAAAAAATCTGAAAGTAATAAATATTATAAAACCTGAAATTATTAACAAGAATAACATTGGAAGAATGGTAACACCCTTGTGCCACATGTAGGATATTTATTTTATTATTGTTTTTTTTAGTGCTTATGGTTAAAATTTAACGAAAATTAATTTATAATTTTTAAAATATTTTTTAATAAGAAAAAAAAAAAATTAAAGTATTTAAGTTAAAAAACCCTCAAAATTTGAAGACCTGCGAATTTTGTCGACCAAAGACGGATGATTCACAATATTTTCAAATAATAGAGAATCAGTTGCAAATTCTTGGACCAATTGGATTCGATCATGATCAATTGGTCGCAATGTTGCATTTTCTTCTTGTAGTTTTTAAAAATTATAGGCTGTCTATTAAATTTTGGTAGAGCAAGATTGGGAATTAATTATTTGTCTAAAATAAAAGTCTAGGATCTGACTTGACCAAATCACCAACTTCGGGATATTTTTTGAACTTAACCATTTCCAAAATGTGATCTAATAATAGTAGTCGTGCATAGTTGTCATTCTAAAATAGCATAATAAAAATAGGACTATTTTCATTTTTTTAAAAAAATTATTCTAAAATGTGAGTTTTAATAAGGGTAAATTACATTTTCTTCTTGAGATTTGTCTAAACTAATATTTCATTCATCTATTTTTTATAAATTACAAATACATCCTTTATTATTTATATTTTCATAATTTATTAATCACTATTACTAATTTAAATACAAAAAAATTATCAGAAAATAATGATTCTACATCAAAAAATTTAAAATCTTCCTAAAGTACATTTTGTGAGTTTACTTTGTGTTTATTACCATATATTATCCTTTATTCCGGATATTAGAGTAGTAATAAAATTTTAGTAAGTGTATTATGGTCTTAATATATGGTAATAAATAAATATTGGACACACAAAATAATATTTTAGAAAAATTTTAAACTTTTTTATTACCAAATCGTTATTTTAATAATTTTGTTACTAAAATTAGTATTGGGGGATTAATTAGTCATAAATATACAAATGATAAGGATGCATTTATAATATATACAAAATATGGATAATAGTAGTTTGGACGAACCTCTAAGTGAAAAATGTAACTAATGCTTTTAATTATAAATTACCTGATATATCCTAAATATATAGTTTCATAAATAAATTTAATTATATTTTTTTAGGAAAAAATTAACTTTACTCTATTTGGGAAGTTTCTCTAATTATTATATTGAGGGTAATTTCTTTATATGCTTTGTTGTATTTTTTGTATCGCTCATATTTAATTTGTTTGCACATGTCTTAATAAATATTTAATTTAAAGAATATATAGTAGATTAATGTGGTTATAAAAAAGGAATTATCAATGCTACGATGAATTCAATTAAATATGTGGATGTTCATTAGAGATAATGGAATATTTGAGATAAAATAAGTCTATTTTTTGAAAATATAGAATCTCATGAAAAGATAACTGATAAACTTTTAATTATATTTAGTTACGAAAGAATTCATCTCTCTTGTATCTCCTGAGCCTTATAAATTTAGTGTCCTAAGCAAATTTTTATTAGTTTTCTCTTTAATTCACTTGTCTCTCTTTATATATTTTCTCTTTGTACTCTATCTTTCTACTTTCTTTATACTTCATGTTTTCTATTATTTATTCTATTGTGCTAAGCCGACAAATTTCATAACACATTATCAACATGAGACTTTGCTAAAAGACTGTTGTTTCGCACGAGACTCTACCAATAAATTTTGCAGTAGAACTGTTGTTCACCAAATTTTTTAAATCATTTAATCAATGGAAAGATGTATTATCTTACTTAGATTTTGATTGTAAAACTTGAGCTTTTAGCTCATGATATTTTTAGAAAAACATTATACATATATTTTTTTCTCAAAATTATTTTTGCATATTCATCTTGCAAAATTATGGTCTTAGATTATATTTTATGTGAAATTTCATATTTTGATTTTATTAAGGTTTCAGATGTGCAAAGAAGGGAAGAGGCAAGCCAAGAATTTGTCAAAGGGATATGGAGGCAAATCTTACGAAAAGTTACCTTGAATAAATTACCAGTTTTAGGTACCATTTAACAGACTAAACTGAGATTTAACAGATGAATGATATACTTTGTTTATGTTTTGAAATTGGGGATTCAAATAATATGTTATTTTATTTTTTATAGAAAGGATTTTTAGTATTATCTTTTTTTTGTTCAAGAGAGATTATGAATTTTTTTGTGCTTGGAAATTATGTGGAATCTTTAATTGCCGTCGATTTTGTTATATGATTTAAAATATGGTTTTGATGGTTTAAGTGTTGAAACATGCTTGGCTCTAAATATGCTTTGCAAAGATGTTTTCCTTTTTGTAGATTTTTTTTGGAAATTGTGGGTTTGTACTAAGAACATGGTGCGGTTAAGTTATTTTGAAAGTGAGATATAATTTATATAGTAAGTTGTTAATTCGTGGACAAGATATATGATGCTAATTACAATGCTTCAATTATGGTTCTTAATGTTGAATGACTTATCGTGGAAATTATAGCGGAGGTGTTGGGATATTTTTTTCATTGAAATATTGTGGTAAGATTTAAACTTGCGATAGTTTCGAGTTTAAATAAATGTGGTAAAATTCCAATATTAGAATCACATATTAATCCCACAATCTTATAGTGACAGTATTGGAAGAATGATTGATCTCAGTGATCTTTTAGTAATTGAGCATGAATGTTATGAGTTAACAACACAAGGAATTCTCTAAGCAAAAGTAGAGTTATAAATATTGATCAATAGATTACCTCTCACGTAAGTTGGCACCAGTCTCCACTGAGCCCTTTGCATAACATTGTGTTGATGTACTGCGTAGGATTTTTTAAAATTACTCCTTGCTGTTAATACAAGTATCAGGCATAGTATTACTATTGATATCATAATTTTGCTTAAGTTTCAAAAAAGTTGGATAAAGCTGTTTGAATATTTGAGGAAGGGGAGACATTTTTGAATGTCATAAAGACTTTTAAAATATAATAGGGTTACCTTTATAATGTTCTCATCTGTGTTGCATTAAAAGTATGAGTTCTCGCATGTCAAGATGTTAGTTGAAGTAATATATATATTTATTCACTATGTTAATGAATCTGTTGGTTTCTGTTGTGCATATTTCTCATTTGCCTTTGCTTCATACATATCTACCTAACCTATTTGTGTCCACATATTATAATTATACATTCATCTTGATGAATGTCTTGAAGAAAGATGATCGAATTATGTGATTTTCCAGTCCAAAGCAACATACGTGATTGCTATGGAGATTTCTTGTAGGCTTATTTTTTTTTGAAGTTGCATAATTCGAAAAAATGTTTCTAGCAAGTGCTTGTTAGTTGGTATTTATAATGTTTGATGAAGTACATGAGTGTTAAGACTTCGTACTTGAGATATTTTCCAGCATTCAATTGTATTACTTTGGTTCTCTGTTACTATATTTATTTTAGAATTCAAACATTTATGAACATAAAAGGTTAATGAATCTATTTATTATGATTTCTTTTATTGATAGTAACTAATTTTTGTTTCATTTCTTATAGTTGTCGGAGTAAATTACATTTACTTCACTGATATTTCTATTGAGGTTTTTTTCTTTTTTTTTTTTTTGTTTTAAATAATTAACATTGATGAATAAGAATAGGACATACTTAGATATATTATGGTATTTTAGTGGGTATTCAATTGTAATTTTGTATGGATATTTTTTACTTTTTAGTTATTTTTATCTTCAGGTGATTTTATAAATTATTAAAATTAATATAAAAAATAATAATTTGAGAGGGAATTTGGTCTAAAAAACTAAATTTGTGTCCAAATTTCGATTGAAATCTTCGGTCACAATTTTGTGCGCCATTTTTTTGGCGCGAAATTTCACGACAAGATGGTCGGAATTTGGCTAGGCCGCATTGGATCCAAACTACATGACAGACGGTCGCAATTCCGTTGTTTTGGAGAATAAAACTTCTAATTACTATTACAATACACTAATTACTATTATAAATTAATAAGAAAAGCAACGGAAGAATAAGAACAGAAAGAAAATATTCAATCTTTTAAAAGCAGAAACAAAGAATAAGACAATCTGCAAAATCAACACCCAGTTAATACCAAATAAAATCGAATGAACAAAAGAATAGTTTCGCTTACCACCGTCGTCGTGAAACGGCTGGCAGAAAATCAAAGAGATGACCGAGGAGCTGAAACCGAACGGTCACCAAAACCTGTAAACGGACGCCGAGTAGCAGCAATGCCGCGTCGAGGCGCCGAAGGTAAGCAAAGGAATGATCGGGAGTTAAACCATCAGAAAAGGGCCTCAGCCGTGATGGAATCACCGGCAACCTTCTTCCTCTATCTTTCTCTCTCTCTTTTCTTTCCTCACGGCTCACTCTCTAACCTCACCAACAGACAATCAAAGGTGACAAAGAAGATCGGTGAACAACCGAGCAGAATGGAACACTGACACAGACAGAGAAAAATCAGTGGTGGAGCCGCAAAAATTAGGAGGAAATCAAAGAGTCTCGAAGACTCCAAAAGACAGAGAATGGAGAGACAGTTCAAAAGAGGAGAGCAAGAGACTGCACGGAAACTGAAGCAGCAGCAATAAAAGGAGAGAAGGGCGCGGTTCAGTCGCGGGTCGCTAACGGACAGCACGGGTGGCTAACCCGAACTACCCGGGCATCCCTTGACCCAGTCAAGGAAATAAAGAGAAGCCTATTCCAAATGGGGCTGAGGCCCAACACACTATGGGGAGAAAAAGGGGAGGAAAAATTGGGCTGAAAAATGCAGAAAAATATTGGAGAATATGGGCTTGTAAAGCCTACAATCTTCACCTCGAACAATATTTTCCATCCCTGAAATGACTCAGTTTGAGTCAAACTATTTCCACATGAAGAAAGTCCCTACAAAACATGAATTTGTCAGTATTTACAATTTTAGTACCAAAATCAGCAGGATTATTATCAGTACTAATCTTATCTATGTCAACAATACCACTAGAGACCTTTTCTCTAATAAAGTGGTACTTGACATCAATATGTTTCGTCCGTTCGTGATAGACCGGATTTTTACACAAATGTAAACAACTTTGACTATCTGTATAAATAATAACTTTGGAATGTAAAATATTTAATTCACTCAATAACCCTTGAAGCCAGATGGCTTCTTTAATTGCTTCCGTTGCTGCGATATACTCAGCCTCAGTAGTTGACAAAGCAACTACAGGCTGCAGTTGGAATTTCTATGAAATGCAATTCCCTGCAAGGATAAAGAAATACGAAGTGGTAGATTTTCTACCATCATTGTCACTTGCAAAATCAGAGTCAACAAATCCAATTAATTCAAAATCAGACCAATTATGGTAGTGTAAACCCCGATCCATAGTTCTGTTTAGGTAACGTAATAGCCACTTGAGAGCAGCCCAATGATCTCTTCCAAGATTCGACATAAATCTGCTAAGAAGGCTTATAGAAAAAGCAATGTCAGAACGGGTAGATATCATTGAGTACATAACTGAGCCTATGGCTATTCTGTAAGGGATATTGGCTATATCTCTCTTTTCACTTTCAGTTTTAGGACAGGTTTTGTCGGAAAGTTTAAAGTGGCTAGCAAGAGGAGTTGTAACAGGTTTACATAGGTGCATTGAAAATTTGGATACGATTTTCTGAAGGAAAGGCTTTTTGAGATAGAAAAAGAGAATGATCAGATCTATCTCTTGAAATACTCATCCCAAGAATTTTGGATGCAACCCCTAAATCCTTCATATCGAACTCAGATTTCAACAGCGATTTTAGGTTATCAATCTTAGCTTTATGACGACAAGCTATCAACATATTATCCACATACAACAACAGATAAATAGCAGAATCCACATCATTACCAAAAAAATAAAGACAACTATCATAGTTGCTTTTTGAAAAACCAATTTTAGACATGAAAGAATCAAACCTCTTATACATTGCCTTGGCGACTGTTTAAGTCCATATAAAGACTTTTTCAAAAGACACGCCATATGTTCCTTACCCTTTACTTCAAAATCAGGTGGTTGACGCATATATATGGTTTCTTCAAGATCACCATATAAGAAAGCAGTTTTCACATCAAGTTGTTCAAGATTAAGATCATAGAAGGCAACAAGAGCAAGACAATCCTAATTGTTTTGTATTTAACAACAGGAGAAAAAATTTCATTAAAATCAATGCACTCAACTTGTGAAAAACCTTTTGCAACAAGTCTGGCCTTGAACCTAAGAGGTTCATTAGAAGACTCTGATTCCTTTATTTTGAAAATCTATTTACAATTAACAAGTTTTTGTTTTTAGAACAAGAATCCAGGTTTTATTTTTGTTCAAAGAAAACATTTCTTCTTCCATTGCACGTTACCATAAAACACGATTGGGACTTTTCAAAACCTCAGAAAAACATAAAGGTTATTTTTCTTCAATATAAGAAGCAATAGCAAAAGCATATGATACAATGTAAGGTAACCATACCGAGGATGATCCTTAAGTACTCTACGGACTCTATCTCTAGTGAGCTGATAATCCCTAAAAGCTTGGGTTTGAGCCTCAGGATATTCCTCTTCCTTATTAGAACCATCTAGAATAGGGTCAGAAGTTTCAGGAACAGGAGTAATACTGGAAGGAGCAGAAGACTTAGAGTTTGTTTTACGTTCCTGAGGTGGATCTAGAGGAGGTTCGGAGATAGTCTCCACCTCTACCGGAATACTACTAGGAGAAAGAACACTCGGAATATTATCGGTGATGGTTTTATCCTTAAGGCAAGGCATCTCTAACTCGTTAAAATTGACATCCCTACTGATAATAACCCTTACCCCTGGTTCACCCTTTAACCACACTCTATAATCCTTTACCCCACTAGGATATCCTATGAACACCCCCTTTCTAGACCTTGGATCTAGTTTTCCCTCTTTTTGATGGTCGAAAGCTGCATAACCGAAAACCCTCAAATTGAAAAGATTAGGAGGTTTACCACACCAGAGTTCTATAGGAGTCCTAGAGTTTATAGCAGTGGATGGAGATCTATTAATGAGGTATACTGCTGTGCTAACAACTTCACCCCAGAAAGGTTTTGGAATACCAGAAGAAACTAACAGACACCAAACCTTGTCCATAATAGTACGGTTCATCCTTTCGGCAACTCCGTTTTGTTGTGGGTTATGTCTAACAGTTCTATGGTGTAAAATGCCATGCGATGCACATAAGTCAGAAAACCTCCGGTTACAAAATTCAAGACCGTTGTCGGTCCTGATAGTTTTTAGTTTATTTCGAGAATGATTTTCGGCAAAACGTCTCCATTCACAAAATTTTTCAAACGTTTGATCTTTGGATTTTAAAAGAAAAACCCATACATGCCTAGAAAAATTATCAATAATGGAAAGGAAATAAATGTTACCACCGTAAGTTGGAACCTTTTTAGGTCCCCATAGATCACAATGCACATAATCAAGAGGTGCAGATGACTTATGTGTGCTGGTTGAAAAACTAATTTTATGTTGTTTTCCTAAAACGCAGTGATCACAAAAATCTAAGGAATCAATTTTATCACCATATAAAAGTTTTTGTTTTTGTAAATGATAAAACCCTTTTTCAAATGTGGCTGATCTTTCGATGCCACAACATAGTTTTCTTAAGGACAGTTTTTTAAACCAAAGCTGTACAATTGCAAACCATTTTACCAAGCAGGAAGTATAAAGTTTCCTTTTTAAAACCTTTTAGCATGACTAGGGTTCCTTTGTAAACACGTAAAATTCTATTTTTGGATTTAAAAGAGAGACCCAGAGAGTTTAAATAACTAAGGGAGATAAGATTCCGATGTAAGTCAGGCACGTATCTCACCTCAGTGAGTTTTCTAGTCATGCCATCATGCATTTTTATGAAAATATTGCCAATGCCTTTTATATCACAAACCTGATTATTACCCATAAAAACTTTTCCTTGGTTTAAAGGTTTGAATTCAGAAAACCAGTGTTTATTAGGTGTCATGTGAAATGAGCAACCAGAATCAAGCACCTAAAGACTAACAACATCAGTACATGAAGGAGATAGAGAAACACACAAAAACCTCAGAGAACATACAGTTACCATCTGATTCAAAAATGTGAGTGTTATCGACTTTATTTCCTCCTTTACCATGTTTACGTTGTTTCTCATCTTTGATCCATTTAAAACACTTATTTTTCATATGCCCTTCTTTCCCACAATAAAAACATTTTACTTTGCTTTTCTCTCGTGATTTGGAACGGCTTTTAAAACGATGACTAGAAGATTCTCTCCGGTCAATCCTTCCTCTTACAAAAAGATTTTCACCATGAGATTTATTCTCTTTTTGCAAATCCAAATATTTTGATTTTAAAGCATTTTTGACATCAGAAAGAGACAAGTCATTTCTGCCATATTTAATAGCAGATTTGACATCGTTAAAAGAGTCAGGTAAGGCATTTAGTAAAATAACTGCAATATTTTCATCAGAGATTTTCTCTCCGACGTTTTGAAGTTCCAAAATGATTTTATTCAAATCATCTATATTTTCAAAAAGTGATTTTGTCCCACTTATTTTAAAACCAAAAAGTTGTTCTTTTAAATAGATTTTATTAGAAATAGATTTTTCCAAATATAGTTTTTCCAATTTTGTCCAGATTTCAAAAGCATTGTCTTTTTCATCAATTTCTCGTAAAACGTTATCAGTCAAATGTAAGGTGAGACAGCTATGAGCATCACCTAGTTTTTCTTTAAGAATTTCGCCCTTCCAAGATTCTGGATACTCTTCAGGGCTGCAAATAATTGGAGCAATTTTATTTTATACCAAAACTGCTTTCATTTTCCTTCGTCACAGTACAAAATCAGATTTGCTATCAAACCTATCAGTTTCAATTTTTGGAACTAACATGTTTTAAAGGCAAATAGGTGTAATTTGGTGGTTTCAGAAAGAAGAAAGATTTTAAAAAAAAGTTTGGAATAAAATTGTCAGGATTTTCCTTAAAAATAGAGGAAAGACTTCCAAAGAAAAATGGCGTTGTTTGTTTTAGTTTGTTTGATTAGGTTTGGTTTTGATTATACAAAACAGTGTAACAGAATAACATACAGGAATACCTAATCAGAAAATAGGAAACAAACTGTATAACGAACAAGAAGGCTGAAACAGACAAATTCAGCAATCAGTAAAGAAAACGACAGAAACAAACAAATATATATATATAAAACTTTTGAAATCAAAAAGAAAAACCGCCAAGTCACAGATACTTGAAATCTCATGGATTCAAGCCAGACTTGGGTTTTTGTTTTTGAAAAAAAAAAAGTAATCCCAACCAAAGGAAAAAACAGAAACAGAAATAATAGTAATCACAGTAATAGCAAGAATCGGCAGCAAGCCGTGACAACCAACAACCAGAAATATAGAACCGGCGGCAAGCCGAAAGAAGAAACTCAGAAGCAAGAAATAGAAACTGGCTACAAGCCGAAACACACAAACAGAAAAAAAGAAAAAAAGAAACCGGCGGCAAGCCGATCAAAAGAGACAGTAAACAGAACCCAGCGGCAAGCCGAATAAACAGAGAACAATAATAATAAAAATTGTAAAACCGAGAGAGTAGGAGTAACTTCACTGGCCGGATCTGAGAAACTTCTCAGATCTGAAAAGTTTCTGTCGGAAGCCGGAGCCGGAACTTGGCTCTGATACCACTTGTTGGAGAATAAAACTCCTACTTACTATTACAATACACTAATTATTGTTACAAATTAATAAGAAAAACAGCGGAAGAATAAGAACAGAAAGAAAAGATTCAATCTTTTAAGAAAAGAACAGAAACAAAGAATATGGCAATATGCAAAATCAACACCCAGATAATACCAAATAAAACCGAATGAACAAAAAATTAGTTCCGCTTACCACCGCCGCCGTGAAACGGCCGGCAGAAAACCAAAGAGATGATTGAGGAACTGAAACCGAACGGTCACCAAAAACTGTAAACGGACGCCGAGCAGCGGCAATGCCGCGTCGAGGCACCAAAGGTAAGCAAAGGGATGATCGGGAGTTAAACCCTCAGAAAAGAGCCTCAGCCGTGATGGAATCACCGGCAACCTTCCTCCTCTATCTCTCTCTCTTTTCTTTCCTCACGGCTCACTCTCTAACCTCACCAACAGACAATCAAAGGTGATAAAGAAGATCGGTGAACAACAGAGCAGAATAGAACACCGACACAGAGAGAGAAAAAGTAGCGGTGTAGCTGCAAAAATCAGGAGGAAATCAAAGAGTCTCGAAGACTCCAAAAGACAGAGAATGGAGAGACGGTTTAGAAGAGGAGAGCAAGAGACTGCACGAAAACCGAAGAAACAGCAATAAAAAGAGAGAAGGGCGCGGTTTAATCGCGGGTCACTAACGGAAGGCCCGGGTGGCCAACCCGAATCACTCGGGCATCCCTTGACCCAGTCAAGGAAATAAAGAAAAGGCTATTCCAAATGGGGCTGAGGCCTAATACATCATGGGGAGAAAAAGGGGAGGAAAAATTTGGCTGAAAAATGCAGAAAAATATTAGAATATAGGCTTGTAAAGCCAACACGTTGCAAACTTATTTCTCGACGGAAATTTTAATCACAAATATCTATTAGCAACGACCATTTAGCGACCAAAAGATTCTGTTGTAAAATGTAAAATTGCGATCGTATCTATCGTCGCAATTCGATATTTTTCTTGTAGTGTAATAACTTTTATTTTATTTCTTTTCTAACCATGAACTATTTTGATTCTTCTTAAAATAGCCAGGAAGTAATTTCAGCCTCTCAAATATAGCCATGATGAATTCATGTCTATATTTGAGAAGTAGAAAATACTCATAGCTATTTTAGAAAAAAAGACATGACTCGAAAAAAGATAAAATGTAAGTTTGTATCTATAAATAGAAGATATAAAATAGTTCATGATTAGGAAAATATAAAATAAAAGTTTATGATTATAAGCAAAACTGTTAAAATAATTTATGGTTATTTATAACTATTTATCTATATTTTATTAATAAAACCTATTAAATAAATGATAAATCCTAAGGGAAAAAGATAAACCAATAGGAAATGTTACATCGATCCTTGGTGCTCAACATATGCTCTTTGAACGCATTATGTTCATATTTCTCATCTATCTTTTGCGATGACATTATCATATTTACCACTAGACTCAAGCACAATCTTAGCAATCTTATGGATTGTGTTTTTCAATATGAGGTCTTCTATGGGTAGAGAGTTGATATGGAGAAGAGTGATAGAGTTGATTTTTAGTATAAATAAACACCTTAAGTTTTAATTATTAACTTTTAAAAATATTTTATTTATTAAATATAATTATTATATTTAATTTATTCTATTTTGGTGATAAAGGGAAAGAAGCCCACAAGCAAGCCCTTAATTGAGAGAAGTCCAAGAATTGGAGGTAGCCCAATTCAAGGAAAAAGAAAAAAAAAAGAGAGAAAGAGAATAGGGCTGCTGCTGTAAATAAAGAAAAAAGAAGGACTAAAAAAGAAAGGAAAAAATAAGAAGAAAAGGGAAGTTACTAAAAAGAGAGGGTTGGAACAAAAAAGGAAGGGGGAAACCTAATAGAAGAAGGAGAAGAAGAGCTGCTGAGAGACAGCTTTAAAAAGCAGAAACAAAGAGGAGAGGGGGGGATCTGCGAGGGCGAGAGGGGAGAGACATAAAAAGAAAAAAATAAAGAGAAGAGAAAGAGGCCAGAAGAAGAAATCTATAGCAGTTGTGGTGGACGAAGCAGCTGAATCAGCAAGCAGAAACTAGCTGCTTTGGAGAAAACTGGTAGCAGCTGAGTCTGAACCAGAAATTGCAGCTGGAACAACTGTACACGCTGTGAACTGCAGAATAATCAAAGAAGCTGCTGGCAAGCTGCAGCAGTAGAATAATTTTTGCAGCAAGAGATTCCAAAAGAAGCAGAAAATTCCAGCAGCTGGAGTAATTTCCAACAGAATTTTCCAACAACAGCAGAAAAATTCCAGCAAGCTTCTAATTAAAGGAAAGCCATAATTTCTTCCAATAAATTGGTTTCTTCTTTCCCTTCAGCCATGAACTAAATTTATTTTTAGAATCTTGATGAAACCCTAACTATGTGACTTTGATTTATTTTATTCTGGGAGATTTATTCTATTATTTATATGACTGCATATTTTGGGATGTTATTAGTTTGATGCAATTAATTCTTTGTGATTGTTCTTGTAGAATAATTATTTGGGTTAATTGATATTTTTATCCATGCTTAATTCTTGTAGTCTTGAGTATGAGAGATATGTGATTTTTGCAAGTATATCGTGGGTTTTAGAATGAATAGTTCATGCAAATTTTAGATGATTTATGTTATAGGAATGAATAAGTCATGCTAATGATTAGATGGATTATGTCATGCATTTAAGCACAATATATTTTTCTAGTGAATCGAAAGCTTATAGCCTAGATCACCACATGAATGTTTAATCTTTTCTCCTAAATAAAATTAAATCATTGTTATATAGGTTAGTGGTGGATTCAAGGTTCTAAATCATCTTCTTTGGCTAATCTCCCGTTAGTTTTAGTTTATTTACGTTATTCATTAGTTTTATTTTACTTTAGGAATAATTCTTAGATAACAAAATTTGATTCTTCTTTTTATAAAATTAATTTAGGAAGATAATAAGTTAGGTAGTTAAGCCTTTCTCTATAGTTTGATACCCTAATACTTCTGTATTACATTGATCTTGTGCACTTGCAAGTATTGGGTTAAAACTTAGTTAGAAAAATCCCAATCAAAGAGTTCTTTTCATTTGTTCCCAAAGAGTCCTAATCGGAGGGTGAACATTATGAAAACGGCGACTGGATTCTATTTAAGGGACTTCCCCTTCACCTACTTGGGTTTTCCTATTTTTGTTGGCAAAAGGAAGTGTGCTTACTTGAGTCCTCTTATCTCTAAAATTATCAGCAAAATTTACGGTTGGCATCATTGGTCCTTAAGATGGTGGCCAGCTTATTTTGATTAAACGTGCCTTGAATTCTATTCCTATGAACATTTTGGCAACTGTAAGTCCTTCAAAGGAAAGTTCTCTAGGAAATTGATAGACTCTTTGTGCATTTTCTTTAAGGTGGTTCAACTCAGCAAGATAAGAAACATTGGATGTCATAGCAGCGTATTTGCAGACCACATTTGGAGAATATCATTGGTTTTCTTTCTATGACTCAGTTGGGTTATGCATTCTCTTGCAAGCTATGGTGGTAGCATCATGCTAATGACTCTTTGTGGAGTCGCTTTATGCAAGGTACGTATAGTATGATCCCCTGATCTGTTTTATCTTTGATCACTTGGAAAGGCATGCTGTCAGTCTCCTTTGCAACGGATCAATGTATTGGGGGTCCAGATTTGCTCAGGTAATTCCTCCATTTGGCAAGATAATTAGACTTATAAAGGTTTTTTACAACTTTGTGTTAGAGATATTATTATTGATGGTACCTAGAATAAACAGATTCTTGCTGAAGTTCTTTCGCCTTCTGTCTTTTACACTCTCCCGTCTTCTCCTCCTCAACTTTCGGAGGAACTTGACTAAAGTATATAGCTCCCGGATACTCATGGATGTTTTGGGATACTCATATCCCTATAATGCTTTCTGTTCTCATATAGTGACTTATTAATAATTTCATGGGCTTTGGTTGTCATTAAAAATCCTAAGGTTTCTCTTTATCTTCGCAATGTCATTAAAGGGTACGTATGGACCGTCTTGATCATGTTTTTCTTCATTGTAACTATGCTCAACATTTGCGGCGAGTTTGTTACAAGGTTATCTTCTTTGTTTAACCCTTTCTTTAGCCTTGTGCTAAGATTAGGGGTTTTCTGACTTCCTAGTGGGCAGAATACTCAGGGAAAGAAGGTATTTCGGTTCAACTTTTCCCTTTGATTGCCTGGAGCTAGGGAAAGCAAGGTGCTCATTTTATTTTGAAGGTTCTTCTCCTTCTTGCTGTTGGTCTTCTTCTCAACTTCAATGTTTGGTGATAGAAATTTCTTAATGTATTCATAAACCTTCTCCCTCTGCTTGGCCAAACTGCAAGATTACCAAATATACTCTGGTGCCTCGGAAAGGGAACTTTTTGAAAGCTGACATTATTTTTAGCCCTACTTTGGTTCGCGGAGGTATGGGTTAAGGGAAAAGGGAGGGGGAGTGGCACAAAATTTACTTTGAATAGGAAGTATGTTCATTTATTTCAAAATTTTTTAGTAGAGGGGGAAGTAAATTTACTTCACTTCATTTGGTTGGGAATAAAAGTAGAAGGCAAATGGCTTTTATTATATATAATTTACTATTATATTCATTGCGTCAAATTAGGCATATTATATATATGGGGTCAGAATTTTGTTTTTGATATATTTATAATAAATTTGTAAGAAGATAAATAAACCATTTGACATCATTACATCTCAATCCGTTCATTTTGGGAGGGGCTAATTTGCTGACATGGAGGAGGAGAGCTCTTCCTTCTCATTTATATCTCATTAACTTTTGTGTTGTAACCAAACGACAAAAATAGGACATTTACGTCCTGAATTACATCCCCTCCTAATCCCTTTCTTGATTTCACCCCAACTAAACTAGGCTTAGTCCTAGTTTGATTTGCCAAAATGGGGGGGGGGAGAGGGGAGAATGGCACCATTTCTTTCCAAAGGGGAAGTAATTCATTTACTTCAAAATTGTTTACTAGAGGTGGGCGGGAAGTAAATCACATCCACTTCCCTTCGTTTGGTTGGAGTGAAAAGTGGACGATAAATAGTTTTTATTATATATTGTATCCATTACACAAAAGTAGGAATTTATATATATAGGGTGGGAATTTAGTTTATGATAAGTTTGTAATAAACTAATTTATAAGAGGATAAAATGAACTTTTTAACATCATTTATGTCATCCATCTATTTTTGGAGGGGCTAATTTGCTGAGGCGGAGGGGGAGAGCTTCTCCTCCTCATTTAGATCCCCTTCACTTTTACATTGTAACTAAACGAAGTAAATATGATATTTATGTCCTGATTTACATTCCCTCATTCTTCCTTCTCTGATTTCATCTAACCCTAGTTTGGTTTGCAGAGGGGAAGGGGAAGGGTGAGAGGTACTATTTACTTCCACCAGGGGAAGTATATTCATTTACTTCAAAATTGTTTGGTAGGGGAGGAAGTAAATCATATTTATTCCCCTCTCTTTGGTTGAGGTAAAAAGTAGAAGGTAAATATTTTTTATTATATATAATTTTTTATATAATCCATTGCACAAAACTAGGATTGATATATATATATATATATATATGAGTAGGATTTTAGTTTAGGATAAATTTGTAATAAGCTAATTTGTAAGAGGATAAACTAGGCTTTTGAACATTATTTACATCCCAATATATCCTTTTTTGGAGGGGCTAATTTGTTGAAGTGGAGGAAGAGAGTTTCCCCTCCTCTTTTAGATTCCCTCCATTTTTATGTTACAATTAAAAGACGTAAATTGCACCTTTATGTCATGATTTATGTCCCCTCCTACTCCCCTCCTTGATTTCATGCCAACTAAACTAATGCTTAATGTGGATGGTTCTAGCAAAGGTAACCCATTTATGTTTTAGCAGATGGTATTCTTCACTGGCGAAACTACACACAGGCCTGGAGGGGCTCGAGTCCCTCCGACCGTGCAATCCCTCATGTAATTTTTATATAATTATAGCTTAAGCTCCTTCATTAAATTTTCTTTTAAACAAAACATAAGGTTGTAATTCTTTTTTTTTTTATCTCTTTTATTTATTTTCAAATTTTAATTCTTCAATTTCTATTTGTATGTGAATACACATGCACGATACTAGTTCAACAAGTTACTCGTTGCTCTGTTCTATTCTATTTGTACCTCAACATGTTTCTTAATTTTATGAAATTTCAAAATTTTTTAGAGGATTTTTTTTTTCTTAAAAGAGAGTGTTACACATAATGGGTTCTTTTCTAAGTTGGGCCTCTATTTTAGAAATGGGTACTAAAGAGGCCCATTTTTTTTTTTAATTCTGGAAGAGGCCATAACGCACAATGGTTGTGCGTTATAGATAACGCACAACCATTGTGTGTTATCAGATAATTAAGCATCCTTCCCTAATCAGCCGATGTGGCTGATAAAGCGCAATGGTCTTGCATTATCATTAGGCAATAACGCACACTTGTTGTGCGTTATCAGCCACATAATTTTTTTATTTTTAAAATTTTTTAAATTTTTTTAATGAATTTTTTTTAATGAAAAATTCTTTTAGGAAAACTTATAATTGTATATATTTTTTAATTTTTTTAATTATTTGTTTTTTTAATGAAAATTTGTTTTGGAAAAACTTATAATTGTATACTTTTTTTAAAAAGACTGTATTTATTATATTTAACTTATTTTATAATATTTATATCGTTTTCTTGGAAAATATATTTATATTTTAACAATTTTATCTCAAGTTATTTGAAGAAGTAATACTAAGGAAATTGTAAAAATTTAGAGCAATTATGTAGTAATTAGAAGAAATTGAAAGAAAAATTTCATTAATAGAAACATGTTATATTACAACTATTTCAAGAAAATGTCAAACTTGTACATTGCTCGGTCCGGGGTTATTACAATTTTTTTTATTATGTCCTGATATGCGACATCTGTCACAACTTGGGGGAGAATCTGAATTTCTATAATCCATTTCCCCCTGAAATCGCTTGCCCTGTTTCCTATCCCGTTCCTTTTTCATGTTTGGAGGATAGAATGTTAATTTAAAAGGAACATCCCTCCAAAAGTTTTCACTCAAGACCGGATGAAAATTCGCTTGGTAAGTTCTTCTGTACGTTTATCACGAATATATCTCTGGTATATAAGTATCTGCTCTTGACCCATTTTCTCTACACACTGCAAGAACATGAGAACAAGGCAATGTATATGTTTGCCATTTTCTGCAACTACATTATTTATTATTTAGCCGCAATGTATAGACGTTACCCGTACCAGAAACTCGGATTGGAGATTTGACCATATATATTCCCTCTCGTGGATTGTAAGTTGTAACTTTGTGTTCTCTTGATTTCATTTTAATCCGCAAGAACTTGTCAAAAATTCGAGTTGGAAATAGATATACACAATCTCTTCACAGTGTTGGTGAAAGCACTTAACTAGTTTGTTGAATATTAGTTCAACCAGGGCTTTTAAAGGTAGAACCCTAGCTTTCTTCAATACACTGTTAAGTGCTTCATAAATGTTGGTTGTCATGATACCGTGATTGTGACCGCCATCATGCAACAGTGTCCATTTCTCTGGGTCCAACTTCATCAATTAAATGTAAGCATCAACATTTCTTTCCTGAATCCCTTTCATTACACAGTCAAATTTCCATTGTTTTGTTTCTGTTTCGGCCTGCCACATCAAAGTTTTTAGTTTTGCATTTTGAAAAGTCCTGTTGAAATTTGCTTGAATGTGGCGTAAGCAAAACTGGTGAACTGCAAATGGTGGTTGCCACAAAGGTTGAATAGCAGAGAAAATACCTTTGTGGCGATCAGAAATGAGGCATACGTGGCGATCTTTGACAATGTATTCTCGCAAGTATTTAAGGAACCAATTCCAACTTTCGGAGGATTCCTTATCAATAATTACAAAAACAAGTGGGAACAAATGAATATTTGCATCCCGCATACTTGTAATTAACAGCACGCCCTTGTATGGGCCCCTTAAATGTGTTCCATCCACAGAAATCACCGGCTAACAATATAGAAATCCGTCTATACATGGCGAGAAACACTAGAAAACAAATTTGAAAACATAATTAGGGGGACTGCTTGTTCACAGGATGAGCTCCGTTGGATGAAATTATTGTGAACTTTATTGTCCTTCCAACCGAATTATTGTCCTGGGAAGAGCTGGTATGAGTGAATTATTGTACGGGACAGAGGTGACAATTGAAGATAACGTACAATTGCTGTGCGTCATCTTCAAAGATAACGTACAATAGTCATACGTTATCCTTGAAGATAAAGTACAATGGTTGTGCGTTATCTTCAAGATAAAGCACAACGGTTGTGCGTTATCCTTCAAGACAACGCACAACTGTTATGTGTTATCTTCAGTCCTTTTTTTTGTATTTTCTTAGTAAACCTTTTTCCCGTTATCTCCTGAATTTTTTTTTTATAATCCCAAATTTTTTTTTCTTTTACACATTTTCTCGGTTCTTATTTTTTCCTTTTTCAAACTAATTAAAAGATTTGTTAAAATGTAAAATATTAATTTTTCCCGCTTTTAGTATAATTAAGATACGTAAAACAAATAAATCTATAATATAAACATGAAATGAATAGATTATATAGAAATTTAATTTATATATAATTGGCAATGAAAACTAGAAAATACTAATCATAACTAAGGCCAGTCGGAGGGCGTGAACCTCGTAGTCTTCTTACCAACACGATGCCTGAATTCGTAATGCTGTACACCGTCAATGTCATCCGCCCGCTCCTCTTCATCAGACGAAGATGCCTACGATATAGGTTGATGCGGTGTGGATGAACCGGCTGTGCCCGGATGAGGGGGTGCAAGAAACCCAGAAAATCTGAAAGATGTAGAGTGTGGTGCTTGAAATGAGGCAAATCCTAAACCGGGAGGGGGAGACATCTGCGATGTCTCGGATCTACTAGGAAGAGACTGTGAAGCTGACGTCAAACCCAAACTAAAAGAAGGTACATCTAAGTTCGGGCTGTCAAATGGGTCAACAGTCTGCTGTCCACCTCCAGATCCCTCACCCCTCTCCACCTCTACATGCCCGGGGTTGACATATTCGTGTCTGTGTGGAACCGGTGGTACAGGAGGGCGTCCACCGCCTGCTCCACGACCAGCCTGTCTGCGAGCGCCCCTCTTAACTCCACGAGCACCCCGGTCCGACACGTGCTCTCGGGGAAGGCGACGCAACGGTTGAACATGGAACGTCTGCTGGATATAGTGTTGTGATGGCGTGCCGCCCAAGGTACTGCTGATAGAAACCATGCATTTCCGAATAATCGTCTGCACCTTCTTCGCGAACAAGGCCATCTGTGAAGATCAGTAGGTGGTTTCTGTATAACCACTGAAGCCATATCATCCACCTCCTGCAACATGGAAGTCTAAAAAAAAAATTAACAAAAAAATAAATAAAACTCCAAATAAATAAATTAACTAATTAAACCGTTAGAATTAAAAATAAATAACTGAAATACATAAGAATATTTTAAGAAATAAACAATATTTACTTAGAGAACTTACCATCATTCGTCTGTGCACACCGGCAGGCTGATATCCATGCTTACGGGTACCACGGTTAGCTGGATTGCCGATGTAAATCCGTGTGATACCCCTATACCATCTGATGTACTCGTCACTGGGGTATAACAACACCTCTGCAGCTACACCAGGGCCATCCCTAACACGAAGTCGCCATTGGTACCAAGCCTCAATGTGACTAGCATGCTGTGTCCCCCAGTATGTGTGATCATTCCCCCAAAGCTGGATTCGGTGCAGATCCAAACGAGTATCACATGCATCTGGAACCATTTGAGCCTGTACAAACTGGCGCATCACACGCCTGGGATAATGGTACTCTACTATCTCATAACAGATGAGTGGGACATCTGCCCGCCACAGGTTAGATGGAACCAAAACACGGTCAAGATACGGGAGACATATAAACTATCAAATCAAAATAAAAAATCAATAAAAATTTAATTGCATAAAAAAATCTCAATTAATTACAAATAATACAAAATATTTGTAAAGCGAACCTAATCAGATAGCATGAAATCTAGCTGGTCCCTGTAGGTCACGAAAGTGTGCGTATGCAGTTGGCTACAGTCAAAGAATGTGCACCATATAGCGCCCAGAGGAGCAAGAGGGTCGGCTTGAATATTCGCAATCAGCTAAGGCCGCAATGCAGGTATACGCGATCACACCCAAATCTGTAGTAAGACTAAGGGCCCCAATCTGTCGTGCAACCCCCAAAGCTGCCGTGCACAACTGCCTATACAAAAATCCAAGTACACAGTTACCCCAGCTATATGTCCTGATAGCATCAAGCTCCTCTAATAAGCTGAGGTAGCGCACATGAACCAAATTCCCGGAGAAGTCGGGAAGCATATGTCTGCCAATGAGTAAGAAAATAAATCCACGAGCTCACAGGATTAGATCATCATCGGTCTCTAAACCGGTAAATGCTCTCAGGATCCATGCTTCCAACGGTTCCTTCTTCACCTTGTATCCGGAAAGTGGCTGAGAGACAAACGCACACCAAGAAGTCTCTCGATAACCTCAATCTAGTACTGTTTAGGGTGTACACTCCAGTTAGGGCCGGTAACGACCGTACCGTCTATTCCTAAACCCTTCAGCGCCTGTATATCCTGCAGTGTTATTGAGACTTCACCACACGTCAGGTGAAATGTGTGAGTCTCCGATCTCCACCGTTCTAATAATGCGGTAATAAGTGCGTGATCCAACCCAATGTAACCACATCAAAAGAATCTCCCAACCCAGTTCCGTCGATAAGCTCCACCAACCTACGGGGAGCCGTACTGTAGCACTGGAATAGGTTCTGCCCAAAACGCCTGCACGAAAGATCAGTATAACACGTCTCGTGATCCCTATTCCAGATCAGACCAGATCGGTGCTCGTGCTGTCTTGATAAAACATCAGGGATAATGGGCCTGGGATGGACATGCGCTGGCAATTTTTCAATCTACATTAATTATAGTCACTCATACTGTCAATATCTATACGTTAAAAATAAAAATTTTTAAATAAATTCTAATTCCGAACTCTTAAGGTGTGTTCTTTATGGTACACTTCATTTTAGGGTTTATGTTTGAATGATTTTTAGCATATCAAATTTAGTTTTTTTTTTATAGTTTTCAGAGGTTTTAATGTTTTATAATTTATAATTAATTATGAAGAATATTAAGATTTAAGTGTTATTATGGTTTATGGTTAAAAAGTTTATAGTTTTTCGGTTTAATGCTTACACATATCATTTTTAGGGTTTACTGAAGCAAAATTTAGATTTTTACGGTTTAATGTTTAAAAAATTAAGATTTTCGGTTTTTTAACGGTTTACTGTTACGAAGTTTATAGTTTTATGGTGTAATGTTTAAAATATTAACATTTTAAGGCAAGAGGGATTACTGTTACAACGTTGACAATTTCACGGTTTAATGTTGAAAATATAAATTTTAAGGTTCTTGGGGTTTATTAGATTTTATTGTTACAGAGTTTCTAGTTTTATTTTTAAATGTTTCAAAACTCAATTTTAAGGGTTTTTAAATTTTTTATAATACACTCTTCAGAATTTTAATATTACGATTTTGGTTTTTCAGGTTTACTGTTAAAAAAATTATAATTCTATGGTTTAATGTTTGATGAAAAATTTTGGATTTTAATAATACGTTTTAAAATTTTCTATTATTTAAATTTTAGAATTTTTAAGTTTTTTAAGGTTACTTATAGTATATTTTAGAAGTAAGTATTTTACTACTTTGTAAATTCACTATTACGGTTTTAGAGTTTAAATAAAAGTATTAATTACTAAACTATAAATTTCCAAGTATCGGTTCTACTATTTATGAAAAAAGAAGAAAAAACAACATATGAGAAAATACCAAATTATAGGTTCCCATCTTTTCTACTAAATTTTATACGAAATATGCGAAATAATTATCTAAATAATTAAAAAAAATTCAAATAATCATAAAGTAACGTAAAAAATTAAACCCTAATTATCCGAATAAATTCATGAAAATAATTCCTCACAATAATATGACTTTTTAAATTAAAAAAAACCATTATATACATAAAATTATCAGATTTGTACAAATTTATTAATAACAACAATTTTAAACATAAATCCAAACTCCACTTTCACAAAACATGAATGTAAAATTTTGAATTTTAATAATACATTTTTAAGTTTTCTATTATTTAAAGTTTAGAATTTTTAAGTTTTTTAAGGTTACTTATAGTATAATTTATAAGTAAGTACTTTACTACTTCGTAAATTCACTATTACGGTTTTAGAGTTTAAATAAAATTATTAATTACTAAACCATAAATTTCCAAGTATTGGTTCTACTATTTACAAAAAAAAAAAAAAAAAAAAAAAAAAAAAAAAAAAAAAACATATGAGAAAAATACCAAATTACAGGTTCTCAATTTTTCTACTCAAAAATTTATACGAAATATGCAAAATAATTATCTAAATAATTAAAACAATTCAAATAATCATAAAGTAAGGTAAAAAATTAAACCCTAATTATCAAAAAAAAAATTCATGAAAATAATTCCTCACAATAAGATCACTTTTTTAAATTCAAAAAACAATTATATACATAAAATTATCAAGTTTGAACAAATTTATAAATAACAATAATTTTAAACATAAATCCAAGCCCCACTTTCACAAAAAATGAATTAATTCAAATTAATAAATAAAATTCATAAAAATGATTAATAAACAACAAATAACAAACCCAAACACACAATAATTAAACTTAATAAATAATACACCAAAAAATTTAAATAAGTAAAAGCTTACCGAAAATAAAAATGCAGCTCTAATCTACTGTTTTCCACTCCAAATCTTTAATAGCTTTCGTAATCCAAAGAAAGTCTCGCAGATTCAAACTTGAACTTCAAATATTAACTAATTTTTAACTGTAAATTTCGAAATAAAATACAAAATTATTAGAAGAAGAGAAGTCAAAGTATAATAAGAATTAAAAAAATCAAAGGAAGAGGAAAACAACTTACGGAGCGGCGGCGGCGACGGAGGAAAGCAGAAAAATTGAGGCGGAGGAGGCTGAAAAAAAATTGAGGAAGAAGCCAAAGAAGTGAGGCGGAGGAAATAGAGAGAGAATTTGTGGCTGAAAAAATAGAGGAAGGAGAAATTAGGGAGAAGAAATAAGGAAGAAGAAGAAAAGGGAAAGAAGGAAGGGGCCGGCACGTGAATGCTAGGTTTTATAACGTGATAACGCAAAGTCACTATGCGTTATCACCCTTAATAACGCCTAATGGCTGTGATAACGCACAATGACTGTGCGTTATCGCCACATCAGTGCCATATTAGAGCCACGTTAGTTTTTTACGCAATTTGCGCGGCTTAAGCCGCGTGATTACGGATAACACACACTCATTGTGAGTTATCTCAAGTGATAACGCACAATAAGTGTGCGTTATGCTGTTCCGGAATTAAAAAAAAATGGGTCTCTTTAGTACCCAATTCTATTTATCGGGCCCAACACAGAAAAAAAAACCCACATAATGCTAGTGAGGATATGTAAAAAGCGAAAAAAAATTAGAGTTAAATGGTTCATTGTTGGACTTTCGCAAAATAGAATTTTTTTTTAAAAATCTCAAAGTGAAGATTTTGTACTTTGTTTTAAAAAAGTTTTTCACCACTTGCGGGTAGTAATTTGGATCATTCCTCTCTCAAAAAATCATCATTGATATTCGACATATATTGACTGGGTCAATTTACCATTTATTACCTTAGAGTTCAGCCCTCATAGTACTTGAATCCTAGTTCAGCCACCGACATTCTTCACTATGGTAATGATATTTTAACGGGGTTTTTTTTTTTTTTTTTTTGGTTGGCATTTTTTTTGGTGATTCAAGGACTAATACTCAAGCGGAAAGCACAACTGTATTGCATGGGGGTTCATTTTGCACTTTCTTCTGGTCATGACAATTTTCATAGGCATAACATGCGAGACTATCAGCCATCCATTATGCCTGCGCAAATCAATGCTGAATCATATTTCATAAGTTCTGGGATCTTCCATCTCATATTAATGGTTTGTCTCTTCTAAATATCTTCCACGCCTTACTTGGGCTAAAGATTAGCTCGGTTATAGATTCTTTTATCCATTTAGCCTTTGTTTTTTGTTTTCAAATGTTTTTATGGGGTAAGTTTTATACACTGTTCTTTGTCTTTTAATCATTTTAATAAAACCAGAGGAACGTACACGAGATTTCGTCTTGATGAACTTAAAAGAAAAGGTGAGAAACATTAATGTTAAAATTTTCTTGGGATAAGGTGTGAGATTTGGTTATGTTTAAGGTTGTGAGATTACAAAACTGCTTACAATGACTTTTATAAGAGATATTAGTTATTTTTGTTTTTCCTTTATAGTCATAAATTTTAATTTTTTTAGGCTTGAATTATTTTCTTTTCTCGTTTTAGCTACAAATTTTTTTTTCTAATCATAAACTATTTTTGTTTTTCTCTTTACAGTTATGAACTATTTTTTATATCTCTCATATAGTAATTTATTTAAAATAGTTCATCACTATATTTGGGAGGTAAAAAGCAATTATGGATATAAAGAGAAAATTAAAAATAATTCATAAGTAAAAAAGATAAAATAAAAATTTATAATTATAAAAAAAAATAGTTCAGATTAGAAATAAAACTCAATTCGTTCGTTCGACACTTCCTCAAATGATGGATGATGATGCTTGGGGTTTGGAACATCAAGAAAAAACAGTTTCAAAAGAAATTGAATTCCAAGAAACTACTTTTACATCCATAACCTACAACATAACAAGGCCACACATGAAAACCTAAAGAAACCACGCGATAGACCTAAGGGATTAAAGGACATCACTCAAAAGCCTAGTAAAAAAAGAAACCCCTTCTAAGGCGGTGTATGAGATAAAATTTTACACTGCATAATAATTGGACTATAAGAAAAAATCTATGAATGAATGGAAGAACTGCGAGACAAATTGATAAGATGATTAAATTAATTATTTTTTAACACATTTTTTGTATAAAATGTTAATACTTCATTCCCTTTAATGATTTTTGCACAAAATAACCTAAAATCCTAATTTTATTATGTTGTGCACTTACATAGAACCAGTAACAGGTCATAGTTTCCATTCTTTCCCAAAGGTATAAACGCATTTGGTAAATAAAAGAAAAGGTAGTAAATTTCACTTGACTTCACAAATATGCAAGACGTATTTCATGTTTACAAATTTATTTTCTTAGTGAATTAATTCTAATATTACTTTGATTTAGGACGAATAGTTTATGATCATAATAAAGAGAAAACAATCCAAAGTGTTTTTGAAGTATTTTTGCTCTATCTATTATATTTAAAATATTTTTTAATACTTTTTACCTTTATAAAATTTAGAGGCAACGGTTCATGCCATCGAGAGGCATAATATGGCAACTCGCAGCTAGTGATGTAAACAGGTCGAGACGGGTACGATATTCTCTGTACCAGATTCAGACTCTTATAGTGAAATATGGACCCAGATCCTTTAGTATAAAATTTATGTACCTAGACCCGACCCTCTAGGATCTCGGGTGGGTCTCGATATACCCATATGCTATTTTTTCTATTTTTTTCTATTAAAGAAAAGTATATATAAAACATGTATAGTCCTAAAAATAAAAATTATAATATGATTAACATAATTTCCTCAACATCTCTTTCAACAAATACAATATTTTAACATTTCTAATTCAAATTGATTAAAAGTTCAAGTACACACAAATAGGATTATACTACCACGTCTGCACTTAGGTGAGTTTACCAACCCTCGCCTAAATATTTTAATGGTGTTGCTTGAAATGTCTATAATTTTTCTTAGCTAAGCATTTTATAAAATGTCTACTGCTTTTGGGGTGATATAACATGGTATTATTTTAAATTGGAGATGTTCTCCACAACGTGTTTAACTAGTACCTTAAAAATACCTAGGAGCAGTGCTCCGTATAGGTGTGTTTACTTTAAAAAAGAATTGTCATGTTTTTAAAGAAGAGTTACTATTATTACCAGTTGAAAATGTTTTAATGTTATTTAGTTGCATGGTTAGCTTAGTAGATGTAAACTTGACATATTTATAAAAACTGCATATGTATGTCTTGATTGGTGAATGAGAATTTTGTTATTCTAAAGTGATTATAACATTAATTTAAGTAAACGGGCAAGTGAGTGCCCTTTTGATTTGTAAGTGGATATGAAACCCCATTCGACCAGCGACGAAGTTTTTAATACGATTATGTGTGATTGGAAGCATTAGAGGAATTGGGAGAGCAATCTGATGATACTTAGTCAGATAGATTCAGTCAAATAAAAAAAAGAAGATTATTCCTTTGTGAAGAACCAACCAAAGAATTTCATTAACGACCCAATTGCAAGAGTGGAACTCTACCAACTAAGCTATATCTCCCAAGCGAAGCGGAGCATGTATGAAGTAGTTAGATGCTTCTTCTATCGTCTTCCCAACCTTTCATAGAGAAAATGGGGAAGGGGTACGAATTAGATCAAATGGGATTGTCGATAAGGATTATCCACTCTTTACTTATGAGGATCGACAAAAAAATGGGCCTTATTATTCCTACATATTCCATTAAATATATTCTAAGATTGTAAAGAAGATACTTATTTTCGCTAGTGAATAGAAATGTTTAGATTCATAATTAAGTGTTTACTTTGTTTTTTGTCGCTACCTTATTTGTAGGATTATAGTACGAGGACTGTACTCAGGTGAGTCCACCAAGCCCCGCCTAAATAATTTAACGGTGTTGCTTGAAATGTCTATAATCTTTTATAGCTAAGAATTTTATAAAATGTCTACTGTTTTTTGGGTGATATAACATGGTGGTATTTTAAATTGGAGATGTTCTCCACAATGTGTTTAACAGGTACTTTAGAAATGCCTAGAAGCGGTGCTCCGTATAGGTGTGTTTACTTTAGAAAAGAACTATCATGTTTTTGAAGAAGAGTTCCTATTATTACCAGTTGATAATGTTTTAATGTTATTTAGTTGCAAGGTTAGCTTTGTAGATGTAAACTTGACATATTTATAAAAACTACATATGAATGTTTTGACTGGTGAATGAGAATTTTATTATTCTAAAGCGGTTATAACTTTAATTTATGTAAACGGCCAAGTGAGTGGCTTTTTGATTTGTAAGTAAATATGAATACCCCACTTCGACCAGGGACAAAGTTTTTAGCATGATTATGTGGTTGGAAGCGTCATAGGAATTTACTTTATGTGGCTAGTCCCTCGTACTAAGGCCTATTCCGATGATGTGAACTATTACAATTGTGGAGTATAGATCCACTAGAAAGGAAGTGTAATACCGTTGAGGGCTTGGCCCAGCCGGTATTGCGTCGGACATCGCATCATGCTCTGCGGTAGGACGACAGACTAGTGGAAAGTCAAGAGAGGCTCAAAACTAGGGTTGGTCTCAGGGCGTACTTGGTAGGTAACCCAGGATCTTTAGTATGGTTTTATGTACTGGGAGAGTGCGGTTGTTAAGAAAACGAGTGCTTGTATGGGGTTTGGCAGGTGATGACTACAAGATATCGGAACTTATTTTTTATTCACGTGGACTGATTGAGTATTTGCGATCACGTCTTTAAATGTCATGTTTTTCAGATGACTTGGGACATAAGACGACATGGTAAGCTGTTAGGGTTTTTTTTTGCACGGAGTTTTGGGATCAGGACATTCTGCGTTTAGACATTTTGAGAAAGATAGTTGTACTTCTTACACTCGACTAGTTTGAAATGTTGTAGTTTGTATTGTTGTAAAGTATTTCTTATGTTAGAGATGTATAAGAAGTTTCCCTGGATCTTATATAATGGTCGCGCTAACTGTGTACAATTTCTTCTTTCCGCTGCAGAGTATATGTATATGTTTTTAAGTATTATTCAGGTGTTGCATTAGTTTAGTTGTTTGTAGTTTAGCATCGAGAGGCACGTTGATATCTTACTCTGCCGCAATTAACCTAGCGGAGGGGTTGGGGTATCACCTCTCATGAGTTTTTTCAATTACTATATTAAATGTTTAATGGATGTATTTGTACCTTATAAAAACTCTAGTTAACCACCTCGTCCTCGTCCTCGTCCTTCACCAAATCTTTTGCCTCTCCTATTACCTCGGCTATTATAATTGCACTGAGGACAGAAATTATTGTTAGACACACTACTAGCAATAAGAGTTGTACCAACAGATAAAGATAGTGAACTCAACTTTTTGAGTAAATGTCCTCCTATATCTAAAGGTAAGAAAACTCATCAAACATAAGAGTAGGTCGTAAATAAAATACGTTATAAAATATTTATTGTCGTAGCCTAGACAATCAACTATAACATCATTTACATCAGCCTGAGAGAGAGAAGAGCCTGCAGTCGCTAGAGATGTTTAATATAAAGGAGAGAAAAACTACTTGCTTTCAGAGTCCTTCACAACAGACTGCAAGTGACCTTGAAGAGTGCGAATGTGTATCTTAGAGATGGGAAAGAGCAGTTGTTCAAGCAACGCAGACGCTCAAAATTAAGAGGACTACGAAGAATGTTGTGAGTTTGGAGGTAAGATACATTAGTTTTTTTGTCAAACTCAACACCCAGTTTATATGTTTTTCCTCCAAATGTCATATTCTCGATCGGATAAAAGATTATAAGTACCCTCCACCTATTTACAGCATGCTTAAAATGCCCTTAAATTGTACTTTTTACGAATTTTACTCTCCAACTATTTATTGGCTCCTAAAACTACCCTTCCAGTGAATTTTTGTGGTGGTTTAGGGAGGAGATGGTCACAAACTATGTATGTGATACTTTTTTAAGGGTACAATTAGAATCAAAATAAAACATAATGCATATCCGGGTCTATCCAAGCCATACTAATGTATATCTAGGTCAACCAAGGGCGGAGAAACATTATGAGGACTGCTAGGACCAAAATAGATGTTTATGAATGCACGTTATCTATGGAATTTGATAGAGAGAAAGCTTGTTTTAATATTTTTGATACCATGAAACATCCATATGATAATTTCTACTCTATTTTTATGATTGACATGGTTGACCCGCTTGTTGATTATAATTTTGGGATAGAGCATTGGAAAAACGATTGAGCTATATAATGATAAATTGTTATTTAGAAATAGTTTTGATATTGGTGAGAAAGTTCAATATAATTCTTGTTTGGAGCTTTTTCTTGGTAAATTGTCTTCAAGACAACTTGGTCCTTTTATAGTTACTAACTTTTTTATTCTGTTGATTTTGAATTACAAAGTGTTGATATAGGGGAAGCCTCCAAGGTAAATGCAGATAAACTTAAGCCATTTTACATAGGCTTTATGGTAGGAATGATTAGGTCTATGAACCTTGACATCCCTAGTGCATGAATTCTAGTCTACTACCCAAGTTTGTAGTAGTGAAAGAGTGAGAGAGTGATAAAGTTAACTTACATTAGGTATTCCACATTTATATGAGCTATGCTATTCATGCCATTTGACTAAGGAAAATCGTGAATCAAATTAAATGGGGACTAACTTGCTTACATTGAATTCGAATAACCTAAATGGTATTTGGGTTGATATGAAAGCTTGTTGAGATTTCCTTGGATAAGTTTGTATTATGCTTTGTTCTTAAGGGAGACTTGGATTTTCTCTACTTTGTTTCCTTATTTGTTATGCCTCAGGACGTGCAAAGCTAAGTATGGGGGAATTTGTTAAGTGTGAAAATACTATGTTTTTATACATTGTATACTTAGTCTTTTAATACATTTTTGGGTCATATTGGTGTGGGATCTACTTACTTTATATTATTTGGTACTTTTAGGTACT
The DNA here is from genome assembly GCA_028651295.1 of Catharanthus roseus. NCBI lineage: Eukaryota > Viridiplantae > Streptophyta > Magnoliopsida > Gentianales > Apocynaceae > Catharanthus > Catharanthus roseus. Next base: position 1,723,141 of record JAPQWS010000001.1, on the reverse strand, counting down.
TGGAATAAAAATAAGTGAATTTTGTAGCTTAAAAGATGGAAAAATTTGAACTTCAATTACGTGATTTTGCACAGGATGCTGCACGTTCTATGCCACAAAGTATGCATGTCGGCAGTAAATAAAATTTTGGGTAAATCAGGGTTCTTGAAGGCTTATTTAAAGGAGATTTAAGAGAAAAATAAGAGACCATATTGGGATGTCTTGGGCACCAAAGCAGGGAATTTTTGGCGTCAAAGAAGGGCGAGATAACAAAGAGAAGATCAAGATTCAAGTTGTTAATAATAAGTTTTTCTCTTCCAACGCAATGTTTCTTTGTTTTAAATGTCTAGAGACCTACAAAAAAAAGGTTCATTTTGGGGAGGTTTATTTGCGGCATTTTCAAAACCTCTGCTAAACGGTTTAATTTGCGAGAATTTAATATATGTCATTGAGGCAAAGAACGTCAAGACATATCCTACTCAGTGCTATAAATTGTTTTTTGAAAGTTCGATTTTTAAACATCCTCTAATAAGAATTACAAACTAATAACTTCCATTTCTCAATATGATCTACAAGACAAGGAAATTTAATCTACAAGCTCCTCGTTCCAAACCTTTCCTGATTCTTCAAGATACAGTTGCTTGGACTTTGAAACTACGCTTCAATTTCCTCTCTCTAGAACTCGTTCCAATTGATTTTTCTTTGTAGATGAAAAAAACCTTGAGTTGCCCCTTGTTCCAAAACCTATAGAAAATTTGACCTACATTGATCTTAAAACCCCCATTCTTTTTTACAGTAACACAATGATTGATATGATGCTTGGAGTTGGGAACAACAAGAAAAGTCATTTCAAAAGAAATAGAGTTGCAAGAAACAACTGTTAAGTCCATGGCCTTGCAACATGAGAAGGCCATACAGGAAACCCCAAAGGAACATGTAGTAGAGCAAAGGGTTCAATGAGTAGTACCGAAAAGCCTACTGAGAAAGAGTAACATCTTCCCAAGGGCATCAAGCGGTCTGTGAGAAAGAATTTTGCATCGCCTTAAGGTTGGACCATAAAAGAAAATCCATGAATGAATAGAAGAACTGTAGGTCATGTTGACGAGGTAATTACGTAAATTATTCCCCTAACACATTTTTGTACAAAATATTAAGTTTGAAAATGTTATATTTTTACACCTTTAATACTTAATCATTCAATGCATTTTTTTTGTCATAATGGTGTGGAATCTACTTATTGTATGTGATTTGTTGTTCTAAGGTATTTGGAATAAAACTGAGCAGATTTTGTAGCTTAATAGATAGAAAATTTTTTGAAAAAAATTAAATTATGAGATTTGCACAAGATGTTGCACACCCCATGCAACAAGGTGTGCATGTCGGTGAAAAATAAAATTCTTGGCAGAATTAGAGTTTTTTAAGTCCTATTTGAAGCAGACTTAATAGAAACATTAGATACAATCTAGTGACGTCTTGGGGACTCATGTTGGGGGTTTTCTGCATCAAAGAAAGGCAAGATGACAAAGCGAAGATCAAGATTTCAGTTGTTAATCATGAGTTTTTCTCTTCCAAGTCAATGTTTCTTTGTTTTTACAATGTCCAGAGACATTACAAAAAAAAGAACCCTTTAGCGGAAGTTTAGTTTTTGCTATTTTCAAAAGCTCTGCTAAACTATTTACTTTGCGACAGTTTCATAGATGTAATAGAGGCAAATAACAGCAAGACACATCCTACTCAATGCTCAAATTATTTTTTGAAAGTTTTATTTTTAAACATTCTCTAATAAGAATTGGCAACTAATTGCTTTTATTTCTTTATACGATCTATAGGACAAGGAAAATTTAGTTACTTTAGAGTTCTTCAAGCCCCTTGTTTCAAACCCTTTCCCGATTCTTACAGATACAATTGCTTGGAGTTTGAAACTGACCTTCGATTTCCTATCTCTACAACCCGTTCTAATTGATCTTTCTTTGCTGATGAACAAGATCTTGAGTCGCCCCAAGTTCCAAAACCTATGGAAAATTTGACCTGGGTTGATCTTAAAACATTATAAATTTTGATAGTTCCACAATGGTTGATAATGATGCTTGGAGTTAGGAACAAAAAGAAAAAGTCATTTCAAAAGAAACAAAGTTGTGAGAAACAACCGTTTTATCCATGGCCTTGCAACATGACAAGGCCACACAGGAAACCCGAATGAAACATGTGGAAGACCCAAGGGTTCAAAGAATATCATCCAAAAGCCTACTGAGAAAGAGTAACGCCTTCCGAAATGCATCAAGCGGTCTGGTGAGAAAGAATTTTGCATCGCCTTAAGGTTGGACCACAAAAGAAAATCTACGAATGAATGGAAGAATTGTAGGTCATGTTGACAAGGTAATTAAGTTAATTATTTCCTTAACTCATTTTTTACAAAATATTAGGTTTGAAAATGTAATATTTTTAGACATTCATACTTTTTTTGGTCATATTGATGTGGAATCTAGTTATTTTATGTGATTTTTTTAAAGCTATTTGGAATAAAAATGAGTGGATTTTGTAACTTAAAAAATAGAAATTTTTTTAAAGAAGTTTAATTACGAGATTTGCACAGGATGTTGCACACTCGTGCAACAAGGTGTGCATGTCGGTAAAAAATAAAATTCTTGGCGCGTTAGAGTTTTTCAAGGCCTATTTGAAGGAGACTTAATAGAAACATAAGAGACAATCTGGGGACGTCTTGGGGACTAATGTCGGGGGTTTTCTACATCAAAGAAGGGCGAGATAACGAAGTGAAGATCAAGATTTTAGTTGTTAATTTTTCTTCCAACTCAATCTTTCTTTTTTTTACCATGTTTAGAGCATTCCCCCCCTCCCCCCCAAAAAAAAAAAAAAATCCTTTAGCGGAAGTTTATTTTTTGCTATTTTTAAAAGCTCTGCTATACTATTTAATTTGTGGCAGTTTTATACATGTAATAGAGGTAAATAATAGCAAGACACATTCTCGATGCTATAATTGTTTTTGAAAGTGTTATTTTTATACATTCTCTAATAAGAATTTCCAACTAATTACTTTTATTTCTCAATAAGATCTATAAGACAAGGAAAATTAGTTACTTCAGAGTTCTACTCGTTTCAAACCCGTTCCTGATTCTTAAAGATATAGTTACTTGGAGTTTTAAACCACCCTTCCATTTCCTCTCTCTAGAAGCCGTTCTAATTGATTTTTCTTTGTAGATGAAAAAGACTTTGAGTTGCCCCTTGTTCCAAAATCTATGGAGAATTTGACCAGTGTTGATCTTAAAAACCTTATTCCTTTTGATAGTTCCACAATGATTGATGATGATGCTTGGAGTTAGGAACAATAAGAAAAAGTCGTTTCAAAAGAAACAATGTTGCAAGAAATAATTGTTACATCCTTGGCCTTGCAACATGATAAGGCCACACAAGAAACCCCAAAGAAACATGTGGAAGACCAAAGGGTTCAAAGACTATCATCTAAACGCCTACTAAGAACGAGTAACGCCTTCCCAAACACGTCAAGTGGTCTGTGAGAAAGAATTTTGCATCGCCTTAAGGTTGGACCACAAAAGAAAATCTATAATGAATAGAAGAATTGTAGGTCATTTTGACAGGGTAATTAGGTTAATTACTTTCTTAACCCATTTTTTTACAAAATATTAGGTTTGAAAATATTTTATTTTTACACTATTCATTCTTATTTTTTGGTCATATTGATGTGGAATCTACTTATTTTATGTGATCTTTTTTAACGTATTTTGAATAAAAACGAGTGGATTTTGTAGCTTGAATGATAGAAATTTTTTTTATGAAGTTGGATATCACACACCCTATGCAACTAGGTGTGCATGTCGGCAAAAAATAAAATTCTTGCCGCCAATAAGAGTTTTTCAAGGCCTATTTGAAGGAGACAATAAAAACATGAGAGACAATCTGGGGACGTCTTGGGGAATAATATTGGGGTTTTTCTGCATCAAAGAAGGACGAGATAACGAGCAAAGATCAGGATTTCAGTTGTTAATCTTTAGTTTTTCATTTTCAACACAATCTTTCTTTGATTTTACCATGTCTAGAGACATTCCAAAAATAAAAACAAAAGAGAATCATTAAGCGGAAGTTTATTTTTTGCTATTTTTAAAAAGCTCCGCTGAACTATTTAATTCGTGGTAGTTTTATAGATGTAATCGAGGCGAATAATAGCAAGATGCATCCTACTCAATGCTATAAATTGTTTTTGAAAGTTTTATTTTTAAACGTTCTCTAATAAGGATTGCCAACTAATTACTTTCATTTCTCAATAAGATCTATAAGACATGGAAAATTTAGTTACTTTAGAGTTATACTCAATTCAAACCCTTTCCTGATTCTTAAAGATACAGTTGCTTGGAGTTTAAAACTGCCCTTCTATTTCCTCTCTTTAGAACCCGTTCTAATTGATTTTTGTCTGTAGATGAACAAGACCTTGAGTTGCTCCTAGTTTAAAAATCTACGGAAAAATTGACCTGTGTTGATCTCAAGAACCTTATTCCTTTTGACACTTCCACAATGATTGATGATGATGCTTGGAGTTAGGAATAACAAGAAAAAGTCGTTTCCAAAGAAACAAAGTTACAAGAAACAATTATTACATCCATGGCCTTGCAACATGATAAGGCAACATAAGAAACCCTAAAGAAACATGTGGAAGACCAAAGGGTTCAAAGAACAGCATCCAAATGCCTACTGAGAAAGAATAACGCCTTCTCTAACACATCAAGCGGTCTGTGAGAAAGAATTTTGCATCGCCTTAAGGTTGGGCCATAAAGGAAAATCTACGAATGAATGGAAGAATGTAGGTCTTGTTGACAAGGTAATTATGTTAATCACTTCATTAAACCCATTTTTTACAAAATATTAGGTTTGAAAATATTATATTATTACACCATTTATACTTATTTTTTGGTCAGATTGGTGTGGGATCTACTTATTTTATGTGACTTGTTGTTTTAAGGTATTTGGAATAAAAATGAGCAGATTTTATAGCTTAGAAGATTGAAAATTTTCTTATGAAGTATAATTATTTGATTTGTAGAGGATGTTGCATACCTTGTGCGATAGGGTGTGCATGACGGCAAATAATAAAATTCTTGTCGCGAATTAGAGTTTTTAAAGGCCTACTTGAAGGAGACTCAATAGAAACATATGAGATAATCTGGGGACGTCTTGGGGACTAATGTTGCGTTTTTCTGCATCAAAGAAGGGCGAAATAATGAAGTGAAGATCAAGATTTAAGTTGTTAATCATGAGATTTTTTTTTCACACTCAATCTTTCTTTGTTTTTTCCCTGTCTAAAGACATTACAAAATCTAATCCTTTAGAGGAAGTTTATTTTTTGCAATTTTCGAAAGCTCTGCTAAATTGTCTAATTTGCGGCAGTTTTATAAATGTAAAAGAGGCAAATAACAGCAAGACACATCCTACTCAATGCTATAATTATTTTTTGAAAGTTTTATTTTTATACATTCTCTAACAAGAATTGCCAACTAATTACTTTCATTTCTAAATATGATCTATAAGACAAGGAAAACTTAGTTACTTCAGTGTTCTACAAGCCCCTCATTTCCAACCCTTTCTTGATTCTAAAAAATATAGTTGCTTGGAGTTTGAAACTACCCTTCCATTTCCTCTCTCTAGAATTTGTTCTAATTGATTTTTGTTTGAAGATGAACAAGATCTTGACTTGCCCCTAGTTCCGAAACCTATGGAAAATTTGACCTGTGTTGATCTTAAAAATCTTATTCCTTTTGACAGTTCCACAATGATTGGTGATGGTGCTTGGAGTTAGGAACAACACAAAAAAATCGTTTAAAAAGAAACAAGGTTGCAAGAAACAACTGTTACATCAATGGCCTGGCAACATGACAAAGCCACACAGGAAACCCCAAAGAAACATGTGGAAGAAAAAAGGGTTCAAAGAACAGCATCCAAAAGCCTACTGAGAAATAATAATATCTTCGCAAACGCATCATGCGATCTGTGAGAAAAATTTTTTCATCGCCTTAAGGTTGGATCATAAAAGAAAAATCTACGAATGAATGGAAGAATTATAGGTCATGGTTACAAGGTAATAAAGCTAATCACTTCCTTAACCCATTTTTTACAAAATATTAGGTTTGAAAATATTATATTTTTACACCATTCATAATTATTTTTTATTATATTGATGTGGAGTCTACATATTTTATGTGGGCTTTTTAAGGTATTTGGAAGAAAAATGAGCGGATTTTTTAACTTAAAACATAGAAATTTTTTTTAAGAAGTTTAATTATGAGATTTGTAGAGGATGTTGCATAGCCTGTGCAACAAGGTGTGCATGTCGGCAAAAAATAAAAATCTTGGTGCGAATTGGAGTTTTTCAAAAACTATTTGAAGGAGACTTAATAGAAACATAAGGGACAATCTGGGGACGTTTTGGGGACTAATGTTGCATTTTTCTGCACCAAAGAAGGGCGAGATAACGAAGCGAAGATCAAGATTTCAGTTTTTAATCAGGAGTTTTTCTTTTCCAACTCAATCTTTTTTTGTTGTTGAAATGTCTAGAGACATTACCAAAAAAAAAAAAAAACGTTTAGCGGGAGTTTATTTTTTGCTATTTTTAAAAGCTCTGCTAAACTATTTAATTTGTGGCAGTTTTATAGATGTAATAGAGGCAAATAAATCAAGGCACATCCTACTCAATGCTATAATTATTTTTTCAAAATTTTATTTTTAAACATTCTCTAATAAGAATTTCCAACTAATTACTTTCATTTCTCAATATGATCTATAAGACAAGGAAAATGTAGTTATTTCAGAGTTCTACAAGCCCCTTGTTTCCAACCCTTTCCTGATTCTTAAAGATACAGTTGCTTGGAGTTTGAAACTGCCCTTCCATTTCCTCTCTCTAGAACCCGTTCAAATTTATTTTTGTTTTAAGATGAATAAGATCTTGTGTTGCCCCTAGTTCCAAAACCTATGGAAAATTTGTCCTATGTTGATCTTAAAAACCTTATTCCTTTTGATAGTTCCACAATGATTGATGATGATGCTTGAGGTTAGGAACAGCACAAAAAGTTGTTTCAATAGAAACAAAGTTACAAGAAACAACCGTTACATCCATGGCCTTGCAACATGAGAAGGCCACACAGGAAACTCCAAAGAAACACGTGGAAGACAAAAGGGTTCAAAGAAAAGCTTCCAAAAGCCTACTGAGAAAGAGTAACGCCTTCCCAAACGCATCAGGCGGTCTGTGAGAAAGAATTTTGCATCGTCTTAAGGTTGGACCATGAAAGAAAATTTATGAATGCTTGGAAGAATTTTAGATCATGTTTACAAGGTAATAAAGTTAATTACTTCCTTAACCCATTTTTTACAAAACATTAAGTTTTAAAATATTATATTTTTACACCATTCATACTTATTTTTTGGTCATATTGGTGTAGAATCTACTTATTTTATGTAAATTTTTAAAAGATATTTGGAATAAAAATGAGGGGATTTACTAGGTAAAAGATAGAAATTTTTTTTAAGAAGTTTAATTATGAGATTTGCATAGGATGTTGGACTCCCTATGCAATTAGGTGTCCATGTCAGCAAAAAATTAAATTCTTATTGCGAATTAGAGTTTTTTGAGGCCTACTTGAAGGAGACATAATAGAAACATAAGATACAATCGGGGGCCTCTTGGGAACTAATTTTGGGGCTTTTCTGTATCAAAGAAGGGCGAGAGGACGAAGCAAAGATCAAGATTTCAGTTGTTACTCATGAATTTTTCTTTTCCAACTCGATGTTTCTTTGTTTTTACCATGTCTAGAGACATTACAAAAAAAATCCTTTAGCGGAAGTTATTTTTTGCTATTTTTAAAAGCTCTACTAAACTATTTAATTTGCGGCAGTTTTATGGATGTAATAGAACAAATTACAGCAAGATACATCCTACTCAATGCTATAATTGTTTTTGAAACTTTCTTTTTAAACATTCTCTAACAAGAATTTCCAACTAATTACTTTCATTTCTCAATAAGATCTATAAGACAATGAAAATTTAGTTACTTCAGAGTTCTACAAGCCCCTCGTTTCAAACACTTTTCTGATTTTTAAAGATAGTTGCTTGAAGTTTGAAACTGCCCTTCCATTTCCTCTCTCTAGAACCCGTTCTAATTGATTTTTGGTTGAAGATGCACAAGATCTTGAGTTGCCCCTAGTTCCAAATCCTATGGAAAATTTGACCTGTGTTAATCTTAAAAATCTTATTCCTTTTCACAATTCCACAATGATTAGTGATGATGCTTGGAGTTAGGAACAACAAAAAAAAGTCGTTTTAAACGAAACAAGGTTGCAAGAATAACTGTTACATCCACGGCCTTGCAACATGACAAAGCCACATAGGAAACCCCAGAGAAACATATGGAAGACCAAAGCGTTCAAAGAACATCATCCAAAAGCCGACTGAGAAGGAGTAATGTCTTCCCAAACACATCATGCCATCTTTGAGAAAGAATTTTGCATCGCCTTAAGATTGGTTAATAAAAGCAAATCTACGAATGAGTGAAAGAATTGTAGTTCATGGTTACAGGGTAATTAAGCTAATCACTTCCTTAACCCATTTTTACAAAATATTAGGTTTGAAAATATTATATTTTTACACCATTCATAATTATTTTTTGGTTATATTGATGTGGAATCTACATATTTTATGTGAGTTTTTTTAAGGTATTTAGAATAAAAATGAGTGGATTTTTTAACTTAAAAGATAGATATTTTTTTAAGGAGTTTAATTATGAGATTTGCACAGGATGCTGCACACCTTATGCAACAAGGTGTGCATGTCGGCAAAAAAAAAAAAAGAAAAATTGTTGGCGCGAATTAGAGCTTTTCATGCCCTATTCGAAGGATAATAGAAGCATAAGAGACAATCTAGGACGTCTTAGGGACTAATGTTGCATTTTTCCGTATCAAAGAAGGGCGAGATAACGAAGTGAAGATCAAGATTTCGGTTATTAATCAGGAGTTTTCTTTTCCAACTCAATCTTTTTGTTGTTACCATGCCTAGAGACATTACAAAAAAAAAAAAAGAATCCTTTAATGGATGTTTATTTTTTGCTATTTTTAATAAACTATTTATTCTGCAGCAGTTTTATAGATGTAATAAAGGCAAATAAATCAAGACACATCCTACTCAATGCTATAATTGGTTTTTCAAAGTTTTATTTTTAAACAATCTCTAATAAGAATTTCCAACTAATTACTTTCATTTCTCAACTTGATCTATAAGGCAAGGAAAATTTAATTACTTCAGAGTTCTACAAGCCCCTTGTTTCCAACCCTTTCCTGATTTTTAAAGATATGGTTGCTTGGAGTTTGAAATTGCCCTTCTATTTTCTCTCTCTAAAACCCGTTCAAATTTATTTTTGTTCGAAGATGAACAAGATCTTGAGTTGCCCCTAGTTCCAAAACCTATGGAAAATTTGATCTGTGTTGATCTTAAAAACCTTATTCCTTTCGACATTTCGACAATGAATTTTGATGATGCTTGGAGTTAGGAACAACACAAAAAAGTTGTTTCAAAAGAAGCAAAGTTGCAAGAAAAAACTATTACATCCATGGCCTTGTGACATGAGAAGGCCACACAGGAAACTCAAAAGAAACATGTGAAAGACCAAAGGGTTCAATGAAAAGCATCCAAAAGCCTACAGAGAAAGGGTAACACCTTCCTAAACGCATCAAGCGGTTTGTGAGAAAGAATTTGGCATCGCCTTGAGGTTGGACCATGAAAGAAAATTTATGAATGCATGGAAGAATATTAGGTCATGTTTACAAGGTAATTATGTTAATTACTTAAACCATTTTTTACAAAAATGAATTTTGAAAATATTATATTTTGACACCATTCATACTTATTTTCTGGTCATATTGGTGTGGAATCTATTTATTTTATGTGAATTTTTGTTTTAAGGTATTTTGAATAAAAATGATGGAATTTAGTAGGTAAAAGATAGAAATTTTTTTTAGGAAGTTTAATTATAAGATTTACACAAGATGCTGGACACCCTATGTGATTGAGTGTCCATGTCGGCAAAAAAGAAATTCTTGGCGCGAATTAGAGTTTTTTAAGGCCTACTTGAAGGAGACATAATGGAAACATAAGAGACGATCTGGGGCCTCTTGGGGACTAATTTTGGGGTTTTTCTGCATCAAAGAAGGATGAGAGAACGAAGTAAAGATCAAGATTTCAGTTGTTAATCATGAGTTTTTCTTTTCCAACTCAGTGTTTCTTTCTTTTTACCATGTCTAGAGACATTACCAAAAAAAAAAAAAAAAAGAATCCTTTAGCTGAAGTTATTTTTTCCTACTCAATGCTATAAATTGTTTTTGAAACTTTATTGTCAAGCATTCTCTGACAAGAATTTCAAACAAATTACTTTCATTTCTTAATAAGATCTATAAGACAAGGAAAATTTAGTTACTTTAGAGTTCTACAAGCCCCTCATTTCAAACCCTTTTTTGAATCTTAAAGATATAGTTGCTTGGAGTTTGAAACAGCCTTCCATTTCTTCTATCTAGAACCCGTTCTAATTGATTTTTGTTTGAAGATGAACAAGATCTTGAGTTGCCCCTAGTTCCAAAACCTATGGAACATTTGACCTATGTTGATCTGAAAAATCTTATTCCCTTTGACAGTTCCACAATGATTGGTGATGATGCTTGGAGTTAGGAACAACACAAAAAAGTCGTTTCAAAAGAAACAGGGTTGCAAGAAACAACTTTTACATCCACGGCCTTGCAACATGACAAAGCCACACAGGAATCCCCAAAGAAACATGTGAAAGACCAAAGGGTTCAAAGTACAGCTTCCAAAAGCCTACTGAGAAAGAGTAATGTCTTCCAAACGCATCATGCTATCTGTGAGAAAGAATTTTGCATCGCCTTAAGGTTGGATCATAAAAGAAAAATCTACGAATGAATAGAAGAATTGTAGGTCATGGTTACAAGATAATAAAGCTAATCACTTCCTTAAACCCATTTTTTACAAAATATTAGGTTTGAAAATATTATATTTTTACACCATTCATACTTATTTTTTGGTTATATTGATGTGGAATCTACTTATTTTATGTGAATTTCTGTTTTAAGGTATATGGAATAAAAATAAGGTAATTTTTTAGCTTAAAAGATAGAAAATTGTTTTAAAGATGTTTAATTATGAGATATGTACCGGATGTTGCACACCCTATGCAACAAGGTGAGCATGTCGGCAAAAAATAAAATTCTAGGTGCGAATTAGAGTTTTTCAAGGCCTATTTGGAGGAGACTTAATAGAAATATAAGAGACAATCATGGGACGTCGTGGGGACTAATGTTGTATTTTCCTGCATCAAAGAACGGTGAGATAACGAAGCGAAGATCAAGATTTCAGTATTTAATCATGAGTTTTTCTTTTCTAACTCAATCTTTCTTCGTTTTTACCATGTCTAGAGACATAAAAAAAAAAAAAAAAAAGGAATCCCTTAGCGGAAGTTTATTTTTTGCTATTTCTAAAAGCTCTGCTAAACTATTTAATATGCGGCAGTTTTATAGATGTAATAGAGGCAAATAACAGCAAGACACATCCTACTCAATGCTATAAATTGTTTTCGAATGTTTTATTTTTAAACATGCTCTAATAAGAAATGCCAACTATTTACTTTCCTTTCTCCATAAGATCGATAAGACAAGGAAAAATTAGTTAGTTCAGAGTTCTATAAGCCCCTCGTTTCAAACCCTTTCCTAATTCTTAAAGATATAGTTGCTTGGAATTTGAAACAATCCTTCAATTTCCTCTCCCTAGAACCCATTCTAATTGATTTTTTTGTAGATGAACAAGACCTTGAGTTGCCCCTAGTTCCAAAACCTATGGAAAATTTGACTTGTATTGATCTTAAAAACGTTATTCCTTTTGACAGTTCCAGAATGATATATGATAATGCTTGGAGTTAGGAATAAAAAGAAAAAGTAGTTTCAAAAGAGACAAAGTTGCAAGAAACAATTGTTACATCTATGGCCTTGCAACATGTAAAGGCCACATAAGAAACCCTAAAAAAACATGTGGAAGACCAAAGGGTTCAAAGAACAGCATCCAAAAGCTTACTGAGAAAGAGTAACGCCTTCCCAAACGCATCAAGCGGCCTGTCAAAAAGAAATTTTCATCTCCTTAAGGTTGGACCATAAAAGAAAATCTACGAATAAATTGAAGGATGTAGGTCATGTTGACAAGGTAATTAACTTAATATCTCCTTAACACATTTTTTTACAAAGTATTCAGTTTGAAAATATTATATTTTTACACCATTCATGTTTATTTTTTTGTTATATTGGTGCGGAAACTACTTATTTTATGTGAAATTTTATTTTTGAGGTATTTGGAATAAAAATGAGAGGATTTTGTAGCTTAAAAGATAGAAACTTTTTTTAGAAGTTTAAGTATGAGATTTGCATAGGATATTGCACACCCTAGGGTGTGCATGCCGGCAAAAAATAAAATTCCTCGCGCAAATTAGAGTTTTTTTAGGCCTACTTGAAGGAGACGTAATAGAAACATAAGAGACAATCTGGGGACATTTAGGGGACTAATTTTTAGGTTTTTCTGCATCAAAGAAGGGAGAGATAACGAAGCAAAGATCAAAATTTAAGTTGTTAATCATGAGTTTTTTCTTTTCAAACTCAATCTTTCTTTGTTTTTACCATGTCTAGAGACATTAAAAAAACAAGAGTCCTTTAGCAGAAGTTTATTTTTTGCTATTTTTGAAAGCTCTACTAAACTTTTTAATTTGCGGCAGTTTTATAGATGTAATAGAGGCAATTAATAGCAAGACACATACTACTCAATGCTTTAATTGTTTTTTGGAAGTTATATTTTTAAACATTATCTAGTAAGAATTGCCAACTAATTACTTTCATTTCTCAATATGATCTATCATACAAGGAAATAGTCACTTCAGAGTTTACAAGGCTCTCGTCTCCAACGTTTTCCATATTCTTAAAGATACAGTTGCATAGAGTTTGAAATTGCCCTTCCATTTCTTCTCTCTAGACCATTTCTAATTGATTTTTGTTTGTAGATAAACAAGACATTGAGTTGCCCCTAGTTCCAAAACCTGTGGAAAATTTGACCTGTGTTGATCTTAAAAACCTTATTCCTTTTGGCAGTTCCACAATGATTCATGATGATGCTCGGAGTTAGGAACAACACAAAGAAGTCGTTTCAAAAGAAATAGAGTTGCAAGAAATAACTGTTACATCTATGGCCTTGCAACATGACAAGGGCACACAGGAAATCCCAAAGAAACAAGTGGAAGGACAAAGGGTTCAAAGAACAGCATCCAAATGCCAACGGAGAAAGAGAAATGCCTCCCCAAACGCATCAAGTGGTCTTTGAGAAAGAATTTTGCATCGCCTTAAGGTTGGATCATAAAAGAAAATCTACGAATGAATGGAAGAGTTGTAGGTCATGTTGACATGGTAATTAAGATAATTACTTCCTTAACCCATTTTTCACAAAGTATTAAGTTTGAAAATATTATATTTTTGGACCATTCATAGTTATTTTCTCGTCATATTGATGTGTAATGTACTTATTTTATACAATTTTTAAAGGTATTTGGAATAAAAATGAGTGGATTTTTTAACTTAAAAGATAGAAATTCTCTTTAAGATGTTTGATTATAAGATTTGCATAGGATGTTGCATACCTTGTGCAACAAGGTGTGCATGTCGGCAAAAAATAAAAATCTTGGTGCGAATTGGAGTTTTTCAAAAACTATTTGAAGGAGACTTAATAGAAACATAAAGGACAATCTTTGGACGTCTTGGGGACTAACGTTGCATTTTTCTGCATCAAAGAAGTGCGAGATAACGAAGAGAAGTTCAAGTTTTAGTTGTTAATCATGAGTTTTTTTTTTTTTTTCAACTCAATCTTTCTTTGTTTTTACCATGTCTAGAGACAATACAAAAAAAAAAAAAAAAAGAATCTGTTAGCGGAAGTTTAATTTTTGCTATTTTTAAAATCTTTGCTAAACTATTTAATTTATGGCAGTTTTATAGATGTAATAGAGGTAAACAAAAGCAAGACACATCCTATTCAATGCTATAAATTTTGTCTGAAAGTTTTATTTTTATACATTCTCTAATAAGAATTGCCAACTAATTACTTTAATTTCTCAATAAGATCTATTAAGACAAGGAAAATTTAGTTACTTCAGAGTTTTATAAGCCCCTCGTTTCAAACCCTTTCCTAATTTTTAAAGATACAGTTGCTTGGAGTTTGAAACTGCCCTTCAATTTCCTCTCCCTAGAACCCATTCTAATTAATTTTTGTTTGTAGATAAACAAGACCTTGAGTTTCCCCTAGTTCAAAAACCCATGGAAAATTTGACCTGTGTTGATCTTAGAAACCTTATTCCTTTTGACCGTTCCACAATGATTGATGATGATGCTAGGAGTTAGGAACAACACAAAAAATCTGTTTCAAAAGAAATAGTGTTGCAAGAAACAACTGTTACATCCATGGCCTTGCAACATAAGAAGGCCACACAGGAAACCCCAAAGAAACATGTGGAAGAGCAAAGGGTTCAAAGAACAGCATCAAAAAGCCTACTGAGAAAGAGTAATGCCTTCCCAAACGCATCAAGCGGTCTGTGAGAAAGCATTTTGCATCGCCTTAAGGTTGGTCCATAAAAGTAAATCTACGAATGAATGGAAAAATTGTAGGTCATGTTGAAAAGATAATTAAGTTAAGTACTTAACACATCTTTTACGAAATATTAAGTTTGAAAATATTATATTTTTTCGCCATTCATACTTATTTTTTGGTGATATTGATGTGCAATCTACTTATTTTATGTGAATTTTTGTTTTAAGGTATTTAGAATAAAAATGAGGGGATTTTTTAGCTTAAAAGATAGAAATTTTTTAAAGAATTTTAATTATGAGATTTGCATAGGATGTTGCACACCCTGTACAACATGGTGTGCATGTCGGCAAAAAACAAAATTCTTGGCGCGAATTAGAGTTTTTCAAGGCCTATTTGGAGGAGACTTAATAGAAACATAAGAGACAATCTTGGGACGTCTTGTAGACTAATGTTGCATTTTTCTGCATCAAAGAAGGGCAAGCTAACGAAGCGAAGATCAAGATTTTAGTTGTTAATCATGAGTTTTTCTTTTCCAACTCAATCTTTCTTTATTTTTACCATATCTAGAGACATCCAAAAAAAAAAAAAAAAAAAAAAAAAAAAAAAAAAGAATCCTTTAGCGGAAGTTTATTTTTTGCTACTTCTAAAAGCTCTTATAAACTATTTACTTTTTGGCAGTTTTACAGATGTAATAGACGCAAATAACAACAAGACACATCCTACTCAATGCTATAAATTGTTTTTGAAAGTTTTGTTTTTAAACATTCTCTAATTCGAATTGCCAACTAATTACTTTCATTTCTCCATAAGATCTATAAGACAAGGAAAATTTAGTTACTTCAGAGTTCTATAAGCCCCTTGTTTCAAACCCTTTCCCAATTCTTAAAGATAGAGTTGCTTGGAATTTGAAACCGTCCTTCAATTACCTCTCTCTAGAACCCGTTCTAGTTGATTTTGTTTGTAGATTAACAAGACGTTGAGTTGCCCCTAGTTCCAAAACTTATGGAATATTTGACTTTTGTTGATCTTAAAAACCGTATTCCTTTTGACAGTTCCAATATGATGTATGATGATGCATGGAGTTAGGAACAATAAGAAAAAGTAGTTTCAAACGAAACAATGTTGCAAGAAATAATTGTTACATCCATGGCCTTGCAACATGACAAGGCCACACAGGAAACCCCAAAGAAACATGTGGAAGACCAAAGGGTTCAAAGAACAACATCGAAAAGCCTACTGAGAAAGAGTAACACCTTCCCAAATGCATCAAGCGGTCTGTGAGAAAGAATTTTTCATTGCCTTAAGGTTGGACCATAAAAGAAAATCTACGATTGAATGGAAGAATGTAGGTCATGTTGACAAGGTAATTAAGTGAATTATTTCCTTAACACATTTTTTTACAAAGTATTAAGTTTGAAATATTATATTTTTACACCATTCATACTTCTTTTTTTGTCATGTTGGTGTGGAATCTACTTATTTTATGCGAATTTTTGTTTTAAGGTATGGGTATCGATAAAGGCAACTCGGAAATTATAAGGATAACTCTAAAAGATTCAAAAAATTTCATTTTCACCTAAACACTTTCTCTCTCTTCACCTAAACACTCTCTAGGACTCTTAACTTCAATCTCTGATTTTGGAAGATCCGACCGTCAAAATTGAAAAAAAAGGTTAGTTCTTCACTCTATGCTCATTTATTTACAATTGTACCATTTTAGATCATGAGAATATCTCTTTAATTTAAAAAAAAAAAAATCGCACTTATAAAAAAAAATGTCTGCCCATTTTGGTTACTTTCGCCCGGGGCTAGGGAAAGTAACCAGTGACTTTTGCCGGCCCGAAAGAAAGGACACCACCCTTTTCGCCGAGTCGGACGAAAGTCTATTGGCACTTTTATCTAGCCCTGGTGAAAGTGCACAAATTTTTTTTAAAATATTTACTTTTTTTGTTCATAAATGATTATTTGAATTATTAATTAATTTTGTATATGTAGAATTAGTGTGAATAGTTGTTTAACATATTTTATGTGATAATTTTAATTGTTAATATGATTATGGATTATGTTTTTGTGAACAATATGAAATGAATAAAATAACGGAAATGAAATAATAAAACTTGATAAAGTGAATAATAAAGTAATAATGAATGTCTCTGAGAATGTTATTTAATTTTTTCTATTTAGAATAAATGTAACTAGTTTAAAATTGTTTGCTTATAATTATGTGTTTAATAAGAAAATGTGTTGTGTAATTGCTCAACTATTTGAATTTTAATTTGAAATCATCGTTATTCTTTGCCTTAGGTTTAGGGTTTAGGAGATAAGATTGAATAACATATAAATTAGTAACTATTACTAAAGAATATTAGTGATGGATAATAATTGTATGAAAGAAATAGTAGAAATGAAATAAAAGATCCCTATAATAATTAATAATAAAATAATTTTAGATGTTAAAGTAAATATTCAAATATATGATAAATAGAAATTGACGAGTTTGAATAACTAATAGATGGTTCGACCTAGCGGCCGTAGAGGAGATGATGATCTTGGTCCTGTCATGGACATGACAGGTCGAGTTGAGGGGTGCATTGTCACAGCTTCGTCTAGAGGTGTGAGGGGCCGACATAGTACTTCCGACCTCCCTGCTACTCCTACCCCTCTTGCATCTGGTTTCTATCATGGTACAGGTGAACTCAGGTCTTCTACCCAACCACCGGCCGTACCTTTTAGATCTCGACCTCCCCTCCAACCACATCTGTCTCACACCGCTGTGCCCTATGAGCCATATGGATTTGCACATTCACCTTCACACTCCCCAGACACAGTATATGATCCATACTTACATGCTCCCACTATACCACCTCGCACACCATATAGATCTGCCACCCAGGAACCTATACTGGAGTTTATTGGTCAGTCGGGGCAGATAGGGGTTGAGTTTTTTGATCAGATACTTGGCACCGCCCCTCAGGATTCTTCATGCAGCACACATGGGTATTCTCATACTGAGTATGGTGTTTCATCTTCTGTTCCTTACATACCAAGGCCTGTATATAAGGTATATGAGGGTGATATGGGCTTTGAGTTTAGGGGGTTGGCGAGGAGCAAGAAAGAGTCTGACCCCTATATATTGAGGGAGAGGCGGATGAGAGAGATGATGATGATGGTGATGGTGGTGATGATGATCAGGGTGAGGGTGATGATCCTGAGATGAGGAGCAGCCCGTGCCTGTGGCACCTGTGACACCAGCTTGTGGATCCGACAGTCGTCCTTATCACGGGAAAGGGAAAGGGTTGACCGGCAGCTTTATGTCGATGATGAATAAGATTGTAGGGTCTCGTAACAAAAGACCCGACGTGGTTCTTGAAGTTCCGCCTCCGACACAGAAGAGGAAGAAAGTGAAGGCTTCATATTGGGAGCAGACAGGCCCAGCAGAGGGAGGTCCTGTTGACCCGGAGCTGATCCCATCATACGGTAGACATGTTGCGGGTCCGATATGGCGTGGATAGGTACATATCTTTACGTTAAAGTTATATGTTAATATTGTTATTATTCTTTAATATATAAAATATTTTTATTATTATAAATAGAGTATAAATTATTATGTAACTGCATAAATTTATTTGTTTTATATTCAGGATCGTGGTTCATTGAAGTGCCGATCGCGTTACATGGCATTCACAGGTTGAGAACTCACTGATACACAGGATCGGCCTTTAGCTTCTGGGTCCGGTCTTACGCACCTACGATCGTGCTTCAGCACCCCAATGTTGCATCGTTGTCGGCCTTTGTTGAGAGGTGGCAGCCTGACACGAACAGCTTCCACATGCCATGGGGTGAGATGACCGTTACACTACATGATATGGAGCTTATTCTCGGGGTTCCTGCATATGGTAAAGTAGTGGATTCGAGATTATCCAGAGAGTAGGTGCTACGGCTGGTTCAGGATGATCTAGGTTTAGCTCTCACCAGTGGTTTAGGGTTTAATGCAGCAGAGCTTCACATTGTTGCCACTAGTAGACAGACTTCACTGTCACATCGTGTCAGAGCTGCCTGCTATCTACAGTACATCTTGGGTAGCTCCCTCTTTAGTGATAAGAGTGGCAACATTGTTCTTGCATTATGGCCACTGCTGCAGGATGTGAGTTCTGTTGGGAGGTTCGCATTGGGTGCTGCTTTTCTTGTGCATCTGTACGGGAATCTGGGTCAGGCGTCCAGGGTTGATGCAAAGGAGCTTGCTGGTGCTGGTCACTATTAGAGGTATGTGTTTTAAATGTAACGTGAATTATGTTATTTTTATATTTTAGGGTTTATATTATTTATATTTATTTTATAAATCTTATTAATACATATTTTTATATTTTTCACATTTATATTGTTTATATTTATTTTTTACATTTATATTTTATATTTTAGGCATAGGTATATCTGTACTTTCCAATGTTTGCACCCTCAGCTAGACCGGGTTCTAAAGCCTACAAACCCTACATCTACCAGTTTCCAATGTTAGGGTATAAGAATGAGAATAAACTATTGGATATCCGCCTGAGACTGGATATGATGACAGCTGATGAGGTTAGGTGGTTTCCGTGCAGGACTCAGGAGATTCGAGCTTACTGGGTTTCCACGTGGCGGTTTATTGCATACTTTGTCTGCGTCAAGCTGTACATGCCTGACCGGGTTTTGAGACAGTTCGGGTATAGGCAGTGTATTCTTGCCCACCCTATCTAACCCCAGGAGGCACGCAGGCCGCTAAACAACATGATGTACGTTTGAGGAATACTTTTGTGGAGGCACTGTGGCTGGAGGCACCTTCGCACTTATTGACAGAGTCATTGACCAGTGTTCCGACCATTTCACTGAGTTCCTGCACGGATGATTACATGGCTTGGTACCTCCCCTGCAGGCACCCGAGGATACAGAATCCCGGGAATATTCCCAGTGACTTTCACGTACTGGTAGCTCCCGTTATGTCACCCGAGGCTCTGTTGGATTTGATTGCACGTGATGCTACTCGAGAGGATCTTGAGGACAGTGAGTTTAGACGTACGGTTCAAGATTTACTAAGGAAGCATTATTACGCTCCTTAGTAAATCTTTATGTATTTGGATACTTTGCTACATATTTTTTTACATTCTTTTCTTCGTATTAGTAAATTTTTTTATGTTCATTATTTTTATTTCATGACATACTTGTTGAAAGGTTTAAAAAGAAATATTTATAAAATCAAATCTAGAAAAAAATAATATATTAATAATACCAACTATATACATATGATATGAATTTATAAACACATCATCAATCACCGGCATTAGTCTGCTTTCCTTGTCGGTGACTAGTGGGTCTCCTTCATTGATAATTGAACCCTGGCCATTTGACATAGCATATGTAAAATATAAGTGCTTGATTTGTTGAAGAACCCATATGTATGTCGTTGTCTATTCATTGCACATAAAAGCTGTTGCCACTGTGAAGTTCTTCCTGTCGGAGTCATCCGTACAGCTTCTAATAGTGACATGTTGTACTTTAATTAAAAAATAAAGGGAAAATTAATGATTAACATTGACAACTATTTTAGACGAACTTCAAAATATTATTAACTATTTATTAAAAAAATTATTAAATATCAATGATCCACTATAGTACTTAATAAATTTAAATGTTTATGCGGATAAATTAATAAAGATGTCTAATAATACAATTAATCCACTATAGTATTTACTTGTTCGTTTTATACGTGGTATCCATTATCATTAAATATGGCCACATTCTAATCATTGCAATCGATGTTGGATGTGCAGCGACAATATCACTAAGTACATTGCTCTCCTCACGGTTTTTATGGAAAACGGTGTAGCCCCTTTGTGCACTTAGGCAGAGAACTTCCTCTACCATATTTCTTCCCTGCATCCGGCTACTCTTAATCTTCGCAAAAACATTGTAAATTTTCTGAGCACTACATACATCATAAATTTCTATTTATTAACGGAATAATCACAAATCTAAAGTATTTAAATAGTATTAAAAATAATTCCCTTATAACTTACCTAACTACACATCCAACGTCTTGTTCTTGAAGAAATGGTAATATATTGCGAGGCGGCACATGACTCTTCCTGAACTGCTTAGTCTGTTGTCACTACTCCTCCATGAGTCTTGCAGCCTTTGCATGACTGTAATTTTAAACACCTACTTTATGGTTGTGCCTCTCGTTGTGTACGAACAATTGCCAACTTTCGCTTGTTGCCATTTGCTTTCCCTTTAGCTTAAATGGACACCCACATTTTTTCGTCCCATAAGGTCCCCGCCTTTTTTTTAGATTCTTCTTCCTCATCGTCAACTATTGGTTTTTTTTTATATTTTTTAACTGAACCTCCGCGGTCACAAGCCAATGTAACATACGGTGGATGGTCAGCTGTTCTTGATCTCTGATACCGAGTTATGATTAAATATTTCTTGGCATTCATTGCAGTTTGTTTTGCCCAGTCTACCAACTCATCTTTGAACTAAATATTCGGTCAGTTGTGAATAAATGTCCAAGATCAATATATTCTTCCGGTTCTAAAAATTTTTCAAACGTATTTGGATCTTCATCAGCCTGTTAATGTAAAATGAAAATGTTACCAAAACAAAAAAAATTAAAAAAGAAAACCCTAAACTGAAAAGAAAATTAAAAAAAAATTTCTGCAGCATTTTTGCCTAGGTGGGAGAAATTTTCCAGTGATTTTCACCCATATGGATGAAACTTCCTAGAAAATTTCATCCAGATGGGCGAAAATCACTGGAAATTTCGCCCACCTGGGTGAAAGTGCTGCCGAAATTGGAAAAAAAATTACAATCGATTTCTTACATCAAAACCAACATTTTCTTCCAAAGATTCTACAAAGGAATCCACATTTTCTTCTAATTTCATTTTAATGTTAAAAGTTGGAGGTTTTTTTAGAGAGAGGTTAGAGAGAAAGTTTGTAGAGAAAGAAAGTGTTTAGGTGAAAATGAAATTTTTAAAATTTTTCGAGTTATCTTTATAGTTTCCCAAGTTGTCTTTTCAATACCCTTAAGGTATGTGGAATAAAAATTAGGGATTTTGTAGCTTAAAAGATAGAAATTTTCTTTAAGAAGTTTAATTACGAGATTGGCACAGGATGTTGCACACTTGTGCAACAGGGTGTGCATGTCGACAATAAAATTTTTGGCGCGAATTAGAATTTTTTGAGGCCTACTTGAAGGAGACGTAATAGAAACATAAGAGACAATCTGGGAACGTCTAGGGGATTATTGTTGGGGGTTTTTATACACCAAAGAAGGGAGAGATAATGAAGCGAAGGTCAAGATTTAAGTTTTTAATCATGAGTTTTTCTTTTCCAACTCAATCTTTCTTTGTTTTTACCATGTCTAGAGACATTAAAAAAACAAAAACCCTTAGCGGAAGTTTATTTTTTGCTATTTTTGAAAGCTCTGCTAAACTATTTAATTTGCGGCAGTTTTATAGCTGTAATAGAGGCAAATAACAACAAGACACATCCTACTCAATGCTTTAATTTTTTTTTTGAAAGTTCTATTTTTAAACATTCTCTAGTTAGAATTTCCAACTAATTACTTTCATTTCACAATATGATCTATAAGACAAGGAAAATATAGTTACTTCAGAGTTCTACAAGCCCCTCGTTTCCAACCTTTTCCATATTCTTAAAGATACAGTTCCATGGAGTTTGAAATTGCCCTTCCATTTCCTCTCTCTAGAACCTGTTCTAATTGACTTTTCTTTGAAGATGAACAAGACCTTGTGTTGCCGCTAGTTCCAAGATCTATGGAAAATTTTACCTGTGTTGATCTTAGAAACCTTATTCCTTTTGACAGTTCCACAATGATTGATGATGAGGCTTGGAGTTAGGCATAATAGAAAAAAGTTGTTTCAAAAGAAACACAGTTGCAAGAAACAACTGTTACATCTATGGCCTTGCAACATGACAAGGCCACATAGGAAACCCCAAAGAAACATGTGGAAGGCCAAAAGGTTCAAAGAACAACATCCTAAAGCCTACTGAGAAAGAGTAATGCCTTCCCAAATGTATCAAGCGCTTTGTGAGAAAGAATTTTGCATCGCCTTAAGGTTGGATCATAAAAGAAAATCTACAAATGAATGGAAGAATTGTAGGTCATGTTGACATGGTAATTAAGTTAATTACTTCCTTGATCCATTTTTTTTACAAAATATTATGTTTGAAAATATTTTATTTTTGGACCATTCATACTTATTTTGTCGTCATATTTATGTGTAATCTACTTATTTTATGTGATTTTTTTAAAGGTAGTTGGAATAAATTAGCGGGTTTTGTGACTTAGAAGATAGAAATTTTTTTAAGACGTTTAATTATGAGATTTGCATAGGATGTTCCACACCCTGTGCACAAGATGTGTATGTCGGAAAAAAATAAAATTCTTGGCGCGAATTAGAGTTTTTCAAGGCCTATTTAAAGTAGACTTAATAGAAACATAAGTGACAATCTGGGGATGTCTTGGGGACTAATGTTGCATTTTTCTGCATCAAAGAAGGGCGAGATAACAATGAGAAGATCAAGATTTCAGTTGTTAATCATGAGTTTTTATTTTCCAACTCAATCTTTCTTTGTTTTTACAATGTCTAGAGACATTACCAAAAAAAAAAAAAAAGAATTCATTAGCCGAAGTTTAGTTATTGCTATTTTTGAAAGCTATGCTAAACTGTTTAATTTGCGGCAGTTTTATAGATGTAATAGAGGCAAATAATTGCAAGGCACATCCTACTCAATGCTATAAATTGTTTTCGAATGTTTTATTTTTAAACATTCTCTAATAAGAATTGCCAACTAATTACTTTCATTTCTCAATAAGATCTATAAGACAAGGAAAATTTAGTAACTTCAGAGTTCTACAAGTCCCTCATTTCAAATCCTTTCCTAATTCTTAAAGATACAGTTGCTTGGAGTTTGAAACTGCCCTTCAATTTCCTCTCTCTAGAACCTGTTCCAACTAATTTTTGTTTGTAGATGAACAAGACCTTGAGTTGCCCCTAGTTCCAAAACCTATGGAAGATTTTACCTGTGTTGATCTAAAAAACCTTATTCCTTTTGACAGTTCCACAATGATTGATGATGATGGTTGGAGCTAGGAACAACACAAAAAGTCGTTTCAAAAGAAATTGGGTTGCAAGAAACAACTGTTACATCCATGGCCTTGCAACATGACAAGGACACACAGGAAACCCTAAAGAAACATGTGGAAGGCCAAAGGGCTCAAAGAACAGCATCGAAAAGCCTACTTGGTAAGAGTAATGCCTTCCCAAACACATCAAGAAGTCTGTGAGTAAGAATTTTGCATCACCTTATGGTTGGACCATAAAAGAAAATCGACGAATGAATGGAAGAATTATAGGTCATGTTGACAAGGTAATTAAGTTAATTACTTCCTTAACACAGTTTTTCCGAAATATTAAGTTTTAAAATATAATATTTTTACATCATTGATACTTTTTTTTTTTTTGTCATATTTATGTGGAGTCGACTTATTTTATGTAATGCTCACTCAGTAAGCATTTTGGGCAACCTCGAGAGGGCGTTTGTCGCGAACATAGAAGTCGGGATCTAACGTAGAAAAATCTAAGAACTTGTGATGCATTTTTTTAGCAATTTAAAATACTCGTTAGTCTTATATAGGGTTAAAGTGGTATTTTATTTTTATGGAAGAATACTAACTTTTATTAATTTTAATATTATTATAATTTTTTTATTATTAGATTATTAGGGTGGGTTTGTTTTAAAAAAAAAAAAATTGCCACTTGTCTAGAGAGTTGCGCCACTTGGCTTTTTGAATGCATGTGTAGTGTATATATGTATATATATATATATATATGTGTGTGTGTGTGTGTGTATTGAAGGAGGAGAAATGGCTGCTGCCTTTCTCCCTTCTCCTCTCCCCTCCTTCTCGGTCTCTAGCAGCAACAAGTAAGGGTTTTTTTTTTTTATTTTTTTATTTTTCTAATTTTATTTTCTTGCTTTCTCTTTCTTTTGTTCTTGTTGCTGTTTCTCTGTTTTTTTCTCTTTTTCTTTTTTTGAATACTTTTTTGCCTTGCTCCCCTTTTTTCATTTTATTAGTCATTTTCGTAATTGTGTAATTTTTGGTATGGTGTAGTACAGTGATTTCTTGAAGCTTTAATAATTATGTGTTAGCTAATATATATAGATTTATATTTTTATAAGGTTATTTTTTAAGCTAGAAGTTGGAGTTAGCTTTGTTTATCTCTTTATTTGGGTTAGTTATATTTTGATTTATTTATTTAATTTTTTTACTCTTTGATGATGGGTGGTAGAGTTTGATTTTAGAGTCTTTAGATGAGGTATTTAGGGTATAATTTTGTTAAAGTTTAGTTGATTTTTGTTTTGGATTCTCTCATTTAATTTTATATAAATTTATTTATTTAATTTCCTTGGTATGATTTTCTTATCTAAAATGATTTCAGTATACCTAATTTTTGGTAAATGATTTTAGTGTATTTCTTTTATATATATATATATATATATTAGTATACATAATTGTTTATATTTTCATATATATATATATATTTAGTATATCTTTACATCTATAGTTTTAACATATATATTTTTAGTATATATATTTTACATGTATATTTTTAGTATACATATTTACAGGTATATATTTCAATTGTTGATATATATACATATTTTAGTATGTATGGGGATTTTATAAATAATTCTAGTATATCAAGTCTTGTATATATATATATTAGTATGTAACTTGGCATATATTTTTATACACATGATTTTTGTAAATAATTTTAATACTCATAATTTTATACGTATTTTTAGTATAAATGATTTTTGAAAATGATTTTAACATTTATGGTTATATATATAATTCCAGTATATTTAATTTTTGTAACTGATCTTGGTATGAAAATAGTTTTTGTTTATAGTGATAGCATATATATAATTTTAGTATCACTGGTGGGTTTGTGATATTTTTGTATAGATGAGTTAAGAACTTTAGGCTCTTAGGATTAGTATATGTATAGAAATATCTTTGGTTTATAGGGAGATATTTTTTTTCTTTTATTTGTTTTCGGTAGCAAATAGAAATATTGGATTTATAATTGAGTGTTTTATTGGTATCCTGTTTGTAGAATTAGAGTACAAGATCTACATCCAGGTGAGTCCACAAACCCTATTTTCTAACATTACTTTCAAATGCTACGGGCCTTGTAAAATGTGTTTCCTAAATCTGTTACAAATATTTACTACATTCAGCATGACATAATTTAGCATGTTTTTCGGAGATGTTCTGCACAATGTGGTACCTGTTTATTGGAAAATGCATAGGAGTCGTGCTCCATATTGGTGAGGCCTTTTCAAAATGATTTATAGTTGCTGTGAAGCAGGATTTTGTTATACATAGGTTTTTCTGGGAATATTTATATGTTGGAAAATGTTCTAGTCTTGAAAAGCTACATCATTTTGACATGCATTAGTATAACTCTGGCATAATTGTGTGAAATTTGCATAATCATATGGTGAAGAACCGGATGGAAATTTTTGCTGAAAATATTTATGACCTGATTATTTCCTGACGGCCGGGCAAGCGGCCTTTCTATTTATAAACACATAGGAAAACCCCATTCAGACTAGGGTTACAGTTCTGGTTATGATCATGTGTTCGAAAGAGTCAGAAGATTGCACTGTACGTGGCTAGTCTCCTGTACGAGGGCCTCTTCTGATGGCTTGGACATTTTAGACTCAGGAGAGCAGATCCACTTGAAGAGGGGTGTAGACTGCAGAGGGTGTGGCCTAACCGGTTTACATGGACACCGCATCTTGCTCTGCGGTGGGACGGCCACCTTGTGGAGATCCAGGAGGGACTCGAAACCGAGGTTGGTCTCACGGCAGACCTAATAGGTGCCCCAGGAGTCTATAGCCTGTTTTGACTAGTGATATGGGAGTGCGGTTGTTTGGTAATCGAGTGCTCGTATACTGTTCGGCTGGTATTGACTACGAGATGCCGGAACTTGATTCCGATGACCTTGTTTTGGGATCCGGACTTTGTCCGTAGAGCCCAACTATGGCATTGCATGTATCTTTGAATTCGGGTGTAGAAGCTGCGCTGATGTATCTTGATTCGCTCAGACTTCCCACCTGAGCTCGAAATCCTCATATCGGTTCAAGCATCAGTATTGTAAAAATAATAAAAGGAAGTGTTTTTCTATAACTTGCATGAGCTATTTTCTTGAAACTGCATCATCATTGCTTCAAAGAAATCACTAAGGGACACACACACACGTGGACTCACTGAGCATTCGCACTCACATTTTTCCATATCATATTTTCTCGTCAGATTAACTTAGGACAGACAGAGGCATGATCCACTGAAGTTTTGGGCTTGGAGTTTTAGACCCATTTTTCCCTGAAGGGATATGTATTTATGTTCTGTTTTTCTTATACTCGAGCTGGTTGTAATGTTCTTTTTTATTTTGTCGTAAGGTTTCGATGATGTAAGATACTTTTAGTTTTTAATTAAAGTGATTTCATGAAGTTTTTCTTAAACCTTATATTTGAACGCACTAGTAATATCCAGTTTACCAAACTTTTCCGCTGTGTACTTTGTGTATATACCTATAAGTGTTATTCTAGGATTGTGTTTTTATTTTGAGACTTATAGTTTAATGCCGAGAGGCACGCAGATATCCTACTCAGCCGCAGTGGCAGGGTTGGGAGTATCATATTTTATGTGATTTTTCTTAAGGTATTTGGAATAATGTAACTTAAAAGGTAGAATATTTTTTAAAGAAGTTTAATTAGTAGATTTGCACAGGATGTTGCACACCCTATGCAACAAGGTGAGTATGTCGGCAAAAAATAAAATTCTTGGCGTGAATTAGAGTTTTTCAAGGCCTATTTGAAGGAGACTTAATAGAAACATAAGAGACAATCTGGGGACGTCTAGGGGACTAATGTAGGGGTTTTTCTGCATCAAAGAAGAGAGAGATAACGAAGCAAGTATCAAGATTTCAGCTGTTAATCATGAGTTTTTCTTTTTCAACTCAATCTTTCTTTGTTTTTACCATGTCTAGAGACATTAAAAATAAAGGATCCTTTAGCGGAAGTTTATTTTTTTCTTTTTTTAAAAGCTCTGTTAAACTATTTAATTTGCGGCAATTTTATAGATATAATAGAGGCAAATAACAGCAAGACACATCCTACTCAATGCTATAAATTGTTTAGGGTTTAGGGTTTAGGTTGCACCATAAAAGAAATCTACAAATGAATGGAAGGATGTAGGTCATGTTGACAAGGTAATTAAGTTAATTATTTCCTTAACACATTTTTTTTACAAAGTATTAAGTTTGAAAATATTATATTTTTACACCATTCATACTTATTTTTTAGTCATATTGGTGTGGAATCTACTTATTGTATGTGAATTTTTGTTTTAAGGTATTTCGAATAAAAATGGGAGGATTTTGTAACTTAAAAGATAGAAAACTTTTTAGAGAAGTTTAATTATAAGATTTGCATAGGATGTTGCACACCCTGTGCAGGGTGTGCATATCGGCAAAAAAAGGAAATTCTTGTTGCGAATTAGAGTTTTTTGGGGCCTACTTGACGGAACATAATAGAAGCATAAGAGACAATCTGGGGACGTTTTGGGGACTAATGTTGTGGTTTTTTTTGCATCAAAGAAGGGCGAGATCACCAAGCGAAGCTCAAAATTTCAGTTGTTAATCATGAGTTTTTCTTTTCCAACTCAATCTTTCTTTGTTTTTGCCATGTCTAGAGACATAACAAAGACAAGAATCCTTTAGCGGAATTTTATTTTTTGCTATTTTTGAAAGCTTTGCTAAATTGTATAGTTTGCGGTAGTCTTATAGATGTAATAGAGGCAAATAACAGCAAGACCCATCCTACTCAATGCTATAATTATTTTCTGAAAGTTTTATTTTTAAACATTCTCTGGTAAGAATTACCAACTAATTACTTTCATTTTTCAATAAGATCCGTAAGACAAGGAAAATTTAGTTAGTTCAGAGTTCTACAAGCCCCTCGTTTCCAACCCTTTCCTGATTCTAAAAGATACAGTTTCTTGGAGTTTGAAACTGCCTTTCCATTTCCTCTCTCTAAAACCCGTTCTAATTGATTTTTGTTTGTAGATGAACAAGACCTTGAGTTGCCCCTAGTTCCAAAACCTATGGAAAATTTTACCTGTGTTGATCTTAATAACCTTATTCTTTTCGACAGTTCCACAATGATTGATGATGATGCTTAGAGTTATGAACAACACAAAAAAGTGGTTTCAAAAGAAACAAAGTTGCAAGAAACAACTGTTACAATCATGGCTTTGCAACATGACAAGGCCACACAGGAAACCCCAAAGAAACATGTGGAAGACCAAAGGGTTCAAAGAACAGCATCCAAAAGCCTACTGAGAAAGAGTAATGCCTTCCCAAACGCATCAAGCGGTCTTTGAGAAAGAATTTTGCATAGCCTTAAAGATAATCTACGAATGAATGGAAGAATTGTAGATCATGTTGACAAGGTAATTAAGTTAATTACTTCCTTAACCCTTTTTTTACAAAATATTAAGTTTGAAAATATAATACTTTTACACCATTCATACTTTTTTTTTGCCATATTGATGTGGAATCTAGTTATTTTATGTGATTTTTTTTAAGGTATTTGGAATAAAAATTAGTGGATTTTGTAACTTGAAAAATAGAAATTTTTTAAAGAAGTTTAATTTTGAGATTTGTATAGGATGTTGCACACCTGTGCAACAAGGTGTGCATGTCGGTAAAAAATAAAATTCTTGGCGTGTTAGAGTTTTTCAATGCCTATTTGAAGGAGACTTAATAAAAACATAAGAGACAATCTGGGGACGTCTTGGGGACTAATATCGGTTTTTTCTTCATCAAAGAAGGGCAAGATAACGAAGTGAAGGTAAAGATTTTCATTCTTAATCATGAGTTTTTCTTTTCCAACTCAGTCTTTCTTTGTTTTTACCATGTCAAGAGAAAAAAAGGTTCTATTAGCGGAAGTTTATTTTTGGCTATTTTAAAAACCTCTTGTAAACTATTTAATTTTCGACAGTTTTATAGATGTAATTAAGGCAAATAGCAGCAAGACACATCCTACTCAATGCTATAAATTATTTTTGGAAAGTTCACTTTTTAAACATCCTCTAATAAGAACTAAAACCGATAACTTTCACTTCTGAATATGATCTATAAGACATGGAAACTTTTGTTATTTAAGAGCTCTACCTTCCCCTCGTTTCAGACCCATTTTCTGAGTCTTGAAGATACAGGTGCTTTGGGTTTGAAACAACCCTTCGGTTTCCTTTCTCTAGAAGCTTTTCCTATTGAGAAGCTTTTCCTATTGATTTTTACTTTATCGATGAAAAAAAACCTTGAATTGCAAATAGATCCAGAACCTATGTTAAATTTGACATATGTTGATCTTGGTCAGGATTTTTATAACAAAGTTTAAACCCTATACTCGCAAACACACAAGATAAATGTAATACGGCAATATAAGGGTATGGAACGACAGAAAAAGACTTAACTACCTAAACAATTATCTTTCTTAATTAATTTTATAAAAAGAGGAATCAAATTTTGTTATCTAAAATTATGTTCCTAAATTAATTAAAAGTAATAAAGAAAATTAATTAAATAAAAACTAGCAAGAGCTTAAGAATAAAGATGATTTAGAACATTGAATCAACCACTAACCTATATAACAATGATTTAATTTTATTTGGGAGAAAGATTAGATTTTTATGTGGTTATCTAGGCTACAAGTTTCATTTCACTAAAGAAATATATTGTACTTAAATGCATGACATAATCCATCAGACCATTAACATGACTTATTCAATTTTATGACATAAATCATCCAAAAATTTTAGCATGAACTATTCAATTCTAAAACCAACAATATATTTGCTAAAATAACATATCTCTCATACTTGAGACTACAAGACTTAAGCATGGATAAAAGTACTAATTAACTCTAAGAAATATTCTACAAGAACAGTCACCAAGAATTAATTGCATCAAATTAAGAAACATTCCAAGATATGTATATAAAAAATCTTCCAAAATAAAATAAATTAAAGTTACAATGCTAGAGCTTTATAAAGATTCTAAAAAAGAAATTTAGTTCAAAGTTAAAAGGAAAGAAGAACCAAAATCTTAAAAGTAGATCAAAGCTTCGTCTCCTCCTTTAATTTGTTGATGTCCATCCTCTTTCTCCTCTGCACCAAGATCCCTTGAAGTTTCTTATATTGATACGAAGAAGGTTCTCCTTCTCTTAATGCTTTTCCCATTCAATTTGGGAGTCCAATTTTTGGCCCATTTAATTATAATCCTATCACATGATGACTTCTGAAGTCAAATGCCATTATGTCTAGGACTTTTATTTCTTAGAATCCAACAATTTTAGAAGCTGCTTATATGTATATATATATATTTTTCGTTCATGCGCATACTTTACCATCTCAAATTGAACCCAAGTCTCAAATAGACTTTCACTCCTTTCTTTTATTTATTTTGTATCTTGCAAATTAAGTCAGATCTCATGTGCTTGCAAATCTCAAATTTTAATTTGCAACAAAGAACAACTCAAATAAATTAAATATAATAACCATAATAAATAAATAAAATATTTTGGAAGCCTATTAATTAAATTTAAGGTGTTTATTCATACTAAAAAACAACTCTAGAAACTCTTCCGCACCTAAGTTTTGTTAGTCCTCAAGCAAAAATAAAGAATAAAAAATAAAACTAACTAACCACTTTTGTAGGACTTACAATTGCACTTAGCATGTGCAACAAGTCCTTTAAACCTCTAATTTTTCCCTTGTGGACGAGTATAGTCCCGTGAGGGTTTATTCTCAAACTTATCAAGACAAGCATTGTTCTTCTTATTTCCAAACTCAAGTTAACAAACAAATATTCAATTATCTTCCATAACTAACACAAGACTTGTGTAAGGTGTAATCGTGGTCATAGGAAAGTGTAAAATAAATACTAAAAAAAATGTCTAGATTGCACATAGAAGAAAAATCTCTACAAAAGTTCATTCTATAAGCTTACTCATTGTACCTTCTCTCCACTAATCGAGGATTCTCAAACTCAACTCAGATCAAGTAGGACTTTAAAGCTTGTAATGTAAGGTTTAGGGTGTTGGTTATCAAACGAAAGTAAGGAATTCAAATTCAAAGAAAAGAGAGCTTGCAAAGAATATGGATATTTTAAAATTTCGAAAAACTTTCTAGCTTTGTTTTTGCTCCCTTTTTTTCCATTTAATACATTCACCAACTACCATCTTCTTTACAAAAATTTCCTCCTTTAAGGCCATTCTTTTTTTTTTCTTTCACAAATTCAAGCGACTTGAATTTTTTTTTTTTTTTTGAATCTTATGACTTGTAACAATCATGTATCAACTTTTCTTTCTTTTTCTTTATTTGTTTAACTCAATACATTTTTTTTTTCAGCACAACAAGTCATATACATTTTTCTTTTTTTTTTCTCCCATTTGTCAATATTACTTATGCTCTTTCCATAACCCAAAAACAATAACCTATCATTGAAGTAAAAGTTAGAAGTTTGCATTATGCCCTCTACATGATTAAGGATTAATATTTAAATAGTTTAAAGAAAGAAAATAACATTTAAGGCTCAAAAGGGTACTAAGGTATGAAATTTGATAAGTTTGAAAGGCATAAACGATCCAAAGAAAGCCTATGACTGTCGTCTTTGAGTCAAATAAGGAAAACCTTTCAATTCGCCTCAAGAGATACTCAAGTAAGTTCTAGAATGTAGGGAAGAGATTCATCAACTCTATGCAACTCAAAAATAATGTAAAAGATTTATTAAATACTAACAATGACCCATGTGCTTAAGTATAAGTATTGCAAAACTTATGACAAATGTAGAACATAAGTTCATCACCCTAATTAAAAACGAGAAAAAAGCACTTTTCTCAACTTATAAAATACATTTTTAAAGAAACTAAAAAAAGAATCATTCTTCAAGTGAAATCATAATTTTGGGTTTTTTCCTCAAAATAATGTAAAAAATAAAAAAAATAAAAATAAAAAATCCAACAAAAATTGAACAAGAAAGACAAGAAAAATAATAAAAATAACAATAATTGACACCAAAATAAAAGCATCTTCTCCCCTATACCTAGACCATACATTGTCTGCAATATGATAAAAGAATACCAAGAGTAAGGAAGAGACAAAGAAAGGAACAACACACCCTAGTAAAAGAAGCAATATCAATGCATATCGAAAAGAGTAGTAGACCATCTCTGTACTCTTCATGATAGTGATATGTTTCCTAATTACTCTACAAAATAAATACAACATACCTTTCTACTAATCAACTGAGTTAAAACAAATAGAAACAAAATATATGAAAAAATAATTAAATAAATAAAACAAAATAAACTTTGGGTTGCCTTTCAAAAGCACTAAATTTAAAGTTTTTAGCCAGACTCTATCAACAACTAGTCCACATAAGTAGGGTCTACTAACATAGTCGACTTAATTTTACCTTCTTCAATGTCATTGGTAATAACAGGCTTCAATCGTTGTCCGTTAACGATCAAGGTTCAGTTGTCTTTAAGATATTAAATTTGAATAGCACCTACGGGAAAAACTTTTTCGAAAATAAAAGGCCTATCCCATTGAGATCTCAACTTACCAGGAAAGAGGTGTAATTTAGAATTAAAAAGACAAACTTTTTGGTTAGGTTCAAATGATTTATGAGAAATCATTGTATCATGAAAAAAGCTTTAGTTTTAGCTTTATAAATGTTAGCATTCTCATATGCCTCATTTCGTAATTCATCATGTTCATTCGATTGCTACTTCCTATTAGAACCAGCTTGCTTTAAATCAAAATTAAAAGCTTTAATAGCCCAATAAGCTCATGTTCTAATTCCACTGGCAAGTGACAAGATTTCCCAAAAAGAAGTTTAAAAGGGGACATTCCTATAGGGGTCTTATTAGCCGTGTGATAAGCTCAAAGTGCACCATTCAATCTTTGAGACCAATCATTCCTATCAGGTCTAATAGTTTTCTCAATAATGGATTTAATCTCTCGATTAGACACTTCTACTTGACCACTTGTTCGGGGGTGATAGGGGTAGCCATTTTATGAGTTATGGAATACTTCCTAAAAAGTGCTTCAAAAGAGACATTACAAAAATGACTTCCTCCATCACTAATAATAGCTCTAGAGGTACCATATCTACAAAAAAGTATGATCCTTCACAAATTGGACGGCTACTTTATGATCACTTGTTCTTGTAGCTATAGCTTCCTCCCATTAGACACATAATCCACTTCTAGTAGGTAGTTTCAACTTCTCAACAAGATAAGCACCAGCCACATTTACACAACTACCACTATCAATAATAAGGTTGACAATCCTTCCCTCAACTTTACATTTAGAATGGAAGATGCTTTCTCTTTGTTCAATCATGTTATCATCAAAAGCTTGAGCACTTAGTGCTCTTATGGTAACTAAGCTCAAGACATCGTCATCACTTTCTAAAGGGTTCAAATCAACATGTTCATCATCCTCACCATTTTCTTCATCCTCAACACATTCGCCACTTTCATTCTCCTCTTTCTCAATCCAACCATTCAAATCCTCCGTAAAGATCAAAGCTCTCTTTGTCGGAAAAGTACTTGCATAGTGTCCTATACCATTATATTTAAAGCACTTTGGAGGGTTAGAAATGATTTTACCTCTCTCTTCCATCTTTGGTTTGGTGGGAGGCTCGAAAGTACCTCTAGGAGCCTCCTCCTTTTTGGGCCATGGCTTGAAGTTGGAAGTAAGTGGTGTTGTTGTTGCAACTTGTCTTTGGTTGGGAAATGAGGATTGGATTATCCCTCTTCTTTTCCTTTGGGATTTGATCTTGTCGGCAAGATGGCACATGTCTTCATAAGTTGTATGTAGATACAACTCAAGTTGGTTGGCTATCTCCCTATTGAGACCACTAAGGAACCTAGACATTGAAGGATCCTTGTCTTCTTCCAAGTTTAACCTTAAGATGTAGAGCTCAAGCTCTTATCTATACTCTTCTATACTTTTTGCAACTTGTTTTAAAGTCATGAGCTTATAATGAAGCTCCCTATAGTAGTGCTCCATCACAAATCTTCCTCTCATCATAGCTTTAACTCTCTCCAAGTATCAACCGGTAGTGTACCACTTCTAACTCTTTGGTTTATTACCCTTTCTCATCAATGTAAAACATAGCCGGAAAATTCGGCTATTACAAGTCTAGCTTTTAAGAACTCATTACAATTTTTCAACAAAAACATATTTTCTACTTGCCTCTCCCAATCTAAGAAAATGTTAGGGTCATTCTCACCCTTAAAACTAGAGAGCTTCCACTTCATTCGATCCAAGGTTTGGTCACCTTGGTCTCTTCCACGGTGGGCAACAAACGGAACATATTCATGATCATCTCCATGCCTAGCTTGTGGTCTTGGAACTTCTTCAAAGTGTCTAGGCATGCCTCTTCCTCCGAAACCGCCTCTTCTACCACTATAAGGAGGTGGATGAAGTTCTTAATCAAAATATGGAGGTTGGTGGAACTCGGTTGTCCTAGAGCAATTGAATGGTCCATTGCTCCTTGTGGTAGTAACATTGAGACTACCATGAGAACTAACCTCCCTTTGTTGATTAGAGAGATTAGTGACATCCCTTCTAATATACTTCATCTCATCTCTTAGGGATTGTAACTCTTGCATTATGAGTCTCAAAGGGTCGTCATGTTGGAAGTTGCTAGACTTTTCTCCAAAAGGAGTTGGTGCTTGAGCTTGGGTTGACATCTTGATAGTGTTTACCTCACAAAACTCTCTTATTTAACTCTCTTTGGCTTTTTTGAGGATATTCTCACAACTCTTGCCTTTTTCTAAGGTTCAAGTCTCAAAGAGTTCTATGATTTCTTAACAAAGATTTAACACCTCTACTCAAGTTTAAAACAACCAAAATAAAAAAATCACAAACAAAACTAGTTGAGAAATATGAGAAGCAAGGAAAATGATATTGAGTCATCTATTCATTTTAAGGAAGTTCAACAACATTTCCAAGAGAATTTGAGTCAATAATGGTAGATTGACCAAATGAAGAAATAAGTACTGAAAATGGAAAGAAATTCGACCATAAATACAAACACAAAGCTAGGATACTTCAAGAACACAAAAGGATACACAACAAAAGTTTCTAGCAAGCAGAGTAGAGGACATACTCGGCTTGTTTTGAAAATTGGTATTGAACCACAAGTCTAAATTGAATGCGTCATTCCAAATTCTTGAGTTTAGGCTCAAGAATCAAAGAAAAAGGATTAGTAAAACAGAAGATATGCTCAGATCATTTCAGCATTTTTTGTCTGCGGAAAAGCCCGGTGCACCTTTAAGTTTTTGACTATTTTGAGATATGAAATGAAGTACATATTAGATGAGACTTGTTTCATTTGTTTCCCAGGTCAATGTAGCATAACTCCATGTAAACAAATTGCAAATTTCTAGTCATATTCCAGGTCGTTCAAGCACTCTATTTTTATGTTGCCATTTTCCAGCGATCTTGTCTCTTTTCTCTTTTTATTTTTGTCTTCTTCTTTTTTGTATGTAAGATATCTCAAAAAACAATTACTTGAAGGTGGCTCTGATACTAAATGATGTGGAATGATCTTCAAGAGTATAAAATTTCGTCCAAGAAGTGAGGGAGAGAACAAACAAAACAAGTGTAACAAGTAGAAGAGAAAGTGCCTTTGAGAGGACTTGAAAATGTTAAACTTCTAGCAACCTTAGATATATTAAATCCAAGATCTCAAGAAGGTTTAAATAAAATCTTTTCTTCAAAGTTCAAGCAACCTAAGGTATTTTGAACCTTAGACCTCGATGAAACAAGAAGAAGACCTCAAGCCTAGTATGAAGGAATTTCGATGATCAACCTTGAAGATTTTAGAACTTTCAACAAGTTTTCAAAGAGAGTTTAATTTCAAGGAAGTTCACCCTTGAAGAATATAGAAAAGCTGAGCTAAGAACTAAGAATACTAAGAGAAGAACCTTTGTCTCGAAAAACATTTCTTGATTAGCCTCTTTAAAATGGAAGACTACATATTTATCGAGACTTGAGGGAGAAAATAGGAATTTTTCCCTCTCATATTTTCAGCAAAGGATAGATATAACCTATACATACACTTGATAAGACAAGAGAGGTGTTTTAACTGCATTTGGACTATTCTAGAGCACTAGTCAACACATTGCCAAAAATATGAGGCAATTCTCCAGTTTGGGCAAAAAAGCTTCCGACCATCTACTAAGGTGAATTTCTAACTTATTCAAAACTTCAGGATATTGCCCCATAAAGTCTTAGACATCAAAATTTAAGCCCCATAAAGTCTTGGACATCAAAATTTCAGCCTTGAAACTTCTCTTGCTCGATTTGATCCTTGTGACTCTTTAGTTGTTTTGCCTTGGCTCTTGTCACAACTCCTTGATGTTCTTGCATGTCTACCGGTTCACATCATCAAGTCTAATTCCAAATCCTATTAATCCCTTAAGGTGCCGACTATCCAGTTGGTGTTGCTTGGATCTTTCGTGTTTCTTAGATTGTGGAGGGTAGGTGAGGCTTGAATCAAGCTTGTTGATTCTCCTATTCATATAAGAAGGTTTTAATTTGTCTTCTTCTTGTTGAAATTTTTGCAATTTGTGTTCATGTTCTTCATTTCTTCAAAACAAACCATCAAGGGCATCCTCTAGAAGGGAGTTGATTCTTGGGAGTATTTGATCTTCAAGGAAAGCTTGGAAGGATCGTACAATGTAGTATCAAATAAAAGCTCTCATTGAGGTGAAGTTTTATATGTTTATTTGTTGAATTTGTGTTTAAGAAAAAGCCATTGATGATATTTGAGAAAAGGAAAGAAATCTGGAAAATTTTCGGCCAGAAAAAGTGATGTGTAAAGATTGATATGAAAAGTATATCAAAATGAACTCCAAATTGCATGAAATTAGTTGTGATTGAAAGCTTATTTGATTGTGAAGATTTTGCAACAAATTTGAGCCTTTTTGGTTGAGAATGGAAGGAGTTATGTTGAGATTACTATAGCTGGCTTTCATGCTCTGTTTTCCGGAACTTATTTATAGTACTCTACATATCTTTGATATGTGAACCAATTGTCTTAGTTTTCAATTTGAAACTTCTTTGGGATATAATCATAAGTATTTTGCTGATGTTTGATGGAAATTAGACTCATTCCTTGACTCATACTCTTGAATTTTTCTTTGATATTCTATGCCTTCCATATGCTAGACAAAATTTCTCTTTGAATTCTTTGTTCTTATCTATCAAGAGTTACTTGCATGATATTTGCTTTGGAAATGTCTTATAACTTTGAAGCTTTAGAAATCACTACATAACTCTAGTGGTGAGGAAGAACAAAAAGGCAAGAAGGGGAGCACATTAATATAAAAGCCATAAAGAGTGAGCGCAAACACGAGGTTTGAGAGCTTTTACCATCGAGCAAAACACTTAGGAAGTGGCAAGGTCCTTGTTTTCTATTACTTGTTTCTATTTTGTAGGTGGCAACGTTATATTAATGTATGGGATGAAGTATTACCGAAGAGAATATGATGAATAACATGAATGCTATGACCATGGTGCCCATACTTATGGAAGATATAACTTGGGTACCTATGGTAGGAATGATTGTAATGGAAGCTATAGAGAGGAACAAAAGGTTGAAAGAAGGAAAATGGATAGTGATGACATTATTGGTAGAGGAATGATGATGGAGACTTGGTCTCAAAATTTGATGGATATGGAAGGACATTGGTGGTCATGAGGAATTTCGATTCTCAAGGCCTTGGAGGAGTGCCTATTCATCAAAGGGAGATATTATTCCATACGCGATGCAATATTTCCAAAAAGCTTGTCACACCATTATTGATGGAGAAAGTGGTGCAAACTTAGCTAGAGTGCTTGCCTTGTAAGGAAATTGAGTTTACCCACCATGGAGTATCCTAATCCCTATCGCTTAAGATGGTTGAAAGGTCATGAAGAGGTGTGGGTTACTAGACAGGTATGGTTATCGTTCTCCATTTGAAGATACATAGATGAAGTTCTCTGTAACATTATTCCAATGCAAGTGAGTCACTTAATATTTGGGCAACCATACAAGGCAAGCTTCCTATGACGACGTCAAGAAGACATACTCCATTGAAAAGGGTGGTCTTAAAAGTACCCTTAAATCTCTCTCTCCTACTCAAGTAATTGAAGATTTAAAGAAATTGAAAGGGAGGATGCAAGGGGAATAAGAACAACTAAAGGGTGTTGAAATGGTGATTTGTGGAGAGGAAGAAAAGATAACAACCCCATGGGGCTCTTAGTCATTTCTTGAAGAAAGATGAATGCTCAAAAGAAAGGAGAATGATCTTGAGAAAAATGAGAAAACAAAAGAAATGAGTGAAGAAAAATGAGAGAATTCAAAAGAAGAGTTGAACATATTTGAAAAGAATGAGGAAATAAGTTTGGAGAACCAAGCAAGAATCAAGAAGGAAGACTTGGCTCCATCATAATAGTAAGCTTCTTTCCTTCTGATTCTTACCTGTGCTTTGAGATTTATTCTAAGAAAATTATGTTGTTCTCATTTGTTTTCATAGAAAATGGAGGACATTTCATTTTCTTTAATTCTCTTGGAATGTCACTTGAAAAGAAATATTTTCTTGAGCTTAATCATACATGTTCTATCTTCTATTATTGTTACATTTCTTATTCTTGCTATGAGCATAATAAGAGAAGCGATGTCTGGGACAAAGGGACCATTCTTTCTTTGTTAATCTGCCACACCAAGTTGTTAATCTAGATATAAATCATTTCTTAGTGGTTAAGGTCTTGTCTCATGCTACTCATTTCTTTATTTTAAACAATGTTGGACTATGGAATAATTGTGATTCTTTAGGGGTTGCTATCAATCATAGCTTCGGTTTTCTTGAAAATAATTCTTATGGGTTTGATGGTTTCTTGTTTTCCTTACTTGGTGATCATTGTGTTAATTTCCAAGAGGAACTAGTTGAACATTTTCAATATGTGTTGACTTCTCTTGATACTTAAGTGAAGAATCTTGTTGGGCAAATTCTTGTGAACAACCTTTTATCGGTTGAGAAGGGATTACTTGAGCATTTGTGGCATAGGCTTAATTTTCTCTTTGTGGAGATAACATTTAAAAATTTGTTTGAAAGGGGTTTTGGTTTCAAATTCTTTCATGTGCATTATAAGGAGTTTTTGTTGTGGAAGGAGTTTGAAAACCAAATGGTTTCCTATTTTAAAATGAGTGACATTAATATTTGGGAGTTTTTGGAATCTAATGAAGTTCCTTTTGTGCTAGGAGTGGAAGACCAAAGAAAGAGAGGTAAAACAGGAGTGCTTCTAAGCCGAGCGAACTCTTCAATAAGCTTTCTTACAAACTTATCTCCTTCTTACCTTGCTTTTTATTTTAAGGAGTTGAAGATCTTCTTGATAAGTCTATAAGAAGAATTGTTGAAACTTATTATTATATGATACCCTCCCTTAAAATTTTTGTGATTGCCCTTAAAGGCATCGGTCTTTTCAAAAACCATTCCTTGGATGTGAAGGTTCAACTTGAAGATCCTTGTGATAACCATAAGTTCCTAATTGGACAGGAAGTTTCGAAAGCTCTCTTGATTGAACGTATTCTTAGTTTTCAATTCTACCATTTGTATTTCAAGGAGTCTATGTTTTTGTTAATTGTTAAAAACAAGAAGGGAGATGGTTTTGGAGTACTTAAAAGTTTTTCCTGTAGTTTTTGTGGTAACCGACTTGAGAAGAAATTTTGTGGAACTACTTTTGAAGAATTTTGTTGAGAAGCATTACTTTTATTTTAAAACATCCATGGTAATTCTTTGGAAAGATGTTTTTCTAGATGGATGGTTAGTTCCAAACAATAACTCATTATTTATTTCTATGAAAATGAATTTAGTGATACCTTGTTGTATCACTTATCTTTCAAAGTGTTCTTGAAGACATTTGTATGTGAAGGAAAATTTGGAAAGGCTTGGGATTCTGGAAATAATTAATCTTATACTTTCTTTGATGAATTCTTGCGTTTATGTCAAAGTCCCCATGGAAGAAAGATCTTTCGAATTTGGTCTTGGGTAATTTATTTATATTCAATTCGACTCTTGGGCTTTATGTGGATAACATCCTTGACCTTTCTTTTCGTCTCGCAAGTCCTTCTGAATTGAAAAGTTCATGGAATTTAAGAAGAATTTTGATTGGATGAGGTTTCATTGTATTTTTATCCATGAATCTCTCTTAAAAGACTTGGAAAATGAACGTTTGAATTCCCATGTTCCTTTTAAAGAGATGAAGAGTTATGTGATGGGTTTTAGGATTTGAAAAGGATGAAAGTTTCCAATTCTGTTATCCATTTAAGAACTGTGGTTTAAGGCTTGCTTCTAAACATCCTTAACAAGTGTGTTCTTTAGAAGTGGTCTCTCAAACTTCTTTTCTCCAATTCTTCAAGAAACTTGCATTGTTTGGAATTTTGAAACCTTCTCTATTTTTTTGTTCTTAACTCTTCAACCCTTTCAAGACCTAAGTTTCTACTACCATTTTCCATTTAAAGAAGTTTTGAGAATTTATGTTATTGTGTGGATTTATCTACATGTTTTCCTGTTCATCTCTGTGCCTATCTTGGAAGAACTCATGTAAAACTAATATGGATTGTTCCTACTTTGCCTTGACTAACCATATTTCGAACTTCTTGATGCATACTTGTTTTGCGCATCATGGTCCCTTCAAGGAAGATTTGATTATTTAGTTTTATTTTCTTTCATCTGTCAAATTTTTCCAATATTTATGCTTTGATTTTCATCATCAATCTAAAGAAGTTTT
Organism: Catharanthus roseus; assembly: GCA_028651295.1. Lineage (NCBI taxonomy): Eukaryota > Viridiplantae > Streptophyta > Magnoliopsida > Gentianales > Apocynaceae > Catharanthus > Catharanthus roseus. The sequence continues at coordinate 1,681,488 of JAPQWS010000001.1, read as the reverse complement.
GAAAACATTTGATGAAGGGCTTAAACTTCAAGATTTCTTTTCTTTTAGTTGTGTTTTTTGTTAAAGACGTCTTGTTACACTTCGGTGTCATTTGTGTGTTTATTTCGTGGATAATTACTCCTTGAACTTCTTTCTCTATACTACCTTTGCATTTCATGAACCTTTTAAGAATTTGCAAAGCTTGTTGTTCGTGTGTTCTAGACGATCATGTGCTATTACTTGCCAGTTCTCCTTCACATTGATTACAATATTCCTCCTTCGGTTAATATCATTTATAATGTTGCCCACCTCTTATGGTTATTTGAAGGTACGGATTCAAAGACGGATGGTACGGATAGGCGAATGGTATAACCCGGGATGTGCAAGGAACTATAGAACTATTGGAATGTCAGGTCAAGAGAGCCATGACTAGAAGAATGGAGGAGGAGCATTGAGGAAAGATAGCCTATTTAAAGGGACGATCCAATAATTGGCTTGGCAAGTGATAGGAGCTGAAGAAGAGGACTTTAGAAGATCCAAAAACCTTCCTATTGTCAAGTGTGCAAGTGGAGGAATCCAAGGAAGCAAGCTTGGAAAGTTTGAAGACTTAAAATCATAAGAAGAAGAATTTTCTGGACCTTACCGTCGATGGTAGGGTTCTAGCCAAGAAGGGAAGGAAGAAAATTGACCTACTGCGGACGGTAGGTCATTTTGTATCTAAAATTGTTTTGACTTGTATTTAAATGGTCCAAGTACCCTTTGAACTCTGTTAAGCTAGTATAATACCTAGGGTTGGAAAGTAATTGTGAGACACAGTATAAATACTCTCATTTGGAAGCCATTTCGGCCAACACACATTTAGTGAAAATTTTGTAAGAGAGAAAACTAGGGTTATGAAGATTTCTTCTTCTTCCACGTAAATTAAGCATTTCTATTGTATAATTTCTTGACAAGAAACTTCTTGAATCTTCAAATTCAAGAGTTCAAGTCTAATTTTGAATCCTATTCATCCCTCGAGGTGCCAACTATCTAGTTGGTGTTGCTTGGGTCTTAGGTGCGTCTTAGATTGTGGAGGATAGGTGAGGCTTGAATCAAGCCTTGTTGATTCTCCCATTCATATAAGAAGGATTAATTGTTTTCTTCTTTGTTATCTTCCTGTAATTTTAAGTATATGTTCTTCACTTCTTCTGAACAAAACCATCAAGGGTCTCCTCTAGAAGGGAGTTGATGCTTGGGATTGTTTGATCTTCAAGGGAAGCTTGGAAGGATCATACCATTTCTTGTCAATCTTTTGCCCGAAAATAGCTCCTACAGTAAAGCTACAAGCATCACACATGATCTCAAAAGGCAAAGAAAAATCAGGAGGTAGAACAATAAGTGCACATATAAGAGTAGAACGAAGTTTTTCAATATTTATCAAAATTGAATGTAACAACTTTGCTCCCAGATTAGTTAAAGGTCTAGCAATCATACTAAAGTCTTTAATAAACCTTCAGTAAGTCCAGCATGTCCCAAAAAAGATATACTTTGCTTAACAGATTTAGGTGGAGGAAGATTAGTAATTAAATAAATTTTAGCTTTATCTACTTCAATTCCTTTGTTATACACTTTATGTCCCAAAACTATTCCTTCTATAACCTTGAAATTGCTCTTTTCCCAACTTAAAACTAAATTAGCTTCTTCACATCTTTCCAAAAAGCAGAAAAGTTATGAAGACAATCTTCGAAAGTAGGTAAGAAAACAGGAAAATCATCAATCAAAATCTCAAGAAACTTATCCACCATATCAGAAAAGATAGCAAGCATACATCTTTGAAAGGTATCAGGAGCATTACATAATTCAAAAGGCATTCTACAAAAAGCAAAAGTACGAAAAGGGTATGTAAAGTAGTTTTCTCTCGGTCTTCATCGTACACTGGAATTTGGTATTATCCTGAGTAACCATAAAAAAAAGCAATAAGAACCAGCTAATCTCTCAAGAATTTGATCACTGAAAGGAAAAGGGAAATGGTCTTTTCTAGCTGCAGTATTTAGTTTTCTATAGTCCATACACATTCTCCACCTAATAATCTCTATAGTAGGAACTAACTCTCCTCTATTTTCCAGTATGGTCACTCCTGTCTTCTTTGGTACAACTTGTATAGGACTAACCCATGGACTATCACAGATAGGATAACAGATACTAGAATCTAAGATTTTAACGACCTCTCCTTCTTTACTATTTCTCTCATGTTAGGATTTAGTATTCTTTATAATTCCTAGAAGGTTGTGCATTTTCTTCTAAATGTATTATATGCATGCATATATATGGATCTATCTCCTTTAAATTAGATATGGACCACCTTATAGAACCCTTATGATTAGAAAGAACTTTAATCAAATCTCTTTCTTGGTTAGATTTCAACTCGGACGAAATTATCACAAGCAAAGTTTCATTTTTACCTAAGAAAACATATTTAAGTTTAGAAGAAAGGATTTTCAATTCAAGCTAGGGTGGACACACAAGAGAAGGTTCAACAGGGGATTTTGAAAGCATAGGCACAGGCTCATGATTCACAATCCACGAAGAGTTTTCTAGCGGTGCAATACAAGTAAGAACAGAATTGATATCCTCAATGCACATTATATTCTCATTATCAATAGAAGTAGATTCTTTAGAGCACATTAAAGGTAGAGTTTCTTTAGTTAATTAACCAATTATATCTATCAAATAACAATCAGAATCATCTTCCATAAAAGGTTGTGAAGAAGCTTTGAAAATATTCAATCTAATCCTCATATTCATCTCCATGACCCCAGTTATACAATTAATAGTACCATTTGTAGTAGCCAAGAAAGGACGGCCTAGAATAATAGGGATATGACTTTTGGAGGGTCTACCGAGGACTACAAAGTCTACATGGAAGACACCTTTATCAATTTTAACTAGAACATCATCTATCCTCCCCCTAGATACCTTCATAGACCTATCAGCTAATTGTAGGATCATATTAGTTGGTTGTAATTCCCCTAATCCTAACTCTTCATAAACTGTAAGGAATCAAATTAATAGTAGAACCTAAAATCTAAAAGTGGCCTATCTATTTTATGATCACCAATAAGACAAGAAATAGTAGGGACACTAGGATCTTTATATTTACGTAGATTATTATGTTGTAAAATAGAGTTCACATGTTCAGTTAAGAAGATTTTCTTAGAAACATTACTTTTATATTTTCTTTCGAGAGTGCACATGTCTTTAAGAAATTTTGCATAAGCTAGGACTTGCTTAATGGCATTTAAAAGCGGAAGATTGAGTTTAACTTCTTGGAAATTCTAATATGTCTTCCATTTGATTGTCCTTTCTAAGATGTGGAGGTGGTAATAAAGGTTGAGGATAGGAAAACCTTTTGCTTATACGAAGTCATAGGAGAAGATTCTAGAGTCTTAGAACTAAGGAAGAAGCTATTTCCTTCTCTATATTCTTTTCAATTTTAGTCCCCATATCAATTCCCTCAGTTTCATTTTCATTTAAATTCACTATCTTTAATAAGTTCTCCTATTTTATTATCTACCAACTTCCCATTTCTAAGAGTAATTATAGCTTTATCTCTCTTATGATAATTAGCTCTAGGGTTCTTCATTGGATGACTAGGAAGCTTACCCTCATTTTTTCTACTCATTGCATTAGCTAGTTACTCTATTTGAGTTTCTATCTTAGTAATAAATTGCATATATTAGTCTAGAATTTGTGTCTTAGCTTCCAACCCTTTCAAAGAAGATAAGACTTTTTGTTCAAAAATAGAGTTTCAACATTGAGAAAGGTAAGGAGGTACGTACCTTTGAGATTGAAACCATGGGGAATAGTCATACCAGATTGATTGTTCATTGATGTTGTTGCTGGCCTAATTGACCTTCCCCTCTTTGTTACCCCCATTCTCCTGCTTGGATTGTATGTGTTTGAATATGGGTCATTTTGTCTATGAAATTCTTAAGCCGCATTGACTTGTTCCTGGACAAATTCTTGAAATAGTGAAGCACTAACACAGTCATAGATAGCATGGGAAGGACTAAAGCAAATTGCACAAATACCTTGCACATTAGGAGAATTAGTAGGCAATATATTCTAAGCTAACAATTGATGAAACATTAGACAAAGCATCAACTTTCAAAGAAAGATCAACAGTTTGAGAAACTTCATACATTTCTCCTCTGTTTCCTATTTGTCCATATGTGCCTATACGTGAGGATGTTGTGTTGTTGTTGTGAATTATCACTCAAATTTTTAAATAAATCTCACGCCTCATTTGCAGTTTTATGAAGAAAGATACCACCACAAGATGAATCATTCATTTGTTAATTTCTTTCATCTAATCCGAATAAAAACTTTGTATTTGTTGCCATTTAGGGATTTCATGGTGAGGAAAACTTCGAATAAGTTCTTTAAATCTTTCCCAACTCTCATGAAATTGTTTGTTATTTTGCTGGGGAAAAGTAGTTATTTCTCTCCTTAACCTCGTAAGTTTACCCATAGGGAAATACTTTTTAAGAAATTCCTTAGACATCTCAGTCCATGTACATATTCTCTCACATGTATTCAACTAATGTTTAGCCTTATCCTTCAAAGAAAAAAGAAAAAACCGCAATCGAATAACATCATTCATAACATTAGGCAGTTTAAAAGTTGAGCAAGTTTCTAAAAACTCATCAATATGCTTATAAGGATTTTCGGAATCCTGCCCTTAAAATTATGGTAATATATGAATAGAAGAAGCTTTGATTTCGAAGTGATTAGCCTCAATTTTAGGTAGTCTATTACCTATTGGTAAGTTATAAGTGCTGTGAGTAAAATACTCTCTTAGTACTCGCGAATTTTCAGCTATCTTAATGTTAGAAGTGTTAGTGATTTTTCTTTATACTCTAAATGCCTTAAACGTACGCTTTATTTCAAGGTTAAATGCTTTTAAACAACGACCATGTATTAATAAAAACAAATAAAAGAAAAAACTTAAAGCAAGTAATAATGAAAAAAACCAAGTAAATGTAATTAAAACAAAAGAGAGTACACGAAATACCACTAAAAGAAAAAGCTAAGAAACGAAATCTAATAACTGACCTCTTTTTTTAACCACTAATTAACGAAAATAAAAGATATCAAGGACCCGTTTTTTAATTTTTTTCTAAAAAGCAAATAAGTAGAATAATAAAAAAATTATATTATAATACAATAACACAAGCAATCAATTTAAACTCTCCAGGCAACAACACTAAAACTTGGTTGGGTTCTTATAACAAAGTTTTAAACCTTATACTTGCAAGCGTTAAATCAATGTAATATGGCACTATAAGAGTATTGAACCTCAAAGAAAGACTTAACTACATATATTATTATCTTCCTAGATTAATTTATAAAAAAAAAAAAAGAATCAAATTTTTTTATCTAAAAAATTATGTTCCTAAATTAAATAAAAGTAATAAAGAAAATTATTTAAATAAAAACTAGCAAGAGCTTAATCAAAAAGATGATTTAGAAACTTAAATCCGCCACTAATCTGTATAACAATAATTTAATTTATTTACGAGAAAAGATTAAATTTTTATGTGGTGATCTAGGCTACAAGCGTCCATTCACTAAAAAATATATTGTGCTTAAATGCATGACACAACTCATCTAACTATTAGCATGACTTATTCAATTCTATGACACAAATCATCTAAACTTAGGATGAACTATTCAATTCTAAAACCCACAATGTATTTACTGAAATCACATATACAAGACTTAAGCATGAATGAAAGTACCAATTAACTCAAAGAATTATTCCGCAAAAACAATCACCACGAATTAATTACATCAAATCAGGAAACATCCCAAGATATATAATCAAATAAATAATATAATAAATCTTTCAAAATAAAATAAATTAAAGTTACAAGGCTAAACTTCTACAAAAGAAATTTAGTTCATAGTTAAAAGAAAAGAAAGAAACAAAATCTTGAACTAAATTATAACTTCTTCTCGTCCTTTAATTTGTTGCTGTCGCGATCTCTTCTCCTCCTCGCCACGGTCCAGTCTTATTATATTACTGCGAAGAAGGTTCTCCTTCTCTTGATGCTTTTCCAATTCAATCTGGGAGTCCAATTTTGGCCACATCTAATTATAATCCTATCACATGATGACTTCCAAAGTCAAATCCCATTATGTCTTGGACTTTTCTTTTGTTAGAATCCAACAATTCTAGAAGCTGCTTTTATATATATATATATATATATATTCCATTCATGAGCATACTTTACCATCTGAAAGTGAACCCAAGTCTAAACTAGACTTTCACTCCTTTCTTCTATTTCATTTCTATCTTGCAAATTAAGTCAGATCTCATGTGCTTGCAAATCTCAAATTTTAATATGCAACAAAGAAAAAGTTAAAATAAATTAAATATGATAGCTATAATTAATAAATAAAATATTTTGAAAGACTATTAATTAAATTTAAAGTATTTATTTATACTAAAAAATGAATCTATCAAATCTTAAAAATCCCATATGTTCTGAGAGTTGCTTACTGATATATTATGATGCTTGAAGTTGGAACATCAAAAAAAAGTCATTTCAAAAGAAATTGAGTTGCAAGAAACAAATTACATCCATAGCCTTGCAACATGACTATGCGACACAAGAAACCCCAAAGAAAAACATGGTAGACCAAAGGGTTCAAAGACAACATCCAAAAGCCTACTAGGAAAGAGAAACAACTTCCCAAGCTCATTAAGCATTTTGTGAGAAGAATTTTTCATTGCCTGCAGGTTGAATCCTAAGAGAAAATCTATGAACGAATGGAGGAACTGCAGGTCATATTGACAAGGTAATTAAGTTATTTATTTTCTTAACACATTTTTCAACAAAATGTATTAAGTTTGAAAATATTATATTTTTACGCTTCTTAAATCTATTTTTGGGTTATATTGATGGGGAATCTATTATTTTATGTTATTTGGTGATTTAAGGTATTTGGAACAAAAATGAGGGCATTTTATAGCTTAAAATATGGAAAATTTTGAAGAAGTTAAATTATGAGATTTGCACAGGATATTGCATAACATGTGCAAGAAGGTGTGTAGAACTATTGCAACTGGTTTTTTCCTTTGAGATGCTTAGAATGTTGCACACCGTGTGCATTAAGGTGTGTATGTAGGCGAAAAATAAAATTTTGGGTACGAATTAAGGTTTTCGAAGGCCTGAGACTTAAGAGAAATATAAGAGACCATCTTAGGACATCTTGGACACCAAAGTTGGGGCTTTCCACATCAAAGGAGAGCGAGGTAACAAAGAGAAGACGAATATTTCAGTTATTAATCACGATTTTTTCTCTTCCAACTCAATCTTTTTTGTTTTTACCATGTCTAGAGACAATACAAAGAAAAAAGTTTATTTAGTGGAGGTTTATTTGCGGTAGTTTTCAAAAACTCTGCCAAACCGTTTAATTTGAGGCGGTCTTATAAATGTAATTCAGGCAAAGAACAACAAGTCACATCTTACTAAATGCTATAAATAGTTTTTGGAAAGTTCAAAGATTCTCTAATACGAATTGCACACTGATAACTATCATTTCTCAATAGGATCTCTAAGACACGGAAACTTTTGTTACTTCACAGCTCTACAAACACCTCATTTCAGACCCTTTCTTGATTCTTCAAGATGCACTTGCTTGCGGGTTGAAACCTCCTTTCGATTCCCTTTTTCTAGAACCTGTTCCTATTGATTTTTCCTTTCTATATGAACAAAACCTTCAATTACCACTAGTTCTAAAACCTATGGAAAATTTGATGTATATTGATCTAAAAAATCCCATACGTTCTGATCGTTCCTTAATGATATATGATAATGCTTGGGGTTGGAAACATCAAGAAAAATTCGTTTCGAAATAAACTGGGTTGCAAGAAACAACTCTTACTTCCATGGCCCTGCAACAAGACAAGGCCACAAAGCCTACAGAAGCAGATGGTAGACCAAAGGGTTCAAAGAACACCATCTAAAAGTTTACTGAAATAGAGCAATGCTATCCCAAGCGAATCAAGCGGTGTATGAGAAAGAATTTTGCTTGCTTGAAAGTTGGACCATAAGAGAAAAGCTACATATGAATAATAGAACACTAAGCCATGTTGACAAGGTGATTAAGTTAATCATTTTCTTAACACATTTTTGTACAAAATGTATTAAGTGTGAAAATATTATAGTTTTTACACCTTTATACTTAGTTTTTTTTTATAAATTTATGGGTCATATTAGTGTGGAATCTAATCATTTTTTATTTGATATTTCTAGGTACTTTGAATCAAAATGAGTGGATCTTGTAGCTTATAAGATGGAAAAATTGAAGAAGTTCAATTGTGTGATTTGCACAGATTGTGCATACATGTGAAAGAAGGTGAGCAGAACTAATGAAGCTGATTTTTTTCCTGCTTGATGCACAAAATGTTGTGCACCATTTGCAACAAGGTGTGCGTATTGGCGAAAAATAAACTGTTTCACATGATTAGGGTTTTTGAATGCCTATTTAAAGGATACTTAAGAGACCAACTTGAGATGTCTTTTCCCCCAAAGTTGGGGGTTTAATTTCCGCATCAAAGAAGGGCAAGATAAAGAGGATAAGGTCAAGATTTCAAACGTTAATCATGGGTTTTTCTCTTCCAACTCAATCTTTATTTGCTTTTCCATGTCTAAAGAGTAAACTCTTCTACTTAGCAGGTCATAGATTGCTTTATATTTTTATGTGATTTTGAGATATTTTATATTAAAGATTCGTTCTTTGATTATCCTTTCATTGAGTATGAGTATTTAAGCAAAGAGAAATTGACTATTTATAATCATAAAATTTTTTTATTTTTCTTTTAATAGACACAAACTTTGATTTTATCTTTTTCTAGACATGTACTATTTTTGCTTCTCTTTATAGTCATGAACTCTTGTTCACCTCTCAAATATGGCCATGAAATATTTTCAATAAATTTCTATATTTGAGAAGTAAAAATAGTTCATAGCTATAAAGATAAAAGTAAAAATAGTGTCATAACTTGAAAAAGATAAAATTAAAGTTTTTTACTATAAAGAGAAAAGTAAAATAGTTCATGGCTAGATTTATGGCTATAAAGAGAAAAATAAAAAAATAGTTTATAGCTATAAATAACTAATTTCTCTTTGGCAAACTAATATAGCTTTCTTATTGATTATGTTGAATTAATTAACATTTGCCACCCTAATTGGTTCATATAATTTACTTTCTAGGCTTGTTAATTCAATAACTAATTACCCATGAGTAGCAACTATTGATTTGAAAATATTGTAGCTTTGGCGTGATTAAATCAATAGGGAATGTATAATTCAAATAGCATATGGTTGAAGCTCATTGTATGCAATTTGATATTAGTAATGTCGTATTTTACTATGCAATGATCTAGTTATTAATTCAATACATGCGTGTTGGTTGGATTAGTTAATTAGGTTAGTGCATAATTTGCAGTGCAGAACCGAATTATCCTAATCTTGTAAGGATATGGGTCTGTATTGATCAGCAAAATCTTAAAATCAATTGCTAATAAAATAATAACGATCAATAATAGTTTCCATAAAATATAATAAATTCCATGTGCGTTGCTAATGTATTTTCCCTTGATTGTCTTAAGTGTTTAATTTGAGTTTTTACTTTACTTTAACTTATTTAAGTTAGTTATTATTTTTTTTTAAACCCTCAAACAAAATTTTCCCCCAAAACCATTATTTTGTGATTATTATATTATTCTTTAGGATTAATTCTCTGTAGGATCAATCCTTACTTGCGTTAACTATATTTTAAGGAAAAATATAGAAATTAATTTGATGTAACTAAGACATCACGCGTCAAATTTTGCTATAGTATATTAATACTTTATTCCTTGTAATGAATTTGTACCAAATAATCCTAAAATACTAATTTTATTGTTGCAGACCTAGATAGAACTAGGGACAGGATAAAGTTTTCATTCTCGCCAAAAGGTGGAGAAGCATTAAAAAAAAAAAAAAAGAAAATTAGTAAAATTTTTATATAGAATCACAAATATAAGAGGCAAGTTTCATGTGTACAAATTTTGTTTCTAAGTGACTTAATTCTTACATTAATTTAATGACGACCGAAGAGGAAACTAACAACGTACTGGAAACCAAATGTGTCAGATATGGCATGAATGAAAAGAGATTTAATTTGTTGCTCAAGATGTGTCTATTTTCCCTACTCTATGCATTTAATCTGAATTTAGGTTCTATGGTTTATATTTTAAGAAGAAATTCTACTTTTTTACATTATCGGTGATAATTTCTCTCGAATTTGTTGAAATGTTTTATTTTTTTGGTACATTAGATATTTGAAAGAAATTTTTTCCTTGTATGTTAACTAAAATATTGTTCAATAACATATATTCTTATGAAAAATCAAGGCACATTTAGGAAGTATAATTTTCCGTAAGTTTTTTCAACTACTATACTTAATGTTTATCTTTGAAGTATTCACACCTTAATAAATTTCTAGTTCACAATCCTGTCCTTGTCCTCAACTATATCCTTGCCTCTCCTATTACCTCGGCCATTAAGATTGTATTGAGGACTAAAGTTATTATTAGACACACTACTAGAACAAGAGTTGTATAAGCAAATAAAAATATTAAATTTAACTTTTTAAGTAAATGTATTCTTCTATCAAAAGGTAAAAAAAAACTCCTAAAACATACGATTAGGTCATAAATAAAATATGTAATAAAAGATTTGTTGTCGTAGCTGTTTACCGTAACATAAAAAAAGATCAGCTTAAGAGAGAGGGGAGCGTGCCATTGCTGGAGAATAAGAAAAATATTTAGCATAAAGGAGAAAAAAAGCTATTGGCTTTCAGAATCTTTCGTAATAGAGTGCAGGTGGTCTCCAATAGTACGTATGTGCATCCTAGAGATTAGAGAGAGTAGCTCTTTAAGCAATGTTATCGCTCAAAATCAAAAAGACTATGAAAAATATACTGAGTTTGGACTTAAGATATAATAGCTTTGATCCAACTAGGGCTGTAAATGGAGCCGGTCTTACCCATACCCGCACTGGTAAATACCGTTTATAGTAGGTAAATTTAAAATTTTATACCTACTAACCCATACCCGGAGTTGTATAGAATCTGTTAAATGGGTCTACACAAGATATGATGATATCCAAACTCGTATACTCGTATACCCATGGTAATAAAATAATATATATTTAACTATAGTATATTATATATATTTATATATTATACTATATTAATACATAATTTATAAATTTTATATGATATTATTTCTCTCAAATCTCACCTCTCACTCTGTAATCTTGTAAAGACAACATAACAAATACCTAGGATTTAATAAATACTAGTATATTTTGTATTATTTCCCTGGACAAAAACATGTCCAAGAAAAGACATTTCATTTTGGTGGTTGATAAATTCAGCACCATTGTGGAATTTAAAGGAAATTTTTTTAGGTTTTTGCCACGCGACATTAATTTATCATTCCAAGTGTCCTTATTATTATAAGATTTTGTATGTTATCTTCTATATTTTGTTATTGAGAATAGATACAGAGTACTTAAAGACGAAAATTTTGATACTCATTCTAATAGTCTATATTGACTTACATAAAGGCTCCCTTTTTATATTTCTTTTGTAGGAGACAAATAGGAGTAAACGGTCTCCAAATGCTCTGATTAATTAGAACTTTTATTTTTATTGGATTAATGTAATGTGAGGATTTTGTGTGTACTTGAACTTTTAATCATTTGAATTAGATATATTAAATAATTGTATTTGTTAAAAGAGATGTTGAGGAAATTATGTTAATTACGTTAAAATTTTTATTTTAGGGTTATACATTGTTTTCTTTATATTTTGTTTAACAGGGAAAAAAATAAAAAAGTGTCATACGGATACGAGTATACTCACACCCTTCCCTAGACCCTAAAGGGTCGGGCCTGGGTTCATAAATTGTATACCCAAAGGATATGGGTCTGGGTCTGGATCCATGTTTTACTATAAGAGTATGGGTCTGAGTCTTGGAATACCTAGAGGATTTGGACCCAGTTACACCCCTAGATCCAACTCAACACCAATTATATATTTCTCTTCAAAATATCGCATTCTCAATTTGTAGTTGTAGGTAGTGATCAGTTTTGAGAGGAAGAAATATAATCCTTAGGGACATGAATCTCAAGGTTACCTTAAAGGAGGTTAATATACATAACTTCGGAATCTATATTTTGTAGTGCGAAAAAATCCATTTTTTCCCGCAAAAATGAATTTCTCTAACTCAATTATTTCTAATTCAAAACTCAAATCTTTAATATTCAACACAAATTCAAGATAAATATGGATAATTTTGAATATTTGTTGCAAGAAAATATCGATTTTAATGTAAGAAAACTCCGAAAATTACTTTTTTCCAACTTTGTTCAGTTTCTCCCCAGGAGAAACTCGTTTCAGTTGGTTTAAAAAAAAAAAAAAAAACCCACTGAAATGAATTTCGGCCATCTGAGAGAAACTCTCGACTGTTAAAAAAATGTAATTTTTAGGATTTTTTAACCTTAAAATCGATATTTTTTTACAAAGAATATTCAAAATTATCCATATCTATCTTGTATTTGTGTTGAATGTGAAAGATTTGAATTTTGAGTACAGAAAATTGAGTTAGAAAGATTTATTTTAACAGAAAAAAATAAATATTTTCGCACTATACATATAAATTTTTAAATTATATTTATTGATCTCCGTTGAAGTTGCCAACACAAATAAGTGTTTATCAACATTGGAATGGGGAACAAGCTAGAGATATAATTAAATTGGGAAATCGTCCATCTACATACTTAAACTATATAATATTTTCAAATTTTATACATTATCCTTATTTTTTTGACTTTTATACGTCAAACTATTTTTTTCATTTAAAATTATCCCGAAACCGCAACGTGCGTCAGAATCCAGCCAATACCTCCCATGGGAGGGTATTTTGGGTAAATTTGGCAATTCATTTTTTTCCTCCATACCCAAACGTGAATCTCTCTATACTGCCCTAGAATCCCCAAAGTCACACAATTTTCTCCATTTTCTCCATTTTTACTCTGCAATTTTCTCAATTTCGCTAAACAATGCCGCTGCTTCCCTGCCACTGGAATCGCATCGCATCTCTGCAACTTCTTCCCCTCTTCTTCTGTTTCTTCCCGTTCTTGTTCTCCCATTCGTGCCTTTGTTCTTCTCCTCTACTTCCCTCACACCTGTCTCTCCCCCTTCTTCTTTTCCTTTAATTCCTTGACGATTGTCGCACCTCTACGCGGTGCTGTCTTCTTCTTCTTCCTCCTTTCCCCCGTCACACCTCTGCAGCAGGCTCATTGCCGCCTCTTCCTTCGATTCTCCACAGGTATGCACCCATTCCTTCATATTACCAGTAGGTGGGAAACTCCACCACTAAAAGGCCTTCAGCGGCAATTTGGATTCTAATCAAGAAATTTCTAATTCAAAGGCTGTTCATATTTCAAATTGCATGTTTTATTCAATTCTATTGGGCTTAACTTGTGTTGAATTATTTGGGTGTATTGAAATTAACCGATATGGGGTTCAATTTAATTTACAAAGGGTGCATTTGCTGGGTTGAAGGTTTCGATACAAATGGATGTTTCTGGTGAGAAAATGATCTTTTATGTATCATGTGATGATCCCCAAATAAGAGTAGAGCTTATTAAGATCTTCTAAAAGATGGTTTCAACGAAATTGCAGAGAAGAAATGGAGGAAATGAAGAAAATTTAGTGAATTTGGGGATTCCAGGACATAATGAGAGAGATTCACCTTTGGTATGGAGGAAAAATAATGAATTTCCAAATTTAACCTAAAAATGTTGTCACATGCAATCTGCGTGAGTTGTCGGTCAGATTCAACACGCGGCATCGTAGTTTTAGACGCACAGTAATAATCTGGATATATAAAAAGTGAAAATAAAGATTGTGTATAAAATTTAAAAATATTGTATAATTTAAGTATATAAATGGACAATTTTCATATTAAAATGAAGTTGGCAATAAAAGAAAAATTATGCGGAAAAGTATACATACAAAGAAAGGGAAAATAGAGACTTTAAAAATGAGAAATAATTATAGGACTCAATATTTGTGATTATGTAGTTTCAAATGAACATTACTTAGCTTGTTATTCTAATTTTTTTTGTTAAAGTTTTATTGGTACTATACGTAATACATATGATTCTATTCTTTTTAGGATATACATGAAACAATATATCATGTAATTTGGAATATTCTTAGAAATGACAGTTCCACAAAATATCTTTCTATGTCTGTAATCGGTAGTGTTTGTTAGCAATAAATATAATTTTATTATTTTTTAACAGAATACTTAAACTTGTTGATATCTACAATTTTGGAGATAAACATTATTAGAAGTAAACCATATAGAAATGAAAAATATTAATCCTTAAATGGTCTTGGGATAAGTTGTAAGAGTTTGTTTGTCTAAGGTAATATGATTAATCACATGTAACGTATTAGTGAACGAACTTGCTGCATTGAATTTTTATAAAAAGGTAAAAAGATTTATTATTATAGATTTTCATAAACAAGATTGACCTAGAGGGATTTTGAGTTGAAATTTTCATATTTGACTATATTTCAAATTAGCTTAGCAAACAAGTTATATAGATGTAATCAAGGCTAAGAACAACAAGATGCATCCTACTCAATACTATTATTATACATTTTCATAAATAAGATTGACCAGGAGTGATTTAGAATTGAAATTATCATATTTGACAGCATTTCAGATTAACTTACCAAATTAGTCATATGGATGTAATCGAGGCAAAGAACACGAAGACACATCCCACTCAATGTCATAATTAAGTTGTTTTCTGAAAATTTACTTTCAAACATCCTCGGATGATATGAATCCTCTTTGCTTGATGAATGGGATCCAAATTCTTCGCAAGATCACCTTCTCATGAAGTACCTCTATTAAGGATTTTGCAGTTCCACAATCCAATCGAAAACCTAACATTAAGAGGTCTAACTCTTTCCTAAATTGATGGCAAAAACCTTAAGAGAACTATGACCACAAAATCCCTACCAAATAATATAGAAGACCTTAAAATCAATTGAATCAAGAACAAGAACTCTAGACTCAATCAATAGAAAGAATTTATGATCAATTAGATTCGATAGGCTCATCAACCTAGGGAAATTCAATTGCTCACTACCAAGGACATTAACCCTCAGTGAACTAGCTAAGCAAGGGAAGAACCCTAGAGTCTAAGAGAGTTTCTCTCTCAAGAATTTCACCGAAATTCATTCAACTTATAAAGTTGGTTACAAACTGTTATAATGAGATATTTATATGTCTCAAGCCTTACCTTATCTAAACAAGTGTTTAAGGGCTTGAATTACTCATAAACCCCTTGATTTAAAGCTGTAAAATCAACTTGTAATATAAATTCCCACCCAAAAGGGCGGTTAAGCTTTTCCACTCTCGAGACCTACCGGCAATGGTAGGTCAGACCTATCGTGTGCGATAGGTGGTACTCTCCAAGGTCTTCCCCAACAGAAGCCTACTAGAGTTGGTAGAGGCAACCCTGCCGTCGGCATTAGGTAGTTTCTTCTCAACACTTAGCCAATTTCAGCCAATTTCTTCCCCAAGTTGTTTCCTTGAGAGCTCCTTCACAATTGAACACATTGTAAACAACTTGGAATGCTTTTCTTGATCTTCAAACTTATCAACTTTGCTCCTCAAAACTTCCATCATGTAAACAAGCATGCCTTTGTCTTCTTGAAGCTTATGTTTCTTCCTTTGAGCTCTCATCATTGGTCGAAGCTTTACTTCTATTAATGATAGACTCATCCGGTTCATATCATCCGCCCCACCATAAAAAAGATTCGCCCATGAATCTTAACTTATATCAAAAAGAGATAAATCAGAAATATTAAAGCTGGAGCTAACATTATAGTCACCAGGAAGATCAATTCTATAGGCATTATCATTAAAATGCTCAAGAACTTGAAACGGTCCATTGCCACGGGGCATCAAGCTTGCCCTTGCTTTGAGAAGTAAAATGTTTTTTCCAAAGATAAACCCATACCCAATCACCGGGTTCAAACACAACACGTTTTCTTCCAACATTCTGTTTAGCCACCAACTTTTTTGTTTTGAGACTCAATAGCTTTATGTACTTTGGCAGGAATAGACTTGTCACACTCCGTTTTCTGTTTACCATCCAAGTGCACAACATAATCTATTGGCAAAGGAACTAAATCAAAAGGAGTCAATGGATTAAACTCATAAACAATCTCAAAAGGAGAAAAGGAAGTAGTAGAATGTTACCCCTATTGTAAGCAAACTCAATGTGACGAAGAACTTCCTCCCATTAGCGCCAATTCTTCTTAAGGATGCCGTAAGAAGTCGTCCAATGGTTCTATTGACCACCTCCATTTAGCCATCGGTTTGTGGATGGCAAGTTGTAGAATACAACAAATTAGTACCATGTTTCCTCCACAAAATATTCCAAAAACATCTAAGAAATTTAGTGTAATAGTACGAAACAATGGTTTTTGGAATTTCATGGAACTGCACCACCCAAGTAAAGAATAAGTTTGCTACGTGGCTAGCATCATCGATTTTCTGGCAAGGTATAAAATGTGATACCTCGTACTCCTCTGCTAGGTCAACTGCGGCTGAGTAAGGTATCTGTGTGCCTCTCGGCACTAGACTTACAAAAAAAAAATACAAAACTAAGATACCATCTAGAGAAACTGAAATGTGTTCTTCTAAAATAAACAATGGAAAAAGATATGAATATAACTTTATATCATAAACTTCTGAACTTATACATAGGCTAAGGCTACTAAGGCCATAAAATTTATAGGTCAAAAAATCTTCTGGCTAGAAGTGGAAAACTTCCATGCTGCCGACTCCAATGGCCCACCATGGCTCAACTAGCCAGATCTGGTTACCAAGTCATCTGAAAGAGGGGAGGAACATTTGGAAAACATGAGCGATGGACGCCCAGTGAGCTCACATGCACCTGTGTTTTCCGTGAGTTTTCCATACGGGTAACATACTTTTAATAAAACGGTTTGACATGCCAGAAAAGAATTAATTTCATAAAAATTGCTTGTATGTAAGTTACAAACTCTCTGAAGGGTTTGGGTGCAGCCGGAAAGTCTGAGCAAATTAAGACACATCAGCCCTACCGTGATGCCCAAACTTTTAGAACCATGCATGCACTATGATAGGCTCAACAGACAAAGTTCGGATCCTTAAACGGGGTCATCAGAACAAGTCCGGCATCCCGTAGTCAATACCAACCTAAACTCCAAAGCACAATGTACAAACTTTCGATTTTTCAATCTCACACGACATATATATAAATAGGTAACGAGCCCTGGCGTACCTACCAGGCCGCCTGTGCTATCCTAGCCGGTGGTCCCCTCCTGGCCCAACCTGCTAGGAAATAGCCACTACCGCAGAGCATGATATGGAGTCAAACGTAATACCTCCTTAGCCCTAACCCTCCAACCAGATCTAGATCAAGAGTAACACTACCAAGTATGTCCTTCGGAAGAGGCCCTCGTACGGGGAACTAGCCACGCACAATTAGGGCTGTAAACGAGTCCAGACCCTCAGAGTACCTCCAGACCCAAACCAGTACCCTTATAGTTAAACTTGGACCCAGACCCGGACCCATACCCTCCAGGGTATAAAATTTTGGACCCAGACCCGGCCCTCCAGGGTCCAGGGTAGGGTATGGGTATACCCATACGCATATGATATTTTTTTATTTTTTCCCTGTTAAACAAAAATATATAAAACAATGTATAATCCTAAATGAAAAATTTTAACATGATTAACATAATCTTCTCAACATTTCTTTCAACAAATACAATCATTTAACATATACGTAAATGAATAGGGATATAGACCCCTTTAACTATATTAATTTCAGTCTGTAATTCAAATTCCTGGACAACCTCTGAGCAAAGAGTATATGTAATAATACGGTGTTGCCTAATAGATAAGTCAAATAGTAGCATATAAGATAGAGAACGAAAAAGATTGTCCTTTTTGTCATGATCCATATTTTCAGCAGTTCTATGAAATAAAAAATAAGGCAAAAATATTACTATCATAAATTGCTTTTACACGGGATGAAAGAATATATTTTTATATTTAGTATAAATAAATTATTTGTGAAATGACATTTGAAATAAAGTTGAAAATAAATAAATAAATAATTTGAAAGAGATTAGTTGTGCCAAATCCATCAAATAAAGAGATTCTATTTAAGACTGAAAAGGAGAAAAAAAAGAGAAAATGACTGAACATGAGAAAAAAAAAAAGATAAAAGGACTGAAAAGAAAAAGAATAGAAAAGGAGAAAAAAAAAGAAGAGAAAAGTAGAAAAAAAAAAGGTTGGCAATAGCAGGATTCAAACCTGCACTGCCAAGCTAGTATGATTTTAACTTCCCCTCCCTAACTACTCGACTAGACCTCTCTATATATTTTTAATATCTTCCATCTAATATAATATATAATATATATTATTTTATTAATACGGGTCTATGGGTATACGAGTCTGGGCATCACCATACTCTGCCCAGACCCATATAGCAGTATAAACACGGGCACGGGTACGGGTACAGGTCCGCAGATATAAAATTTAAACCTTACCCGCTAAAAACGAGTATAGATCCGCGAGGGTACGGGTAAGACCCGCCCCGTTTACAGCCCTACGCACAATGCAAGTCCTCTCGACATGTTAATCAAAAATGAATACCAAGCCCCTTTTTGCCGAATTAGGGTTTTAATTTATTTTTACAAAATCATAGGCCATCTCTCGGCCACACAAAACTCTTCAGGTATCGAATAATCCCTATCCGCCTGGCAAACCTCGTAGCCTTGACAAATGTATATGTAACTTTGAAATGTAAGCTTTAACACATATTGCTGTATATAAAATAGGTTATGCCATTATGCTTATCAAAATCATGATAAATATCTCTCAAAGAAAACTTATTAAATACCTCCACAATTTAAAGTAAAGTAAGAATAAAGCCGTAGAGAAATATCCATTAAAAAGACATAGTAAACATTTTTTAGCTCACATTTAAAATAAAAGTATTAAAAATACTTTTAAAACAAAGCCTTGATAAGAATATTTAGAAAATATGTAAAGTATGATTTTCAAAAAGAAATAATAAATATTTTTAAAAATAACTTCCCAAAATAATTAACTTAAAATCCAACATAAAAGGGTTGTAAAAATATTTCAAGTAAAGGCATCATTAAAAATATGTCACTAACATAAAACATATTATAGTGCCATAAAAGAATATTTAAAATATAAATATTTTAAAAATTTTTCACATTTTTAGTAAAACCCATGATATACTGCCGATAAATATATTTTGTGCATTTTGTCAAGAACCAAAGGTCGAGAAATATGCTTTTCTAGAAAAGAAAAATAATTAAATTTCTTTTAAAAGAAAAAAGGTTGGTGAACTCACCTAGAGGCGCGATACAAGTTAAACTTATAAATAACAATTCCAAACTTAATTAAATAATACCATAAGAAAAATATAACTTTGACCCAAGATAACCCTAGGGTTTACCTAAAATTTATTTTTTAAAAAATTCTAGAAAATAACTATAAAAAAAAAAAAATCATAATAATCCCTACATTTTTCTATTATCTGGAAAGAATTTATTCTTATGAAATAATAATAATAATATATGTAAAGAGAAACCGAAAGAACAAAGCAACTAAAAAATAAATAAATAAAGAAGCTTACCTGGAAGAGGAGAAAAACCAAGAGACACACAAGCAAGAAAAAAAGGAGGCTGGAGTTGACCGAGAAAGGTGAGGAATTTCATGAAAAGTAGGAGAGAGAGATTGGACAAAATGGGAAAGAAAATGGAAGAAACGCTGGAATTTTCCAGCCATGAAAGCCCCTATTTATAGCCATTCTTGCATGTTTTTTTGCTTGCATGCATGAGACACATGACAAGGGCCAACCATGTGTCATTTAGCCCCTAGCCCACTTGTCTACCCCTTTCAAGTGTCCCTCAATCCCCCTTCCACATGTCATACCTAGCCATGTCATTACCAGCTCTCCAAGTAAGCAGTCCCCCAATTTTCTAAAACTTCTACGTTGGCCCCAAATCTTAAAAATGAATAAGAATCTATTTTAAACTTAAAATTTCAATCTCTACTTTAAAGCGCTAAATGCAAATAATTCTAAAATATGTCCAAAAAGTTTTCTACCAAAAAATTCTTCCCTTAATTTTTCTAAAAATTATCAAATGATCCAAAAACTTACTATTCTTTATAAACTAACCTTGAAATTTTTTTTCAAACTTAACGCGATTTATGCTAACTTTGAGAGGTGCTTAGTCGGAATGTTACATAAAATGAGTCATTTTAAAAAACCTATATATCACAACAAATATAGAAGCCCTTCCCTTAGGAGATTTAGGCAAACCAAGAATAAAATCCATAGAAATGTCAACCCAAGGAACTTTAGGCATATCTAATAGAGTATAAAGGCCATGATGTGGCAAGGAAGTAGATTAAGCCCTTTTAAAATCTAACCAATTTTCACAAAACTTTTCAATATCTTTTCTCATATGAGGCCAAAAAAAATACTCGTCATAAGTTTTTGCAATGCCAAAATGCCCCATTAAACTACCAGAATGAGCCGTTTTAAACACCAGCAATCTAGTAGAACAAGATGGAATATACAATTTACCCTCACAATAAAGAAAACCTTCATGAACAAGGTACTTATCACTAAGCACAAGAAAGAAATTCTCCTACATATCCTTAAAATTATGATCACTAGCATATAACTCTTTAAGCATCTGAAAACGAAGAATTTGAACTTGCAAAGTAGAAATAGGAGTATACCTTCTTGACAATGCATTGACTACAATATTCCCCTTAACTTTCTTGTAATGAAGGATGTATGGAAACTTCTCAATGAACTCCATCCATCTTGTATGTATCTTGTTCAACTTTTGTTGTCCTTTGAGAAGGACTCATGATCGGTATGCACCATAAACTCCTTCGCCCACAAATAATGTGGCCAATGTTTCAATGTTCACACAAGTGCACAGAGCTCCTTATCATATGTTGCATAGTTCAACGCCACACCTATCGAATTTTCACTAAAGAAAGCTAACAACCTCTTGTCTTGCATCAAAACTCCTCCAATACCAATACTCGAAGCATCACATTCTATCTCAAACATCTTCTCAAAATTTGTTAGTGCAAGCAAAGGTCTACTACTTAACCTTTCCTTCGACAAATTGAATGCCTTCTCTTGAACCTCCTCCCATTTTAATCTATTCATCTTCTTAATAACATCTGTCAAAGGACTAGCAATGGTGTTAAAATCCTTGATGAACCTCCTATAGAACTTCGCCAATCCATAGAAATTCCTCATTTCTGATGCGTTCTTTGAAGTAGGCCACTCCTTGATTGCATTAACCTTTTCTTGATCCACATGAAGGCCTTGAGAACTCACAATATAACCTAGGAAAGTCACTTTTTCTAAGAAAAACTCACATTTTCCAAGGTTAACATATAACTTTTCACTTCTCAAAACTAACAAAATTTGTTTAAGAAGATGCAAATAATGTTCATAAGTCTTGCTATAGATAAAAATATCATCAAAATAGACAACAACAAATTAACCAATGAAGTGCCTCAACACATGATGTATAAGTCTCATGAATGTACTAGGAGCATTAGTTAAACCAAAAGGCATGACTGGCCACAATCAACACACAATACATCATGTACCATCTTTCTTTGGAACTAATAAAATAGGAATGACTTAAGGGCTTAAGCTTTTTCTCACAAATTTAGTGGAGAGCAATCCTCAACTTGTCTTTTTAGCTCCTCAGTTTCGTCGGGTGGACTTCTATAAGCCAGTCTATTTGCGAATACCACTTCGAGTGCCAAATTAATTTGATGATCAATCCCTCTCAAGGGTGGAAGTCCACCATGTATCTCTTCGGGGAAAACATATTTGAATTCTTCAATAACCTTTACTATAAACTTAGACAAAGAAGACCAATGATCATTTGTAGAAACAAATATTCCCTTGCAACAGGGAAGTAACACTAACTCTTCTTTTTCATTGACTTCTTTGATCTCACTCTCTTTTGCACAGAAGCATCTTTTCACTCCCTTGAAACTATCACTCTTCTTCTTGTCTTTCTTCACTTTTTCCTCTCTAGATTTTTCCACACTCAATTCTTTTCCCTCAATTTTTTTTCTCTTCAATACTCTCTTTCTTTTTCTGACTCTCTAGTCTCTCTGTCCCTATCATTTTCCTTTTTTCAACAAAGACTTGACTAGGAGTCAAAGGATGCAACATGACTTTTTCCCCATTCTTTTCAAAAGTATAGGTGTTCTTCACACTATCATGAATAGCCTTTGTATGAATATGCCAAGGACCTCCCAACAACAAATGCGCTGCTTGCATTGGAGCCACATCACAAAAAATCTCATAATTATTTCACCGCTTAGAAATAGACACTGCCACATGTTTGTTCACTTTCATTTCCCCACTATAATTCAAACAATGTAGCTATTCCGGCTAGATAGTGAGCG
The DNA here is from genome assembly GCA_028651295.1 of Catharanthus roseus. Taxonomy (NCBI): domain Eukaryota; kingdom Viridiplantae; phylum Streptophyta; class Magnoliopsida; order Gentianales; family Apocynaceae; genus Catharanthus; species Catharanthus roseus. Next base: position 1,658,822 of record JAPQWS010000001.1, on the reverse strand, counting down.
GTTCTTTCGGACGGAAAGCAGGCTGGGCCTACAGGCGAGGAAGCAAGTAGGGCACAGGCATCTTCTTCTTTCAATATTCTATTTCTAATACCTGCTTCCATGAAGAGGAAAATTAAGACTGAAGTAGAGAAAGAAACCATTAGGTTGGTCTGATGGTGAAGTACAGAGAGTAATACCTCACCCTTATCGCGCAGCATGGCGTGGTGGAAGCTGCCTCTTTTATCATGGTAAACCACACCAATAGCTTATGGTTTTGACGGAGCTTAGAAAGGATGGCTAGTTCAAGATGCGGAACAGAAATTTAATTTTATAAAAAAACAAGTCCAGTAGCGAGCTTTCTTGCAAGTTCCCATCGACTTGCGCCGTATACCCAGTAGGTAGAAGGATCACATCTTCAGAGAAGGGAACAAGGTTGCGGATTGTCTGGCAAATTACGGCTATGATTCTGCTAAGGCATGGGAAAAAGTTCGCTGACTTCATTATCTCTCTTTCTATGACTAGTCTTCTTGACTGGAATCAGGAAAATGTATTTATTCTCATAACCCGGATTTTCCAACAAAATAGTTCTCCTTTCAACCTCTCCGGAACCTTTTTTAAGGCCATGACCGGAGTGCTATAGGCTTCGGCTGTATGTGTTCATCGCGGATAGGACCTAAGGTCGTGAAGCAACTAATAAACCTCGCACACAGACTAATAAAGGAAAGAATTGCTACCTATAGGGTTTAGAATGCTTGTGGAGAGGTAAATTCAATTTATCAACAACATGAGTACTAGCCATACTAGTGCAACTACCACTATCAGTAATAAGGTTAGCCACCTTAACTCCCACTAAGCATTTAGTGTGAAAAATATTTTTCTCTTTGAATGCTTGACTCTTTCTCATGGATTTGAGTACCCAATACCAAAGAAGGAATCCCTTTCCTTAGGAGATTTAGGAAAAACCAAGAATGAAATCCATAGAAATGTCAACCCAAGGAACTTAAGGTAAATCTAATGGAGTATAAAGACCGTGAGGCAAGGAAGTGGATTTAACCCTTTTACGATCCAAGCAATTTCTACAAAACTTTTCAACATCTTTTCTCATATGAGGCCAAAGAAGTGCTTGTTCAAGATGTCATAAGTTTTTTCAATACCAAAATGCCCCACTAAGCAATTAGAATGAGCCTCATTAACCGACTCTAATCTAGTAGAACAAGAAGGAATGTACAATTTACCCTCACAATAAAGAAAACCTTTATGAACAAGGTAATTATCACTAAGCACAAGCAAGCAATTCTCATATATATACTTAAAATCATGATCACTAGCATATAACTCTTTAGGCATCTAAAAAGTGAAGAATTTGAGCTTGCAAAATAGAGATAGGAGTGTACCTTCTTGACAATGCATCGGCTACAATATTTCCTTTAGCTTTCTTGTAACGAATGAAGTATGGAAATTTCTCAATGAACTCCATCCGTCTTACATTTCTCTTGTTCAACTTTTGTTGTCCTTTGAGAAGGACTCGTGATCGGTAAGCACCATAAACTCCTTTAGCCATAAATAATCTTGCCAATGCTTTCAATGTTCACACAAGAGCACAGAGCACCTTATCTAATGTTGCATAGTTCAATGCCACACCTAATAAATTGAATGCCTTCTCTTGAACCTCTTCCCGTTTTAATCCATTCATCTTCTCAATAACATCCATCAATGGACTAGCAATGATGCTAAAATCCTTGACGAACCTCCTATAGAAACTCGCCAATCTATAGAAACGCTTTACTTCTGATGCATTCTTGAAAGTAGGCCACTCCTTTTTGTTTAACCTTTTCTTGATCCACATGAAGGCATTGAGAACTCACATTATAACCTAGGAAAGTCAATTTTTCTTAGCAGAACTCACATTTTACAATGTCAATATATAATTTTCACTTCTCCAAACTAACAAAACTTGTTTAAGAAGATGCAAATGAACTTCATAAGTTTTTCTATATACAAAATATCATCAAAATAGACAACAACAAATTTACCAATGAAGTACCTCAGCACATGATGTATAAGTCTCATGAATATACTAGGAGCCTTAGTTAAACCAAAAGGAATGACTAGCCACTCATAAAGACAAAAATTAGTTTTGAAATCTGGTTACCGATCATCCCCTTCCCTCATTCTAATTTGATAGTAACTCGATTTCAAATCAATGTTTGAAAATATTTGAGAACCATGCAACTCACCAAGAAAATCATCTAATCTAGGAATAGAATGCCTATACTTGATAGTTATATTATTAATGACTCTACAATCAACACACATACGTCATGTACCATCTTTCTTTGGAACTAATAAAACGGGAACAACTCAAGGGCTTAAGCTTTTTCTTACAAATCCAATGGAGAGCAATTTCTCAACCTGTTTTCTTAGCTCCTTAGTTTCGTCGGGAGGACTTCTATAAGCCAGTCTATTTGAGAATACTGCTCCGAGTGCCAAATCAATTTGATGCTCAATCCTTCTCAAATGAGGAAGTCCACTAGGCATCTCTTCAGGGAAAACATCTTTGAATTCTTCAATAACCTTTACTATAGCATTAGACCAAGAAGACAAATGATTATTAGTAGAAACAAATGTTCCCTTGCAACAGGGAAGTAACACCAACTCTTCTTTTTCAACATCTTCTATGATCTAACTCTCTTTTGCATTAAAAGCACCTTTTTTCTCCCTTGAAACTGTCACTGTTCTTCTTGTCTTTCTTCACTTTTTCCTCTCTAGATTTTTCCTCACTCAATTCTTTTCCCTCCATATTTTTTCATCATCAATACTTTTTTTCTTTTTCTCACTCTCTAGTCTCTCTTTCTCTATCATTTTCTTTTGTTCAGCAAAGACTTGACTAGGAGTCAAAGGATTCAACATGAACTTTTCTCCATTCTTTTCAAAAGTATAGGTGTTCTTCAAAGTATCATGAATAGCCTTTGTATGAATATGCCAAGGACGTCCCAACAACAAATGCCCCACTCGCACTGGAGCCACATCACAAAGAATCTCAAAATTATTTGACCGCTTTTGTTCATTTTCACTTCCCCACTATCATTCAAACAATCTAGATTGTAGGGCTTAAGATGCTTGAGGAGAGGTAAATTCAATTTATCAACAAGAATTGTGCTAGCCACACTGGTGCCACTACCACTATCAATAATAAGGTTAGCCACCTTATCTCCCACTAAGAATTTAGCGTGGAAGATATTTTTCTCTTTGAATGCTTGACTCTTCCTCATGAATTTGAGTACCCAATAATAAAGAAAAAATCCCTTTCCTTAGGAGATTTAGGAAAACCAAGAATGAAATCCATAGAAATGTCAACCCAAGGAACTTAATGCAAATCTAAAGGAGTATAAAGACCATGAGGCAACGAAGTGGATTTAGCCCTTTTACGATCCAAGCAATTTCCACAAAACTTTTCAACATCTTCTCATATGAGGCCAAAAAAAATACCCGTGCAAGATGTCATAAGTTTTTGCAATAATGCCCAATTAAGTTACCAGAATGAGCCGCTTTAAGCAACAACAATCTAGTAGAACAAGATGGAATGTACAATTTACCCTCACAATAAAGAAAACCTTCATGAACAAGGTACTTATCACTAAGCACAAGCAAGCAATTCTCATATATATCCTTAAAATCAGATCACTAGCATATAACTCTTTAAGCATCTGAAAACCAAGAATTTGAGCTTGCAAAGTAGAGATAGGAGTGTACCTTCTTGACAATGCATCGGCTACAATATTTCCTTTAGCTTTCTTGTAACGAATGAAGTATGGAAATTTCTCAATGAACTCTATCCATCTTGCATGTCTCTTGTTCAACTTTTGTTGTCCTTTGAGAAGGACTCATGATCAGTATGCACCATAAACTCCTTTGGCCACAAATAATGTTGCCAATGTTTCAATGTTCACACAAGTGCAAAGAGCTACTTATCATATGTTGCATAGTTCAATGCGACACCTATCAAATTTTCACTAAAGAAAGCCAACAACCTCTTGTCTTGCATCAAGTCTCCTCCAATGCCAACACCCGAAGCATCACATTCTATCTCAAACATCTTCTCAAAATTAGGTAGTGCAAGCAAAGGTCCACTACTCAACCTTTCCTTCAATAAATTGAATGCCTTCTGTTGAACCTCCTCACATTTTGATCCATTCATCTTCTTAATAACATCCGTCAAATGACTAGCAATGGTGCTAAAATTCTTGATGAACCTCCTATAGAAACTCGCCAATCCATAGAAACTCCTTACTTCTGATGCATTCTTGGAAGTAGGCCACTCCTTTATTGTTTAACCTTTTCTTGATCCACATAAAGGTGTTGATAACTCACATTATAACTTAGAAAAGTCCCTTTTTCTACGCAGAACTCACATTTTCTAAGGTTAATATATAACTTTTCACTTCTCAAAAACTAAGAAAACTTGTTTAGGAAGATGCAAATGATCTTCATAAGTCTTGGTATAGATTAAAATGTCATCAAAATAGACAACAAAAAATTTACCAATGACGTACCTCAACACATGATGCATAAGTCTCATGAATGTACTTGGAGCATTAGTTAAACCAAAAGGCATGAGTATCCACTCATTAAGACCAAAATTAGTTTTGAAAGCAATTTTTCACTTATCCCCTTCCCTCATTCTAATTTGGTAATAACCCAATTTCAAATCAACCTTTGGAAATATTTGAGAACTATGCGAGTTATCAAACAAATCATCTAATCTAGGAATAGGATGTTAATACTTGATACTTATTAATGGCTCTACAATCAACACACATACACCATGTACCATTTTTCTTTGGAACTAATAAAACAAGAATGGTACAAGGGCTTAAGCTTTCTCTTACATATCCAATGAAGAGCAATTCCTCAACTTGTATCCTTAGCTCCTTAGTTTCTTCGGAAGGACTTCTATAAGCTAATCTATTTGGCAATATCGCTCTGGGTACCAAATATATTTAATGTTCAATCCCTCTCAAGGGAGGAAGTCCACCAGGCATCTCTTCGGGAAAACATCTTTAAACTCTTCAATAACCTTTACTATAGCATCCTCTTCCTCCTAGACCTCCACCTTTAACTTGTGATCTTCCTTAATTTCCACCTTTATGAAATGGATGAGGATTTTGAACTGGCATGTCATGGTATCCATAATTAGGTACATTGTCATAAGGTCTTTGATAGGTAGGTGAATTAAAACCTCAAAGGTTATCTCCAACTCTGTGCTCTATTGTGACACTACTTTTATCTTTCTTAAGATCTTCAACATCTCTAGCTAATTTTTCAATAGATTGTTACATAGACCTCAAAGTTTCATTGAGATTCATCCTTAAAGGATCACTAATACCTTCTTAATGAGATTGAGTAAGCATATGTCCATCTGTAGACATTATTAAACCTACAATTTAAACAAGAAAATGAAAACAAAGTACCTCCTAATCACTCCCTAAGTGCTTAACTCTTTGAGGATCACTTAATTTCACTCGTGTTTACGCTCTTATTGGCTTTTATCAACATAGGCTCACCCTCTTGTCTTTTCCAATCACTCAACACTCAAGTCTCTTGAAGATCCTTCCAACTTCTTAGCCAACTCAAACCAAGAGCATCAAGCCGAAGCAAGCAAACAGCCAATGCACTTAGTTAGAATTGTTCAAAGAGGCAAAGTATCGAACACTTGATGTGTAAGAGTTTCAAAGAAAATAATCTATGCAAAAGATCTGATAACTATAATTTATCATCAACAAAGGTTTAAAAGCACAAAAGGAAACAATTAGAAGTAAAAAACAAAGCAAATCAACATAATTAAGCTAGACAAAGAACATAAAAACACTAGAACAAAATTTCCAGGAAACAGGGGAGAATGACAACTTGTCACTAAAACAATGATAACTAAAGAACAACAAAACAAAATCAGATGAGACTAATGCAAGAAGATTATGTATTCGAATAGGATGAAATTGAGTGCAAATTTCAATCAATTTGGATCAGTATAACACAAGTCATGTTTAGATCCATCAACACTTTCTTTGCAATAGCAAAACCAAAACACACTTCACAATTCAATACAATTGAGCAATCAAATGGCCTCCAAATTGAGCACAACTTATTTCAAATGAATCACAACTCAAAGGAGGACATCTTCATAAAGTTTCATCAACAAATTCGCACAATAAACATTTGATTTTATGATTTATTTTTGCAATAATTTTTCTGTACTCAATTTTTGCATGATCATCATATAATTTTGCTTGATCATCAAGTACTTTCACTTTTTTTTTTTTTAATTTTTCACGAATTTAAAACACTTACTACTTAATTTGACCTTCAATTGGAGGTTGCTCTGATATCACTTTGATATGAATCCTCTTTGCTTGATGAATGGGATCCAAATCCTTCCCAAGATCACCTCCTTATGAAGTACCTCTATTAAGGATTTCGCAGCTCCACACTCCAATGGAAAACCTATGAGGAAGAAGCCTCCTAAACCTAAAATTGAGAGGTTTAACTCTTTCCTAAAGTGCAAAAACCTTGAGGGAACTATAATCTCAAAACCTCTACCACATAATGCAGAAGACCTTAGAATCAATTGAATCAAGAACAAGAACTCTAGACTCAATCAATAGAAGGAATTTAAGATGATAAATTGGATTCCATAGGTTCATCAACCTAAGAGAATTCAATTTCTCACTACCAAGGACATTAACTCTTAGTGAACTAGCTAAGCAAGGGAAGAACCCTAGAGACTAAGAGAGTTTCTCTCTCAAGAATTTCAGCAAAATTCATTAAATTTCTAAAGTTGGTTACAAATTGTTATAATTGGGTATTTATATGTGTCAAGCCTTACCCTATCTAAACAAGTGTCTGAGGGCTTGAATTACTCATAAATCCCTTGATTTCAAGTTGTAAAATCAACTCGTATTACAAATTCCCACCCAAAAGGGTGTTTAAGATTTTCAATCCTCGAGACCTACCATGCGCGGTAGGTGACATTTTTCAAAGTCTTCCCGTGGTAGAAGCCTTACCAGCGACGGTAGAGGCAACCCTGCCGTCGGCATTAGGTAGTTTCTTATCAACACTTAGCCAATTTCAACCAATTTCTTCCCCAAGTTGTTTCCTTGATTGCTCCTTCACAATTGAACACACTGTAAACAACTTGGAATGCTTTCCTTGATCTTCAAACTCATCAACTTTGCTCCTCAAAGCTTCCATCATGTAAACAAGCATGCCATTGTCTTCTTGAAGCTTAAGTTTCTTCCTTTGAGCTCTCGTTATTGGTCCAAGCTTAACTTCCATTGATGTTGGACTCATCTGGTTCATATCATCTAATGAGGATTTAAAGCTAATTAGTTTCACCTCATAATAGAATCTACAAGAGATGGAAACTTTTGTTACTTTAGAGCTCTACAAACCCCTTAGTTCAAACCCTCTCTTGATTCTTCAAGACAATGATGCTTGGGGTTCAAACAGCCTTTTGACTCCCTTTCTCAAGAACACGTTCTAATTGATTTTTTCCTTTGTAGATGAAAAAACTATGATTTTTCCCTAGTTCCAAAACCTATGGAAAATTTGACCTATTATTGATTTTAAAAACCCCATTCCTTTTGACAATTCCTTAATAATCGATGTTCAAGCTTGGGATTGGGGTTGGGAACATTAAGAAGAAGTCGTTTCAAAAGAATTTGAGCTTACGCCCATGGCTCTACAACATGACAAGGCCACACAAGAAAACTAATGTAGATCCACTTTGGTTGTAGTTTTGGATTCTACTCTTCCCAATGATCACCTCCTTCTTTTGAAGAACCTCTACTGAGGATTTTTAAATTCAAACACTCCAATAAGAAAGCTATAAGAAACTAAGTTTCATAAACCTAATATTGAGATGCTAAATTCTTTCCTAGATTGATAATTAGAACATTGACAGAACAAGGACCTCAAAACCCCAATTAAACAATTTAGAAGATCGAAGACTAATTGATTAAAGGAAAGAAAACTCAATGAATTTGAAAGTAATTTGAATGATCAATTGATTCCATAGATACTTCAATCTAAGGCTCAATTGTTTACAATGCTAAGAACCTTGATCCTTTGGCAAGCTAACCTAAGAAGATAAAAAAACCAAGAGACAACTTGGAAAATCTCTCATAATTTCAGCAAATTCATCATTGTTGGATTACATTGAGTTATAATGGGGTATTTATGGACTAAAGTCTAACCCTAGCTAATCTATAGCCTAATAACCTTAAATTCCCTTTAAACCTTGATTTAAAACCAAAAAGACAAGCCAAATGACAAGAACTACATAATTAGAATGCATTAGACATTGTTTCAGCCGAGTCCTACCATCGATTGTAGGTGTGTGCATTACAAAGAAATCATCGGTAGAAGCCTACCAGTGACGATAGGGACAAGGCCTACTGTCGGGAGTAGGGTTATTACTTCAAACACTTAGCCAACTTTCAACTCCTCATTGTTCCTTTGAGTAATCCTTGCTAATTGAACAAATGGAGAACAACTTGGAAGTCTTTTCTTGGCCTTCAAACTCTTCAAACTTGTTCTTCAAAACTTCCTCCATGTATACTATCATCTCATTATCCTCATTTCCATTGGAAGCCTTGAGTTTCTTTATCCTAGCTCTAGTCATTGGACCAAACTTCAACTCCTTGGATGTTTTACTCTTCCGATCTACATCATTCGCCCCTCCTTTGAAAAGATTTATTCCCGAATCTTCACCTACATCAAAAGGAGACAAATCAGAAACATTAAAGGTAGCACTAATATGGTATTCACCTGGAAGATCAATTCTATAAGAATTATCACTAAGATGTTGTAGAACTTGAAAAGGTCCGTTGCCACGAGCATTAAGCTTGTTCTTGCATTGAGAAGGAAAACGTTCCTTCCAAAGATGAAACCAAACCCAATCACTGGGTTCAAACACCACACGTTTCCTTCCAACATTCTGTGAAGCCACCAATTTCTTGTTCTTGTACTAATAGCGTCATGCACCTTACCGTGAATAGATTTGACGAACTCCACCTTCTGTTTTCCATCTATACTCACAACATGATCTTTTTTATACCGGATGATATATGGAAAGGTCTCAATAAACTCCATCCATCTTGCATGCCTCTTGTTTAGCTTTTGTTGTCCTTTGAGAAACTTCAAGGATTCCTGATGGGTGTGCACCACGAACTTCTTTGGCCACAAATAATGTTGCTAATGCTTCAATGTCCTCACAAATCCATAGAGCTCCTTGTCATATGTCGTATAATTCAACACCGCACCGGTCAATTTTTCATTAAGGTAAGCTGAATGCCTCCTTTCTTGCATTAAGGCTCCTCTAATGCCCACACTTAAGGCATCACATTCTATCTCCAAAATTTTCTCAAAGTTAGATAGTGCAAGTTAAGATGCACTACTCAACCTTACCTTTAGCAACTCAAATGCCTTCTCTTGCTTCTCCTCCCATTTGAAACCATTCATCTTCTTGATCACATTTGTCAAAGGACTAGCAATGGTGCTAAAATCCTTGATAAATCTTCTACAGAAACTCGTCAATCCATAAAGCTCTTCACTTCAGATGCATGCTTGGGAGTAGGTCATTCTTTGAATGTTTTGACCTTCTCTTGATCAACTTGAAGTCTTGAGAACTTACAACATAAACAAGGAAAGTCCTTTTCTCCAAACAAACCTCACATTTTCTAAGGTTAGCATAAAGTTTCGCACATCTTAAAATTAAGAAAACTTGTTTCAAATGATGCAAATGATCTTTATAGGTTTTGTTATAGATCAAGATATCATCAAAATAGACAACAAAAAATTTACCAATAAAATTTTTCAACACATAATGCATAAGTCTCATGAATATACTAGGAGCATTAGTTAATACAAAAGGCATAACTAGCCACTCATAAAGGCCACAAATTCTTTTTGAAAGCTTTTTTCCACTCATCCCTTTCTCTCATTCTAATTTGATGGTAGCCCAATTTCAAGTAAATTTTTTCTCAAGTCAATTTTAGAAAAAATTTGTGAACCATGCAACTCAATTAAGTAGATCTAATCTAGGAATAGGATGCCTATACTTGATAGTAATATTATTGATGACTATACAATGTACACACATAAGCCACATACTATCTTTCTTTGGAAGTAGAAACACGGGAATGGCTCAAGGGCTCAAGCTTTCTCGCACGTACCCTTTGGAGAGCAAATCCTCAACTTGTTTCCTTAACTCCTTAGTCTCTTCGGGGTAACTCCTATAGGCCGGTCTCTTTTGCAATACCACTCTGGGCACCAAATCAATGTGATGCTCAATTCCTCTCAGTCAGTCCACCGGGTACCTCTTCAAGAAAGACATCCTTGTATTCTTCAATAACCTTCTCTATGGCACTACCCAAAGAAGACAAATGATCAGTAGTAGACACAAAAGTACCTTTGCAATAGAGAAGTAAAATCATCTCTTCTTTTTCAATGGCTTCTATGATCTCACTCTGTTTTGCATAGAAGCACCTCTTTTCTCTCTTTCCACTATCACTCTTTTGATCACTTATTTTCTTTTCTCAATTCACTTTTTCCTCTCTTGGCTTTTCTCCACTCAATTTTTTTTCATCAACGTTTTTCCCTCCTCAATGCTCTTTTTCTTTTTCTCACTCTCTAGTCTCTCCTTTTCTCTCATTTTTTGTTGCTCGTCAAAGACTTGACTAGGAGTCAAGGGATTCTTCATAAACTTTTTCCCATCCTTCTCAAAAGTATAGGTGTTCTTTACACCATCATTAATAGCCCTTTTATCATATTGCCAAGGACGTCCCAACAACAAATGCCATTGCTTGCATAGGGATCACATCACAAAGAATTTCATCTTGATAGGACCCCTAGTAAGAGGAACTAGCACTTGTTTATTAACTTTCACTTCCCACTATCATTTAACCAATGAAGCTTACAGGACCTAGGAGGCTTAAGAAGCAGTAAATTCAACTTTTAATCAAAATATATGCTAGCTACATTGCTGCAAATACCAGTACCTATAATAATGTTAGCAAACTTACCTCCTGCTAAGCATTTAGTGTGAAAGATGTTTTCCCTTTTGACGCTTGCTTCTTTCTCAAAGACTTGAGTAGATAAAGCTCTAATAGTCACCAAGCTCATTCCTTCTTCAACGGCTTCAAAAGAGTCAATCTTTTGATCTTCATTGCCTTCTTCCTTGTCAATCAAATCATCGTGGCAATCATCTTCCTTCCTTTCAATCTAACTATGCGATTATTCATGCACCTTGTTGGATTGGTGATCAACTTTCTTTTATCTTCCACCTTAGGTTTAGAATGATCATTGAATGCCACCTTAGGTGTATCTTCTTTCTTTGTCCAACTCTTGTAAGTTGATGCTTGAGGTTTAAGCATCACACTCCTTGAAGAAGGTAGATTAGTTTTAGATAAACTAATCCTCTTCCTTTAATTTTCAATCTTGGTAGCCAAATAGCACATGTCTTCATAAGTGGTGTAAGGGTACAATTCTAATTTATAAGCAATATCCCTATTAAGACTACTTAGAAATCTTGCAATTGAAGCATCTTTGTATTCCTCCAAGCTCAATCTCAAAGTGTATAATTCCATTTCTTGCCTATACTCTTCAACACTTTTGTTGCCTTGCTTGAGAGTCATCAACTTGTTATTGAAGCTCTCTATAATAATGGTCCGGCACAAATCTCCCCTTTATGATTTTTCTTCAAGTTTGCCCAAGTTTCTAGCGGTTGTCTTTCATTTCTCATCCTTTGAGTAACAACTCTCTCCCACCAATGAAGTGCATAACCTGAAAATTCAGCTATGACTATCTTCATCTTGACAATGTCACTACAGTTCCTTACCATGAAAAAGTTTCCCACTTGACGTCCCAATCAAGAAACACATTTAGATCACTTTCACCTTTGAAGCCTGGCACCTTCCACTTGATTTTTTCTAGAGCCTTATCCCCTTATTGATTGCCATAGTAGCCACCATAGTTTGCTTGGCCAACATTAGGATTATCTCCATAATCTTCATACAAATTATCTTCATGCCATGCTTCATGTCTTTGAACCTCTTTATGGGGTCTATAATATCATCTTCCTCCTTGCTCCCCTTCTTCTTCCTCTAGCTTGTGGCCTTCCTTGAAACTCACATTCATGAAATAGTTAAGGGTTGTAAGCCGACATGTCATGATATCCTTTAGTAGACATATTAGCATAGGGTCTTGGATGATAAAGTGAATTAACTCCTCCAAAATTATCTCCAATTCTTTGATCCATTGATGCACTACTCTTGCCCTTCTTAAGATCTTTAACATCTCTAACCGATCTTTCAATAGATTGTTGCATTGACCTCAGAGTATCATTTAGATTCATCTTTGAAGGATCACTGTATCTTATTGATGAGATTGAGTGGGAAAATAACCTTCCGTAGACATTATAAAACCTACAAAAATTAATAAAGAAAACAAACAAAGGACCTCCCAATTCACTCCCTAAGTGTTTTCACTCTTTGATGATCACTTTAACCACTCATGTATAACTCTCTTAATTGGCTTTTATCAATATAAACTCATCCTCTTGTCTTTTCCAAACACTCAACCCTCAAGCCTCTATGATATCCTTCAACCACTTGGCCAACTCAAAGCAAGAGCAACAATCCCAAGCAAGTAAATCAATCAATTCAATTTGTTGGAAAAGTGTTCAATGAGGCAAGATATAAAACACTTGAAGTGTAGAAATTTTGAAGGATGCAATCTATGGAGTTGAGCTAATAAACAAGACTGATCATCAACAAAAGGTGGTTAGACTAAACAAAGAACAAAAGAGTACTAAGAAAACTTTTTCTGGAAAATGAAGTTTGATGACAATCTTTTACTAAAACGACGATATCTCAAAATCTACGAATCCAAATAAGATGAAAAAATTCAGGATGATTTCTCACTCGATGAGGATGAATTAAGCACACAATGCATTCAAAATGAACCCATAAAACATAGGATATGCGCAAATTAATCCACACTTTTTCTGCAGTCATAAGTCCGAAACACATTTCACAAATCAATCCAATTGACCAATCAACTGACCTCCAAATTGAGCAAAACTTATTTGAATTGAATCCTAACTCAAGAGAGAAACTGTCCATCACAAAACATGAAGCAATTTCGAAATTAATAAATCAAAATTTCAATGTATTTTCGGAACTATTTTTCTGTACTTAGTTTTTGCATGATTTTCATGGGAATTTAACAGATCATCAAGTAATTCTTCTTTTTTTATGACTTTCAACGAAATTAAAAAGCTTACAACTCAAATTGACCTTCAATTAGAGGTTGCTCTGATATGATTTTGATGTGAATCCACTTTTATAATAGTTTTTTATTCTACTCTTCCCAAGGATCACCGACTTCTCTTGAAGAACCTCTATTAAGGATTTTTAAATTCAAACACTCCAATAAGAAACCTACGAGAAACTAAGTCTCATAAACCTAATATTGAGAGGCTAAATTCTTTCCTGGATTGATAATTAGAACCTTGAGGGAACAAAGACCTCAAAACCCCAATTAGACAATTTAGAAGACCTAAGACTAATTGATTCAAGGAAAGGAAACTCAATGAATCAACTAATGAAAGGAATTTAAATGATCAATTGATTCCATATCTACTTCAATCTAAGGCTCAATTTTTCACAATGCTAAAGAGTTTGACCTTTAGCAAGCTAACCTAGGAAGATGAAGAAACCAAGAGGCAACTCGGAAACTCTATCATAATTTTCAGCAAATTCATCATAGTTGGATTACATTAAGTTATAATGTCGTATTTATGGACCAAAGCCTAACCCTAGCTAATCTATAGCCTAATGACCTTAAATTTCCAATTAAACCCTTGATTTAAAACCAAAAGTACAAGCTAAAAAATAAAAACTACATAATTAGAACGCATTAGACATTGTTTCAGCCGAGCCCTACTGTTGACGGTAGGGGGAACCGATCATCAGTGGTAGGTATGTGCATTACAAAGAAATCACCGGCAGAAGCCTACTGGTAACGGTAAAGGTAGGTTCCACCGTCGGCAATAGGGTCTTTACTTAAAACACTTAGCCAATTTTCAACTCCCAATTTTCCTTTGAAATCTTTTCTAATTGAACAAATGGAGAACAACTTGGAAGTCTTTTCTTTGCCTTCAAACTCTTCAAACTTGTACTTCAAAGCTTCCTCCATGTAATCTATCATGCCATTATCTTCATTTTTATTGGAAGCTTTGAGTTTCTTCATCCAAGTCCTAGTAATTAGACCAAGCTTACACTCCTTGGATATTTGACGCTTCCAATCTATATCAAAAACCCAAAGAAACCATGTGGTAGACCAAAGAGTTCGAAGAATAGCATCCAAAAACTTACTGAGAATGAGCAACACCTCTCCAAGTGCATCAGGCGGTGTGCGAGAAGGAATTTTGAGTTACCTAAAGGATGGACCATGAGAGAAAAATCTATGAATAAATGGAAGAACTACAAGTCATGCTGAGAAGGTGATTAAGTTAATTATTTACTTCACTCATTTCTGCACAGTATGTTAATAATTTTATTCCCTTTAACGACTTGGTACCATATAATCCTAAAATACTAATTGTATTGTTGAAGACCTACATAGAACTAGGGACAAGGCGAAGCTTTTGTTCTCTCCCGAAGGTGGAGGTGCATCTAGAAATAAAGAAAAAGTAGTAAACTTTTTACATAGAATCACAAATATGCGAGGCATATTTTATGTGTACAAATTTTGTTTCTAAATGACTAAACTCTTATATTAATTTAATGCAGGCCAAAGAGGCAAACTAACAATGTATTCGAAAACCCGATGTATTAGATGTGGTGTGAATGGAAAGGGATTTAACTTGTTGCTCGAGATATGTCTATTTACCCTATTCTCTGCAATTAATTTAGGTTCTATGTTTTATATATTAAGACAAAATTCTACTAATTACATAATTGGAGATGATTTCTATCGAATTTTTTGAAAATGTACTATTTATTTTTTTGTTATATTAGATATTTGAATGAATTTTTTATTTTAACTAAAACATTCTCCCATAACATATATTCTTATGGGAAATCATGGCATATTTGGGAAGTAAAATCTCCGATAAGTTTTCTAAAATACTACATTAAATGTTTAACTCTAAGAAAGTGATAGATATTATTGTAAAAATGTGGTAATGAAAGAGAGATTATACAGCGAATTATATACATGGAAAATAGAGACTTTAAAATTGAGAGAAATAATTACAAGACTCAATATTTGTGATTATGTAGTCTCCAATGAACACTACTTAGCTTTGTTTATTCTAATTTTTTCGTTAAAGGTTTATTTGTACTACATGTACTACATACAATTCTATTCATTTTGGATATACATGAAACAATATATCATGTATCTTGGAATACTCTTAGAAAAGACTTTGTTGTACAGAATATTTTTCCTTTTCTACAATTAGATATGTTTGTTAGCGATAAATATAATCTTATCATTTTTTAACAGAATGCTTAAATTGAGAGATATATATAATTTTGAAGATAGACATTATCAGAAGTAAACCATATAGAAGTGAGAAATATTAATAATTAAATTTCGTAAGTTATAATATTTTGTTTTGCCTAAAGTGATATGATTCAACTCCTATAATGTATTAGTCAATAAACTTGCTACATTGGATTTTTTATAAAATGGAAAGAGATTTATCATTATATATTTCCATAAACAAGATTGACCTAGAGGGATTTAGAATTGAAATTTCCATAGTTCACTATATTTCACATTAGCTTAACAAACTGGTAATATAGATGTCATCGAGCCTAAGACCGACTAGATGCATCCGACTCAATACTATCTTTATATATTTTAATGAATAAGATTGACAAGGAGGGATTTAGAATTGAAATTTCTATATTTGGCAGCATTTCAAATTGGCTGACCGAACTGGTTATATAAATGTAATCGAGGCAAAGAACATCAAGACATATCCTACTCAATGCTATAATTAAGTTGTTTTCTAAAAGTTTGCTTTTAAACATCCACTAATAATAATTTCAAACTAACTATCTTCACTTCTCAATAGAATCTACAAGAGATAGAAACTTTTGTTACTTTAGAGCTCTACAAGCCCCTCAGTTCATAACATTTCCTGATTCTTCAAGATAACACTGCATGGGGTTTGATACATCCTTTGATTCCCTTTCTCAAGAACCCGTTCAAATTTATTTTTCCTTTGTAGATGAACAAAACCTTGAGTTTCCCCTAGTTCCAAAACCTATGGAAAATATGACTAGGTTAATCTTGAAAACCCCATTACTTCTGACAATTCCTTAATGATTGATGATGATGCTTGAGATTGGGAACATCAAAAAGAGTCGTGGCGAAAGAAATTGAGCTTACATCTATGGCCCTGCAACATGATAGGGCCACACAGGGAAACCCAAAGAAACCACGTGGTAGAACAAAATTTTCGAAAACAACATACAAAAGCCTACAAAGCAGGAGCAACGCCTTCGAAAGCACATTAGGCGGTGTGTGAGATAGAATTTTGAGTTACTTGAAGGTTGGACCATAAGAGAAAATCTATGAAAGAATGGAAGAACTGCAGGTCATGTTGACAAAGTGATTAAGTTAATTATTTACTTCACATATTTTGTACAAAATATTAATACTTATTCTCTTTAATGACCTATTACAAAATTATAAGCAAACACTAATTTCATTGTTGCGAACCTACATAGAACCAGGAACAAGGCAAAGTTTTCATTCTCTCCCAAAGGTGGAGGCGCATCTAGAAAATAAAGAAAAGACAGTAAAATTATTAAATGGAATCACAAATATGAGAGGCACATTGAATGTGTACAATTTTTTTTTTAAATGACTAAATTCTTATATTAATTTAATGTAGGCAAAAGAGGGAAACTAACAACTTATTGGAAAACCAGACGTGGTACGAATGAAAAGGGATTTAAATTGTGGCTCGAGATGTGTCTTTTTTCCCTATTCTCTGCATTTAATTTAGGTTCAATGTTTTATATTTTCAGGCAAAATTCTACAAATTACAATGTTGGTGATGATTTCTTTCGAATTTGTTGAAATGTTTTATTTATTTATTTTTGTTACATTAGATATTTTAATGATTTTTTTCTTCTAACTAAAACATTCTCCCGTAACATATATTCTTATGGGAAATTAAGGCATATTTATGAAGAAAAATATCTGAGGAATTTTCTCAAATACTCTATTAAATTTTTAACTCTGACTTATTTGTATCTTATAAAAATTAACTATAGTTGACAACCCTATCCTAGTCCTCAACCATATCCTTGCCTATCCTATTACTTGACCATTTGAATTTTACTCAGGACAGAAGGTAATATTGGACCAACTACTAGCAATAAAAGCTGTACAAGCAAATAAAAATGTTGAACTCAAGTTTTTGAGCAAATGTCCACTCGAAATGAAATATGTAATAGATGAAATATGTAATAAACGGTAAAATTAGGTCATAAATGAAATATGTAATAAAAGATTTTTGTCATTGCCTAAACCATAACCTATAACATCAATTAGATCAGCATACAAGAGAGGGGAGCATGCAGTTACTAGAGAATAGGAAAAATGTTTAGCATAAAAGAGAAAAAAGACAATTGGCATTCAGAGTCCTTCATAATAGAGCGTAGGTGATCTCATTGAATGCCCACGTGCATGCTAGTGATTGGAGAGAGTACCTTTCAAGCAATGTTAATGCTCAAAATCAAAATGACTAGCTAGGAAGAATTTGATGAGTTATGACGTAAAATAAAGTAGCTTTGGTCCAACTCAACACCAGTTTATATGTTTCTCCTCAAGATATCACTTCTGGATTTATAGTTGCATAAGATAGTTTAGGTGGTCATCACTTTTGAGCGGAAGAAATATAATCCTTTGGGACATGAACCTCAAGGATATCTGTAAATTTAGATCGGCAACACAAACAAGTGTTTATCAACATTAGAACGGGGAGCGAATGAGCGATATTATTATAAAAAGTGACAACGAAAGAGAAATTATATGGCAAAGTATATACATGGAAAATCGAAAGTTTAAAAGTGAGAGAAATAACTATAGGACTATATATTTGTTATTATGTAGTCCCAAATGAACATTACCTAGCTTTGTTTATTCTAATTCTTTTGTTAAAGGTTTATTGGCACTACATGTACTTTATATAATTATATTCACTTTTTAATATACACGAAACAATACATCATGTACAAGGTGATTAAGTTAATTATTTACTTCACATATTTCGTACAAAATATTAATAATAGTTATTCCCTTTAACGACTTTGTACCAAATAATAACTAAATACGAATTTCATTTCCGTCGACCTACATAGAACCAGGAATAGGGCGGAGTTCTCGTTCTCTCCCAAAGGTGGAGGCACATCTAGAAAATAAAGAAAAGGTAGTAAAATTATTAAATGGAATCATAAACATCCGAGGCACATTTCATATGTAAAATTTTTTTTCTAACTGATTTAATTCTTATACTAATTTAATGGAGTCAAAGGGGAAACTAACAATGGATTCGAAAACCAGATGTGTTAGATGTGGCACAAATGAAAAGGGATTTAATTTGTGGCTCGAGATTTGTCTTTTTTCTCGAATCTCTACATTCAATTTAGGTTCTATGTTTTATATTTTAAGACAAAATTCTACTAGTAACATTATTGGTGATGATTTCTTTCGAATTTGTTGAAATTTTTATTGATTTTTTTTTGTTACATTAGATATTTAACGAATTTTTTTTGTTGAACTGAAAAATGCTCCCATATCATACATTCTTATGGGAAATCAAGGTGGCATACTAAGGAAGTAAATGCTGTGATATGTGTTCCCAACTGCTCTTAAATAATTAACTCTGACATACTTGTACCTTGTAAAAATTAATTCTAGGTAACAACCCTATCCTCGTCCTCAACTATATATTTGCCTCTCCTATTACCTCGGCAATTTGAATTTTACTGAGGACTGAAGTTATTGTTAGGCACACTACTAGCGACAATAGGTGTACAAGCAGATAATAATATTGAACTCAAGTTTTTTGGAAAATCTCCTATTGATCACAAAGTAAGAAAACTTATCAGACATAAGATTAGGTCATAAATAAAATATGTAATAAAAGATTTATTGTCATAGCCTAAACCATAACCTATGACATCAATTTGATCAGCATAAGGGAGAGGGTAGCATGCAGTTACTAGAGAATAGGAAAAATGTTTAGCATAAAGGAGAAAAGAGGTTGTTGCTTTCAGAGTCCTTCAAAATACAGCGCAAGTAGTCTAAATGAATGTGCACATGCATGCTAGCGATTGGAGAGAGCACCTCTTCAAGTAATGTTAATGCACAAAATCAAAATGACTAGCTAGCAAGAATGTGACGAGTTTTCACGTAAAATAAAGTAGCTTTGATCTAGCTAAAAACCAGTTTGTATGTTTCTCCTCAAGATATCACATTCTCGATTTGTAGTTGCATAAGATAGTTTAGGTGGTCATCACTTTTGAGCGAAAGAAATTTAATTCTTTAGGACATGAACCTCAAGGATATCCGTAAATTGAGATCGCCAATACAAATAAGTATTTATCAACATAACAATGGGGACTCAGTGAGCAATATTATTATTAAAAAGTGGCGACGAAAGAGAAATTATACGGCAAAGGATATACATGGAAAATAGAAAGTTTAAAAGTGAGAGAAATAACTATAGGACTCAATATTTGTTATTATGTAGTCCCAAATGAACATTAACTGGCTTTGTTTATTCTAATTCTTTTGTTAAAGGTTTATTGGCACTACATGTACTTTATATAATTATATTCATTTTTTAATATACACGAAACAATACATCATGTACCTTGGAATACTCTTAGAAATGACTTGGTTCTACTAAATATCTTTCCTTGTCTGTAATTGGCAATGTTTGTTAGCAATAAACATAATCTTATCATTTTTTAACAGAATGCTTAAACTGGGTGAAATATATAATTTTGGACACAAACATTACCAGAAGTAAACCGTATAGAAGTGAGAAATGTTAATAATTAAATTATCTTGGGATGAGTTGTAAGATTTTGTTTTCCCTAAGGTTATGTGATTCAACGCATCTAATGTATTAGTTAACAAACTTGTTACATTGAATTTTTATTAAATGGAAATAGATTACCATTGTATATTTTCATAAACAAGATTGACCTCGAGGGATTTAGAATTGAAATTTCCATATTTCACTATTATTCACATTAGTTTATCAAATTTATAATAAATGTGTAATTAAGGCTAAGAACAGAAAGAGGTATCCTACTTAATAGCATCAGTTTTTGTTTACATAAATAATAAGATTGACATGGAGGGATTAAGAATTGAAATTTCCATTTTTGACAGAAATTCACATTGGCTGACCAAACTGGTTATATAGATTTATTCAAGGTAAAGAACAACAAGGCATCCTACTCAATGCTATAGTTAAGTTGTTTTCTGAAAGTTTACTTTTAAACAACCTCTACTAAGAATTTAAACAAACTGCTTTCACCTATCAATAGAATCTTCAAGAGATGGACACTTTTGTTAGTTCAGAGCTTTACAAGCACCTCAGTTTAGAATCTTTCGGGATTCTTGAAGATACCGCTGCTTGGGATTTGAAACTGCCCTTTGATCCCCTCCCTAACGAACCCATTCCATATGATTCTTTCTTTCCAGAAGAACAAATCGTTGAGTTTCCCTTAGTTCCAAAATCTATGGTAAACTTGACCTATGTTGATCTGAAAAACCCCATTTCTTTTGACAGTTCCTTAATGATTGATGATGATGCTTGGGGTTGGGAACCTCAAGAAAAAGTCGTGTCAAAAGAAACTGATCTTACATCTATGGCCCTGCAACATGACAGGGCCACAAAAGAAAACCCAAAGAAACCTCGTGGTAGACCAAAAGGTTCGAAGAACAACATCATAAAGCCTACGGAGCAGGAGGAACGCCCTCCAAAGCGCATCAGGCGGTGTGTGAGACAGAATTTTAAGTTGCCTGAAGGTTGGGCCATAAGAGAAAATCTACGAAAGAACGGAAGAACTGCAGGTCATGTTGACAAGGTGATTAAGTTAATTATTTACTTCACATATTTCGTACAAAATATTAATAATAGTTATTCCCTTTAACGACTTTGTACCAAATAATAACTAAATACTAATTTCGTTTTTGCAGACCTACATAGAACCAGGAACAGGGCGGAGTTTTCGTTCTCTCCCGTGAGGTGGAGGCACATCTGGAAAATAAAGAAAAGGTAGTAAAATTATTAAATGGAATCACAAACATGTGATGCACATTTCATATGTACAAATTTTTTTTCTAACTGACCTAATTCTTATATTAATTTAATGCAGGCAAAAGAGGGAAACTAACAACGGATTCGAAAACCAGATGTGTTAGATGTGGCACAGATGGAAAGGGATTTAATTTGTGGCTCGAGATGTGTCTTTTTTCCCTAATCTCTACATTCAATTTAGGTTCTATGTTTTATATTTTAAGACAAAATTCTACTAGTTACATTATTGGTGATGATTTCTTTCAAATTTGTTGAAATGTTTTATTGATGTTTTTGTTACATTAGATATTTAATGAATTTTTTTTGTTTAACTGAAAAATGCTCCCATATCATATATTCTTATGAGAAATCAAGGTGGCATACTAAGGAAGTAAACGCTGCGATATGTTTTCTCAACAGCTATATTAAATGTTTAACTCAGACATACTTGTACCTTGTAAAAATTAATTCTAGGTAACAACCCTATCCTTGTCCTCCATTATATATTTGCCTATCCTATTACCTCGACAATTTGAATTTTACTAAGGACTGAAGCTATTGTTAGACACACTACAAGGGATAATAGTTGTACAAGCATATAATAATATTGAACTCAACTTTTTCACCGAATCTCCTCTTGATCACAAGGTAAGAAAAATTATCAGACATAAGATTAGGTCATAAATAGAATATGCAATAAAAGATTTATCGTCGAAGCCTAAACCATAACCTATGAATCAATTCGATCAGCATACGAGAGAGGGTAGCATGAAGTTACTAGAAAATAGGAAAAATGTTTAGCATGAAGGAGAAAAAAGGTTGTTACTTTCAAAATCCTTCATAATAGAGTGCAGGTGGTCTCAATGAATGTGCACGTATATGCTAGCGATTGGAGAGAGCACCTCTTCAAGCAATGTTAATGCACGAAATCAAAATGACTAGCAAGTAAGAATGTGACGAGCTTTCACATAAAATAAAGTAGCTTTGATCCTGCTCAACACCAGTTTATATGTTTCTCCTAAAGATATTACATTCTCGATATGTAGTTGCATAGGATAGTTTAGGTGGTCATCACTTTGGAACTGAAGAAATATAATCCTTTAGGACATGAACCTCAAGGATATCCGTAAATTGAGATCGCCAACACAAATAAGTATTTATCAACATAACAATGGGGACTCAGTTTGCGATATTTTTATTAAAAAGTGGTGACGAAAGAGAAATTATACGGCAAAAGAAATACATGGAAAATCGAAAGTTTAAAAGTGAGAAAAATAACTATAGGACTCAATATTTGTTATTATGTAGTCCCAAATGAACATTAACTGGCTTTGTTTATTCTAATTCTTTTGTTAAAGGTTTATTGGCACTACATGTACTTTATATAATTATATTCATTTTTTAATATACACGAAACAATACATCATGTACCTTGGAATACTCTTAGAAATGACTTGGTTCTACTAAATATCTTTCCTTGTCTGTAATTGGCAATGTTTGTTAGCAATAAACATAATCTTATCATTTTTTAACAGAATGCTTAAACTGGGTGAAATATATAATTTTGGACACAAACATTACCAGAAGTAAACCGTATAGAAGTGAGAAATGTTAATAATTAAATTATCTTGGGATGAGTTGTAAGATTTTGTTTTCCCTAAGGTTATGTGATTCAACGCATCTAATGTATTAGTTAACAAACTTGTTACATTGAATTTTTATTAAATGGAAATAGATTACCATTGTATATTTTCATAAACAAGATTGACCTCGAGGGATTTAGAATTGAAATTTCCATATTTCACTATTATTCACATTAGTTTATCAAATTTATAATAAATGTGTAATTAAGGCTAAGAACAGAAAGAGGTATCCTACTTAATAGCATCAGTTTTTGTTTACATAAATAATAAGATTGACATGGAGGGATTAAGAATTGAAATTTCCATTTTTGACAGAAATTCACATTGGCTGACCAAACTGGTTATATAGATTTATTCAAGGTAAAGAACAACAAGGCATCCTACTCAATGCTATAGTTAAGTTGTTTTCTGAAAGTTTACTTTTAAACAACCTCTACTAAGAATTTAAACAAACTGCTTTCACCTATCAATAGAATCTTCAAGAGATGGACACTTTTGTTAGTTCAGAGCTTTACAAGCACCTCAGTTTAGAATCTTTCGGGATTCTTGAAGATACCGCTGCTTGGGATTTGAAACGCCCTTTGATCCCTCCCTAACGAACCCATTCCATATGATTCTTTCTTTCCGGGAAGAACAAATCGTTGAGTTTCCCTTAGTTCCAAAATCTATGGTAAACTTGACCTATGTTGATCCGAAAAACCCCCATTTCTTTTGACAGCTTCCTTAATGATTGATGATGATGCTTGGGGGTTGGGAACCTCAAGAAAAAGTCGTGTCAAAAGAAACCGATCTTACATCTATGGCCCCCGCAACATGACAGGGGCCACAAAAGAAAAACCCAAAGAAACCTCGTGGTAGACCAAAAGGTTCGAAGAACAACATCATAAAGCCTACGGAGCAGGGAGGAACGCCCTCCAAAGCGCATCGAAAGCGGTGTGTGAGACAGAATTTTAAGTTGCTCGAAGGTTGGGCCATAAGAGAAAATCTACGAAAGAACGGAAGAACCTGCAGTCATGTTGACAAGGTGATTAAGTTAATTATTTACTTCACATATTTCGTACAAAATATTAATAATAGTTATTCCCTTTAACGACTTTGTACCAAATAATAACTAAATACTAATTTCGCTTTTTTGGCACTCTACATAGAACCGAGAACAGGCGGAGTTTTCGTTCTCTCCCGAGAGGTGGAGGCACATCCGGAAAATAAAGAAAAGGTAGTAAAATTATTAAATGGAATCACAAACATGTGATGCACATTTCATATGTACAAATTTTTTTTTCTAACTCGACCTAATTCTTATATTAATTTAATGCAGTAAAAGAGGGAAACTAACAACGGATTCGAAAACCCGGATGTGTTAGATGTGGCACGGATGGAAAGGGATTTAATTTGTGGCTCGAGATGTGTCTTTTTTTCCCCTAATCTCTACATTCAATTTAGGTTCTATGTTTTATATTTTAAGACAAAATTCTACTAGTTACATTATTGGTGATGATTTCTTTCAAATTTGTTGAAATGTTTTATTGATGTTTTTGTTACATTAGATATTTAATGAATTTTTTTTGTTTAACTGAAAAATGCTCCCATATCATATATTCTTATGAGAAATCAAGGTGGCATACTAAGGAAGTAAACGCTGCGATATGTTTTCTCAACAGCTATATTAAATGTTTAACTCAGACATACTTGTACCTTGTAAAAATTAATTCTAGGTAACAACCCTATCCTTGTCCTCCATTATATATTTGCCTATCCTATTACCTCGACAATTTGAATTTTACTAAGGACTGAAGCTATTGTTAGACACACTACAAGGGATAATAGTTGTACAAGCATATAATAATATTGAACTCAACTTTTTCACCGAATCTCCTCTTGATCACAAGGTAAGAAAAATTATCAGACATAAGATTAGGTCATAAATAGAATATGCAATAAAAGATTTATCGTCGAAGCCTAAACCATAACCTATGAATCAATTCGATCAGCATACGAGAGAGGGTAGCATGAAGTTCCTAGAAAATAGGAAAAATGTTTAGCATGAAGGAGAAAAAAGGTTGTTACTTTCAAAATCCTTCATAATAGAGTGCAGGTGGTCTCAATGAATGTGCACGTATATGCTAGCGATTGGAGAGAGCACCTCTTCAAGCAATGTTAATGCACGAAATCAAAATGACTAGCAAGTAAGAATGTGACGAGCTTTCACATAAAATAAAGTAGCTTTGATCCCTGCTCAACACCGGGTTTATATGTTTCTCCTAAAGATATTACATTCTCGATATGTAGTTGCATAGGATAGTTTAGGTGGTCATCACTTTGGAACCGAAGAAATATAATCCTTTAGGACATGAACCTCAAGGATATCCCAGTAAATTGAGATCGCCAACACAAATAAGTATTTATCAACATAACAATGGGGACTCGGTTTGCGATATTTTTATTAAAAAAGTGGTGACGAAAGAGAAATTATACTAGCAAAAGAAATACATGGAAAATCGAAAGTTTAAAAGTGAGAAAAAATAACTATAGGACTCAATATTTGTTATTATGTAGTCCCAAATGAACATTAACTGGCTTTGTTTATTCTAATTCTTTTGTTAAAGGTTTATTGGCACTACATGTACTTTATATAATTATATTCATTTTTTAATATACACGAAACAATACATCATGTACCTTGGAATACTCTTAGAAATGACTTGGTTCTACTAAATATCTTTCCTTGTCTGTAATTGGCAATGTTTGTTAGCAATAAACATAATCTTATCATTTTTTAACAGAATGCTTAAACTGGGTGAAATATATAATTTTGGACACAAACATTACCAGAAGTAAACCGTATAGAAGTGAGAAATGTTAATAATTAAATTATCTTGGGATGAGTTGTAAGATTTTGTTTTCCCTAAGGTTATGTGATTCAACGCATCTAATGTATTAGTTAACAAACTTGTTACATTGAATTTTTATTAAATGGAAATAGATTACCATTGTATATTTTCATAAACAAGATTGACCTCGAGGGATTTAGAATTGAAATTTCCATATTTCACTATTATTCACATTAGTTTATCAAATTTATAATAAATGTGTAATTAAGGCTAAGAACAGAAAGAGGTATCCTACTTAATAGCATCAGTTTTTGTTTACATAAATAATAAGATTGACATGGAGGGATTAAGAATTGAAATTTCCATTTTTGACAGAAATTCACATTGGCTGACCAAACTGGTTATATAGATTTATTCAAGGTAAAGAACAACAAGGCATCCTACTCAATGCTATAGTTAAGTTGTTTTCTGAAAGTTTACTTTTAAACAACCTCTACTAAGAATTTAAACAAACTGCTTTCACCTATCAATAGAATCTTCAAGAGATGGACACTTTTGTTAGTTCAGAGCTTTACAAGCACCTCAGTTTAGAATCTTTCGGGATTCTTGAAGATACCGCTGCTTGGGATTTGAAACTGCCCTTTGATCCCCTCCCTAACGAACCCATTCCATATGATTCTTTCTTTCCAGAAGAACAAATCGTTGAGTTTCCCTTAGTTCCAAAATCTATGGTAAACTTGACCTATGTTGATCTGAAAAACCCCATTTCTTTTGACAGTTCCTTAATGATTGATGATGATGCTTGGGGTTGGGAACCTCAAGAAAAAGTCGTGTCAAAAGAAACTGATCTTACATCTATGGCCCTGCAACATGACAGGGCCACAAAAGAAAACCCAAAGAAACCTCGTGGTAGACCAAAAGGTTCGAAGAACAACATCATAAAGCCTACGGAGCAGGAGGAACGCCCTCCAAAGCGCATCAGGCGGTGTGTGAGACAGAATTTTAAGTTGCCTGAAGGTTGGGCCATAAGAGAAAATCTACGAAAGAACGGAAGAAGCTGCAGTCATGTTGACAAGGTGATTAAGTTAATTATTTACTTCACATATTTCGTACAAAATATTAATAATAGTTATTCCCTTTAACGACTTTGTACCAAATAATAACTAAATACTAATTTCGTTTTTGCAGACCTACATAGAACCAGGAACAGGGCGGAGTTTTCGTTCTCTCCCGAGAGGTGGAGGCACATCCGGAAAATAAAGAAAAGGTAGTAAAATTATTAAATGGAATCACAAACATGTGATGCACATTTCATATGTACAAATTTTTTTTTCTAACTCGACCTAATTCTTATATTAATTTAATGCAGTAAAAGAGGGAAACTAACAACGGATTCGAAAACCGGATGTGTTAGATGTGGCACGTGATGGAAAGGGATTTAATTTGTGGCTCGAGATGTGTCTTTTTTCCCCTAATCTCTACATTCAATTTAGGTTCTATGTTTTATATTTTAAGACAAAATTCTACTAGTTACATTATTGGTGATGATTTCTTTCAAATTTGTTGAAATGTTTTATTGATGTTTTTGTTACATTAGATATTTAATGAATTTTTTTTGTTTAACTGAAAAAATGCTCCCATATCATATATTCTTATGAGAAATCAAGGTGGCATACTAAGGAAGTAAACGCTGCGATATGTTTTCTCAATGACTATATTAAATGTTTAACTCGGACATACTTGTACCTTGTAAAAATTAATTCTAGGTAACAACCCTATCCTTGTCCTCCATTATATATTTGCCTATCCTATTACCTCGACAATTTGAATTTTACTAAGGACTTTGAAGCTATTGTTAGACACACTACAAGGGATAATAGTTGTACAAGCATATAATAATATTGAACTCAACTTTTTTCACCGAATCTCCTCTTGATCACAAGGTAAGAAAAATTATCAGACATAAGATTAGGTCATAAATAGAATATGCAATAAAAGATTTATCGTCGAAGCCTAAACCATAACCTATGAATCAATTCGATCAGCATACGAGAGAGGGTAGCATGAAGTTACTAGAAAATAGGAAAAATGTTTAGCATGAAGGAGAAAAAAGGTTGTTACTTTCAAAATCCTTCATAATAGAGTGCAGGTGGTCTCAATGAATGTGCACGTATATGCTAGCGATTGGAGAGAGCACCTCTTCAAGCAATGTTAATGCACGAAATCAAAATGACTAGCAAGTAAGAATGTGACGAGCTTTCACATAAAATAAAGTAGCTTTGATCCTGCTCAACACCAGTTTATATGTTTCTCCTAAAGATATTACATTCTCGATATGTAGTTGCATAGGATAGTTTAGGTGGTCATCACTTTGGGAACTCGAAGAAATATAATCCTTTAGGACATGAACCTCAAGGATATCCAGTAAATTGAGATCGCCAACACAAATAAGTATTTATCAACATAACAATGGGGACTCGGTTTGCGATATTTTTTATTAAAAAGTGGTGACGAAAGAGAAATTATACGGCAAAAGAAATACATGGAAAATCGAAAGTTTAAAAGTGAGAAAAATAACTATAGGACTCAATATTTGTTATTATGTAGTCCCAAATGAACATTAACTGGCTTTGTTTATTCTAATTCTTTTGTTAAAGGTTTATTGGCACTACATGTACTTTATATAATTATATTCATTTTTTAATATACACGAAACAATACATCATGTACCTTGGAATACTCTTAGAAATGACTTGGTTCTACTAAATATCTTTCCTTGTCTGTAATTGGCAATGTTTGTTAGCAATAAACATAATCTTATCATTTTTTAACAGAATGCTTAAACTGGGTGAAATATATAATTTTGGACACAAACATTACCAGAAGTAAACCGTATAGAAGTGAGAAATGTTAATAATTAAATTATCTTGGGATGAGTTGTAAGATTTTGTTTTCCCTAAGGTTATGTGATTCAACGCATCTAATGTATTAGTTAACAAACTTGTTACATTGAATTTTTATTAAATGGAAATAGATTACCATTGTATATTTTCATAAACAAGATTGACCTCGAGGGATTTAGAATTGAAATTTCCATATTTCACTATTATTCACATTAGTTTATCAAATTTATAATAAATGTGTAATTAAGGCTAAGAACAGAAAAGAGGTATCCTACTTAATAGCATCAGCTTTTTGTTTACATAAATAATAAGATTGACATGGAGGGATTAAGAATTGAAATTTCCATTTTTGACAGAAATTCACATTGGCTGACCAAACTGGTTATATAGATTTATTCAAGGTAAAGAACAACAAGGCATCCTACTCAATGCTATAGTTAAGTTGTTTTCTGAAAGTTTACTTTTAAACAACCTCTACTAAGAATTTAAACAAACTGCTTTCACCTATCAATAGAATCTTCAAGAGATGGACACTTTTGTTAGTTCAGAGCTTTACAAGCACCTCAGTTTAGAATCTTTCGGGATTCTTGAAGATACCGCTGCTTGGGATTTGAAACTGCCCTTTGATCCCCTCCCTAACGAACCCATTCCATATGATTCTTTCTTTCCAGAAGAACAAATCGTTGAGTTTCCCTTAGTTCCAAAATCTATGGTAAACTTGACCTATGTTGATCTGAAAAACCCCATTTCTTTTGACAGTTCCTTAATGATTGATGATGATGCTTGGGGTTGGGAACCTCAAGAAAAAGTCGTGTCAAAAGAAACTGATCTTACATCTATGGCCCTGCAACATGACAGGGCCACAAAAGAAAACCCAAAGAAACCTCGTGGTAGACCAAAAGGTTCGAAGAACAACATCATAAAGCCTACGGAGCAGGAGGAACGCCCTCCAAAGCGCATCAGGCGGTGTGTGAGACAGAATTTTAAGTTGCCTGAAGGTTGGGCCATAAGAGAAAATCTACGAAAGAACGGAAGAACTGCAGGTCATGTTGACAAGGTGATTAAGTTAATTATTTACTTCACATATTTCGTACAAAATATTAATAATAGTTATTCCCTTTAACGACTTTGTACCAAATAATAACTAAATACTAATTTCGTTTTTGCAGACCTACATAGAACCAGGAACAGGGCGGAGTTTTCGTTCTCTCCCAGAGGTGGAGGCACATCTGGAAAATAAAGAAAAGGTAGTAAAATTATTAAATGGAATCACAAACATGTGATGCACATTTCATATGTACAAATTTTTTTTCTAACTGACCTAATTCTTATATTAATTTAATGCAGGCAAAAGAGGGAAACTAACAACGGATTCGAAAACCAGATGTGTTAGATGTGGCACAGATGGAAAGGGATTTAATTTGTGGCTCGAGATGTGTCTTTTTTCCCTAATCTCTACATTCAATTTAGGTTCTATGTTTTATATTTTAAGACAAAATTCTACTAGTTACATTATTGGTGATGATTTCTTTCAAATTTGTTGAAATGTTTTATTGATGTTTTTGTTACATTAGATATTTAATGAATTTTTTTTGTTTAACTGAAAAATGCTCCCATATCATATATTCTTATGAGAAATCAAGGTGGCATACTAAGGAAGTAAACGCTGCGATATGTTTTCTCAACAGCTATATTAAATGTTTAACTCAGACATACTTGTACCTTGTAAAAATTAATTCTAGGTAACAACCCTATCCTTGTCCTCCATTATATATTTGCCTATCCTATTACCTCGACAATTTGAATTTTACTAAGGACTGAAGCTATTGTTAGACACACTACAAGGGATAATAGTTGTACAAGCATATAATAATATTGAACTCAACTTTTTCACCGAATCTCCTCTTGATCACAAGGTAAGAAAAATTATCAGACATAAGATTAGGTCATAAATAGAATATGCAATAAAAGATTTATCGTCGAAGCCTAAACCATAACCTATGAATCAATTCGATCAGCATACGAGAGAGGGTAGCATGAAGTTACTAGAAAATAGGAAAAATGTTTAGCATGAAGGAGAAAAAAGGTTGTTACTTTCAAAATCCTTCATAATAGAGTGCAGGTGGTCTCAATGAATGTGCACGTATATGCTAGCGATTGGAGAGAGCACCTCTTCAAGCAATGTTAATGCACGAAATCAAAATGACTAGCAAGTAAGAATGTGACGAGCTTTCACATAAAATAAAGTAGCTTTGATCCTGCTCAACACCAGTTTATATGTTTCTCCTAAAGATATTACATTCTCGATATGTAGTTGCATAGGATAGTTTAGGTGGTCATCACTTTGGAACTGAAGAAATATAATCCTTTAGGACATGAACCTCAAGGATATCCGTAAATTGAGATCGCCAACACAAATAAGTATTTATCAACATAACAATGGGGACTCAGTTTGCGATATTTTTATTAAAAAGTGGTGACGAAAGAGAAATTATACGGCAAAAGAAATACATGGAAAATCGAAAGTTTAAAAGTGAGAAAAATAACTATAGGACTCAATATTTGTTATTATGTAGTCCCAAATGAACATCAACTAACTTTGTTTATTATAATTCTTTTGTTAAAGGTTTATTAGCACTACATGTACTTTATGTAGTTATATTCATTTTTAAGTATACATGAAACAATACATCATGTACCTTGGAATACTCTTAAAGATGACTTGGTTCTACTGAATATCTTTCCTTGCGTGTAATTGGCAATATTTGTTAGCAATAAATATAATCTTATCATTTTTAAACATAATGCTTAAACTGGGTGAAATATATAATTTTGGAGATAAACATTACCAAAAGTAAACGGTATAGAAGTGAGAAATATTAATAATTAAATGATCTTGGGATGAGTTGTAAGTTTTGCCTAAGGTTATATGATTCAACGCATCTAATGTATTAGTTAACAAACTTGCTACATTGAATTTTTATTAAATGGAACATTGACCTCGAGGGATTTAGAATTGAAATTTTCATATTTTACCATAATTCACATTAGTTTAGCAAATTTGTAATAAATGGGTAATCGAACCTAAAAACAAAAAGAGGCATCCTACTCAATCGTATCAGTTTATGTTTTCATAAATAATAAGATTGACTTAGAGGGATTAAGAGTTGAAAATTTCCATTTTTGACAGCAATTCACATTGGCTGACCAAACTAGTTATATAGATTTATTCAAGGTAAAGAACAACAAGACATCCTACTCAATGCTATGGTTAAGTTGTTTTCTGAAAGTTTACTTTTAAACAACCTCTAATAAGAATTTAAACAAACTGCTTTCAACTCTCAATAGAATCTTCAAGAGATGGACACTTTTGTTAGTTCAGAGCTCTACAAGCCCCTCAGTTTAGAACCTTTCGGGATTCTTGAAGATAGCGTTGTTTGGGATTTGAAACTGCCCTTTGATTCCCTCCCTAACGAACCCGTTCCATATGATTCTTTCTTCCTAGATGAACAAATCGTTGAGTTTCCCTTAGTTCCAAAATCTATGGTAAACTTGACCTACGTTGATCTGAAAAACCCCATTTCTTTTGATAGTTCCTTAAGGATTGATGATGATGCTTGGGGTTGGGAACCTCAAGAAAAAGTCATGTCAAAAGAAACTGATCTTACATCTATGGCCCTGCAACATGACAGGGCCACAAAAGAAAACTCAAAGAAACCTCGTGGTAGACCAAAAGGTTCGAAGAACAGCATCATAAAGCCTACGGAGCAAGAGGAACGCCCTCCAAAGCGCATCAGGCGGTGTGTGAGACAGAATTTTAAGTTACCTGAAGGTTGGGCCATCAGAGAAAATCTACGAAGGAATGGAAGAACTGCGGGTCATGTTGACAAGGTGATTAAGTTAATTATTTACTTCACATATTTCGTACAAAATATTAATAATAGTTATTCCCTTTAACGACTTTGTACCAAATAATAACTAAATACTAATTTTATTTTTGCAGACCTACATAGAACCAGGAACAGGGCGGAGTTTTCGTTCTCTCCCAGAGGTAGAGGCACATCTAGAAAATAAAGAAAAGGTAGTAGAATTATTAAATGGAATCACAAACATGCGAGGCACATTTTATATGTACAAATTTTTATCTAACTAACTATATTCTTATATTAATTTATTGCAGGCAAAAGAGGGAAACTAACAACGGATTCGAAAACCAGATTTGTTAGATGTGGCACAAATCAAAAGGAATTTAATTTGTGGCTCGAGATGTGTCTTTTTTCCCTAATCTCTATATTTAATTTAGGTTCTATGTTTTATGTTTTAAGACAAAATTCTACTAGTTACATTATTGGTGATGATTTCTTTCGAATTTGTTGAAATGTTTTATTGATTTATTTGTTCCATTAGATATTTAACGAATTTTTTTTGTTTAACTGAAAAATTCTCCCATATCATATATTCTTATGAGAAATCAAGGTGGCATACTAAGGAAGTGAACGATGCGATATGTTTTCTAAACTACTATATTAAATGTTTAACTCTGACATAGTTGTACCCTGTAAAAATTAACTATAGGTAACAACCCTATCCTTGTCCTCAACTATATATTTTTTTCTATCATATTAGCTCGGCAATTTAAATTTTACTGAGGACTGAAGTTATTGTTAGACACATTACTAGCAATAATAGTTGTACACGCAGGTAATATATTGAACTTAAGTTTTTTTAGCAAATCTCCTCTTGATCACAAGGTAAGAAAATTTATCAGACATAAGATTAGGTCATAAATAGAATATGTAATAAAAGATTTATCGTCGTAGCCTAAACCATATCCTATGACATCAATTCAATCAGCACACGAGAGAGTGTAGCATGCAGTTACTAAAGAATAAGAAAAATGTTTAGCATAAAGGAGAAAAACGGTTGTTGCTTTTAGAGTCCTTCATAATAGAGTGCAGGTGGTCTCAATGAATGTGCACGTGCATGCTAGCAATTGGAGAGAGCACCTCTTCAAGCAATGTTATTGCACGAAATCTAAATGACTAGCTAGCAAGAATGTGACAAGTTTTCATGTAAAATAAAGTAGCTTTGACCCAGCTCAACACCAGTTTATATTTTTCTCCTCAAGATATCACATTCTCGATTTGTAGTTGCATAAGATAGTTTAGGTGGTCATCACTTTTGACCGGAAGAAATATAATCCTTTGGGACATGAACCTCAAGGATATCTGTAAATTGAGATCGCCAACATAAATAAGTATTTATCAACATAACAACGGGGACTCAGTGAGTGATATTATTATAAAAAAGTGGCAACGAAAGAGAAATTATACTTCAAAGTATATACGTGGAATATCGAAAGATTAAAAGTGAGAGAAGTAACTATAGGACTCAATATTTGTTATTATGTAGTCCAAAATGAACATTCCTAGCTTTGTTTATTCTAATTCTTTTGTTAAAAGTTTATTTGCACTACATGTACTTTATATAATTATATTCACTTTCGGATAGACATGAAACAATACATCATGTACCTGGAATACTCTTAGAAATGACTTGTTTCTACCGAGTATCTTTCCCTGTCTGTAGTTGGCAATGTTTCTTAGCGATGAATATAATCTTATCATTTTTTAACAGAATACTTAAACGGGGTGAAATATAAAATTTTGGAGATAAACATTACCAGAAGTAAACCATATAGAAGTGAGAAATATTAATGATTAAATTAACTTGGGATGAATTGTAAGATTTTGTTTTGCCTAAGGTTATATGTTTCAACGCATCTAATGTATTAGTTAACAAACTTGCTACATTAAATTTTTATTAAATGGAAAGATATTTATCATTATATATTTTCATAAACAAGATTGACCTCAAGGGATTTAGAATTGAAATTTTCATATTTAACTATAATTCACATTAGTGTAGCAAATTTGTAATAAAGAAGTAATCGAGCCTAAGAACAGAAAGAGGCATCCTACTCAATAGTATCATTTTAGATTTCAATAAACAATAAGATTGACAAGGAGGGATTGAGAATTGAAATTTCTATTTTTGACAGCAATTCAAATTGGCTGACCAAACTGGATATATAGATTTATTCGAGGTAAAGAACAACATGACATCCTACTCAATACTATAGTTAAGTTGTTTTCTGAAAGTTTACCTATAAACATCCTCCAATAAGAATTTCTAGCGAACCACTTTCACCTCTCAATAGAATCTTCAAGAGATGGACACTTTTGTTAGTTCAAAGCTCTACAAGCCCCTTAGTTTAGAACCTTTCGGGATTCTTCAAGATAATGTTGCTTGGGGTTAGAAACCGCTCTTTGATTCCCTTTCTAACGAACCCGTTCCATATGATTTTTCTTCATGGATGAACAAGAAGTTAAGTTTCCCCTAGTTCCAAAACCTATGAAAAACTTGACCTATGTTGATCTCAAAAACCCCATTCCTTTTGATAGTTCCTTAATGATTGATGATGATGGCTTGGGGTTGGGAACCTCAAGAAAAAGTCGCGTCAAAAGAAACCGAGCTTACAGCTATGGCCCTTCAATATGATAGGGCCACACAGGAAAACCCAAAGAAACCACGCGGTAGACCAAAGGGTTCGAAGAATAGCATCATAAGGCCTACGAAGCAGGAGCAACGCCCTCCAAATCGCATCAGGCGGTATGTGAGACAGAATTTTAATTTGCCTGAAAGTTGGCCCATAAGAGAAAATCTACAAAAGAACGGAAGAACTGGTCATGTTGACAAGGTGATTAAGTTAATTATTTACTTCACATATTTCGTACAAAATATTAATAATAGTTATTCCCTTTAATGACTTTGTACCAAATAATAATTAAATACTAATTTCGTTTTTGCAGACCTACATAGAACCAAGAACAGGGCAGTGTTTTCGTTCTCTCCCAGAGTTGGAGGCACATCTAGAAAATAAAGAAAAGGTAGTAAAATTATTAAATGAATCACAAACATGCAAGGCACATTTCATATGTACAAATTTTTTTTCTAACTGATTAAATTCTTATATTAATTTAATGCAGGCAAAAGAGAGAAACTAACAAGGGATTCGAAAACCAGATGTGTTAAATGTAGCACAAATTAAAAGGGATTTAATTTGTGGCTCGAGATGTGGCTTTTTTCCCGAATCTCTGCATTTAATTTAGGTTCTATGTTTTATATTTTAAGACAAAATTCTACTAGTTACATTATTTATGATGATTTCTTTCGAATTTGTTGAAATGTTTTATTTATTTTTTTGTTAAATTAGATATTTAATTAATTTTTTTAATCTAACTGAAAAATCCTCCCATATCATATATTCTTTTTGGAAATCAAGGTGGCATATTAAGGAAGTAAACTCTGTGATAAGTTTTCTCAACTGCTATATTAAATGTTTAACTCTGACATATTTGTACCTTGTAAAAATTAATTCTAGTTAACAACCTTATCCTTGTCCTCTACTATATATTTGCCTATCCTATTACCTCGGCAATTTGAATTTTACTGAGGACTGAAGTTATTGTTAGACACACTACTAGCGATAATAATTGTACAAGTAGATAAAAATATTAAACTCAACTTTTTTAGCAAATCTCCTCCTGATCACAAGGTAAGGAAATTTATCAAACAAAAGAATAGCTCATAAATAGAATATGTAATAAAAGATTTACTATCGTAGCCTAATCCATAACCTATGACATCAATTCGATCAGCATATGAGAGATGGGAGCATGCAGTTACTAGAGACTAGGAAAAAATTTTAGCATAAAGGAGAAAAAAGGTTGTTGGCTTTCAGAGTCCTTCATAATAGAGCGCAGGTGGTCTCAATGAATGCACACGTGCATGGTAGTGATTGGAGAGAGTACCTCTTCAAGCAACGTTAATGCTCAAAATCAAAATGACTAGCTTGCAAGAATGTGACAGGTTTTGACATAAAATAAAGTAGCTTTGGTCATGCTCAAAACCAGTTTATGTGTCTCTCCTCAATATATCACATTCTCGATTTGTAGTTGCATAAGATAGTTTAGGTGGTAATCACTTTTGAGCAGAAGAAATATAATCCTTTTGGACATGAACCTCAAGGTTAAGTTTAAATTGAGATCGCCAACACAATAAATGTTTATCAACATTAGAATGGGGAACAAGTGCGGAATTTTACTATAACAAAGTGGCAACGAAGAGAAATTATACGGCAAAGTATATACATGGACAATCGAAACTTTAAAAGTGAGAGAAATAATTATAGGACTCAATATTTATGATTATGTAGTCTCAAATGAACAATATGTAGCTTGGTTTATTCTAATTCTTTTGTTAAAGGTTTATTGGTACTACATGTACTACATATAATTCTATTCATTTTTTGATATACATGAAACAATATACTATGAACCTTGGAATAGTCTGTGAAATGACTTTTTTCTACAGAATATCTTTTCCTATCTGCAATTGGTAATGTTTTTTGGCGAGAAATATAATCTTATCATTTTTTAACAGAATGCTTGAACTGGGTGAAATATATAATTTTGGAGATAAACATTATCAGTAGTAAACCATATAGCAGTGAGAAACATTGATAATTAAATTATCTTGGAATGAGTTGTAAGATTTTGTTTTGCCTAAGGTTATATAATTCAACGCATGTATTGTATTAGACAAATAAATAGCAACATTTATTTTTATTAAATGGAAAGAGATTTATCAATATATTTTCATTAAAAAAATTGACCTCAAGGGATTTAGAATTGAAATTTCCATATTTTACTATATTTCACGATTTCTTTGTAAACTGGTAATATAGATGTAACCGAGCCTTAGAAGAGCAAGATGCATCCTACTCAACACTACCATTATATATTTTGATAAATAAGATTGACCAGGATGGATTAGAATTAAAATTTCCATATTTTATAGCATTTCAAATTGGCTACCAAACTGGTTATACTTTTGTAATCTAAGCGAAGAACAACCAGACATATCCTACTCAATACTATAATTATGTTGTTTCATGAAAGTTTACTTTTAAACATCCTCTAATAAGAATTTCAAACTACTTATTCTCAACTCTCAATAGAATCTACAAGAGATGGAAACTTTTTTTTTACTTAAGAGCTATACAAGCCCCTCGGTTCAGAAACTTTCCTTATTGTTCAAGATAACGTTGTTTTGGGTTTGAAACCGCCCTTTGATTCCCTTTTTCAAGAACCCTTTCCAATTTATTTTTCCTTTGTAGATGAACAAAATCTTAACTTTCCCTAGTTCCAAAACTTATGGAAAATTTGAACTATGTTTATCTTAAAAACCCCATTCCTTTTAACAGTTCCTTAATGATTAATGATGATGCTTGGGGTTAGGAACGTCAAGAAAATGTCATGTCGAAAGAAACTAAGCTTACATCCATGGCCCTACAACATGACAAGGCCACACAAGAAAACACAAAGAAACCACATGGTAGACCAAAGGGTTTGAAGAACAACAACCAAAAGCCTATAGAGAACAAGCAACGCCTTCCAAAACACATCAGGCGGTGTGTGAGACAGAATTTTGTGTTGCCTGTAGGTTTTACCATAAGAGAAAATATATAAAAGAATGGAAGAACTATAGGTCATGTTGACAAGGTGATTAAATTAACTATTTACTTACATATTTCGAACAACATATTAATACTTTATTCCCTTAATAACTTTGTACCAAATAATACTGAAATACTAATTTAATTGTTGCAGACCTACATAGAACTAGAAATAGGGTAAGGTTTTTGTTCTTTCCCAGAGGTGGAGGCGCATCTAGAAAATAAAGAAAACGTAGTAAAATTTTTACGTGGAATCACAATTATGCGAGGCACAATTCTTGTGTACAAATTTTGTTTCTATGTGACTAAATTCTTATGTTAATTTAATGCAGGCCAAAAGGGAAACTAACAACATATTGGAAACCCAAATGTGTTAGATACGGCACGAATGAAAAGGGATTTAGTTTGTTTCTTGAGATGTGTCTTTTTTCCCTATTCTCTGCAATTAATTTAGGTTTTATGTTTTATATTTTAAGACAAAATTCTACTAATTACATTATTGGTGATGAATTATGTTAAATTTGTTGAAATGTTTTTTTTACATGAGATATTTGAATGAAATTTTTTCTTGTATTTTAACTAAAGCATTCTATTCTAACATATATTCTAATGGGAATTTGTTAACAATTTTTTTTTTTTTTTTGGTTGCATTAAGGAAGTTTTCTCCATTACCATAGTAAATGTTTAACTCTGAAGTATTCGTAAATCATAGAAATTATAGTTAATGATCATGCTCTTGTCATCAACTACATCCTTTGTTTCTCCCGTTACTTGAGCCTACTTGAGCCATTAGAATTATACTCAAGACTCAAGTTATCATTAGACACACTACTTGCAGTAAGAGTTGTGCCAAAAGATAAAGATATTGAACTCATCTTTGGAGTAAATGCTCATTCTATATCACAATGTCATAAAACTCATCGAACGTAAGAAAAGGTCATAAAAGCTAATATGCAAACAAAAAGCTTCAGTCGTAGCCTAAACCATCAATTATATCTACATAAGAGAGAGGGGAGCATACCATTACTAGAGAATAAGACAAATGTTTACCATAAAGGAGAAAAAGAGCTACTAGTTTTCAGATTTCTTTTTAACAGAGCGCAAGTGATCTCAAAGATACACACATATGTCTTAGTGATGGGAATGTTGATGCTCAAAATCAAAAGGACTGCAAAGAATGTGGGTTTGTGATGTAAAATTTGTTGCGGAAGAGTTTATGATCAATTAGGAGAAGAAGAAAAGAAGAATGAAGAAACAGTGAAGAACACGCGCACTAACATGACCAGCAAAATGATCAGTAACACGGCCACTGCTGAACGTGTCAGTGATCTTGTTCTCTTCTGTTTTGGGCTTTTTATTTAATTTTTTTCAGCTTTTAATTATTTATTTATTTTATTAGTTGTGGGCACTTTTGTCTTTTACTTATTTGGGTCATTAGGGCTTTGGCTAAACTATAAATAGCCACCTTTTCATTGTTGAGGGGAGATCATTATTTTACATTTAATTACAGACTTTTGTTCTAAATTTAAGGATTCTCACTTGGAATTCCTTTGCTGAAATTTTACGCTGTGTTAGTTGGTATCAGAGCTTGAACTCCATTCATACTAACGATGTCCGGTGGAAACGGTGATATCCATGTCGTTCAGGATATTGAAGCTTGCGCGATATGATGGATGCTTAAGAGACGACAGTCAGAACCTTGGAAGTAAATCTAGATCAACGATTCCGGCGTTTAGATCAACACTTTGATGAGATAATTAACAGATTTGATGCCCTTGGGGTGAATGCCAACAGAAACAGGAATGAAGGAGGACAACGACCAAGAGATCAGCTTACTCGGGTGGTGTTACCAACGTACCTGTAGCTGCTAATGTCCAAAACCGGGTTGCTGGTTATAATTCTGATGACGAGGAAGATCTAATTTTGGCTGAAGATCAAAACAGACCTACTAGGAGAGGCGGTGGCAGGTATAATGATAATTATAACATTTCAGCATAATAATGACTATTATGGTGGTGATTTTAGATTGAAGATGGATATTCCTAGTTTTTATGGTAATCTAGGCATAGAGGACTTTGTTGACTGGATTGCCGAAATTGATCAATTTTTTTTGAATATATGGATATTCCACAAGAGAAGAGAGTGAAGTTAGTGGCATGTAGATTGAAGGGTGGAACGTCTGCCTGGTGGGAGAGGCTGCTACATAGATGACAGAGAGAGGGTAAACAGCCTGTTCGGATGTGGTTCAGAATGAAACAGTTTCTGCAGAGTGATTTTCTACCTCCCGACTATGAACAGATCCTATTTCAGAAGTATCAACGCTGTCAGCAGAATTAGAGATTTGTACAGGAGTATACAGCAGACTTTATGAGGTTGGCAGAGAGGAATGATTTGCGGGAAAGTGAGGTGCATCAGTTCGGTAGTTACTTGGATGGTCTGAAACCGCAGATTCGAGATAGAATTGGGGTATAGGTTGTAAAGAGTGTGACAGAGGCGAAAAACTTAGCAATTAAAGCTGAGTTAATGATCCGAGACAGAGGTGGAAGTAGGACTAAAGGTAATAGGCGAACGTATGGCAATGATAATTTTCAGAGGAGTAATAGTGGTGAAGATACATCGAGGATTTTTGCAGATAGGAGTAAAGTTGCACAGGGATAGAATCAGGGTACTGAACGGAAGGAAGATAAGGGGTCTAGGAAGAAGGTTACTGAACCAAAGGAGGGACGAAAGGCAGCCACTAATCCTTATGTAAAACCTATTTTAGGCAAGTGTTTTCGTTGTGGACAACCCAGTCACAGATCAAATGAATATCCTACTAGAAAACCTGTTAATGTAGTTGAACGGGATGAAGAAGAGGTGTTTTGTGGTCCTGATAGAGAGGATGATGACTATGAGACATATACAGAAGAGGAAGAGCAGAATTATGTGATACGCAGGTTGATGTTAACCCCTAAAATAGAAGATAGAAGCCAGAGACACAAGTTGTTTCGGACTAGGTGTACTATCAATGGTCGGGTGTTTGAGTTGATCATAGATAGTGGGAGCTATGAAAACATCATTGGCAGAGATGCGGTTAAGTCATTGAAACAGAAGATGGAGAAGCATCCCAATCCATACTCTATAGGTTGGATTAAGGCAACAGAGAAGTTTCAGGTGACAGAACGATGTAAGGTACCATTCTCTATAGGTACTTACAAAGATGAAGTGTATTGTAATGTTGTGGATATGGATGCGTGTCATCTATTGTTTGGGCGACCTTGGCAGTTTGATGTTAATTCACAGGATGCGGGTAGAGATAATGTATACAGGCTAGAAAAAGATAGGGTGAAGATTAATCTACTTCCCATAAAGGCGAGTAACCGTGCCAAAGCTTCTAAAGTGGAGAAACGGTCTTCCTTAACAATTACACAATTTGGGTGTGAAATGGAGGAGGTTGTTAAGGAGTCACAAGTGGTGCATACTTTGGTGGTAAGGCAAGTCTTTGCAGCTGATGAGAAGAAACAGATTGATGAAGTACCAGAACAGGTCAAACCATTACTAGAGGAATTTGCTGAGATTATGCCAAAGGAGCTTCCTGCTGAATTACCTCTTATGAGAGACATTCAACATCACATTGATCTGATCCCTGGAGCTAGCTTGCCAAACCTTCCACATTACAGGATGAGTCCGAAAGAGAACGAGATTTTGCAGGAGTTGCTGGAGAAAGGACATATTAGGGAGAACATGAGTCCATATGTTGTTCCTGCTTTATTGACGCCAAAGAAGGATGGAAGCTATAGGATGTGTGTTGATAGTCGAGCAATCAACAGGATTACAATTTGGTACAAATTTCTCATTCCTCATTTGGAAGATATACTGGATAGACTGAATGGAGCTAATGTATTCACAAAGATCGATTTGCAGAGTGGGTACCACCAAATTCGTATAAGGATGGGAA
This sequence comes from Catharanthus roseus, assembly GCA_028651295.1. Classification (NCBI taxonomy): domain Eukaryota; kingdom Viridiplantae; phylum Streptophyta; class Magnoliopsida; order Gentianales; family Apocynaceae; genus Catharanthus; species Catharanthus roseus. The sequence continues at coordinate 1,616,546 of JAPQWS010000001.1, read as the reverse complement.
ATGAATGGAAGACAGCTTTCAAGACAAATGATGGTCTTTATGAGTGGCTGGTAATGCTTTTCGGATTATCTAATCCCCCTAGCACTTTTATGCGACTTATGAATCAGGTACTTAAGCCATTTAGTGGTAAATTTGTGGTTGTTTATTTTAATGATATCCTGATTTATAGTAGTTCATAGGAGGAGCATTTAGATCATTGGAGGAGTGTGTTGACTGTCTTACATGAAAATAAATTGTACGTGAACCTGAAGAAATGTAGTTTTATGGCTAAGAAGTTGTTGTTTCTTGGGTTTGTTGTTAGTGCAGATGGTATTCAGGTAGATGATGAGAATGTTCGGGCAATTAGAGACTGGTCAGCCCCAAGAACAGTATCTGAATTTAGGAGTTTCTTGGGTTTGGCTAGTTTCTATAGGCATTTTATTAAGCACTTTAGTAGTGTTGCAACCCCTTTAATTGAGTGCCTGAAGAAAGGCAAGTTTGAGTGGAGTGACAAAACCGAGTCAGCATTTGCTCTGTCGAAAAAGAAGTTATGTACAGGCCCTGTTTTAGCTTTGGCAGATTTTACTAGGCTGTTTGAGGTGGATTGTGATGCAAGTGGAGTTGGAATTGGTGCAGTTTTATCGCAGGAAAAATGACCAGTAGCATTCTTCAGTGAGAAGCTTAGTGATGCCAGAATTAAGTGGAGTACTTATGATAAAGAATTTTATTATGTTGTGTGTGCTTTACGGACTTGGGAACATTATCTGATTGGGCAGGAATTTGTTTTGTATTCTGATTGTGATGCACTAAGACATCTGAATAGTCAGAGTAAATTAGTAAAGATATGCCTACTAGTTGGATTCAATTTTTGCAGAAGTTTCCTTTTAAGTTGAAACATAAGGCGGGAGTTCAGAATAAAGTAGCTGATGCTTTGAGTAGAAGGGTTATTTTACTGGTCACTTTGAGTAATGAGTTTGTGGGTTTCGAGTATTTAAAAGTGTTGTACTCTGGCGATGCAGAGTTTGGACAGATGTTGGAGAAGTGTAATGAAAGGTAGCTTTGGGATGATTTTCATATTCATGATAGGTTTTTGATGAAGGGTAATCAGCTTTGTATTCCTGTTTCTTCTTTGAGGGAGAAGGTGATTCGTGATTGCATGGTGGAGGATTAGCTGGCTATTTGGGCAGAGATAAAACTATTGCTGTTGTGATGGAACGTTTTTATTGGCCACATTTACGTAAGGATGTGAACAAGATTGTGCAGAGATGTTACGTCTATTAGACAACTAAGGGACATTCGCAGAATACTGGTCTATACACACGTTTACCAGTGCCACAGTATATTTGGAAGGATGTCTCGATGGATTTTGTTCTTGGCTTACTTCGTACTCAGCGGGGTTCAGATTTTGTTTTTGTTGTTCTTGACCGGTTTTCAAAAATGATCCATTTTATTCCTTTCAGGAAAGTTCATGATGCACGGGGTATTGCCAAGCTGTATTTTGAACAAGTGGTTCATTTGCATGGGATGCCAAAGTCTATTACATCAGATCCTGATAGCAAGTTTCTCAGTGACTTCTGGAGATCACTTTGGTACATATTTGATTCTTCTTTGAATTACAGCAGTACAGCTCATCCACATACTGATGGACAGACGGAGGTTACCAACAGATGATTGGGCAATTTGATTTGTAGCATTGTTGGTGATCAACCAAGGAAGTGGGATGATGCTTTAGCGCAGGCTGTGTTTGCTTACAAGAGTTCCGTCCATCGTACTACAAGTATGACGCCTTTTTCTATAGTGTATCGGAAGGAACTTGCACATGCTTTAGATTTGCTTAAGCTGCCTAAGGTGCAAGATAGCAGGGTAGCAGCTAAGCATATGGTAGAGAATTGGCAATCTACTACAGAAGCTATTCATAAGAAAATTGAAAAGTCCAATGCAAAGTACAAACGAGCAGCTGATAAGCATCGCAAGGAGAAGCTTTTTGCTATTGGTGATCTGGTTATGGTGTTCTTGCAAAGGAAGAGATTCCTAGTTGGCCAGTATTGCAAGTTACAATCAAAGAAATATGGACCATATTCGATTGTGAAGAAGATTAATGATAATGCCTATGTTGTTAGTTTGCCAGACATTATGGGGATATCCAAGACATTTAATATGGCAAATATTTTAAATTTTATCCCGATGATGAGCCTCTGTATCCAGAAAACTCGCGAACGAGTTTTTCTCAAGTGGGAGAGAATGATGTAGAAGTTATTGCAGAAGATTTTATGACCAATTGGGAGAAGAAGAAAAGAAGAATGAAGAAACAGTGAAGAACAAGGGCAGCAATATGACCAGCAACATGATCAGTAACACGGTCACTACTGAACATGTTAGTGATCATGTTCTCTTCTATTTTGGGCATTTTATTTAATTTTTTCCATCTTTTAACTATTTATTTATTTTATTAGTTGTGGGCACTTTTGTCTTTTATTTATTTGGGTCATTAGGGCTTTGGCTAAACTATAAATAGCTACCTTTTCATTGTTGAGGGGAGATCAATATTTTATATTCAATTACAGACTTTTGTTCCAAATTTAAGGATTCTCACTTGGAATTCCTTTGTTGAACTTTTTACGCTGCATTAGTTTGTACGTAAGATACAGTAGCTTTTGTCAAACCCAACACCTGTTTATATGTTTCTCCTCCAATTATCATATTCTTGATTTGTAGTTCCATCGGATAGTGTAGATTTGGTCGCTTTTGGGAGTTTGGCAATGAAAGACAAAATATATGCGAAAGTATTTGGGGAATATAGAGACTAAAAGTGAGAGAAATAATTATATGGTCAATACTCGTGATTGTGTAGTTTCAAATGTACATTACTTTCTTTTGTATGTCCTACATTTTTCTTTAAAGGTTTATTTGTAATACATATACTTCTTATAATCATTCATTGTAAGATATAAACCAATATATCATATACCTTGGTGTTGCCTGAAGATGACTTTTGAGAATTGCTTAAACTTGGTGACATGTATATTTTTTAGATGCAACATTATCACAACTAAAACATATATAAGTGAGAAATATTAATCATAAAATTCTCTTGGGATAAAGTTGTAAGATTTCGTTTTGTCTAAGGTGTATGATTCAATAACTCTAACGTATTAGTCAACAAACTTGATTTTCAATTTTAATAAAAGGGAAAAAGATTTATCATTACATATTTTCATAAATAAGTTGTCTAGGGGATTTAGAATTGAAATTCCCATGATTGACTATATTTCACATTGGCTTACCAAAATGGTTATATCCATGTAACTACTGTTAAGAATAGCAAGAAACATCTAGCTTAATGCTATAAATTCATATGAAAGTTCACTTTTCCACATCCTCCAAGAACTACAACCTAATAACTTTAACTTCTCAAATAGATCCACAAGGCATGGAAACTATTGTTCCTTTAGATTTCTACAAACCCATCATTTTAGACCCTTTATGATGCTTCAAGATATTGATTGGGCTTGGCATTGGCCTTCTATTGATCCATTGGTGCAACTAGGTCCACAAGCTATGGAAAAACCAATATATGCTGATCTTTAAAACCCCATGGGTTCTGGCACTTTCTCAATTATTGATTATGATGGTGGAGGGTGGGAACATCAAGAAAAAAGCCCATTTCAAAGGAAACTAAGTCGTGTGAAACTACTTTTACATCTATGGCCTTGCAACATGACCGGCCACACATGAAACCTAAAAAAACTAGGTGGTAGACCTAAGGGTTCCAAGAATTGCATTCAAAAACCTTTTCTAAAAAATTAAAAAAAATTAAAAAAAAAAAAAAAAGCAATGCCTACCCAAGCTCATCAGGTGGTGTATGACACAGAATTTTGCATCGCCTAATGGTTGGACCATAAGACAAAACCTACATATGACCGTAAGGACTGCTGGTCAAATTGTCTAGGTGATTAAATTAATGACTCGACCTTCTGACCAAACTTTGCAAGGCATCGATAATAGCTTCTGAGTTCACATGTTGTCACTGGCTCAAGCTTGGATTTTATGTGTTAGCTCCCTGTAGGGGTTGGTTAGGTGGTAAGCTAGCTCTGGCTTAGTTTCCTATTAGTGTAAGCCTATTCCAGAAACTAGCAGTAGGAACTGTACTGGAAACCTAGCTAGCAAGTACCTAAAAAGCCACTGGCATAGTAAGTAAAAGAACCTAAGAAGGGGTGAATTAAGTTATGTTACAAACTTTATAAACTTTCCAACTAAAATCTTGTTTTAATTTAAGATAACTTTCATTTTATAAACACATAAAAGAACCAAGAATAATAAAAGAAACTTAGAGAACAAAAACAATAGCAAAAATAACGAGAGTACAGAAAGGGAGAATAACACAATAATTTATAGTGGTTCGGCCCTACCAAAGGTCTGCATCCACTATTTTAAGCCACATCTAAGGATTTACCAAATCTTACACTAGCTCCCTTTCTCACAAAGATGGCAAGGAAAACCAATCTTTACAACAGTGGATCACCCCAAGTAGGTTTTACACCTCAACCACTCTCTTCTTACACAAGTACAATGATCACCCTACATACTCAAGTTTTACAACTTCTAATCTTGCACACATTGATATGACAGAATAAGACATGAAGGAATCATACTATCTGTGATGGATTACAACCTATTGAAGCACCACAATCTCTTATCACTCTTTTACTAAATAAACATGAATAAAGCTCAAAATAATGAATGATTTGACTCTAGAAGTCTTTGGAAATGTTTACGGTATTGCACCAAGGAGGTCTTATATTTGTAGGGAAGCTTCAAACGTTCAGGAAATGGCTAGGTTTGACTTGGTACAAACAGGTTCGGACTTTCGGAATTTCAAGGTGTCACTCAAAGTTGTCATCCGAACCTTCAAACTTTTGGCTATGACATCTCAACTTCAGACATCCTAACCTTAGTTTTGGATGTCTGAACTTACACTTAAAAACCATTTTTGAAGTCTAACTCAAAAAATCAACTCTAGATATTTTAAGTATTCATTCCACTACAAGAAAATCAGGATTCAACAACTGAATATTGCATTGACTCATTAAATCACAAACATAGGGACCGGTGTGCAACTAATGGGGTCAATCGCAAGATTAGCAACGAAATTGTGACCGAATATTTTATCGATTAGTCCTTTTAAATAGTTTACTACCAATGGGCGACCAATTTATTTCTTAGACTTTCTAAACTGAAGATTTAACACAACTAAATCTTCAATCAAGATCATCTAATCATGAAAGACTTCGACACAAAGAATTAATAATCTAATCTAAAGTTCTTAAATTTTGCGCAGATCAAAACCTTTTCAAAAGAATAATTTTACCTTATCACAATAATAATTTTAATTCTCAAAAACAAAGTATAGGTTTTCAAAACAATTCCTCCATTTTTAAAAAACTATTTAGACTTGATCTTTGCTAATGCATATTAAAGTAAAGAGAATTGAGATAAATGATTGACATGATATATCTTTCTATACTCAATCCTATTCTAAGTCTTCAACACTTAATTTTTGGCAGCTTGCCTTCAATATTCTTGCCTTGACGTGAAGAATTCATTTTCTAATACAAACGTTCATGTCATATCAAAGATAGACAATTAGTGCACATCAATGTTTATCATTTAATTAAAACAAGAATTGATTCTTTACGGGAAACAGTAGGGAAAGTGCATGGGATATAGTTAGGTAGTACTTGATTTCCTGATGATGTTTTATGTTTGTGGCCCTCCGGCAAGCTTTGAAGTGACTTTCCCTCGGTGTTAGTGTAGATTGAGTTAGGCTAGGTACTTGAGGATGCAAAACAAATGGTTTTGGAAATCCTCTATTAGGAGCAGGATAGATTGACTAGACAGAGATATGGAATTGAGTCTCTACACTTGTTTCAGAGATTCTCCCTCCTTGATTTCTTCGGGCGATTGTGATATTACCATAGGAGAGATTAGGAGAAGAACCACTGTCACCTAGCTGGGGAAAATTCGCTGCTTGATCGAGATAGGCATTGAAGATTTCTGGCCTCGTAGAGTTTATATCTTGTTTGGAACATTAGCTTGAATATCATAGTCATCCATTGTACAAGATTGTTCATCGATTCCCCATGCTCCCCTCGACCTGCTGTCGCATAGCAGGAAATATGTGGGAACTGCTGGGGAAGCAGATCCTAAGGATTCACCTTTCACGGATATTTGTTTTCCAGACCTTAATCGTATTTTAAAAAAAACTGACTAGGTCCCAGCATGTATGCCAATTAAGTATTGCACCAAGATTTCTAACAAGACCTCGATTAACAATTTATGCAAGAAAATGGTATTTCTTATGCACACTCATAGTTGTCTTGAAACTAGTTAGTTGAATTCTTGACGTGAAGAAACTGCTTAAGGACCTCTATGACTCTTTCTGAAGAGAGAAATAGCTCAGTGAGCTAATCTAAGAAAAGAGAAATGAAAACTTAAAAGAAAGGTATAAAGGACATTGTAAGAAAGTTATAAAAGCTAAATTGAAGAACATAACTAAAGTATAAATAATTCACGACTACAAAAAGCTAAAAAAAAAAAATAAGACATATATTTTGTGTATAAGTTGATGCGTATATGGCCTTAAGCTTTCCTTGGCTTTTGTATCCATTTTCCAACTCCTCTCTTCTCTTACCATTCTCTACCTTTCTCTCCCTGATCTAGAGTAGGTAGCAAGGTATTGGAAGGATCATGTCTGCGAGAATGTAAGGATCCAGATTTAGTTTGATCATCCATCCTCCTTATTTCAAGGTCGCACGTTGAACATCTCGCGGCTTTGATGAGCAGCTCCAGCTTGCTCAAGAGGCTATCTTGTGAGCTAGCTAGTTCTGTAGCTCAGCAAATCCTTTGCTCCAACTAGCTCGAGCCCTTTTCTACGCTAGCTAAATCAGCTCCTTAGCTCACTACCGCATGCATTTTTTGGATATCAACACAAATCTGATGTGACGCATAAAGAATAAAAATCTAAACCTTACTTCCACACAAATATAACGTACTTTATTTATTTAGAATATTCAACATTGTGAAACAGATGTTAATAGAACAATGTAACCCAAAAGAAAAGATCTAAGGCAAAAACATTACAAGAAGTTCACTTTTAGTATAATGAATATTTCTCTTTTGTTGATCCCAAAAATACTCCATCGATTTAGTTGAGTACGCTCTTCAAACCACAAGAAAGGAAGAATTACAATGCAACATATTACTAGAATGATCCCAAAAAGATTTATGAAGAAGCAAGTTTAAAAGTATAGAGTTTAATAATAAATGGGAGGAGGTGGTGGTGATTTGTGTACATAGCACTACAAAAAACCATCGAAATACCGATGACAGGTTTCTGTCGGTGATCCGTCCTTGTTGACTGGTTACCGACGGGAAACCGATAGAAAATAGTCTGTTGGCTAATTTTCGTCGATAACCAGATTTCGACGACGTTTCTGTCGATTAATGAACTTTCCGATAGCGTACCGACAGAAGTATTCATGGGACATCGGCTGAAATGGGAAAAATTATTTCCGTCATTAAGTACAATGGTAAATTTCACCAATGAGCTCAACAACGACACCGATTTCCATTGAAGATAGTTACCAAAGACCCTACCAATAGATTTGCAGCAATTATTAAAAAAATGAAAAAAAAGGTTTACTAGGAATACCATCGGTAAGTCCGTCGGTAAGAAAAACATTTTTTTATATAATATATAAAACAGATAAAAACTCCGTGAAAAACAACAAAATTCCGAATACAAACAATAATATTAAACGTTCAACATAATTAACAAAGTTCATATAGATTACGCTAAATGTCCAATCTCAATAATATTAAACATAACACACATATATATATAACATCCTAATAAAAAAATGTACGTAAATCGAAAATCAAATATCCTGATTAGTCCTAGGATCACTGGAGGGCAAGGGACATCATCAGTATCGGGGGCACGAATAGAGGGAGAGGGAGTAAAGGAAGATCGAACCCGCACATCAGGAGCAAGGACTTACGAGTCTGCAGTACGTGCAGGCGGTAAAAAATGTCGAGGTGCCGATACCCATAGCCGTTTTGACGAAGTCCAACATCGTTGGAGAAGGAATGTATACTAAATGATTCTGCTCCGTAAACTGCCTCATATACTTGTCAAAAACTTTGGAGACGCTCGAAACGCTAGCCTCCACCCTCTACAGCATATCCACACAGCAGGCCTGATCGAAGCTAATCCTTTATAAGATGGGCCCGACAGCTCTCAACTCTCAGATGAGCTGTCTCTGGTCCAGCTTAATATACACGTCCAAGGCTCACGCCCTCTGCTACTATGGCCGTAAGGGCAAGATCATCGTGCACGGTTGTGCCCGTCGCCACCGCCTCCTCCTCAGCCTTCCTCTTCGCCTCGTGAAATCTCTCCTATAATATAAAATGTTATGTGGCTAATAATAACTTATACAATATTAATTAGATACACTTTAAAAAATTAAATTAAATTTTGCACTAAACATATACAGGACTCTTCTAAAATAAACTCCACGTACTCTTCCTGCTTCTCTCTCGTGCAATGCTTGTGCAGCTTCTCTTACTCCTTGCTCTTCAAGAATCTCCCAGCTAATATCGCTTACTATAACACGACAATATATCTTAAATAAAACTTACAATTACACTACAAGAAGTCAAAGGATTATCGACCAACATTTCGATATGGTAAGTGAACCATTAAATGCTCCATAATATCGAAGAACGAAGGAGGAAAAATCCTTTCTAACTTGCACAACAACACAACAATATTACTCTCCAATTCATATATGTGTGCCACACTTAATTTAGGAGAACATAAGTCTCTATAAAACAAACCTAATTCTTCCAAGGCACTCCATAACTTGTACAAAAGTACCTCTTTGAGAGAAATAGGAATCAATTGCTCCATAAACACGTGGCAATCATGACTTTTTATTCCAAACATTCTCAACTCCTTTAAATAAATACATCTGCTCAGGTTAGATGCATATACATCCGGTGGTTTCAAGTCCTTCACCCACTCAAGTACAGCCTTCCTTTGTTCCTTTGTCAAAGTGTAAAATGCCTTCGATTTTGTAGAACCTTTGAGATTTAGTTCAGACCGATTAAAATATCTTTGAACATCTTCCCTAGATTTCACATTATTCTTCGTCTTCCCTTTCATATCCATAATTATGTTAAAAACATTATCAAAAACTTTCTTCTCACTACGCATGATGTCAAGATTATGGCGAACTAGAAGAGTACGCCAATATGGAAGATCCCAAAGATACTAGGCCTTGTCCAATTGTGATATTCTCCTCTGCCATCTTCCTTTCCCATCTCAATTCCAACTTTTGTAATCTTTAGCATGTCTTGAACCCTTCCACAACTGCTCTCCTGTAAGACGAAGTGGCGGCTCAGAATGATCTTCTCCTCTACCCTTCTTAAAAACCTCAAATCCCTCCGAAATGGAGGATCGAAAGGTAGAAACCAACAATGACAATTAAAATAAGATTACTTTCCCCCATTTTGTAGTCTAAACAACTTTGTTTCTTCCATGCAACAAGGACAAGACAATGCACCAGCTGTACTCCAACCGGAAAACACCCCATACGCAGGAAAGTCACTAACAGTCCATAGAAGGCTAGCCCTCATATTAAAGTTCTATTTCTTCAAAATATCATACGTGTTAACCCTATACAACTGCAATTTGTTCAATTCTTCTATCAACAGTTGCAAGTAAACATCTAACTTATGTTTTGGATTCTGAGGGCCTGGAATAATACATGTCAGGAATATTACTAGAGTTTTTAAGCACATCCAAAGAGGCAAGTTGTATGGTATAACAATCACTGGCTATGACGAATACTGCTTTCTGGACATCCCAAAAGGTGAGAAACCGTCAGTACACAGTCCATGTCTTATATTCCCTGCTTCAGAAGCAAACTCATAATGAGTACTATCAAAATGCTTCCAAGCTTCCCCATCCCTAGGATGACTCATCATATCTAGCTTAGGAACGCTTTCTGAGTACCATCTCATATGCTCGGCCCTTTCTTTGAGAAGCATACAACCTTTGCAACCTAAGTGTTAGCAGAAAATAATACATCTTCTTGTATGGAATGTTTTTGGACTTCTTCTTCTTCTTATTTTCTTTCTTCTCATGTAACGTTCATGGCCACAAAACTCACACTAATGTGCTTGAGCATCATCCTTCCAATACAGCATACATCTATTAACGCATACAACAATCTTCACCAGCAGCATATCCAAACCAGATACTAACTTCTTCATCTGGTACTAGTCATCCACTACCTTATTATCTTCAGGGAGTACATCCTTTCAATAACTATAATATATGATCAAAGCACTTTTTAGACATGTTGTTCTCCGACTTAATGTTTAGCAACCTCGCCATCGTGGACAACTGTGAATGCTTTGTACACCCTTCATACAACAGTATATCAACATATTTCAGCATGTTATAAAACCGTTGAGCTTCAGGATTAGATGCCTCCTCATAATTGTAGTGTATTGACTCGGGCTCAAAATCTGGACCAGAGGCATCAAAATACCCTCACAATAAGTGTTGCTTTCAACATATCTTGTAACATTACCTTCCTCAACAATCAATCAGTAACCTACTGACGGTTCTCCATGTGCAGTCCAATTATGATAATTAGGTAACAACCCTGATTTATAAAGATGCAACTGCACATCATCCTCCTAAGATACTTTAAGTTCTTGCACTTTGCAAACCGCTTCACATCTAGTTGAAACTCGCTACTGATCCCCATAAATCCATGCCAGTTCTTCCATACATCCAACTACGATCCTCCTCCATAACTTCACACAAAACAAAACACACTCATTTAAAGTTAGAATTCATTAATAACTAAGCCTTACATTTAAAGTGCTTAAATATGATTTATGAAATATTTAGAGTGTAAGAGTTTAAAGACTCATGCAATCATTAGATATTAAGTTGACTTCTAAAGGAAGAAGTCACTTTTGATACATTGGAAATGAACAAGTTATAGAAGTACAAAAACTTCTATCGTTTTGAGAAAAGTCCTGAAGTTAAGAAATTTTGTTTATTTTAAGGTCTTAAATTTTATTTCTGGACAAGTAACCTCTTAAACTTCCCTTACTTTAAAACTTTGATAGAAATAAACATATAATTCCTAAAATACCCTTCAAACTTTGGTGTTTATAAAATTTTGTAAATATTTCAAACAATTATTGAAGAGACTGCTCTACCTATTTCTTAACAAAAACTAGAGAGAATGCTCTACCTAGACTACACTACATGCATAAAAGTCTTAGATTTTTATAAGTTTTCAAAAATTTCGGCAGAGTTTCCCCAGTATTATGGACATTTTCTAGGCACACAGACCAGACAAACAGGCAACAAATATAAATTCACAATATGAAAGAGTCATGGCTCCCCCGTAAAGCAATATTTAAACTAAAAGAGTTAGGCTGCCCTCATAAAGAAATATTTAAACTAAAAGAGTCAGGGTTCCCCTGTAAAGTAATATGTAAACTCAAAATTTTAAGAGTTCGGGCTTCTCCATAAAGACAAAAGTTCATTCAAGATTAAAGTAAATTCAACAAAATAACTATGAATGAAATATATATGTAAAACAAAAAGTTGCAAAAACATTTTTAAGAGTATTTTTAAATCCCCTCAAATTATATAAACACATTCCTATTCATTTGCTAGTTCACTATACCATCTTCATTATAAGAGTATTTTTAGTTAAAAGAAGAACTAGATTAAAAGAATCCAAAATATTCATTTCTACCTTTAATATAAGTTGATAGCAAATCTCTTGAATCTTGATGCAAAGAGAAGGGGTGATCAAATGTACTCAACTGAAAAACAAAATTCATATTAAAAGAAAAGCTACTTTTCATTTTTTGGAAAACCATTAAAATCTCAATTACTTATCTACATTTTATAAATTTTATGACATCTAAAAGGAAACGTTGTGAGGCATGCATAATAATGTTTGCAGAATAGAAAAAAATAATCACACTATCATACCAAAGATATTTTCTAATAGTTTTAAATAAAAGATCATAAAATCAAAGTTTTCATAATGAGAATGCGAAACTGTATGAATGACAAATTTATTTGAGCGTGTTTTGTTAAAATCATTTTCACTTATTTATGTGGTTAAAAATAAAATACCCTTTTTAAAGAAAAGCACAAAAAATAAAGAATTGGGATGCATATAAACAAATTTTCATTCAATATTCTTTTAATTTGTTATGAAAAAATATTTAAAAAATGAAAAAATTATAAACTAAAATACATAGATTAGTAAACCATCAGCCAATTGCATTCTTAACAAGATTTGTGAAATGTTGAGCCCAAGCCCAATTGGCCAACCTTAGCCTTTTTAATTTTATTAAAAGATAAAGATTAAAGTATATGACCAAATTCTGAGGTGACATACTCTCTTGCCATGTGTTCTGGGTCGGTAGCTGGACTGGATGGGCTGGGAGTGTGGGTCTTTTCTCTAAAGAACAAAGATTCTCAAACCTTGGCTCTACTCAAGAATCATTAGTGGGCCAGATATGCTGGGCTCTAGAGAGTGAACCATCTAGCCTGCTTGACTAAATAGATAGCCCAACAGTTTCTGGAAAAGGTTTTTATACTTTTATTTCATTTCAATATAGAGATTACAAAATACAAATAAAATCCAAAATTATTAAATAAGAAAGTGAAATCAAACAGAGATAAAAGTATCTCTTACGATAAAAGATAATTTCTATTTCAAAAAGTATATATTTGAAAAAATTGTTGAGGTTTTAGTTTAGAATTTATTGTAGAGAAACAAAGTTTTGAAAAATAAAAATTATATGGAAATGGGCATGGCTTCTTTTTTTCTTTTTTCTTATTTTAATGTGTAAGGACCTTTTTTTTATTGGTATTGCATAATATCAATATAATTTACATAATAAATATGTCGACACATATGATAAGTATAAACATCACAATTAATCTATTTGAATATTTGTATCTGTTGAGAATTAGAATCCCACATCGGCTAATTAAAGAAAACAATTACTACTTATAAAGACTTGGGCAGTCCTCCCCTCTTGAGGTACCTTTTGGGGTGAGTTAGGTCCAAGCTCAAAAAATTCTAACAACATCCCTAGTGTTTCACCTTCATTTGACAAAAAAACAAAAGTATGCTTCACTGAATTAAAAAAAAAAAAAATGGACACATGTAAAGTAAATAATCCAATAAAAATTTTCATTCTTCTTGATTTTGAGATTTTTAAGTATACGACGAAAAAAATGATTTAAGTCCTCATTTTGTCTATTTTTTTTATTTTCTCTATATATAGTTCCACATTATATCTTCAAAACTTGAGTAAAACATTTTTTTTCTTTCAAGTCATTCAAACAGTCATTTCTTCCAACCAAATTAGCAGTGATTTCTTTTCATTCATCAAACCAAATTAGCAGTGATTTCTTATTTTCCTCAGTCATCAAAAAGTACTGAACAGAAAAAAATGTTGAATCTCTCAAGTTTCTGGATAAAAAAATAGAGATTACAAGAATTTTTAAAACAAACTTACATAAATAACTCCGACTGACGTGAACGGCAATGGCTACAGCGGTTTTTGGTGAGCTGTATCGACCCACGGTCTGAGCGAGATTCTGGTGACAGTGAAAATAACTTTCAGCTGAGAGTGAGAGAGAGTGAGAAGAAGAAGAAGAAGAAGAAGAAGAAGAAGAAGAAGAAGAGGAAGAAGTGAGAGAAAAAGGACAAGAGAGAGAGAGCAGAAATACCTGGCGATCAACGGACGGCAAAGGTGGCGGCATCTCCTGGAGGTCACTAGAGGAGGTGAGGTGAAGGGTGGGGGTCACGGTTGGGAGGGAAAACTAGGGAGGGAAGGGTTTTGGGAGAGGATTAAATGAGAATGAAAGGGGAAAGAATTCTGGTAACCCAGAAATTCCTGCTTTTACTGACTGATTTACTGACCGAATAATCGGTCGTTAAATCTATAATTTAAAAATTAAAAAAATAAAAAAATAAAAAGCTAAGTTACTGACTAATAGGTGATTGAAAACATTGGCAGAACAACATTGGGACCCAGTAGGGCTCCAGTCTCCCCCCCTCCCCTGGTCGTTTCGTCCCCCTTTATAAATGTTCAATAATTTTAGATTAAGCCCCCTAAAATATTTTTTTTTTAAAAATATCTTATACTTCTAATTCTTTTTTGTCTCTTTCATTTAATTTTAAATTTCAATTTTTTAATTCCCTTTCTCTATCTTTTCTTTTCTATCCTAAAAGTGTCCTAATGATTCATGTTTGATTTACACATATTGAATTTTACTTTTTTTTAATAGTAAATTTGAGTAATGAGGATGGCTAGGGAGAATAAAAAGGTAAATTCATTATCTTTTAATAATTTTTTTGCTAACTTTAATAAAAGTAGTAATCCCATGCTTTAATAAGAAGAATAAGAGTATTGAGTATATCTATTAAAATAAAGTATTAAATTCAAACCTTATTAATGTGAAATTAGTTAGTAATTTACTTTGATAAAAAAATCACAAAAATAAATAAAAATAAAAATTATGACTAAGGAGAACAGGATTGATTTTTAGAATATAAACTAACTAATAAGTTTAATTTTATAAAAATTTTATTACTTGTGAATGTATGTGCACGGTATTAGTCTTTTAAAAGCTGTCTTCCAAGTTAAAAATATCATATACAAATGAGTAAATAAAGGGCTGTAATAGTCTATCACTAGGCCTTCGTAAAATATAATTTTTTAAAAAAAAATCTCAAAGTGAAGTCTCTTTATTTTATTTTTCTTACTTTTAAAAAAGTTTTTCAAGCCACCAAGATTAAAAATCTAGACCATTTTCTTTAAAGCAGTCACCATCAATTCACTGTTTTTACTTTAGAGTTCGGTATTCCCAGACCTGGAGTCCTAGTTCCTCCATTGAACGAAAATATCAGTCTATAACTCTCAATGACTGATTACCAACTGAAATTCCATCGCTAAAGTAACTTCGGTCGATAAATAAAAAAAACGGTAGGTGATTCTGTCATAGTTACCGACAGACGCCTGTCGGTCGCTAATCGCTCGATAACTTCAGTCGACAAATCACTGTTTTCTAGTAATGTTAACTAACCGAAAGAGGTAATATTAATAAAATTTAATACCTTCTTCACGAGAGACTCGGTGAAGGAAATGGACCCACCAGTGTATTTCTCAGGTCCCATCCCTTGTGTCCCTTATTCCTATTCTTCTTATTCTGTTGGGATTGGGCTAGAAACTTCGAGCTTTTCCAATAATCTAACATCGTCTGCTAATCTCTCCTCAATCCACAGGGGCCGCTTACCATCTTTCCGAATGTCGCCCATCATATTCCTCATCCAAATGCTTGCCCTATCCTCCCCAGTGTCCCAGACCTTTGACATGGGTAAAGCTGGGTCCCATACATATTTTTTTCTATATTTAATGAAAATTCATAAGATTATTAAAATTATTATGAGAAAAAACTAAACCCATTAAAAAAACTTTGAAATTTGATTCATTTATCTGGAACTCTCCCCATCATAAATCCAGAACCTCCAGAGGGATCTGACTCCATGTACAGTATTTCCCCACAAAACTCTCATAGAATGCATAAGTGTTAGCAGTGGCAGCTCTGGAAGATGAATGCAATCTGTTACACAGAGAGAGGGTTAGTATATATTATAGTTTAATAATGGCAAGTATAAAGTAAATTAAACTTACTAATCTACATTCAGCTCCAGCTGCTCCCTAAGGTCACCGGGAGCCTAGTTCCAAACCACTGCACCCTCAGAAGAAGTGGACAGCTACGTGGATACTTATGTGGCCGACTGGGTAGATGTCGTGGGAGCCTCCATAGCAAAGGTCGGCTGCGTCTATGTCGGGGAGAGTGAGGGACTAACAAGCGGCGGCAAAGACAAGGCAGCTGCATCGGGCATGGTAGATGGCATGGGAGTTCTAGATGGCGTAGGAGTGGTAGATGGCAGTAACTCCTCTCGAGTGTGCTAGCATCCTCAGCATACTTTCTCTTTCGTCTACGTGACATCGGACCTGCAATATCCAAAAGGTGAAAACCCATCAATACACAAGCCAAGTCTCACGTTCCTTGTTTCTGCCAAAAAATAATCCAAGCTTGTTAACCCTAGGATGACTCATCACATCCAACTCTTGTGAGCTTTCAGAATGTCATCTCATGTGTTCAGCAGCTCTTTTCAAGGCATATAATCTTTGTAATCTAGGAGTTAATGGAAAGTGAAGCATTGTCTTCACTGGTCTCTTCTTCCTAGTTATCTTGTACCAGTGACTCCAACAAAACTTACATTCCATTCTGTTGGAGTCCTCCTTCTAATAAAGCATACAACCGCTGACACAAACATCAATCCTTGGCAGGGGCAATCCCAAGCCTGATACTAATTTCTGTGTCGCGTACCAATCATCAAAATATGATTTTCTGGCAGCAAATGCTTCCTTATGTATGCACAAATATCATCGTATGACTTCTGAGTCTATTGGTTCTCAGACTTAATGTATAATAACTCCGTTGTTGCAAATAAAACCAAATGTCTATCATCACCATCAACCAATGGTGTCTCCACCACTTTTAACATGTCAAAAAAATTTTTTGCCTCAAGATTTGGTGGCTCTTCATGATTCATTTCTTCCTGAGGGAAAAAGTTCCGACCGGCTGCATCAAATCTCATGATATAAGTTGCTTTCAGTTGGCATTGACCGTGAACTTTCAACCCTAATCTTTGGCCTTGTTGTACTAGTAAATTCCACACAAAGACATTCCTCATTATGTGGCCACATTTTTTTATCATGAGTTGTCCAATTATGATATAAAGACACAAAACCCCACTTCAAAAGATGCTCCCTCATAATTTTAAAAGGTATAAACTTCTTACTTTTATATTTTGAACATGGACACCTCATCTCATTTTCACGTCCATTGTTTATTTCAAGACAACAATGAACAAAACAATCTACCCCATAATAAATTCACTTGTTCGACCTTATCCCCGAACCCTCTTTCTCTATACATCCAAACTACAATCTAGTATATTCTCCGTAGCTTCTAATTGGGATCATTAAGAGAAGGAATATCGTTAGTTGTTATACTAAGCTACGATTATAATCTTTAAACGTTCCACAAAATCTTATAATCTTTAGAAACAATGATTTAAACATTCAGTCGTTTATAATCTTTAGAAACACATGAGAAGGGAAGTTAACAAAAGTCTTTCGAAAAGTCGAAGGAATTTCTCAAGTTTATCATCATCAAAATAGTTTCATTTTATGTTTTATGGTAACTCATTACATAACAGCCTTAGTTTTTTATAAGTTTAGAAAAATTTTGGCAGATTTTCTCCTATATTATGGATATTTTCCAGGAACACAGGCCACACAAACAGGCACAAACACATATCGAACAAAAAATATGAAGAGTCAGGGCTACCGCGTAAAGCTTTAAGGAGTCAAGGCTCTCCCGTTTAAACTAATTAAACACATACCTCTAATGTGTATATGATAGAGAATATGTCACCGAAATCCTCATGAACAAAACTATAACATGGTGAATAATATTTTTTAGTAAACTTAATCAGCCATACAAATAAAGGGATATTTAATTTAAACTATATATAAGGAAGAACATTTCTAATTAGTAGTACACTATGTATGGAGAAGGAAAAGAAAGGCATGAAAGATCACAATGCTGCTAAAAATTAAAGGTTTCGGTGATATATGATTATATATGAAACAATTCTTGATTCCTCATATGCTCAAGCAAATCAAATTTTCAATTTACACCTCCAATATATAAAAATACTAAATAATAGCCTATGAATTCTTGTACGTGCAAAGCATCTCAACTAGAAGTTGTGAATTCAATTCCAGTATAATTAAATTGTGTATATTTTCCTTTTACTAAGTCAAGTTTCTTCCTTTTATATATAGTACTTGTAATTTTGCTATATTTGTTCTTAATATTTAATTTATTAATTATGTAATTTCAATCAATAATATGGAACTCCGATACTAAAAAACAACACTAAATGACGAGTAATAATTCAATTATTAAGTGATTGAATTATAAACTTGATTACATATTTATATTTACAATTTATAAAAGATAGCACATATATATTTACAATTACTAAAATCTTTTATGTATATGGAGAAAATTGGTAAAATATGCATATTATTTAATGCATGTCTCCCATTGATATTCCAATTAAGAAAATGATTTCATTTTAAAATTGAAATCAATATTTTTAGATTCAATTTTTTTTGGATGAGAGAATATCCAAATAAAGACAAATCAAAATTAGGTCTTGTCTTGCTTTAAATGTTCCATTCATGTTCTAAATGAAGACAATTTTCTAGTAAATATTATAGTTTCTACATAGATATAAATTTAAGTAAGAAAAATATTCGCCAATCATCAATTCCAAAAGATGTAAAAATGGTTTAGGGTTTTATACGTTGAACTCGGTCTTTTCTCTCTACAATCTAATTACTTTATCTCAAAAATTAGAATTAGAATGCTCAAAGTAATGTGATCTCTCTCAAAGAATAAGGATAAAAATAAAATACAATCAAAATACAACTATGTATGTGATGATTTCACAAAATAAACTTATCTTGATTACAAACATAACAAGATCAAAGATATCCATAAAACTAAGAAACTTATCTTGAATTACTCTAAGAAAAAAAAACTCAAGAACACAACATTTCAGCTAAGAAACTTTGCTAAAATATATTTCCAGTAAAAATAATATATTTGATTCCAGTAAAAAAAAACTAATTCCAGCTAAGAAACAGACCCAAGAACACTACATTGTACAAGAGAAAATATTCAAATAAAAAAATAGAAGAGAATAATATATTTGATTCATTAGATAATCCTAATCACTTGTAGTTGAAAACAAAATGTAGCAAAAAAATCTCTATTTAGAAACTAAACATAACTCCAATCTCTAATCAACTCCAAACTTACCGTAGCAGCGGCGGATTTTTGCAACTCAACCGGGACAAAAAGCTTCTAGCAACACAAGAAAAAGAAGGAGAAGAATAAACTAACAACATAGGAGCAAGAAAGAAGAAGAACAAGAAGAAAATTAGAAACATGCTCATAAGCTGCTTCAAAACAAAGAGGAGAGAGAGAAGGGGGAGAGAGAAAAGAGAGATGAATATCCTTCAACGGTGGAGGTATCGTCGGTCGTTTGAGGAGCCGTTGGTCGTTGGCGGAACAGGGTGGAAAGAATTTTGGAGGGGAAGGATTTTTTTATTTTTGGAATTCTGAGAAATGGGGAGATGAAGAGAGGATCCCCGATTTCTTTAATTCTATTCCTTTCTTATTGACGGAATAGCAACACGCCTTCCGTCGGTACTTTTATTAAATAAACTAGCAACAAAAATATTGTCGTAAAGTCTGTCGTTAACTTGAACATATTTCCGGAAAATTAGAGTCCACAGCCAAGAGCTGTCGGTAAATTATATACCGATGCCAAATACCGTCGGTACGTCCCATGATTTTCTCCCACAACTTTTCCCTCCAAATTTTTTAACGTCTTGCCGAAAATCTGACGTATATGGAAATGGCGTTGAAAGTCTGTCAGTAACTAGCCTTATCGCCCTTAGGCTGCCATTTTTCCAATCTTATTGAATAGCACGGCCCAGGGCTAAGATAACTCAAGTAGGAGAGCCGTGTTATGGGTGACCTTATTGCACGGTTCAGAGAGCACTTGTGTATGTGATATAAGTGAACGTGTACGAAAAAGCTGTCGTGAAGTTTCGTTCTTCGTTCTGTCGTTGACCCTATCTATGTTTCTATGATGGCCCAAGAACACGCTTATTCTTCAGCCTTAGAGAGACTTTTGAATTGCGAGGTACTATTACGAGCTCAATATATACAAGTGTTATTCCGTGAAATAACTCGAATTTCAAATCATTCACTTGATTTTCTCCCACAACTTTTCCCTCCAAATTTTTTAACGTCTTGCCGAAAATCTGACGTATATGGAAATGGCATCGAAAGTCTGTCAGTAACTACCGTTGGAAGTGAATGCCGTCAGTAAAATCCTATTTTTTTGTAGTGTAGTAGTATCGAGGTGGGGAAGGGAGAAGGAGGGGTAGTGATATATAGTAGTATGGTGGTAGAGGGATTTAGAAGGTGGTGGTGGTAATTCCTAGTAGTATAGTGGTGGGAGAGACTGGGTAGGAGGAGGCAGAGATTTGTAGTAATAGGGAAAGTAGGAAAGGAGATGGTGGAGGTGAAGGTGGTTATTTGTATATGTAAGGGGGTGGAGCTGAAGGTGAAGGCGAGGAAGAGGTGGAGACTTGTAAACATATGAAGGAGGCGCATATGGAGATGGTAGTGGTGGAGACTTATAAATATATGGTAGTGGAGGTGACGGAAACGGAGGAGAGGAGACTTGTAAACATATAGAGAAGGAGGCAATGGAGATAGAAATGGTGGGGACTTATACACATATGGAGATGGTGGTGAGGGTGATGTAAGAGGTGAAGACTTGTACACATATGGAGGAAGTGGTGGGATTTGTAGATGTATGGTGGTGGTGGTGGTGGTGACGGTGATGGAGGAGGTGCTGATACAAATAGAGGTGGCAAAGACTTATTGACATATGGAGGTAGTGGTGAGGGTGATTGAGGAGGTGGAGACTTGTACACATACGGTGGAGGAGGTGGAGGTTTATAGATATACGGTGGAGGAAGTGATGATTTATAGATGTATAGTGGTGGTGGTAAGGGTGATGGAGGAGGTGGGGACTTTATACACATATGGAGGTGGTGGTGATGGAGATGGCAGTGGAGGAAATTTATAGACATACAGTGGTAGAGGTGAGGACAATGGAGGAGGTGGAGACTTGTACATGTATAGAGGAGATGGCGATGGTCATAGAGGGGGAGGAGATTTACAAATGTAAGGTGGTGGTGAATTATAAGCATAAGGCGGATGTAGCGATGGAGATGGAGGTGGAGGCGACTTACAGTAGTATGGTGGTGGAAGAGAGAGAGGTGGTGGAGACTTGTAGCAATATAGTGGTAGAGGGGAAAGAGACGGGTGGCGGTGGAGAGTTATAATAATATGACGGGTGGAGGTGGTGATTTGTAGTAGTAAGGAAGGGGGAGCTTGGAATGATATGCCTGTGGAGGCACTGACCAATATGGCTCATAAGTAGCTGAAGAAGCATTAGTGACCAAGAGACATTGCCAAGGAAATGGCTAGTTTTGGCCAAAAAGTGGCCATTTTTGCAACTCAAAAAGTCTATAGAAACAAGATTGTTTTGGTTTATGAGTAAATGCTCCAACCTTTATATACTGATTCTATGAAGAAAGAAATTATTATTTTGGCAATATTAATTGATTCAAGAACTAAATTAGTCGTTTGTTGTGTTCCACTTTCATTTTATGGTCGATTCAACATGAACAATTTCCTTGTTTTGGAGTGCAACCGGAGTTGGTATGTATGCCGTCTTCCTTTTAATTTTTTTTTTTTAAACACTTCTCCCTTTTAGTTAAAACTAGTATCATGTATGTGCATTCGCGCACAATAAACTTTTCATAAAATTTAAATTGTTATTTATCTTATTTTATTTCTTTCTATTTAGAATATTTTCTAATATAGTTACATCAGGTTATATTCAATAGTTTTTATTATTTTTTTAATTTACAAACTTTATGTTATTTTTATTTTAATTATCTTTTATTTAACTCTTAAATAGTTATCTAATAACTCAAGTCCTCCCAAATCTTCTATGTATTAAACTCCCAATGTTTAGTTACTTAATATAACTTTTTATTTTAATTATCTTCTATAACTTTTTATTTTAATTGTCTTCTATGTAAACTATTAAATAGTTATCTAATCACCTATTACCCTCTAAATTCTCCATGTGTTATAAACTTCTATTTTTTAATTTTTAATGGTATCCTTTTTAACATAGTTATATTTAATTTATTTTCAATCATTTTCATCTTTCTCTTTAATATTTTGAATTTTTTTTTTATATTAATTCATTTATCTATGTATTCACTTTTTACTAAATCATTTGTCAACTCAATACTTGGAGTTGTGTCATTAGTTATACACTATATCAATTATGAAATATTCATGAGGTTGTTTTGATAGTAACTTTTATAATTTATATTATTTTAATGGTAATTATATGAAGAAACATAATTGAAAAATATTAATCACTAATATATCATTAGGATGTTATTGGAAATCTTTTTATATGCATATTGTCAAAGTACTCTTGAATATTTTTTTATTTAGAAGAATTTGAATTTTCTCTTTAATATTTTGAGCTTTTTTCCCTATTATCTAATTTATCTTTTTAATATTTGGAACTTTCTACTAACTCATTGCCTATTTAATATTTGACTTGTCTTATGATTAGTTATACAAAGTTTGTGAAATAATTTTTTCTCCTATATGTTAAAGTTACTTTCAAAATAATTATTTATCTATATAATATTTTATATGTAAATTCAAAATAAAATATTTCATTCCTTTATGTTTTAAATGTATTTTTTTATTTAATTCAAACGAATTATTATTTTTTATATAATTTTTATTATCGATTATGTAATTAATCATTTTTATTAGTTATTCTTATATTTTTATTATTTAATCATAATTATTAATTTTAACTTGTATAGTATTTCTTTTTTGGGGGAAACTTGATAATATTTCATAATATATGTTTTGCACACAAATATTTTTTTAAATCTCCAAACTTCATTATTTCTTTTACTTTAAAAACATCTGTAATTTTTTTTTACTACGTTTTATATGACTCTTAATTAGCTATGTAACTACTAAAGCACTCAAGATCGTTTGTAACATTTCTTGTAACTACCTCCTGTAACATTTCCTTTTATAATATATTTTCTGCTCTTAGGGTTTACCATTTCCCCTTAAGGTTTATTTTTATTTGGTAAAGTTTTATTAATAAAATATATCAAATTAGAAATATTACAGAAGATCCGAACTACTACTTAAGACCCTCTATAACTATTCAATAGCTATTTTTAATTATCAAAGATTTTTAAATTCCTCCATTTATTAAACTCCAATTTTTATTTTTCTATATAAATCTTCATTGGTTATCTAAATTTATCAAAGACTTTCCACCTTTTTTATTTATTAAATATCAATTTTTATTTTTATTATCTTGTATATCAAAAACTCTCAACTCCTCAATATATAAAGTTTCAAATAATTAACTGAAGGCCATAGGAAACTCAAAAATGTAAGAAACACATTTTATAATAATAGACTTTAATAATAGTAGAGATAAATCTCCAAAATTCATTATTTATTTTACTTTAAAAACATATATAGTTTTTATTTTTACTATCTTGTGTGTGACTCTTAAGTAGCGATGTAATCCTATATAACTCTTCAATAATTATCTAAAATTATCAAAGACTTCTAAATTTCTCTATTTATTAAACTCTAATTTTTATTTTTCTATATAACTCTTCAATAGATATCTAAATTTACCAAAGACTTTCTAACTCTTTCATTTATTAAATACCAATTTTTATTTTTATTATCTTGTATACCAAAAACTCTCAACTCTTCAATGTATAAAGTTTTAATTAATTAACTAAAGGGCTTATTAGGAAACTCAAAAAAGTAAGAAATCAAAATATGTAAATCATCATGAGCCCCCTTAGAGACTTTTATAATAGTAGAGATAAGAGAGATTTTGTCCATATAAGCGTGAATTGGTTTTAAAATTACAGAGTTGGTATCAAGAGTCGAGGTTTAAATTCTGATAGCGGTAATGTGAGAATTTCAACATGTCCAATATAGGAGGTGATTTGTTGTGCACACCAAATCTTGAGCCACCAATCTGCAAAACAGTTGAATCACCATAATTTATATTCTTACCTGAAGAACATCGAATAATTTTGTGGAACTCTAGTGACAAAGAATTTCGCATAAGGAAGATTTTACGTTTCTTTTTCAAATTTGATTTCATTTTGTTTGAAGAGATAAGAAAAACGAGTAATACAAACATGTACTTAATTACTAGTAGGTGGAACTATGGTTTTTCTAACTTGTCATTTTTTATTTATAATTACTACCTTGGATCAGAAGTTTACCTTTATTTTCTTTTTCTTCAACCCTTCTCTCTCTCCTACCTTAACAGTCTAATATTCAAAAGTTCAAGATATAAGCTAATTTCAACACTCTAATTAAAATAAGCAAATAGGGTTATATTTAAAAAAACATTAAATGATTACATAAAAATATAAAAGAATTTATAATTTTTTACTATTTTTAAAAGTCTTTAAAAAATTTATATTTCCAACTAAAAGTAGTAGTTAATTTCTTCAGACGGAGACGTAAATCAACATGGATATAACTTTTTAAGAGTTAAATCAATATTGGAAATTAGTAAGGAATTCCAAGAGAACATTTCTTTTCGTGTGTGCATATATATAAATATATATAGCCATTAAGTTGATCTTGGTAATTAAAAAAATACTCTTCTTCTAAAAATTTTCTCCTTATGGCGAGAACAGCTCATCACCCATTATCTTATTCAATTGGCCCAAAAATCACTAAAAATAAAAGTTAAGACTCCTCAAGACATTTTAGCCCATTTAGCATGTGGGGACCTTGGAAGTTTAAAAGATGTTCAAAAGAATCAATACGTTTAATATTCATTCATCTCATATATGAGATCTTTAAACAAAGTCAATTATAAATAGATGTACTGTTCAACTTTTTATCTTTAATATTATTTCCACCCAAATTATTTTGCTGTCTTAAGCATCAGAGCTGAAATAGGGACAATCCCACATTGATATTTATTTCCTTTACATTTCAGGTTGTTCACATCAAGGATCAAAATCCAAAACTCATCATTTTGAATAAATAGAAAATAGCTAAAAATGTTCTTACCTATATTTGAATTATATATTTGAATTATAAACGTGAATCAAAATATTTTTTATTGTTCCTAATTTTGACCTCAAATATTTTTTGTGGCTATAATTACAAAAACATGGCAAAATTGGGAAGTTTCAAATTATTTAGAATTTTACATGGCCTAATTAAAGAATTAATGAACTTTTAATAAATTTGGATAATCTTGTTACGCTCTAAAATTACGGGACGTAACACGGCCATGTCAAGGGCAGAAGACCTCTTATATCTTATAATATAAAAGAAATATTCTATAAAATTCAAAAAAAAAAAAAAAAAAACATGAAGCCATAACTTATTACATTGCTTACGCACAGCAGAAGATACTAAAACATAAAACAAAAGGAAAACTAAAAACTTAAACCTATCTACTTTTTCCTCCCACTCATCTCTCAAGGACAATTAATGGAAATACAAAAACCAGGAAAAACTACAACAGCTGCGTTGTTTTTTTTTTTTTCTTCTTTTCCTTTATGGACATGACTTCAATGGTCATTAGAAAAAAGCATTTACTAAGCTCATTCAAAACATGCAGTAATTTGGACAAAAAATTGCGCACTATACAACAGAGAAAATTGCTCTGTCATCTAAGTGATTCTTTTTTTTTTTAACAACCAACCTAATTTTAATCACATCGAACAATTCAGAAAAGTCATAATTACATCACTCAATTTTTATAAATACTTACACAAATATTAGTATCACTTAATCATGATATGACGAAAGAAAACGTTAATTCCAAAGGAATCCATAACTTTATATGAATATATTGTGTCGGAACATAAATTAATTACACAATTAATAACATCGATTAATCAGATAATTCATATGTACCATGCTTAAGTGGTCATTGAGTTATGAAAACATCAAACCATTCTTATTAATTTATAAAAAGATAGCCACATTTAAATTTCCTAAAATCATATACTTTTGAAATTTTGATGATCAAAGAATGCCAATTTTGAATTTAAGATTAAGAATTAGTCTTATTTACTTTAATCTGATGAAACCCACGACACTAACGGAGCTCTTCCCCCCTTCTGCTTCTCCGGCGTCTATAAACAAAATTGCCAGAGAACATAATAGATCCTTAGGTTAATAAAACTCTGATGTCAACTATTTCTTATTTAACCCTTATGGCCCTAATCCTTCCCCTCTCTATAAAGGCACCCATAAACTTAAAATTGCTCAAATTTAAAGCTCAATATTCTTCTACCATAAAAAGCGTTATTATAAACTAGCCCAAAAAATTCTAGGAATTACAAATCTTCCTCTTCTTGAGATACATTTTTGGATTAGTTAGGCCAAGCTCAAATTTTAACATGATATCAGAGCCATGATGCTGGGCCACCAGCAGATGATGTCGTGCAGAATTTCACGCTCCAAGCCCAGATGATCGGCCTAGGCGAGAGGGAGTGTGTTGAGAATCCCACATCAATTAATTAAAGAATTAATAGACTCTTAATAAATTTGAGCATCCCTCTTTCTCTTGAGATACCTTTTAAGTGACTTAGGACCAAACTCGACTTTTAACATAAATTACATAATTTCAGTTTCTGGTTTATATTAACAATTCAAATACAAATAAAGTTTAATGCGCTGTGTAAAACGACAGCGTTCAACTTAAATAACGATTATTAGGGTTTCAACTCTCACACACAATCTATTCTCTTTGCATCTCCTTCTCTTCTTCGTTCCTCCTCTTCTTCGTTGTTACAGTGGTAGCAGCGCAGCAGATTCGTTATTAGAGGAAACGGGGAGGAAGAATCAGTTTTTCTGCGCAATTTGATGGGTTTTTTTGTTATTAAAGTCATATGTCATCAGATTTCCGAAGTTCTATAAGTCAATTTTTAATGTTCCATGGGAATATAGCTATAGTGTCATGATTACATAAGCAACCTACCATGAGTATTAAGTCATGTTATATTTCTTTTCAATGTGTGTTGGAAATAAAATTATATATTACTATTTCCACAAAAACATATAATACATGAAATATCATTACAACGAAGCAAATCTAATACAAAACTCATAGAAACCTGCAGATTACTTATAGAATATGCAATATATTTCATAGAACATTAACACATCACCCATTGAACATTAACACATAATCAATGGAACACCAATACTATTTTTATGAAATATTAACACAAACTTTTGGAACATAAATTATATTCACATGCAGCATCAATACATTTCCTTGGATCTCTAATAAAGAATATGGAATATGTATTTTTTTTCCATGAAACCTCATCACAACAAAACATTATATTCTCATGGAATATTAACACATAACACATGAAATATTGATACTATTTTTTATGAAACATTAACTCAAACTCATGAAACATGCATTATATTCTCATAAAAAAAAGGTCTCTAACAAAGAACATGGATCATTATTTTTTCATAAAATCTCATCACAACAAAATATGATATTCCCATAAAAAATTATATACGTTCAGATTAGTAATTTGAATACAAATAAAGTGCACGTTCAGCCATCCACTATTGAATAAATGGGTTGTATAGCGTGTGCCGCTAATTATACCTTGCACTCAAGTGCACCTTTCAAAATGCTTGAGAAACTATGCGACCTGAATTATGAATTTCAACATACTTGGTAAATTTTGATCATGCAAACATTTTGAAATTAAAATAGTTATAAGTAATAAAAAAGATATGGGTCAGATTAGTAATTCAAATACAAACAAAGTGCATGTTCGGTCATCCATTAAAATATTTGTCTAATGTGTGCCGCAATTATACTTTGCACTCAAGTGCATATTGCAAGGTGTATTCTATGGTAAAACGGCGACGTTCAACTTAAATGAAAGATTATTAGGGTTTCAATTCTCACATTCGCAATCTATTCTCTCTGCATCTCCTTCTTTTCTTCTTTGTCCCTCCTCCTCCTTCGTTGTTAGAGTGATAGCAGCACAGTAGATTCTGTTTCATTTTATATCATCGACACAGCAACTTTTTTTATTATTCTTTTTTATCTTCTTCAGTGAACTGTGTGAGGTAAATCTGTGGAGGATTACGGAAAATCATTATTGGGAGAGATGGAAAAGGAAGAAACGGTTTTATTGCACAATTTGATGGGTTTTTTTACTGTTAAAGTTATATGTCGTGGAGTTCCGCAGTCAATATTTCAATTGTTAATGTTACATGGGAACATAATTATAGTGCAATGATTTCACAAGTCGCATTTAATGAAATATTAAGTCGTGTAATGTTTTTCCAGTATAGGTGAGTAATAAAATTATATATTACTGTTTCTACCAAAACATATAATACAAGAAATATCATTACAACGAAACAAACATAACACAAAACTTATAGAAACTCGCAAATAACTCATGGAACATGTAATATATTCTCATGAACATTAACTATAACCATGGGAATATTAACATATAACTAATGGAACATATAACCAATGGAACACTAATACTAATCTTATGAAACATTAACACAAACTTATGAAACATGCATTACATTCTCATGGAATACTAACACAAAAATCATAGAACGTTAATACTATTTTCTGAAAAATTAACACAAACTCATAAAACATGCATTATATTCCTATGGAACATAGATCTCTAACAAAGAACGTGGAACATTCATTCTTTTTCCATGAAATGTCATCACAAGAAAACATTATAATCCCATGGGAATATATTGTATATTTCATGAGTTTGTGTGTACTGTTCAATGAAAAAATATTGGAATCCAAGAAGGAAAAATACGAAAAATCCATGTGTTATTTCCATGGAACTTCTATAATGTTTTCATAGAATATTAGTACACAACTCAGAACACATGCTTATATTATAATTGGGAGGGATTTTTCATCTGTTTAATGGCGTCATTTCTTCACCCCGAGTGCGAGGTATAACATCCCAATGTGTTACATGCGTAAAACATACTATATGTGATAGTCAATTTTTATAAAATCTAAAAGAGATATTAATTATTTATAGCCATAAATTATTTTTTATTTTCTCTTTATAACCATAAATTTTAACTTTATCTGACAAGAGGTGTGTAATCCGATAATTCAACCCTCCTCACTTAAATATCTCTACACGACATGTCAACTGAAAAGTCCTAAGTTTGAATCACCCAAGAAGCGATTTAATATTGCATACCAGCTTTGTGCTCTCCAATCTCTCCCGGATTAGTCGATGACTCTTGAATACTAGATTACCAAAAAAAATATTAATTTTTATCTTTTTCTAACTATGAACTATTTTGTTTTTCTTTTTATAGCTACAAACTTTGATTTTATCTTCTTTTTATAACCATGAATTATTTTTGTTTTTTTCTTTATAATCATAAATTATTTTTTACTTCTCAAATATAAAGCGAAAATAATTTATAGTTATAAATAACTAATATCTCAATCTAGAAATCTAATAGAAATTATTGAATCCTAAAAAAATTCATATTTACATTAAATAAATTAATCCATATTAACTACGTATGCCCTCAATGACGTGTTAAACAAATCCTTAAATAAATGCCTAATCGAGCAAAGAAAACACATTTGACATGCACCGAGTACTTGGACACAAGACGCCATAGGGCACCTTTCTGCTTTAATTTGGACTTCCATTTCAGGACTCATTCAAATTGTAGAGCATATATATGGCACAGAAAAGCCATTTCTTTTCTAATTTCCAGCAGATATTTGAAAAGGACTGTGTTTTATGTCCGTTCTGCCCAACATCTTTTCAAGCATTTCGAGTTCCATCAATTGTATCCCAAATATGCATTACTTAATTAGCTAAAGCAAAGAAATTATGAATATGCAACATCTGAAAACAAGTAATAACACCATCATGTTTCTTTTAAGCACAAGAAGATTAAAAATACATATGGAACTCCTCCTATCTTACATATTTAAAATAAGTTTCAATGTCGCCTATATCCTAAAAGAATCAGAGTAAAAAGATGTGACAAAGCAGTAGTTTATTTATTTTAATTTTTTCTTGACCAACTGTTATTATATATATATATATATATATATATATAGGAGGATGTACTTACTTATTATACACTAAGCTTGGCGCGGAAGTCAGAGGAGACGAAAGATTTGGTGAATTGATCAGTGCAGGCCATCCGGATACGCTCAGGAGTAGCAGGATTGTCAAGAGGAAACCAATCATGGCAGCCTACTTCTGCCCTGGCTGAGATTATTGCATCTTTTATGGCAAAGAAAACAGCTGAAGCCAGGAAGAAGGGAGGTTCTCCTACAGCTTTAGATGAGTGGATGGCTTTGTCATTTGGAGCACCCTACATACATACAGAGGAAAAAAGCTAGTGTTCTAAGCAAAATAAATGAATTCTGTCAATTAGTCCAGGAAACAATATGCATACCATATTATTTGTCGGTGCACAAGAATTAAGAAAATATTAAGATTGTTAGATTCAAAAGAAAATATACTAAATTACCATTTGACCGTCACTAATAGTTCCAATGAAAGTTTCTATACAGTTGTTTAAGTTCAACAAGATACGGGTATATATGGAAAAGTATCATTTCATACTCTCTTGATCTACTAAAGTAACAAATATTTTGAAACGGAAAAAGTATGTCGAGGCGACATAATATGAAACAGAGGCAGTAGATGTTTACCTTCAAAAGAGAAACATTAAATTTCAAGGGCACATCATTAATAGAAGGAATTTTGTAGTTTCCAGGACCACATGTTAATAAGCAGCCAGGTGGGATCCATTTGTGTGCTGCATCTCCCCATTTTAATTCTTCCAAGGCTACCCATCCAATGCCTTGAACAAATGCTCCTTCAATCTGCATTTCAATTTATGAACTTAACTCACATTACAAAATATTAAGATCAACACAGATGCTAAGCAGAATATAGAGCATGGTAAAACATGAACCTGTCCAACATCAATAGCAGGATTTATAGAAAAACCAAGATCCAAAGATACATCTGCTCGCCTTGTGTGAAAATCTCCTGTTAATGTGTCAATTTCAACTTCAGCAAATGCAGCCCCGTAGGTGAAGTACCTGAACGGACTTCCCTTGCCACTTTTCCAGTCGAAGCCAATATCAGGTGTAGCATAAAACCCATGAGCAGAAAGGTCTATCCGCTCCATGTAGCAGGCACTTGCAAGCTGACAAACATTGACACAGAAATGGTCTACGTTATCTGATAAGTTTTTCAACTGCAAATTCGAAATATTCATATGCTATCTGTCACTTCTCTTTTTCCCGTCTATTTCCTGAACAGGAAGATGCAGATGCAAGCTCAGTAACACCTACCTCTGCAAAAGAGCTATAGTTTCGGCTAGATGCTATAGGCTCCATCCTTGCTTTTATTTGTTCACAGGCATCTAGGACTGCGGCACCATACAAATCAGAACTTGCAGAAGCTGCTGTCGGAGAAGCATTAGGAACCTGAAGAACATGAAAATTTAAAAATCAACAATGACGCGCACTGAAGTAAAATCCACATAGGACTTGATGATAATCTTACTTGAAAAGAACCGATTTCGGAAATCTTATACAATTGAGGGTAGTAGCACAATTACAAACTTCAAGATCAATTTTCAATTGTAAATTACGGTAAGTTGCAGTACACAAACATTTTGCAGATACGAACTTCAATTCTAAATCCTTTTTTCCTGTGAAATCTGAAATTAATAGATTTCAGCTGTAAAGATCTAAAGTACGTCCTTTTGAAATCATTCTCCAGATATTGGAAACCAATCGTAAACAAAATGATTACTGACAATGCAAATTAAAATCCTGCACTTACATACATATATGACAATGATTAGTTTCAAAATGTTTAGTGATTCCATGACATATACAGTGAAATATATTTGAATACGTAGTACATGCTTTTGGCTCTTTCCCTGATGTATGAGCTATACCAGAGTGAATGATTCTTGATCTGTACTACCAATCTCCTTGGGAACTTTTGCTCCCACTAACGACGCTGTAGGGTATTTGTTCTATTGAGCTCTGAAGATTAGAAAGAATTACAAATATTTTCAAGATTTTTTTTTTTTTTTTTTTGGAAAACAGAACACAATCCAGTGCAAGTGCAGTCTACCGGAGGCTCACAGTTGATTAGTGTTCCTCCTTGTTCCTCAATAAGGTTCACATTCCAGATATTTTGCAATACAACTAACAAACACAGGAGGAGGAAAAGCCATAGAATCACGGCAGGACTCTGACTAACACAGTAGAATATTGTGAACCAGTATACTTATTTTGGGTTTCTCCTTTCCGATTGATTATTATTAAAATTTCCATTGTGAAACAGTAAGTGTCTGTTTCTTATAATATACCTTGTCAGTACTCGTCTCCGAGATGAATACAGAACTAAGAGGAATATTGAAGGAAGAAGCAGCCACTTGAGCAACCTTCGTATGCAAACCTTGCCCCATTTCAACACCTCCATGTGTGACTAAAACAGTTCCATCAGTGTAGACTTGAACCAAAGCACCTGCCTGCAGCCGATTAGCATATGTTCATACTTCAGGAATCTTTCAAAAATTTATTCTTTAAGCTTATATATGGAGAAAAAAAAAAAGAGGATTATCACATTATATCGTGAATAATGGAAATATCATTGACAAATGATGTTCTTAGACCCCCAAGAAATCTCCCAGAAAAAGCAAAGATGAGTTGGCTACAAAAAAATCAAGGAATGTTACCCAGAATCAGATTCTTCTACGCAGTGAAGTTCCCCCTTCTAAAAACTTACTTTTACACACCATAAGCTAGAAATAGCAAGATTTTGAAGAGCAAATAGACACCTCACCACTTGCTAAGAATGACTAATAGAATAAATAGCAAAGCCAGTAGTTAGATCTTTTCATGCACACAGCTCTAGTTCTCAAGGAATTAACTTGAACAAATGTGTAATTGTGGCTAAAACTTACCTGGTTCATAAATTTTGCTGTAAAAGAAATCCCAAATTTGGTAGGAACCATTGCAATTCCCCGCTTCTTCCATCTATTATGAAGATTGAAGTCCTCAACTTCTTGGTGAGCTTTAGCAAATTCAGAAGATGCCTTCAGTTCATTCCACAGGCGTTCCAATGTACAGTTTTCAACTTTTTGACCATAATGTAATATTGATCCTTCAGTCAGGAAGTTGATTTCCTATAAGGAAACATATTGTACAAATATAATATCAGTCAAGGATGACAACAATGAACATGCAACATTCAATTTCTATTTCTCTTTACAAATATTATAACTCATCACCAGCACCAAGAACTAACCCTAATTTCTTCTGGGCTTTTCTTCACTTCAACTGCTATTCTCTGGATCCAATTTTCAGTAATGAGCATGCCTTGTGGGCCACCAAATCCCCGAAAAGCAGTGTTACTAGGAATATTAGTGAAGCAGACCCTTCCTTTAATTCTGACATTGGGTATCTCATAAACATTGTGAGAATGGAACATAGCTCGTTCAAGTACAGCGAGTGATAGGTCAAGTGAATTGCCGCCATTGTTGAAAATTTCAAGATCCAATGCAAGAACCTTCCCTTCATTTGTAAAACCAACCTACACAAATTTTAAGGACATAATCAGACAAAGTTATCTCAATTAGAAAATTGAATTCTTATAAGCTGTCTTTGAGATACTATTTGCAACTGATCAACAGTAAGTCTCATCTTCAAAAGCATAATTCATCTTTAAGTCCTGATAACGTTCAACAATCAAGGCATCAATAAGCTACCATCTAGTTAAACAATTTATTGTGGCAGGTAATATCTATTGTAAGAAAAACATGGTTAACCACCAGACTAAAAAACTAACTTAATACATTTACTAATGAATGGATATGTTCATGCAAATAGAGGGCACCTAATGATGACACCAGATACTCATATTTAGTCGTTCACCGAGATTAAATTTCAGTTTGTCAGTTTGTATATGGTGAGCGACTATATGCAGAAATGCATTAACTTTTTTTCATAATCCAAAAAGAACAAAAAAATAATAATCTTATTTGTTCATAGTAGCAGTGCTTCAAAGTTCAAAGTTCGATCCTAAAGTCCAATCTAGTTCCTGTTTCCTTTACAGAGCTCCATTCTCTTCACCTGCAATATTTTTCAAGAGATGCTCAATAAGCATCAAAGGTGAAAATGGAGGGCTAAAAGAAGGCAACATAACAAAGATTTGTATCTTGCAGCTTTGAATTGAACCAATCAATCATTACTCCTAAAATCAATGGCATCGAATCAAGATAACAATTTATTTAACAGATAATAAAACCTTGTATAGTGCAAGAAAGCTATG
This sequence comes from Catharanthus roseus, assembly GCA_028651295.1. Classification (NCBI taxonomy): domain Eukaryota; kingdom Viridiplantae; phylum Streptophyta; class Magnoliopsida; order Gentianales; family Apocynaceae; genus Catharanthus; species Catharanthus roseus. The sequence goes on along the minus strand of JAPQWS010000001.1, from coordinate 1,582,196 downwards.
TCGTTGACCAGTAACCATCATGTCAATATCCCTGTCCAATGTAATTTTTACAGGACAATTCAAGAGATATGATGGAACAGCTGCTGCAGCTGCAATAAAGGCTGATCTTGTCTCTTTCCCTCCAAATCCACCACCAATTCGTTTCGTCTTGCAGACAACTTTTGACATTGGAAGGCCAAGAACATGAGCAACATACTTCTGGTGCTTTTGAGGAGCCTATAAAACAGCATTTTAGGGTTGACATCAGGTATAACACAAAATTAACTAATGAAGGAAACCTGAAGAAAATTACAAAAGAGAAGTAGGATAACAACTCAGCCAGATCTGCACTCAACTTTGCATTTAGAAATGACAGCTGATACAATAATGCAACATAAATGTAGAACACAACCAAGAGAGATGAGAGTCATATACCTGAGTTGATGAGATCATATGAATCTCATTGCCATTATCCACTGTCCATACTAAACTGCTATTCGGCTCCAAGTAGAAGTGTTCCTGGCCTCCTACTTGAACTTTTCCCTCGATGATCATGTCACACTGACCTGACTGAAAACAGAATTCCACGTCCCCTTTCTTCATGTACCTCTCAGTATTAGGATGGAAACTGTTACACTCAAGGGCATCCTGTATCGACAAAATGGCCGGCAATTCTTCATACTCAACATGAACCCTTCTTGAAGCAAGTTTCGCATTTTCGTGCGTATCAGCAACAACAACTCCAATAACCTGCAATCCGAAGCATACAGTAATGTGATTGATAGCTATAAAATTCAGACCAAAAAGCAAATCCTTTCTGGAACATCCTTGAAAATAGCTTTCTGGATACAATATGCGTGGACAACAACCAGGACATGTATTTGTCTATAACACTCTAAAAGGAGAATAATTTGATATCCACTTATGTACAATGCACCAGGACAAGCTTGTAACAGATTAAATCACGAACAATAGATCGTCCATAGTTGTGAATTCATAAAGGGACAATTTCAAAGATATAATGTGCCCGAGATTACTGATTAGTGACATGATATTGGGTCTGCATACTGACAATTTGTAAACAAGTCTTGCACCATCAATTCATGAACTCATTAGTTTATTTTCTCTTCTATGTATTAATGTGAGCCACCTGGTTCTTTCCAAATTACAGAATTCTTGAACCAGCATTGTCCAATGCCTTCATTCATGTGCTTTTATTTGACTTTGATCTTACTCTGCAGGGGAAATAAAATCTTGAACTACGATACCCGTTGGATATTAACAAGAATAAATACTCAACTATGTGAACAGACCACACTCTTTGATTTTAATTTCTTTGGACCGTAACACTTACATATTACCTTTATAGCAGAAATGAAATTATAAATTTAACACCTTACCTGGCCCACACAGGTCACATATTCTAAGGCAAAAAGTTCCTCGTCCACGACAACAGGTCCCACCATGTTATGGCCTGGCACATCCTTAGCGAAAAAAATTCCTGCAAATCCAGGTGAAGACTTGGCTCCAGAGTCATCTATTGAAAGTATACGTGCATGAGGCTTTCTACTTAGTATTAAAGCAGCATGCAAACTATTAGGAGGCATTGGGGTATCATCAGTATATTCTGCTTCTCCAGAAACCTGAATATAAAGAGGCATATATTAATCTAAGGCATAGGACAGAAATTTTCTATGGATGACAAGCATGGTGAAGCAAGCAAATGAATGCTTAACCATCAGCACTAAGATTAAGATAAACATGATCAGCCAGCTGAGAAAAAAGGTAAAATGAAGAGGAAGGTCTAGGCTTGTTTAATGTCATTTCAGGCCCAAAAAGAATAAATGAGATTACTCAACTGGGTAGATGGCAAGAAAGCTATTATTGGCCTTTAACCATGTGAGGATTAATATTCAACAATGTGTTTTGCAGATAACAAAAGACAAATATTTTAAGCAGCAACCCATTCTTGAAAAGTATATAAACATACCTTCTCTCAGAAAAATACAGCAAAGAACATAAATCCAGATCTAGATACAGAGCAAGAGAGTGCTTTAGGAAAATTGCAAGAATCATAATATTCATCTAGTCTCCAGCATATCTATGTTACAACTTCATATATGATGCTTCAGATGAACAAAATTCTAGTTCCTTCTTTTTGGATTGAGAATGTCATCAAAAGCAAATAATTGTCAAGGTACATATAGATTTACAAACATTACCAGAGAATACCTACCAATTCAGAGGACATAATAATCCTGGAAAGTAATAAAGTTTTTAAACTGAAAAGCAAAAGATACTGAAGCACGATATCAGGATCGTGAACCAGTCATCCATTATACGTTGTAAAAAGAGAAATTATGAGAATAATTGCAATAGAAATGAGCAGCATTTCTGGCAAGTAGAATTAACTATACTGAATCAACAGGCCAATGGGAACACTAGCTGTGCAAAATCTGAACATTGACCAATTTAGCTAAACATGAAGCACCAAATTAATGTCCGCTACTACTGTAGGAAGAAAGTCAGAACTTAAAATATAAGCACCAAAAAATGTCTGCTAATATAATGATAATAACCTAGCTGAACATTTTGGCAACTAATTAAGTTTGACACTCAGCAATTTACTCTAACCATGACAGATCAGAGATAGGATATGGTTCTGCTAAAATTCCTCAGTCTTGCATAATAATATGAATATGCATGCATGACTTACTGAAGGTGAACAAGGATCTAAGAAATAATGAAGGTAAAGAAAATTGGAAACACCATAAAAACAATATATTTCTCTTTTTTCTTCACTCCAATTTCCTTTTTTTTTCCCTTTTCTTCCCCTCTTTTGGTGTTGCGTGGAGGATGCGGGTTAAGGCGGCTCTCACCTGAAGTTTTGATGACAGATGAACTTCAGGAGATCCAACAGAAGTTCCATGTTTCCTAATTTCGAAGTCCTGGGCTCCCATAATGGATTGTCGGTGGAATGGTTGTAAAGCTGAGAGATGAGATGATGGAAAGCTCTCAAGAAAGGATGTTTGTCCGTCCATTTGATGAGTAACCCACAAGAAAAATTTGAAGAAGAAACTAAGTGTTAAAGACTTTCTAAACTCGACCATTCCACCTGGAGCATCTTCTTTCATCACAATTTCCTCCTCAAGAACTTTCGAAGTGTCATGCAGCAGCTTGTTGTTCCAGTCCTTTCCAATCAGAAATTCTTTTGTTTTATATGCAGAAAGAGAAACAGGGGCAACACCACCATAAACAATTGAAGCATCAGAAACTACCCATCTGTTATTTCTTTCTTCAAGCAAGGCTCTCATTCCGGCATTGACAATAGCAATATCATCATCCCTTCGGTGAGCTTGCTTAAATTCCTTCACAAACTCAAACTTCTGACTCCAAGGTAGAAAAACCGAGTGTAAAATTTCACTACCAGTCAGATCCACCTTACGATAACCTAGAAAGAAGTTTTCAGCTGGGCATGTTCTAATATTTCCTTTGCAATCAATGATGTGGAACTTTGCTCCTGCAGCCATCCAAAGAGGATTCAAGTCTGATATTGGACTAGCAGTACAGATGTTCCCACCAATAGATGCCATGTTCCTAATCTGTATTCCAGCAAACCATTTTATTTGCCGAATGAGGGCCCTACATGACGAAGTTTCATGGGGAGCACGCTCTGATAAAACTTGTTCTAGTTCTTTCACAAGCACTGAGAGTTTGACAGAAGCACCTATCTCCAAACCTTCATCTTTTACACTCACTTGGTTTAGCTCGGGAATATGAGCCACGCATATCAAAACTGGATATTCAATCCTTTTAAGTCTCATTTCGATGCCAACCTCAGTATTACCTACGACTAGTTTTGCATGCGGATACCTTGATTTAAGGTCTAATACATGCTGAAGCTTCAAAGGCCTGAACCACTTAAGGTTATTTAGTCCAGACAAATTTAAAAAGCATACTTTCCTCAACAAAAGCTCAGGAGGAAAAATTAGCTCTTTCTTGGTGTATGTTGTTCCATCTATCTCACTGCAAGAGATTGGTGTATAAACACCATCACAACACATGCTTGATTGAATTTCTTCATGGTTACTCCTGGATTTCAGCCCACAAGAACATGGTTTACCACTCGAAGGGCAAAGAGACTCGTTCAAGCCTTGTGAGTATGTGTTGGTATATAGCTGGTCATCAGTTTTAGAAAATACTCGAAATGCATCAATAATTGGTCTATAACCAGTGCATCGGCACAAATTTCCAGCAAGGCTTTCTTCAATCTGCTCCTCAGTGGGTGGTTCTTTAGAAGATCGTAATAAGGCGTACATTGACATGACAAAACCAGGAGTGCAAAATCCACATTGTGAACCATGAGCACGTGCCAATGATTCCTGCAGAATATCATTGTCATATGATAGGCAAATCTAGAAACAGTCAAAGCATTTTATTTGACATCCAAATAGTCGATAGTTTTTACTTCTGTAGCAAAGTTTGATTATTTCTTCGTAATATCTCAAATTCCCTAGTCATTCAGTTTTCTTACCATAAAAAGTACTATTAAGCATCAGGGTTCCTGTTTTTCTCAATGAAAGAAATAATATAACATTGAAGACTCTGTTGAATGACAAATAGGAAATATAACCTGAATTGGGTGCAAGCCATGCTTCCGATTACCCACACCTTCTACAGTAATTACGTGCATGCCCTCTACTGAATAAAGAGGAGCCAAACATGCATTGATTGCATTGTGCCTGAAAAATATAAGATGACCAAAATTTTTTAAGATTACTGAAAATTTTGAATAAATGTAAAAAGGTTCTTGTATGCCAGACATAGTATCTGGATAATACAGTAAAATTCATAAAGCTCCAAGCTATGGAATAGAATGCATGAAACTGGAAGCACTATATTCCTAAACAATAATGCCAACGTACCTCAAAGGTTAAATAGAAGGCTAAACTAGATATTATGATGCTTGGACTGACATACAATGCAGTACTCACCGTGAGAGTAAAAATAGTATAAAGAGTAATTTGTTAATTACTAAACTGGTTTGGAATACAAGGTTTGACATTTAAGAGGTGACAGGAAGGTGCAAGAACTGGAGTACAAAATTCCATCCCTTTCAGATTCTCCATAAGAGTTTGGTCTTTGCTACTAAATTAAAGACTTACATCACCATAAAAGGTTAACCCTGCTGATGCAGTGGAAGGAAATTGGTAGAACACGACAGACAAGAAAAATTAAGAGCATATAATAAGAGATCAGATTCTGTAAAATTCTAAAACAGTCATTTTCATATCCCTGGCTGGTCACCACATTAAATGAACTTTCTAGGCATGGAGACTTAATTGGATGCATGAGAAACCTAGGTCTGTGTTCAAGACACTCTTCGTCCAACAAAGCAACACATATAAGTGCCGTTAAATGCTCCAATATCTTAGCTATAAAACAATTACAATGATCCCATATATGCAAGCATGAATCTATTAGGCATTTTTTGCTAAAAAAAATGGATCATCCTAGTCAAAAAAACAAAACAAAAAAAAAAAAAAAACAACAACAACAACAACAAAACAGTTTTGTTTTAGGACAACAGTAATGCAAACTTTGTAAAGTCTGCGAGAGTACAGAAGAAGAATAAAGAAGGGGGGAGATAAAGAGAGACTCACACACATTTCCTCAAATTTTGATCATAATAAGAAATCATCACGGTGCAAGCCCCACAACCTCCTTCACCACAACCTAGCTTAGTGCCCGTCAAACCTACGTCTGATTAACCATGCATAGAAGGACTTAGTATCAGATCCAACAATATAAACAACGAAAAATATTATGAAACCAATATGTTAAAGGGATAAGAGATCAGGAGCTTCAGGACTTCATGGACTGATAACATAAAAGATACAGACTAAGCAAAATAAGCACAACTCAAGCATGAAACTCATCCTTCAGTATGAGTTCTGAACACAGTTAAGATCATTAGGAGCCAAACTATTTGGAAGTACTACACAATTAATGAAGCAAAATGGGGGGAAATATCTATGCTAAAAGTTGGAGTACTACCCTTATTAAAAAGAAAATAAATTCCACAGTCCTCAAAGATTAAATTCCAACATAGCAGCACTAAAAGAATTACTGTATTACTGTAAAAATGTTAAATTAAAAGCAAAACAAAATATTCTTGAACAGGGTTTACACCAGTTTCCGGTTATACCTTTTCTTTTGGCTTTTTGCAATTTTCAAAGATAAAATTCCAATTGACCAAAAAGACTGTGTTCATGCCAGATCACTCACTCAAACTAGTTTGAATGCACTCTTCCTCACTTTGGTTAAGACTCCCAAAACAAAAGAACCAAGAAGTATGGTGCAGGATTTTCTTACTGTCTATCTTATATATTTTTAGTCCCTCACCACAATACTCCCTAAAATTTGAAAAAGACGAATAAACATCTTGGATGAATAGAATTGTTCTAAGCTGAGGAAAACAGATATTCTCTATTTAGTCGAGCCACTATCATAAATATTCAAAAAAAAATCTAATTTAAAAGGTTTATAAAAAGCATACAATTGTTATATCTTGAAACTTTTAAAAACACTCATGTTAGATTTCAACAATAGATAACATTAAAATCTAGGATTACTTTATGATTCTTTTTATAATCTAACTAATGAGTTCATGTACTATACAATGAAACATTGTGATTCTCAGTATGTTCAGTCCATTTCATCAAAGGGAAAAAGGAAATCCTTTCAGAGACATCCTACTCAAAAGTCCATCGGATCTTCAAGCACGAGGTGTTCTGTTCATCAGCAAAATCTTACTTCATATATACTAAAATGCCTACTTAAGTTAGTAACTTGGATCACTTCTGCTACTGTTTATGATCAAGAGACAAAAAAATTAAAAATCAATTTCTCCAACAAATCACCTCTGAGATACTCAAGAAGAGTCAAGTGAGCCATGCCATCAGGCAAAACTCTACGAACCCCATTAACATAAAAGAGTGCCTCCTTTGACAGCTGTCCTTCAAATGATCCCATCTCACTTTCCTCCATCAACGACCCCATTTCAGAATCCCTTAATATTATATCTTCGAATCTCTTTCCGTTTCGCTGCTCCTTATTAAAAAGCCAATTGGATGAATCTTTTGATTAGAAAATTCAGATGCAACAATCTTCATCTGCAGAGTCTCTTTTTCCTCATTTTGAAGGTCAAGCAGCTTAAAAAGGAAAAGATTTATCCTGACAACTAATTGGCGGTTGACCCCTAATTGACAAGGAAATTCCGTGTGGATATGTAACTCTTTTTGAGCAAAATATGTAACTCTTTTTAGGAAGATTACTTATGCAGTTCCTGTGTTCTCTTCTCTGGTGTCTCTTCGTGCATAACGTCTTCAAGTACTAGCTAATTTTTTTTTTTTTTTTTTTTTGGCTGAACAGTCCTAGCTAAATTGTTTAGCTTTGAGATTAAAAGTATATTAGAAATGTAGGAGTCTCAACAGCCGCTAGAATAAAAAAACCAAAAAACTCACATAATCATTATTTATGTAAAAAATAATAATAATTGTTATATACGTAATACCTCATTGTGAGAACAAAAATGAAACACTAAAAATTAAGATTTTAAAGGTCAAAAGTATATAACACCTCATAAATAGTTAAGTTAAAAATATATTTTTCGAAAATATATTAAGATATAATTGATTAAAATAGTTTGAGTGTATTTTTTTAATTATTGTCTCAGAGTTTATTTAGTTGCTTACAAATATTTTTTCTTTTTTTTTTATAACCAAATATTTCTTCTCAATTTTTCAAATGATGTCCATATTTGATTGGCAAAGATGAGTGTATTAAGTATAGTAATCACATAATATGATTCTAAAATCTAGGAAAATAAATGTAATCTCGATAAAAAAGAATTTTTATTGGAAGATATTATTGTAATTCTTTCTGTGAGTTATTGATTTTGTATAGTAGCATTATAAAAAATTGAAGTTAATAAATTTTTTCTTTGATTAAATTGATTACATATATTTTATTCTAAAAATATTTTTAAAAAATTTTTATCTTTATAAACTATTCATAAAAATTATTTAAAAAAAAAAGAAAAAAATACCTTTTAATTATGAATTTTGTTAATCGAGTCCCACATCAAAGGGGATCCAGATCTGATTACCAAAACTCAGTGGCGGGCGGCCACTCTACCCGATATATTAAAAGGGTATAATGGTCTTTTAAATTTTTAGTTCTCTCTTCCCTCCCTCGCGTCTTCTGGTCTTACCACCAGTTACGGACACTACGGCTTTTCCTTTTTTCGCCCAATAATCCTACCCAATCCCTCATCTACTTCTCTTTTTTTTTTTTTTTCCCCTTTCTAACCCATTCTTAGATTTTTTACTTTCTAACTAATTGAATTACCATTTTATTATAATTTTATTTGACTCTGACTTTATATTACAAATCCTTTTTATCATAATTATATTTGACTCTGACTTTATATTACAAATCCTTCCCGTTAAATTAAATAATTTTTTTCTCTGTTTCGTATAGAGAGCAAGGGAGTGAAAGGAGATGTCAGAGAATTAAAATTTTTAGTTTTTTACGCAGAGAAAAAGACCATTTTACCCTAGCATCACTCTATTATGAAAGCCAAATTGGTTGGTGCAGAAGGAAGGCTTTGATTCAAAGGTGGCTTGTTAGGATAGGATGATGACAGAAGAATAAATATAATGGAGTAGAAGTTGCAGAATTCCAACTCAAAACTTTTTCGATTAAGTTAGGAGGATAGATCAAAACCATCTCAACATGTCTTATCTATATTTAGAACAAATTGACATAATAAATGGACCAACAATTTCGAACCTGAAAGGCCTATCTATGCCGCTTACCCTTCTGATTGCAAATAACAGAATATAAAACTTTGATAGTCAAATTCCTTTCTAACTCAATGAGAAACAAGAGCGAGAAACAAATAACTAACGGGGACCAATTAGTAAATACATAAGCTAGACTTAATCTAGGTTTCTTCGGTACCAAACTAGTAAAGAAAACTCAAATAACCTTATCAACAGAAATTTTGCAGCTTTGGAATCCATACATGGGATTCTGTGATACCAAGACAGAAGAAACTTCAATGGTGAAGATCACATTTTTGCTCCAGTAGTTCTTCTAGTTATAAGAAAGGCCTGGAAGAATAAAGAATTCCAATCTTGAGTTCTCACTTTTTAGAAGTATGAGAAACAGATTTATCAAAAAGGAGATTAAAAAAAAAACGCAAAAGGAAAGACGGTAACCTTATGTCAAGAATGTTCGCATCAGTCACTGCTTAAGAACTTCTCTTCTGCCGTCATACCTTTTAAGCCTACCAAACTAGGATAAAACGAGAAACCATCCCCCAGAGGTGTAGCGATTGTCCTTCTTGAGTCGATATGATAACAGACATGTTCAGTACCAACATATAGCCACAACCAACCATCCTCGAAATATGAAAGAGATAGCTCCACAGAAGTGGGATATGATTTCATGAATGATAACGGAATATCTATTCGCTTTCCAGCCCATTTTTTATTCTTAAGATCCTCCAATACCCATACCTTCACAGTCCAATCCCCTGCTTTTTCCACTATTTCAGTGATTGACAACTTATCATCCCAATCAAGAAGCTCAAAATTTTCTGGAGTTCCAGAGATGAGTTCCCCTGGGATCTTAACAGTTGTACAAGATTCACTTTCCATATCAATGCAAAGAATTTCATGGTAGTCATGTTTAATGATACAAAACATGTTAGCAACAGCAACACAATTGTCCTCAGTTAATTTATCACCTTCCAGACCACTCAAGCAAGGAATCTCAAGGTTTCTCCATATGAGTTCATCCCCAAGAGTAAGAACTTGGCAGCCAACAGAGTTCTCACTTTTATTGTAATAGAGATATGCTAATTTGTAGATATCAGTTGTTCCAAGATAAAAAATTTTCATACTCACATGTTCCTCAAGTGGCTCAGGCAGATGAAGTGTCTGTCTTGTTGCAGGGTTCTTTATATAAAATTTATTATTATGACTACTCTTCGTCAGCAACAGTCCATTTAAAATGTGTAAAACAAAGAATATTTCCTCACCTGGGTCCAAATTTCTGCTAGAACAATAAACGTACTCAATTTTACTCGTGCTCATATGCTTTGCAATGAAATAACGTTCCTTAATGAGTGAAGACCAGGCTTTGCACACACACTTGAATTTTAACAAACACTTGACAGGCAAGAACCTTAAGATCTGTATTATTAATTCATGAGGTAGGAATTCATCCTGTTTAACAGGGGCAATCATCTTCTTGTTGGTCATTTTGCCCCTTTTTACTACCGAATGCAAATTCTTGTTTCTAATTCTTCTTCCTCCTCCTCGTCTATCCGTCAATGCATTTCCTTCTAATCCTAATTCATCCCATTTAAGAGTTACATTGACCCCCCTGTTCCAAATTCTCAGACTTCGTCTTATGGGCAATATGCCACCTTCTCGGTTAGCCCTCTCAAGAGACGACTTCATTAGCATGTTCCTAATTCTCACACTTCGTCTTGATGGCAACATATTCCTTTGTGATTTAACCTTTTTGAACAACGAAGCAGAATTCATCTTGCAATTCTTTTTTCTACTTCGATCCATTTAACTTCCTTGTTGCTGCTATAGGATTAAGCTTTATTGTCACAACAGGATATATAATCAGAGTAAATATATACAGTGGACTTTTTGAAACAAGAAATGGTAAAAATCAAGAGAATGCATGATCTTGCTAATTTTTTTTGGAAGCTCACAGTTAATTTTCTCATAAAATCTGAGTCAGTGTAAACATTATCAAATCAGTTATCATAACATCTATACAGAATCAAATGAAGTATACTTGTAAACTAGGAAATAGGATTCATTCGGGTTGGAGTTAAAGAAAAATACAAGTTCATATTTTTACTTCAGGTTCATGTTATCTCTCACAAATAATTTACCATTAAAACAAAAAGAAACATCTTTTTGAAAGTAAACTCCAATCCAAGTTGACCCCTAAACCTCTAATATATATACATACACAAAAGAAACATTGTAAAACATGTGGAGTAAATACAATGTAAGAGAAGGAGACAAACCAGAACTCGAAGGGAACCCTGATTGATCTCGAGAACAACTTTTGAATCAAAAAACTTATGAGATATACACTTCAGTTGCATTCCCCTCAAGCCATAGCTTCGGAGAAGTACAGTTGCCGTACCAATTCCGCTATGCCCAATCACCTTCTCAAACTCTGTAACTCGGACGTTTCAGGAGGTCTTTACGGTCAATTTTATGACTATAAAATACTCTAATCATTCCGAAAAAAAACATGAGATAAAATACTTCGATTAATTTCAAAAAGAAAATCCTCCTAAAAAAATTTTGCTGTAGCAGTTCACATAATAGAAAAACGAAACAACGATCGAAGTTAGAAGCATACATCTCCAAAGCCACAAGTTCACAATTCATCTTTCAAAAGCCCTAACTAAACCAAAAGGGCAGAAAGAACACATAAATCAACGGAATTGAAGAAATTAAAACTTTTTTACAAATAGAAAAACGAAGACAATTCAGTTATCATCGTCTACAGAAACATAAGAATAAAAAGATAATCGTAATCAAAATCGAAACAGTAAAACTAATAGCAGACCGTGGGAAAATACTAGAAATCGTATTAGAATTGCGTTAGATTGACATACGATGTTCTTCAGATGGCGAAGCAATGGTTGAAGGGACTGTCCGTCTGCCTTCCCAGGGACTCTTGAATATGATCAGGGGCAGCAGGGAGAAGCGAAAGAGAAACGATTTCTTTTTTCTGAATAAAGAGATACGATTCGGGTACTACTCCGCTGATTAATAAGGGGTTTTAGTTGTAAGCCTTTACCCACCGAGTAAGGGTTTTAATACGGGACAATTTTAAATATATAGTGGGGTTGAAATAAATTAATAGAAATATAAGTAAAGATAAAAAAATTTAATATATATTTTAATTAAAAAATATATTATAAAAAATAAGTATATAAAATACTATACAAAATAATACAAAGAATTCTATGTCTTTTTTAAAAAATAGTATATTTTACTGTATCAAACCGTGTCCTTACCCCACTTATTGACAATTTTCCTTTATTTTTTAAAGGAATTTGTCTTTAATTAATTCTAAAAACATTCTTATATTTTAAGACGATTGTTAATTAAGTATTTAAAATTTTAATTTGTGACAATCAATCATCTAAATTAGGATTTTGTCGACAAAAATAACGATTTGAACTTTAATTTGGATACTTGATTATCAAAAATAAAAAATTTTTGTTGATGAAATCATGATTTAAGTAGTTGATTGTCTAAATTAAAAGTTCAATGACTCAATTCACAATCAACTAAAAATACAAGGGTATTTTGAAAATTAATCCCTTAATAAAGGGAAATTGTCCACTAGTGGGGATAGAGATATGACCTGGTCCATATCCTTACATATGCTTTATGTAATCTGTATTATGCCACATCATATGTAACTATTGATGATGTTTTTAATTATAAGAATAAAAGCAATTACTAGGGGTGTGGCTTAAAACATGCCACATAAGAATTTTATCGTTAAATTTAAATTACTTACTGTGGACCAAATCATGTCCTTGCCCTACTTATCGATAATGCTTTATTACATTATATTATATTAAATTATATTATCGCTCTGGTTGATTATAAGTTTCCAATATAAAACAAATTTTTAAAAAAGGATGATGTAGTTTAATAAAAGTCAAAGGTTTACAGGAGCAAAGCCATAACTTGACCCCTAAAGGGTCAAAATTCAAATACAAAAATTTGGTGTATCATTTAATTATAAATTAATATTTTTGCATTATTTAACTTAATTTTGATTTATTTTGGAGGGGTGAGGGGGCAATGATAGAAAAATATACTAATCTTATACAAAATAAACATAAGTTTATACCACATATAAAGAATAAAAAAATTTTTGAAGGGGCCAGAGCTCCCATGGGCCCTTATAAATAGCTCTGCCCTTGAAGGTCTATGAGTAGGAAAACTGGTCTTGTCTCCCTACTTATGCACCATGTGATCTATATTAAACCACATCATATGGTTTAATACAGGCCACATATACTCTATGAGTGGGAATATTAATTTAGTCCATAATATAATTTTCCTGTTAAATTTACATTAGTTACCGGACCAAGTCATGTCCTTACCATAATTATGGACAATTTGCCTTTATTAAATTATATCATCGCTCTTGTTGATTATAAGATCCCAATTATATGATCGGAATTTTTAAGTTTTAAATCCAATACTTGTAAGTGTACAATATCAATGTAATACGGAAGTATTAAAGTATCGAACCACAAAGAAATGCTTAACTATTTAAATTTTAATCTTCCTAAATTAATTTTATATAAAAAAAAAAATCAAATTTTGTTATCTAAGAATTATTATTAAAGTAAAATAAAACTAATAAATAACGTAAATAAATTAAAACTAACGGAAGATTAATCAAAGGAGATGATTTAGAACCTTGAATCCACTACTAACTTATATAACAATGATTTAATTTTGTTTAAGAGAAAAGATTAAACATTCATGTGATGACATAGGCTACAAGCTTCAATTCACTAAAAAAACATATTTTGTATTTAAATGCATGACATAATCCATCTAACCATTAGCATTACTTATTCATTCCTATCACTTCAATTCTAAAACTCACAATATACTTACAGAAATCACATATCTCTCATACTCAACACTACTACAAAAGTTAAGTATGAATAAAAATATCAATTAACCAAAATAATTATTCTACAAGAACAATCACAAAGAATTAATTGTATCGTGCTAAGAAAATTCCAAAGATATGCAATCATATAAATAATATAATAAATCTCCTACCAATAAAATAAACCGAAGTCACATAGTTAGGATTTCATTAAGATTTTAAAAATAAATTTAGATCATGATAAAAACGAAAGAAAAAACCAATTTGAAGATGATGGCTTTTCTTCAATTAGAAGCTGAAATTCTGCAACTTGCAAGTTTCTGCACCGCTGCTGCGTGTGTTGCTGCTTCAGCTGCTTTGATTGCTGCAGGTTTCCTCTTCAATTTCTGCGCGCAGCTTGCCAGCAGCTCCTTGGATCTGCTGCTGCGTCTGTCCTCTCTGCTTCAGCTTCTTCCTTTTGCCGCGTCCGATTCTGCTTCTGCTGCTGCTTACCAGCAGCTGCTTTGGTTCTGGTGTGACTTCAACAACAGCTTGCGCAGCTGCTGCTGTTCTGGTCTGCTGCGGCTGTTTCTGTTTTTTCTTCCCTCTCGGCTCTCCTTTTGTTCTTGCCAGCAGTTGCTTCTGTATTCAGCAGCTGCGGCTATTTTTTTTTTTTTCGGTTTTCCCTTGTTTTTCTTTTGAATAATTTTTGCTGCTACTCTTTAGATTTTCTGCTTCAAATTGTGAATGTCCTACGGTTGTTATTCCTTTTCTCTCATTGCAGTTCTGGCAGCTACTGTCTGTCTATGCAGCTCTCCTCATTTTTTCTTGATCTTCCCCCCCTCCCCCACTCTTATTGTGTGGCTCTTATATAGACAAAAAAGAAGCAAAATTATAATCATTAAAGGATTCAACTAAAATCTTAATCCTTAAAGGATTCTATTAAAGTTCTAATCTTAATCGGTAAAGGATTCAAATACTGCAGCTTCCCTTTAATAAATTTAATATGAAATCTTTATTTTCCATTCATTTTTTAGAAATTTGCACAAAGATAAATAAAATAAATAAAATATAATAATTATGACTAATAAATAAATAAAATATTTTTGAAAGCTAATAATTAAAACTTAAAGTGTTTATTTATATTAAAAATCGACCCTATCAATTATTAAAATAAAAACTTTAAAGAAGGATGATATGGCCCAAATACAAGTCAAAAGCCTGAGTGGGGATATCAAACTGATCTATAATAGAATTTTATATTTTGAAGCCAATTTATTTTATTTATCCGAATACACTCTATAAACATATGGCGATGTAGTAATTTAGTGATAAAAGTACTTCTTGCCAAGCCGAGTCTGAGTTCGAGTCAAGCTTTTTCCAACTCAAGTGGATGTTACAAAACTTTAATTTTAAAATTTTCATTTTCCTTTTTCTCTTTATTAAATGTTTCATTTAAACGGAATGTCTATGTATGCTTGAATTGATGAGATAAATAAACTAGTTTATATTAAATTATGTAGTTTGTATATTGTGATTTGAAAAAAAAATCACATAAATGTATAAATAATATCTTAGTTACATATTATTTACCTTACACATAACATGCAGAAAAAATATCCCCATTCAACCCCTAACATATTTACGTTTAGTGGACTTATTTTCTAACATTTGTTTTCGATATTAAAAAACTCTAACTTATTTATGTTCGTCCTAATGAATCCATGATTTGATAGAGAGAAAAAAAAAAAAAAAAAATTTACTGTAAATATCTTAGAGTGGAAATTCTTTAGAACAAGCGTAAATAAGTTATAGATTCTTACTGCTAAAATCAAAAGTTGGCGACTGAATCTATTAAATGTAAATATTTTAAAGATTTTTAATGTCCAAAATAAAGATTAGGGACTGAAGCCGCTAAATGCAAGTAGGTCGAAGACTAAATGGGCTATTTTTTCTCCACAACAAACTAATATGAATGTCCTGAATTTTAGAGAGAGAATTTGAGCATCGATTTTAGAGAGAAAAAGTGAGCGTCAATTTTAGAGAGAAAATGTCTTGAGTATTAGAGAGATAACTTGTCGTAAATTTTAGAAAGAGAAAGAGTCATGAATTTTAGAGAGAGAAAGTGTACCTGAATTTTAGAGAGAAGATGTGTGTATGAGAAAATATGAATATAAAATTGTATAAATAGTAATGGAAGTGATGAATACAAAAATCACGTAAAATTGGAATTGTAATTCTAGGTTTTTTATTTGGAGTTGGAATTAATAGGTTTTTATAGAATTGCTATTGAAATTGGTGGGTTTGGTAGTATTGAAATTGGAATTGGAATTGGTGAAATTTTGTAGAATTAAAATTGAGATTGAGAGATATTTCGATTTATTTTGATTTTTAGTTTTTGAAAATAAAAAATAAAAAACTGAATCGCATTTTATATATACTTCTTAAAAACTAAATCAAATTGAATTAAAAAATCAAAAAATTAAATAAAAATACAAAATTTAATTCGATTTAAACTAAAGTGAACACCCCTATACTGAATTAGACTCTTATATCTTTGAGCTGCTCCCACACACACGTTTGGAAGACACGTTTCCAGTATGTGGAAATTTGAGCAATATGGGAACCTTCAAAGAGTTTATTTGGTCCTTCATAATGAGGGAAGATTTTGAGAGAAGAATGAGGATGAAGGCAATAAATGATATTGATAATGTCATATTGATGTTATGTTGGAAAACAAGAGTTTCTCTTAGAAGAGTATCATTCATAATGTAGCATGCGATGTGTACGGCTTCGACCGGTAGAATCAGACAACTTACAGGTGCACTATATCAAATGTTATTTTATTTTATTTTTTTTGGAAAAGAAATGTTATTGGTTTCGTTTGTGTGAATTTCATATAATCATTTTATTTTAATATAGTATTAATAAGTTATTAAAACTAATTAAATATTTTGAATATAACTTTTAGTTTCATATTTATTTAAATTAATCATCTCATCATGTGTTACATAAATGTCATATTATATGCAATGAAAGGGATGAAGCTTTCGTTCATTTTATCTAGTAATTTTACACAATTAATTATAACTCGGACTTTCTCTCTGTGTGTTTGTGTGATATATATTCTCTAGTTTGAATTTGAGATCACGAACTGAGCATTCAAGTCGATCTCTTACCGAACTTCGAGTCGAGTTTCGTTAAGCTCGAATTTGGCTCGTTTAGTAATACGTTTGGTTCATGCCTAACTCGTGTTTGGTCAACGGTAACTCAAGCAGAACTTTGACCAAAATTTCCACGATTTGTTCATATAAAGCTCGATTCGTTGCAATTAGGGCTGTAAACGGGTCCAGACCTTCAGGGTACTCCCAGACCCGGACCCGTACCCTTATAGTGAAACTTGGACCCAGACCCGGACCCATACCCTCCAGGGTATAAAATTCTGGACCCAGACCCGACCCTCCAGGGTCCAGGGTAGGGTACGGGTACCCGTACCCGTATGACATTTTTCTATTTTATTTCCCTGTTAAACAAAAATATGTAAAACAATATATAATTCAAAAAATAAAAATTTTAACATGATTAACATAATCTCCTTAACATTTCTTTCAACAAATAAAATCATTTAACATCTCTAATTCACATAATTATAAGTTCAAATATACACAAAATCGTCATAGTGTGAGTGTGATGTGATGTGAGTGTAGTTGGTTGGTAGGTAGGTAGAGTAGAGGTAGTAGGTTAGGGTTAAAGATAAGAGTAAAATAATATGTTAAAAAAATTATAAATTATATATTAATATAATATAATATATAAAATATATTATTATTTTATTAATACGGGTATACGGATATACGGGTCTGGGTATCACCATACCTTACCCAGACCTATATAGCAGTATAAATACGGGTAAGGGTACGGGTCCGGGTCCGCGGGTATAAAATTTAAACCTTACCCGCTAAAAACGGGTACAGACCCGTGCGGGTATGGGTAAGACCCGCCCCGTTTACAGCCCTAGTTGCAATCCTACTAATCATATCCCCTCTCCTAATACATAAAAAAAAAGATGAAAAACATAACAACTTATAGTACAACTTATAAAAAAAGACTATATTGCATATACTTCTATAAATTAAATAATATTTGTGGATGTCTATAAGATATAAGAATATCTTATGTAAAGTCTATCTCTTAAAGAGATAGATATTTTGAAGATATTAAAATCTTGAAAAGATGGATATCCTGTAGAGATAGATATTGTGAAGAGATATGTGATAGAATTTTAATTATACTTTAGTTATGATAGAATCTATCCTTCTTTTCCATCTCTATCTCTTGTATCCTTTGAGCCCTATACATAGCGCTCTTACCTTTCAGTTGTAAACACCCCTCAGAGAGAAATCAATAAAAGTTCTCTTATTTTCTTTCTACTCTTCTCTATCTTCTATTCTTCTCTATTATTCATCAAGTTATTCTAGATATTTTTTCTCTTATTCTCTCTTATTTATACTTTATATCTTTTATCGATCATTCTATTATTAACGACAATAATGCGCCAACAAATTCCATAATACATTATCAACACGAATATCCTTCTTCCTCCTCTCTTTTCTCTCCAAGAATTTTCTTCTCCACATAAATATCTGCTCCTTGTTGGAAGACAAAAGATGAATTAAAAGAACCTCTAGGTATTAATGGTGGAACACAAAAACAGTGATAGTAAATGAGGCTTACGTGGAGCCACACAGTGATTGGTACCTAACCATGTTTGATTTGTTTATCAAATGTTTTTGGGTTGGAGTCTTGAAGATAAAAGGAGGTTCTTGCTGAACAATTAAGTTGGTGTGGTGCATATAGAAACTTGGGTTTTCGGCAGAATAGAGAAACCCGAAATTCTAAAGTTTAAAATGGCAAGTAAGATTACTAAGAAGGAGTCACAGCTAGAGGATCATGTATTCTTAAGCTGACCACATCGATACAGAGGTATGTCTTTTAGGTTTTAAATATAAAATTTGATTTTTGGCCCATGATCATTTCAAAAGGATATTATATATATTTGTTTTGAAAATTATTTATATATATTCATTTGGATATATAATGGGTCTAGAAGACACCACTAATTAAATATATTTAGACGTATCTTGAAGACACGTTTAATAGAACTATAACATCAAAGCCACATGCACTGTTTAGTTACACTTGTGGTTAAAATATTTATCAATAGCATACTTCTAGCATATATAGAATTTCTCCAATCAAAATCTATAGAGAAAATATTATTCATAGTGTGATAGAGAAAATATTCTACTTTTATCATGTCTTAAATATCCTCTGAGAGAAATACTGAAAAAGATGTTTAAAACGTTTTATTGAATTAGTCCTGTATTCTCTTGAGGTTAAATTAACAGAAATTGAGTCATTCATAAAATATTGTAATAGTCCCCCACCAATAAATTTACAACCAAAGTTCAGTAGCATATTTGATGTTATACTGCCAAATCAACCGTGGATCATCATGTAAAAACTTAGATTTCTTCGCCCTTTTCATAGAAGTGTCAACATGCAGTAAGGACGAAGAGGGAGAAGAAACCACGACACCCGGAGACGGTCGTCACAACTGTGGTCGTCGGCGACTGGGGCTTGCTGCATGAGGATCCGGTGAGGGAGGAGAAGAGTGCTTTTGTCCACGGAGAGGTGCCAGTCGAGAGGGTGAGCCATTGCCAAGCGCCACCTTGCAGAAGATGGGCTATCCGTCGAAGAAGTCGATTCAAGAATCTTGGGCAAACCGGGGATGGGCCATATGTAAATTTGCCTCAGGCCTCAAAGGTTGAAATTGCATCACTTGCTCTTAAATAACCAAGGTAGAGCGGGCCTGCATCTTTGGAGAAGAAGAATTTCCTTACCTTTGCAACTAATGGGTCGTTGGGTGGGCTGAGAATTCGGCTGGTCCATGTCCATCACGTCCTTGCCTTTGAAGCCACTCGGAGATTTCACTTCGTGATGCATCTGATGCACTGCACGTGAGAAAGAGATGGAATTAGAATAAGCCACCAACTTAACATGTAAATCAAGGGCCTTCCAATTGTCATTTTCAAAGCAACATGCATGGCATTTGGAATAGGAGCTGGCTCCCGATGCAAAGGACAATGCATGGGCACGTGAAGACCCTTGGTTGGATGTGTAGGCTGCTGTGTGAAGGGCTCCAAAATCCAAGATAGAGCTGGCGGCATTGAAGAAGGTGCCAAGCCAGGAACAGCAAGACTCCGACCTTCATCAAAGGTGGTTCAGTTGGAAACTCCACCATAGTAATCGACCCGGAATAATTATCATCTATGGCATACATATGAGCTCCAAAAGGATAGGGGCAAGCCCCTTTAGTCATCTTAGGTTCACTTGAGGAACACACGTGAGTAGTATATCCTATACGACCACACGTATAACATAAGAAGGAAGTCGTTCATACCGAAGCTGGGCATCAACCAATCCATAATATGGAATATCCAGTGGAATCTAACAGAAAACCGATTTTGAAACATCCAAAGTAACCTTTACCCAAAAATACTGTTGGCCATTCAACTTTCGCATTTGCATGGGAGATTTCCATATAAAACATGAAGCTAGTCGCTTCACCACCTTCTTTGTTAAGGCAACAGGGGACGCTTGTGAATTTGAATCCAGTAATCCACAATATTAAACTCCTCAGCTTTGAACTCCGGATTCAATCGCCACATAGAAACATAGCTAGATGGTTATGAGTACGCCACGGACCCTATTAAGAACATGATTAATATCCTCTCTCAGGCAAAAAAGACTTTATAAAGATTTGCACTTACCCAATCAACCTCCAGAGGGTGCATCTGCGGTCATATCATGACCATAGCTATTTGAATGAGATTGAGAGGAATTTCGTGGGTTGTATGGAAGTGGCATATGCAACTAAGAGAGTTTTCATGAAAACCCTCTTCAATCTCTCCCTCCACCAATTTCAAATGACCCCTATTCTCTAGTTTAAGGATGGTTTCGCAAACTGAGGGACAAGATCTTGAGCCATGAGAGTAAGAGAAGTGAAAAAACAGAGATCACACCTTGAAAGAAAGAAAAGATAAGAAGGAATAAGAGGCATTCTGAGGTTTCCAGTTTAGTTTTGACTAATAACTTTTTAGCACACTTTTCTTATAGCAACTCATTTTATAATAATTTTATTAATAAATCATATAAAATAAAATATAAATGTTAAAGGTAAAAGTTACTGTAAAGAAAAGTATAGCAAAAGATGTATTAAAAGATATATTGAAGGGTCCTAAGTTCTCTCAAAAGAGAGTGGTCCATGTTAGAGGACACCACCTTAGAGCCAACCTTTACTAGAGAGGGAGAGGTTTTTAAAAGAGTAAAAAATAGAGGTGATCATTATTTGGTTTAAATCAAATTCTAAATCGAATCAGAATTTTGTATGTTTTAGTTCAGTTTTTTTATTTTTTATTTAATTTGATTTGATTCTAAAAAGTAGATAATATTCGTTTCAATTTTCAATTTTTAGTATTCAAAAACTAAAAATAAAAAAAAAAATCGAAATACCTTCTATAGGCCTTCCTGGCCCATGTTCTCCCAATATTTTTATTTCCAGCCCAATCTTCTCCCTCTTTAACCCAATGATGATGGGCCTTAGCCTGGAGTAGGCTTTTTTGACTAGGTCAAGGGATGCTCGGGCCGGTTCGGGTTGGCCACTCGGGCCGCCCGTTGGCAACCCGCAAACGACTCCTCGTTTTAACTCCTTACCTCCTCGATTTCTGTGCAGTCTCTCCCTCTCCTCCTCTTGACCGTCTCTTCATTCTCTTCTCTGTTTTTGAGTTCCAACAGAACTCTCTGGTTCTTCGGTTTTTCTCCTTTTTGCGGCACCGCCGCTGCTCCTCTTTCTGTGCCGATGTTCTATGTGTGACTGTTCCTTTCTGGTCTTCTTCTTCACCCTTGATTGCCTGTTAGTGTGTTTTAGAGAGTGAACCGAGAGAAAAAGAGAGAGAAATAGAGAAGGAGGTTTGCCGGTGACTTTGCCACGACTAAGGCCATTTCTGAGGGTGCCATACTCGATCATTCCCTTGCTTACCTACGTCGCCTCGATGTGGCACTGCCACTACTCGGTGACCGTCTGTTTTTCTGGTGAACGTTCGTTTGCTCCGCCTCGGTTATCTCTTTGATTTTCGCCGCCGGTGATAAGTGGAACATTACTTTATACATTCGTTTTTTCTTTTGATATTAACCGTGTGTTAATTTTACAAATTGCTTTCTTTTAAGTTTTTCTGCTTCTGTTCTTATGAAGATTAAATCTTTCGTATTTTTTCTTTATTCTTCCGCTGATTTGAGGTTTTTTAATAGTAATCAGTGATTTGTAATAGTAATTAGGACTCCATTTTTCTTCGACACCTTACAATTCCAAGTTTACAAAATCCACTAGTTTCAATTCCAATTCTACAAAATCCACCAATTCCAATTCTAAATAAAAAATTACGAATAACAATTCCAATTCTACATTACATTCATATTCATCACATCTATAATTAACTATATAATTTTATATGCATATTTTCTCACACACATACACATCTTCTCTCACACACTCACGCACAAGTTCTCTTTCTAAAATGTAAGTGCACTTTCTCTCCAAAATTCACGACACGTCTCTCTCTAAAACTCATGATACTTTCTCTTTCTAAAACTCATGACACTTTCTCTCTCTAAAATTCACTCACCTTTCTCTCTAGAATCCACACTTACTTTCTCTCTCTAAAATTCCCGTTCACTTTCTCTCTCTAGAATTCACGATAATCTCTCTAAAATTTTCGCTCACTTTCTTTCTTTAAAATTCATGATATTCATATTAAAACGCCAATGGAACATTCATATTAGAAGAAATTGGAATTGGACCAAAAAAAAGAAATTACACCAAATTGAAAGGTTTTTGGTTTATTTCAAAATTTTAGTTTGAAACTGAATCGAATTGAACTAAATCAAAAAAATTGGGTTGGTCTATTTTAGTTTTCAACTAAATATAGTTCAATTTGATTTCAACTAAAAGATCGAAAAAGATTAAATTTCTAAATCGAAAACCAAATCTAAACATGATGCACACCCTTAGTAAAATGCCCTATTAACCCTTGAATATTTTTTATATTTTGATTTTTCACCTTAGACTTCAAAATAGCTAAATTTTGGGCTTTAAAGTGAAAATACGTATAAATATTGACCATTTCGTCTCATTTACCTGTTAACTCATTAACATTAAAACAATTCAAAGAAAAAAAATACTATTTAGAGTTTCACTTATTTAACTTTTTTTTTTGTTTCTGAATATTTTTTTCTTTTAGTCCTTTAAAATCTAATGAAATTCAATTTGATCTCTAATTTCTAAAAATATAATGGTAATTTAGATAAATATTTTAAAAAATCATAAATTCATAATCGCATATTTTTCTTTTCCTTAGTCATCCATAATTACCCACCTCCTCCACCCGGTACTCGAGAGTTATCGACTAATTCAGAAGAGATCGGAAGGCACAAGAGCCCAAATAGTAACACTAGACTGACATGCGATATTAAATCATTTCCTGAATTACTTGAACTTATGACCTCTCACTTAGCATGTCAACTGAAAGATCCAGAATGAGGGGACCATGTTATCGAATCACACACCTCTGGTCTCCCCTCCACCTTTCCCCATCTCGCTATCTCCACCATCTAGTGTTGCTGTCGCCGGACCTTTACTTACAAAATTAAACCCAATACTCATATCAACCATCTTTGCAACTGAGGTCTCCTTCGGTATCTTCATCCATGGGAGTCATGACCCACCTTATTAGTTGTATGCCTTGCTGCTCCTCGTAAATCTCCAAAAAAGAAAAATGCTAAAAATTAATCGCACAGTTCCTCTTTAAGGAAAATTAAAATTTAGAAGAAAAAAATGGATAGGATTTTTTGAATATTTATCTAAATTGTCATAAAATTAATAATTTAAAAATTTTAAGTAAAATTCTAAACATACCATTTGAATTCTTGACTATTAATGAGTTAACATTTAAATATGATACAGAAGAATTAAATCTTATACGTCTTTTTAGTTTGAGATCTAAATTTTGACATTTTAAAATTTATAGTCAAACATTAAAATTTGATAAAGTTCAAAGGTTAAAGGAGCTTTCTAACCTAAAAACGCCTTGCATGTTATCTATTGTTCATTTATTGTGCCTAAAAACCTAGAATGAGTATATTTTATTTGATAATAGTTAAATTTATTATTTATAGTGCAATATAATTTTTTTTCGATACATTGAGGGAGGGAAGTGTAATGTAGTTTGAATTCAGAATCTTTGCTTGGTAAGGAACGCTTTTTACCACTAAGCTTGTCTTTAGGGATGACAATCGGGACAGAATGGGACGAGAATCAAGAATTTCATCCCAATCCCGTTACTTTATATCATATTCTATTCCTGTCCCATCTCGTTTAAAATTATGTCGGAGATCCCCATTCCAGTCTCGGTAGGGATAAAATCAATCCCATCTTCGTCCCATTCCTAACCGGGAAAACGCGACCAAAAATTTCCGTTTAGCCCCAAGGGAAAACGGAATTAAAAATCTCCAAATTTTAATATAATTGAAACCCCTATAATTATATTTTTAATTAGAAAAGCTTTAGAAAAAATAATTTGTATTATGAAATAGGTAAAATAATAAAACTATTAAAGGAATTAAATATATATAGCAACGAGATTGGGACGGGACTAGGACTCTGTTCTCCATTACTTATGCTTTTTTTTAAGCAATTAAAAATAAGTGTTTATAAAAAAGTTGTTTTAAAGAAATTAATATAGCAATTTTATTTTTAACAATATCAATAAAGAGAAGCACCTCTAAAAAGCTCCCCTCCTCCTCCCTTCCCCCAACAATAGCTTTTCAAAAATAGTTTTTTTTCATCTTTTTTTAAGCTAAAAGTAGGCCTAATAATCTGTAGATAACATTTTCAAAACAGCTTATAGCTTAAAATAAGCTAAAAGCTGATAATTTTAAACAATAGAGAACATGACCTAGAAAGGGGACGAGACGCAATGAATGGGTATGGGATGGGATGGGAATGAGACAGGACAAAATTAAATCCCATCCCATCCCGTTTCATCCCCGCTCTTTTTGTTCCATCCTCGTCCCATTCTATACCCGTTCGTCACATCCTGCCTCCGTTCTAGTCTCGTCTCAATCCCGTCACTATATATATATATATATATTTAATTTCATCAAAATTAAATCCCATCTCATTCCTGTTTCATCCCTGCTTTTTCTATCACATCCTCGTCCTATCCCCATTTAAAGTTGGAGAATCCTCATCCCATCCCCCTTTAAAGTTGGGGAATCCTCGTCCCATTTGGAATGGGACGAATCCCCTCTTTTAGCGGGGATTTTGCCATCCTTACTTGCCTTGCCACAGTGCAATATAAATTAAATCAAGAAAAAATTTACATACTGGACATAATTGTTAACATCCTGTAATTTGTAAGACAATTTAATATAAATAATTAACTATTATTTGTCTGTGACAAAGTAGTAACTCAATAATATAACATTCTTTACCAAATTAGATGTCTGGGTTCGAATCGCACCACCCTCCCAATGCATAAAAAAAAAAGAAAAACTATTAGTTATCTCCATTTCATGTTTGATAAAAACTAACTGCCACAGTAATAAGATATGTCATTCTAGTAATTAATTGTCAAAGTAAAATAATTTGAACAATTGATGCAACCCTAAATAGTTTCTGAAAACATACCATTATAGAAAGATCCAACTTCTGAAATTTGACTTCTGCTCCCTCCAGTATGAAATTATGAATATGCAGTGCACCAGAAGAGGAACAAAACTATATTCTTAAATTGGCTATAATTACTATCCAGTCTTGTGTTTCTCCAAATGAAAGAGGAACAAGATTTGGAGCACTTCAAGAAGCTTCAAAAAATTTGGTGAATATGGAAAGCTAAGCATATGGGAATTTCCAAGAATCAGCATATGATTTCATGCCTAATGAATGAACAAAAAATGAAAAGAAAGAAAGAAAAACCTCCAAAACGCCTTTGATGTTTTTCAAGAATTTTATCCAAATTACATCTATTTCTCTTCTTGCTTCATCCCATCAAAGTGCATCAAACTGGGAAAATAGTAGATTGAATAGCCATGCCCTGCAGGTGCAGAAGTAACCGATACCCTATTAGATTTGACATGATAAACAACGCGATGCTTCTTTTGCACGACCAACGACAACCAATCCATATGAACACTCTGGAGTAATATATCACGGTCCATGGTATTAGGATACTGTACCATAAAGTTCAAGGGAACAACTATCAGCTTCTCAGCCCATTTTTGCTTCTTGAAATCCTCCATTATCCAGGCACTGAGTTTCCAACCGCTGTTTGTGTGTTCTAATTTAGTAACAGATAACTGATTGTTCCATCTCTGAAGTCTGATATTTTCAGAATCTGAGATGAAATCCTGCAACTGAGGGATCTTAATGCTTGAAAATCTCTCACTTTCCATATCTATGCAAGCTATTTCAGAAATGGCACGGTTGTAGACAAAGATCATGTCACCAACAGCAACAGTACAATTTCTCCCCAAGTTTACACTATCCATATTCCTCAAGGAATTAGGGACTTCAAGGGTTCTCCACTTAAGAACCTTTTCCATTGTCAGAATTTTACAACCTCCAAATTTTTTGGCAGAATTACTGTAGAAATAGGCCAACTTGTACTTCTTAGAGTTTGAAAGATACATTGGCATCATGTGCAGGTATATTTCATGTGGATCCGGCAGATCGAGCACCTGTTTTGTTGCAGGATTTCTTACACGGTACTTGCGAAATGAGTCAGTCCTCTCCAGAAGCAATCCAGCTATACTGTATAAAGCAACAAATGTTTCGTTAGTTCTATATAAAGCCTCACCACCTTGCCTATCATATAAGTGTACACATTTAGCCTGACTATAATGCTTCATAATGAAGTAGTGCTCTTCAATAGCTGCACGCCATGACTTGCTCACACATTTGAATCTTGACAAACACTTGACAGATAAGAAACTTAAGATCTCTGTTATTAATTCTATAGGCAGAAGCCCTTGGGATTCATCTCCTGGAGAGGGTGAATTAACCTTCTGTTTTTTAGTTCTGGATTCTTGAGTTCTAGGTAATAGACTCCCTTCTTTTTCTATTCCAGCACAAAGTTGATCTTTACAATGGCACAGCTTCCTTTTTCTAATCCTCTCGCTTCGTCTTGTTGGCAACACATTACTGCATTCTAACCCAACCTTTGATCCAAATGGTTCATCTCGTTTTCCCCCTATAAGGCACACCTTCGGGAAATTTCCAACATTTCTCTTGCTTCTTCTTGTTGGCAATATATTACTGCATTTTGATACAACACTTTCAGGTCTATGAACTGAATGCAATTTCTTGTTTCTAAATGCTATATCTGGTGGCCAACATTCTGTGCTTTTTTTTTCTCCAGCATAACACATCTTCCTGTTTCTGATTCTCTCACTTTGTCTTGTTGGCAACATTCTCTGTCTCCTTTTCCTTCTCCTGCAAATGAACAGGTTATGCTTTTTGCTGGTAATTGGATAAATATTAAAATGAATGACACAGTTTCACACCATTGATTTGCCACCACAAGAGGAAAACAAAAGCGGTTTAAGAGGGAAGAAGTTACAAGATGCGATTCTTTTCATTAGTTCTTTAAGTAATTGAATCTAATAGAACAATACACATTTTGATGTATTTCAGCACTTTTCATTACTTTATTTCTAAATTTTTTCAGACTTCTAAGTTAATTAAAGGAGAGGTTTAACATTTAACAAGAAGCCTTGCATAAATACTACATTCCAAATTTTCATTCAAAGTTAAAATTTTTCTTAATTAATAAAAGACCATAGAACCAATCACAAAACTTTGAGATAAAAATTACTAGATTCTCATACCATAAAAGGATTGAGATTTAATAAAATTGTCTTCGAACATAATGTCTTTTTTCATGTGTACTGGTTATCAGCAAGTCGATATATATTTCTCCAATCTATTACAATCTTTCCTAGTTCTGGAATAACATAAAATTCCTATATCCAAGTTGATATCTATCTATATCATCAGTGAATGTACATCACTCTTATACATAAACATTCTAAGCGTTGTGTGTTGTAAACTAGTCCATGTAGTAACACAATAAGATATAACTAAGATAATACCATTTTAAGAATAGCTCGTAGATATATCTTGAACTTATAAAGATATGCATATCGTATTTCGAATATACAGCCGTTTCCTGCAACCAAATATACCTTCTAATAAGTACTTTGCAATTTCTGGAAGTCACAGTTTTGTATAGCAGATATATTTTATATCACAAATAAGTTTCAGAATTAGCTCATTACACTTGTAAATACCTCACAAGCAGCTGATAACAAGGACAAAATTGATCATACGAACTATTGCAATAATCTCAAAAAGAAATCCATCCTTATAAAACTTTTTAGACGTTGCTGTAATAAAACAGCCATGGATTACTAAAGTCTATCATTCAAGAATTTGTTGAAGTTATTCTGAAGCAAAACCTAAATCCATCCAACAGAACACATATATCTTCCGATTGGAAAAGTTAAAACTTTTTTACAAATCAAAACAAAAAATGTTCAGCCATTATTTTCCACAGAAAAAAAGAAGAAAAAGATTAGTTAATCAACATCATCCCAGTAAAAGAAATAGCACGACAGAGCAAACATAAAACAGTAGGAATTGTACCCGATTTGCCTCAGATTGAGGTCCTTCGTCGATGGAGAGGAGAGGCTTCAAGGGACTACCCGTCTGAGTTCCCAATTGATCAAACGATTCATATACAATTTTAAAGCGAATTTCTTTGCTTTATAGTCCGAATTGTTTGTGCGATATTTATGGTCCACTCGATTGGGTTTAAAAAATTCAATTATGTTACTTTTTGTTTTTGTTTGAGTCTATCTCTACTTTCATAAATAATTTATTTTAGGCATAGAATAAATTTTTTGTTAGATTTGAATTTGAACTTAACTCACTTCAAAAACAGGTACCTTAAGCGATTCTCAATACAGCCCTGGCTGATCATTTGGTTCTGGAACGTGACATTCTCCAAGACATAATCTGCAGGTAGCCCAACATCATGACTCTAATACCGTGTTAAATTTGAGCTTGAGCTAACTTATTCCAAAAGGTACCTCAAGAGGAGGATGATTACTCAATTTTATTAGGGGTTTAATTCTCTGAACAATTATTATTTTTTTTTTTTTAAATGGCTTATAAAATTTTTATGAGTTGCGTAAAATAACAATTAATGAATATTATGTTATAATTTGATAACTTTTCACATGTGACTATAATGCACTGCTATTGCAAGGATATTTTTCTCTTTTCAGAAGGCTAACGAAATACATTTTATCCAAATTATAATGTTTGGTGGGTCGAGTTTAACACGCATTTGGCCTAAACAAACTAGATTATTGTTTCAAAGTGGTGATAATTTTTTTAAAGGACAAAAACTGCCGCGAGTCACGCGTAAAAAATTGTCGAATTTGTCTTGATATTCATTAATTGTTATTTTTGTAACTCGTAAAAACTTCAAGTGTATAAACTTTTAAAAATATATGATTATAAACTGAAAAATATGAATACTTAACGGGTATAATTTGTCAATTTATGTTTCCTTGACTTAATATTAAAGTTATTATTATTGTTTTTTTTGGGAATTTTAGCCTTACAACTATTTTTCTTTAAACAAATTGGGGTTTTTTTCTTTATTTAGCCCATTTTCAAAAATGGGTACTAAATAGGCCAAGTTTTTTTTTTAAATCCCGAAGTGGCCATAACGCACAATCATTGTGCGTTATCACCTGAGATAACGCACAATGGTTGTGTGTTATAGCTAATCACCGGTTTAATCCGCGTTAAATAGCATTTTCAATGACGTGGTACAGACGTGGCGATGATGTGGCAATAAGACACAACCATTGTGCATTATCATTCATAATAATGCACGTCTGTTATGTGTTATTGTAAGTGATAACGCACAATGACCGTACATTATCACGTTATAAACCTTAGCTCCAGCCGCAGCCGCCTCCTTTCTTTTTTCTCTTTCTTCTTTTTCCTTATTTCTTCTTTCTTTCTCTTTTTCTTCTGCCTCCTTATTTCTTCATTCCTTCTTTCTTCTTTTTTATTTCCTCCCTGAAAATTTTCAACCTCTTTCTTATTTCCTTTTTCTCTTCATCCGAAAATTTTCATTTTATCTTCATCCGCTCTCGCTGCTCCGGCGCCGTCTCTCTCGCTGCTTCATCGCCGCCGCTGCTTGGTAAGTTCTTTTCCTATTCCTCTTATTTTCTTCATTCTTCTTATACTTTGACTTCTCTTCTTATAATACTTTTGTATTTTATTTCGAAAGTTACAGTTAAAATTTAGTTAATTTTTGAAGTTCAAGTTTGAATCGGTGAGACTTTCCTTGGATTACGAAGGTTGTTAAAGATTTGGAGTGGAAAACGGTAGATTAGAGTTGCATTTTTAATTTTCGCTAAGTTTTTAGTTATTTAAATTATTTGGTGTATTATTTATTAATTTTAATTATTGTGTGTTTGGGTTTGTTAATTGTTGTTTACGAATCATTTTTATAAATTTTATTTGTTAATTTGAATTAATTCATTTTTGTGAAAGTGGGGTTTGAGTTTATGTTTAAATTTGTTGTTAATAATAAATTTATGCAAATTTGATAATTTTATGTATATAATTTTTTTTGTATTGCAAAAGTGATCTTAAGGTAATGAATTATTTTGATGAATTTATTTGGATAATTAGGGTTTTTTCCCTTTACTTTATGATTATTTGAATTTTTTTATTTATTTAGATAATTATTTTGCATCTTTCGTATAAATTTTTGAGTAGAAAATATGAGAACTTACAATTTGGGGTTTTTTCTCTTTTTTTTTTTTTTTGGTAATTAGTAGAATCGAAACTTGAAAATTTAGGGTTTAGTAATTAATATTTTTATTTAAACTCTAAAACCCAATATTGAATTTACCAAGTAGTAAAATACTTACTTATAAAATATACCATAAGTAACCCTAAAAAACTTAAAAAATTCTAAACTTTAAATAATATAAAACTTAAAAATCTATTATTAAAATCCAAAATTTTACATCAAACATTAAACCGTAAAACTATAAACTTTTTAACAATAAACCTTAAAAAGCCAAAATCATAATATTAAAATCCTATAGAGTATATTATAAAAACCTTAAAAACCCTAAAATTGATTTTTGAAACATTAAAAAATAAAACTATAAACTCTGTAATAGTAAACCTCAAGAACCTTAAAATTGATATTTTAAA
The DNA here is from genome assembly GCA_028651295.1 of Catharanthus roseus. Classification (NCBI taxonomy): domain Eukaryota; kingdom Viridiplantae; phylum Streptophyta; class Magnoliopsida; order Gentianales; family Apocynaceae; genus Catharanthus; species Catharanthus roseus. The sequence goes on along the minus strand of JAPQWS010000001.1, from coordinate 1,551,046 downwards.
CATTAAACCGTAACCGTAAAACTCTAAACTTTGTAACAGTAATCCCTAAAACCCTAAAATCTTAATATTTTAAACATTAAACCGTAAAACTCTAAACTTCAAAACAGTAAACCCTAAAAATGATATTTTAAACATTAAACCGTAAAACTCTAAAATTTGTAACAGTAGACCCTAAAAATTCTAAAATCTTAATAATTTAAACATTAAAAATAAACTCTGAACTTTGTAACTGTAAAACTTAATAACCCTAAAATTGATATTTTAAACATTAAACCGTAAAACTCTAAAGTTTGTAACCGTAAACCCTAAAAACTCTAAAATCTTAACAATTTAAACATTAAACCGTCAAACTCTAAACTTTGTAACCGTAAACCCTAATAACACTAAAATCTTAACATTATTGATAATTAACCATAAATTATAAAAACATTAAAAACCCTAAAAACACTAAACTTGACATGTTAAAAATCATACAAACCCTAAAACCCTAAAATGATTGTACCATAAACAACACATGTTATAGAGTTTGGAATGATAATTTATTTAAAAAATTTTACTTTAATTTATAGATATTGACCGTAGCTCAAACTATAAATAATGTAGATGGAAGAAGTCCCAGCCCACATACATCCGGGTCCCATAATCCCTGATGTTTTATCAAGACAACATGAGCACCTGTCTGGGTTGATATGGAGTGGGGACCACGAGACGTGTTTCACTGATCTTCAGTGTAGGCGTTTCGGGCACAACCTATTCCAATGTTACAGTACGGCTCCCCGTAGGTTGGTGGAGCTTATTGACAGAACTAGGTTGGGGGTAGTGTTCAGATGTGGTTACATTGGGTTGAACCACGCACTTATTACCGCATTAGTTGAGCGGCAGAGACCGGAGACTCACACATTTCATTTGACTTGTTGTGAAGTCATAATAACCCTCCAGGATGTACAAGCATTATGGGGTTTAGGGATAGAGAGTTTGGTAGTTACTAGCCCTAGTTGGAGTGTAAACCCTAAACAATATTGGATCGAGCTGATCGAGAGACTTCTTGGTGTGCGGTTGTCTCTTAGCGACTTTTCTGGTTACAAGGTGAAGAAGGAACTTTTGGAAGTATGGATCCTGAGAGGGCTTACCGGTTCAGAGACCGATAATAATCTTATCCTGCACGCTCGTGGATTTATTTTTTTACTCCTTGGCGGACATATGCTTCCCGACTTCTCAGGGAATTTAGTTCATGTACGCTAGCTCAGTTTATTAGAGGATATTGATGCTATCAGGACATATAGCTGGGTTAGTTGCGTACTTGGATTTTTATATAGGCAGTTGTGCACGACAGCTTTGGGGGGTGCACGACAGATAGGGGGAGCCTTAGTGTTAGTACAGATTTGGGCATGGTCGCGTATACCTGCTTTGCGGCCTCAGCTGATTGCGAATTTTCAGGTCGACCCTCTTGCTCATTTTGGTGCTATATGGTGCACATTCTTTGACTGCAGCTAACTGCCTACGCACACTCTCGTTACATACATGGACCAGTTAGATTTCATGCCATTTGATCAGGTTCGCTTTAAAATATTTTGTATTATTTGTAAGTAAAGAAAATTTTTTTAAGCACTTAGATTTTTATTGATTTTGAATTTTAACTTGATAGTTTTTATGGCTCCCTTATCTTGACCGTGATCTAGTTCCATTTGATCTGTGGTGGGCAGAAGTCCCACCATCTGTTATGAGATAGTGGAGTATTACTATCCCGGGTGTGTGATGCGCCAATTTGCACGGGCTCAGCATATACCAGATGCATGTGATACTCGTCTTGACCTGCATCTGATCCAGCTTAAGGGGAATGATCACACATATTGGGGGACACACAACATGCTAGCTATGTAGAGGCCTGAGATCAGTGGCGACTACACGTTAGGGATGGCCCTGCTCTAGCTATTGAGGTGTTATCATACCCCAGTGATGAGTATATCAGATGATATCGGGGTATCACACGGGTTTACATCGGCAATCTAGCTAATCGTGATACCCGTTCAGTTAGATACCAGCCTGCTGGTGTGGACAGACGGATGATGGTACATTCTACAAATAAATTTTGCTTTCTTTTTAAAATATTCTTATGCATTTCATTATTTATGTTGATTTCCAACGGTTTAATTTTATTTATTTATTTATTTATTTTTGTTTAAACTTCCATGTTGCAGGAGGTGGATGACATGACTTCAGTGGTGATACAGGAACCACCTTCATCTCCGTCACAGATGGCTGTTTTTGCGAAGAAAGTGCAGACGATTATTTAGAGGTGCATAATATCTATTAGCGGTACTTTGGGCTGCAGTCCATCACAGCACGATATCCAACAGACGTTCCCAATACAACCGTCGCGTCGCCGTCCCTGGGAGCATGTATCGGATCGGGGTGCTGTGGAGTTAAGAGGGGCGCTCGCAGATAGCCTGGTCGTGGATCAGGAGGTGGACGCCCTCCTGTCCCGCCTTTTTCAGGCAGGCACGAACATGTCGACCCCGGACATGTAGAGGTGGAGAGGGGTGAGGGATCTAGAGGTGAACAACCTCCTATTGACCCATTTGACAGCTCGAACTTAGGTATACCATCTTTTAGTTTGAGTTTGATGCCACCTACCCAGTCACTTCCTAGTGGATTTGGGACATTGCAGATGCCTCCCCCTCCCGGTTTAGGCCCCATTTCAATCACCACATCCTACATCTTTCGGGTTTTCTGGGTTTCGTGCACCCCCTCCTCTGGGCATAGCCGGTTCATCTACACCACATCAGCTTATATCGCAGGCATCTTCATCTGATTAAGAGGAGCGGACGGATGACACGGATGTTGTATAGCATCTTGGATTTGGACATCGTGTTGGTGAGAAGACAACGAGGTTCACGGCATCAGACTGGCCGTAGTTGTAATTAATATTTTGTAGATTTCATTTTCAATTATATGTAAATTAAATTTCAATATAAAGTATTCAGTTTATATGTATATATTAATTAGTGATTATTTTTTTTAGGTAAAAACCGAAAAAATCACATTTTACATTTTAGCAATAACATTTTTAATTTGGTGTAAAAAAGGAAAAATAAAAATCGAAAAAATCACATTTTACATTTTAACAATAACATTTTTAATTTGGTGTAAAAAAGGAAAAATAAAAATCGGAAAAATGTGATTTTACATTTTAACAATAACATTTTTTAATTTGGTGTGAAAAAGGAAAAATAAAAACCGGAAAAATGTGATTTAACATTTTAACAATGAAGAAAAAAATTAAAATAAAATTTTTACTTAAAGATAACGCACAACTATTGTGCGTTATCTTCAATAATTCAGCTGCAATGTATTGTCATCTCATCCCATTACTTTTGTACCCTACCGACAATTTACCAACGAAGTTCAAGAGCAATAGTCAAATTGCAAGGACAATAATTACCGATTGCCATGTGAAATTGCGAGGACAATAATTCACTATCGGCTCTAAACCCTTAAAACTTTATAAATACATACACAGTCTCAAAATTCTACCTCAGCCTATCCAACTTCCCACCCTAAATCCATTTATTCTTTTTCAAGTCACGAAGTTCTTAACTTCTTTATATTTCATCCTCCCTAAACACTTCCAGTTAAATCATTTGAAAATGGAAGCAATCAACCCTGTTAAAGTGATACTATTTTGGGATTCTAAAATTGCAAGGGATGCACATGGTCCCTATTTTACTAGAGTAGTGCGGAAAAGTTGCACATTACCAATGACCCGAATGATTTCACATAACGAACTGGTAAGGAAAATATCAAAATACCGAGATATGGATTCTAATCTCTGGAATGTTCGAATGACAATGAGGGTGCCTTCATACTACGAAGTGCATCGTATGTTTTACTTTAATTCATAAAGCATGAACAACAATGAAGAAATGCGTTATCTATGGACTATTCCACCCCACTACGCGAAGGAAGGGATTCATATTCTTGTTGAATTTGAGCATATCCAATAGCAAAGTATTCCAATTACATATGACAGAAATACAACAACTTTACCGTAACATATTACAGTGGTAACACAAATGGTTTCTGATGAACCTTCTATGTTGTACACTATCGTCAATAACGACGACGATGAGGTTGACGGATCGGACGGAGATGATGCCGTTTCTAGTCAATCTAAATCGGATAATGACAATGCCCCGAAAGAAGGAGAGTTCCAAACTCCCTTGAACCCTGTAAATCCTGTGAACCCAGTAACTGAAAACATAGTGCCACAATGGGAGAGCAGCCAATGGTTCAGTAGCACTAGGTATGACTACACACATTCTAGAGCATTAAGATATGGGCTCGGGTTCTCCTATAGATGACCTTGTAGAATCTAGTACCGTACGAGTACTCGATTGGAATGACTCCATGACTGACATACAGTTAGGCATGAGATTCGTTGACAAAGTGCAGGCAATAAGTGCGGTTCGTAAGTGGTCCATCAGTGTGAGACGTGAATACCGATTTTTGAATAGTAAAATTAATACATGGACCGCAATATGTTACCATCACAATAACGATAATTACTGTTCATGGTACATCCATATAAAAAAGAAAGCAACGCATAGTCGATGAGAAATAACCAGATTCGTAAAAGAACACACATGCCTTGTTCAAATTGAACATAACAAACACAGAAACTTGTCCTCAAAATTTATATCAATGTCAATATCACACCTAGTTGCCAACGATCCTGAGATACCTATGTCGAACATTATTCAAGAAGTGCAGGTATTGTTTCAAACGGACTGTACTTACAAGCGGGCATGGTATGCTCGAAAATTTGCCATGGAGAGGGTGTTTGGTAGCTAGGATACAACCTTTAATATTTTACCCAAATACTTACAAGCTGTACAGGATTTAAACCTGGGGACTGTATATGAATTTTTGCATCACAGAACAAGCAGTCCCCCTAATTATGTTTTCAAATTTGTTTTCTGGTGTTTCTCGCCATGTATAGACGGATTTCCATATTGTCGGCCGGTGATTTCTGTGGATGGAACACACTTAAGGGGACCATATAAGGGCGTGCTGTTAATTGCAAGTACGTGGGATGCAAATAATCACTTATTCCCACTTGCTTTTGCAATTGTTGATAAGGAATCCTCCGAGAGTTGGAATTGGTTCCTTAAAAACCTGCGAGAATACATTGTCAAAGATCGCCACGTATGCCTTTCTGATCGCCACAAATGTATTTTCTCTGCTATTCAAATTCAACCTTTATGGCAACCAGCATTTGCAGTTCACCGGTTTTGTTTACACCACATTCGAGCAAATTTCAACAAGACTTTTAAGAATACAAACCTAAAAAGCTTGATATGACAGGTTGGAATAGAATCAAAACAATGGAAATTTGACTGTGTACTGAAAGAAATTCAAGAAAGAAATGTGGATGCTTACATTTACTTGATGAAGTTAGACCCAGAGAAATGGACACTATTGCATGATGGCGGTCACAGACACGGTATCATGACAACCAACATTTCTGAAGCACTTAACAGTGTGTTGAAGAAAGCTAGGGTTCTACCATTGAAAGCCCTGTTTGAACTAATATTCAACAAACTAGTTAATTACTTTCACCAACACCGTGAAGAGGTTGAAAATTGTGTGCATTCATTTCCAACCCGAATTTTTGACAAGTTCTTGCAGATTGAAAGGAAATCAAGAGAACGCAAAGTTACAACTTACAATCCGCGAGAAAGAATATACATGGTCAAATCTCCGATCCGGGTTTCTAGTACGGGCAACAACGTCTATACATTGCGGATAAATAATAAATCATTTAGTTGCGGAAAATGGCAAACATATACATTGCCTTATTTTCATGTTCTTGCAGTGTGTAGAGAAAATGGGTCAAGAACAGATACTTATGTGCCGGAGATATATTTGCGATAAACGTACAGAAGAACTTACCAAGCGAATTTTCATTCGGTATTGAGTGAGAACTTTTGGAGGGATGTTCCTTTTAATTTAAAATTTTATCCTCCAAACATGAAAAAGGAACGGGGTAGGAAACAGGGCAAGCGATTTCAGGGGGAAATGGATTATAGAAATCCAGATTCTCCCCCAAGATGTGGCAGATGTCGCATGCCGGGACATAATAGAAAAAAAATGTAATAATCCCGGACCGAGCAATGTATAAGTTTGTTAATTAATACATCATTACTCTAAATTTTTACAATATCTTTAGTATGATTTCTTCAAATAACTTGAGATGAAATGGTTAAAAGTTAAATATATTTTCCAAGAAAACGATATAAATATTATCATTATAAATACACTTAAAATAAGTTAAATATTATAAATACAGTCATTTTAAAAAAATTATACAATTACAAATTTTCACCAAAAAATATTTTCATTTAAAAAAAATTTAAAAAAATTAAAAACTGATGTGGTAGAAATTTTCATTAAAAAAAAATAAAAATAAAAAAATGAAAATAAAAAAAAAGAAAAAAATTACGTGGCAGATAACGCACAACGAGTGTGCGTTATTGCTTGATCATAACGCACAATTGTTGTGCGTTATCAGCCACATCGGCTGATTACAAGATTAAAGCATAATTAGATGATAATGCACAGTGGTTGTACGTTATTTTTATCGATAACGCACAACCATTATGCGTTATGGCCACTTTCAAATTAAAAAAAGAATTCTAAGCTTATTTAGTACCCATTTTTAAAAATGTGCTAAATAAAGAAAAAAACTACAAATTGGTCCTTGCAACCTCCTTTGGGGTGGCATTTGACAAATTCCTTCATTTTCCATTTGTATGTGTCATCTGTTGGTAATATGAATCATGTATATATTAATCTAAACAAAGTTACAAGGAAGAATACAAAATAAAGCTCCTCTAGAGTGAGCATGTGAGATATCCTTAATATAACCAATAATATTCGAGACTCTAATATTAAGAGACCAAAAGGTAAATTTAAACTCAAAAATAGACTTATTTCACTATCTCCAAATTTAATGGCAAATTATCCTAAATATCAAATTCCAACTACCACTTGTGGGGAAACTGTACCACTGTTGAGCAATATTCCAATCTAACTACTCTACCAGCCCTGTTCCTTGGAGAAATCAGCCCAATATCTCTGGGGAAGTGGCTTTCACCTGTCCGAAATCATCTGTATTATGTTGTATTATGTTGTGTATTATTATTTATATTATTTTTTTTATAATGTCTTTTTTTAAAATTTATCTATCATTTAATAAATTTTATTAATAAAATATATTAAATTTAAAAATAATATAGACAATTACAAAAAGACAAAATGTTACAGACATCCAAGCCTGCTCCCACCATAAGTTGGTTCGTGTTTCTGTTAGAAAGTGGCAAGCATCGCACATAGAATACGACCTTATAACTCTTTGATAAAGAAGCTGAATTTTACCTTGTGGGCTGAGGGTATTCCATCTTGCTTGCCATAATAAGGAGTATCTCTGAAGTCCTTGAAACCTCTATAGGCAAGTCCAAGTAGTCATTTGACAGTGCAGCCTGTGCATTTCAACAAAAGCATGAACCGTTTTGGAGGAGAACAACCCCGAACTAGTTGGTGCCAACCAAACTTCATCTGCACTTGCACTGCACTGTGAAATTGAGGCTCTAGTTATAGCATGTCCAGTACCGACGTTGGGAGCAGCATGGACAATTCACTGACTTTTCAGCCCCTTGTAGCAGACTAGTTAGTATTATTCACAAATATTTCCTATACACAATTTCAGAAGGAATTGGAAGTATTGTCAAGTCAATTAAATCTGGAATAGGCAATCTATTGGTCCAGCCAGAAGTAACAGTTACGCGAATCTCCCATGCTCCATTCCAACCCCAATCTCAACAGTTTATAGCTTTCTAACACACTCCTACAAGTGTGTGATCAAGGGAAAAATCACAAATTTTTAATTTTTTCTTCTTAAATGTATGACAATTGTAAGTGGATTCTGTGCATATTTAGAAGTCAAAGATGTTACTTTTCCCCTTGATATAAAAATGATTTTACCACTGCATTTTTATTCAAAAAATTTACTTTCATTTTTATATACATTAACTTTTTATGAATAGCTATTTATATATGATAACTTTAACTTGAAACTATCATGCATAATAGTGTTGGATTGTCTGAAAATTTTCACATGAAAGAGCTAATGGCAATTTTTTGCCCAAACTATTTACGAGCCACTCATATCCGGTATATCTTTCAATTATTTATGGATTGCTCTTACTGTCCTTACATCTAAACTCTGATCAATTTTGGTGGCATATGAGTTTTATGGGAAAAATAGTCGTTTTAATTCATTTCCCTCCATCCTTAATTAATTTCCCTCCATCCCACTACCCACTTGATGGATACTTTTCAATTTAGTCCCTGAACAAAGTCAAGATTAAAATAGATAATAAACAAGAGTTGGGGGCTCTGAACTCAGGACAAGCCTGTAGTCAAGTGGGGTGGCGGGTCCATAAAGAATAAGGGACAATCTTCAAAGAATTCATTACTACTGAATTGCCGCTGCTTAGATCGATATTTTTCGACAATAATTCGTTTCCTTTTTTTTTTTTTGCTAAGTGAACTCATTTCAATTCGGTGGGCTTATAGTAATGTCTTTGTATATACACTAACTTCGTCACAAACTTATCTAAACAAATTGACAGTTCCTCTAGTGAGAAAATGAATCGGTCAGCATTTGTACTTTCAAGTAGATCTTTCTTTAATTATTAATTCTACTTTCTATCTTTTTATGATGTGGGTTTTTAGAGAGGATTTGTGATTTGAATTAATTTGTGTTTTTCGTTGTTTATTTTTTCCTTTGTAAAACTAGGTGCTGGATGAATGCTCTTTTAATTCATTTGATGGAGAGTTTCTGATGACTGCTTGATGTTAATTTGGATGTTGTTTTTGGTGGTGAAGGAGCTAGTAGAAGTACCTGTAAAGAATTAGGTATACATTGTACTTCTTCTCTGTTCATGTCAACAAGGAAAGTGAAGAAAGAACCTTTTCAAGATCAACAATTTCTTTTGTTAATATTCTTCTTCTATTGAGTATATCTTTAGTATTTCTCAAGAACAGAAAATTTGATGGAGGTGAACTTGTTATTCTAATAGGAGTTAAAAGGGGGAGCGAAATTTGGAGAACGGTTAGGTGTTAAATAAGGAGTCCAATATTAATCCTGCTTTCTATCTTTTCTTCATGAATGATCCTTTTTTTCTGATATGGGTTTTTAGGGAGGGTTTGTGATTCCAAAGAATTTTGGCCCTAAAATTTGGCTAAAAATGTCAACAATCACTGCGGGAGAAATGGGAATAGTGACAACAAACCTAGTGACAAATTGTTTTTGGTCACGAAATATAAGATTTAGTGACAAAATTTTAAGTTGTGTTGATAGATAAATCGAATTGAAATATACTGAAAAGAACGGTAGTTGTCGCTAAAAGCTCCCCACTATAATAATTTGTAAGATGGAAGTGCTAATAGTGACAACTTTTGATGTCGTCACTAATTACTTAAGAAATAGTGACAACACTATCTATTGGCTTTAAACTTGTTTTAGTGACGAAATTGGTTTCGACACTAATCCCAAAGTATATTTGATGTTGTATTACTGATTTTGTCACAAGATGTATCAATATATTTTTTGCCAATAAGAATATTATTTTATAAAATTAATATCACCTTTGATTTTTAATATAAATATATAACGACATCATATATATACATATATGTATATATATACATATATCTGTATATATATACATATATATATGTATGTATATATGTAAATATATATACACATATACATATACATATATATGTATATATATAAATATATATGTATATACATATATATGTATATATATGTTGTTAGCCTTAATGGTGATAATATTTGTTTTAATGATGAGATAAACAATGATAAGACTTGTTTATCTTTAATTTGACAGGAATAATGTATTTGGAAGATGAAATCTTACGCTAATAATTTACAATGAAAAAGGCAAGAATCCAGGAGACGAGTTGTACAAGTCTAGAAGATTCAAGAGCATTCAAGTTGCCAAGAAGAAAAGTGATGAAGATATAGTACATGGTTATTGAGTCTAACGGTATATTTTTCTATGTAACCCTTCTTCTTTATCATGTTTATTTTAATACTCTCTAGTTTATGTTTATGTTTATGTTTATGTTTCAGAGTCAAAATGTTTTTATGAAAAAGGTTTTGAATGCACCACAAAAAACAGCTTATTACCAATTGACAAATCAGTCGATAAGTCCAAGTTATTGACGATTATCGGTCGATTTGCTCGGTCAGAATCAAATTTTTTGTTGGTCAGCAATAGGTACCGATCGATTTTTTATAGTTACTGACTAAATATTCAGTGGGTAACTTTATTTTCTGGAATTAAAAAAATCAATTTTTAAAAATAGTTACCGAGTGAATATTTAAACTTACTAACCGATTTCGATCGGTAATTTTATTTATTTAATTTTTTAAAATAGTTACCGATCAAAATTTGATAGGGAACTATGATTTTTTAAATATTTTATTTATAATTTTAATAATCTACCTGAAATTCAAAAAATGACAACAATAACAACCAAATGTACGACAACGACCAATATATAATCTATGTCCAATACGATAACAACTACAAAATAACAAAAACGTCACAACGTAATACATAACATATGAAATAATATATAAATATCAAATACATAAGTATCGAATTCAAAATGAAAAATGTAACAAATATATAAGTATCAACTATAATTGTACTACACGGATGGAGGTGTGCTAGAGGAGAAGAGAGGACCGGTCGGTGGCTGAGGATTGACTCGGGCAGCATTAGATGTGGCGTCATCCATTGGAGGGAAAGGACAGAACTGTGTAGGTACTGAATCCAGCTGCACACCACACTGAGATGCGAACCTCTACATAAAGCTAGCGAACGTATCCTGTGCTTGCTGAATATATCCACACTACTTCTCCCTCTTGACGCATCACTCGTGGGCAACCGCAGAAGACAAAGAAGGAACTCATGACGAGCTGCTGCCTCCCTATCGCTCGGTAGTAATAGCACCAGATTGTGAGCCAAAACCGTAGATGCGACGTTTGTTGCTACCACTAGCAGCCTCGAATATCAACTGCTCGTTACTCGGAATAGTTGAGTTGTTCTCTATATGGAGGCATTCCGTATTTTCCTTTAACTCTTGAAATTTGGCCTACAAAAAAGAGATTAACAAGTTATTGTTAAGCAATTGAAAATAACCCGTAAATGATAACATGAAATGAAACTAAAACTATTAAATAACATAATCCAAAACTCGTCGGAACGCTTATCGACCCACTGTCCTTTTGCTAATGTAGGAGGATGTACAACTCAGACTGTGCAAATGATTTGCCTATTTTCTCCCGCTGCAAATATTTAAAGGATTAATGACATATCAAATATCAAGCGTTTTAGATTGTAAGTTAAAAAAATTATAAGAATTAAAGAAATAAACAATGTAATTGACTTACCCACTCATTGAATAACCTAGACCTGTCTTTGTGCTTGCTAGGCCCCTGGCCACCACGCCCTAAACACGGTCCCTCTTTGACGCCTCTTGCTTCTTCTTGTAAGCATCCAAATTCCAATGAGTACAGAGCTGGGTGTATTATGTTGTAATCCAATCAAGCTGAAACACGTCCACTCAAGCCTCATAAACCAAGTGATATGAAATCAACAAAGGACCATTCAACAATCTCGGACGAGCAACTAGTTGCATTAAAAGATTGAAGACATCAAGGTTGAAAGCTTCAAAATAAGGAATTTTGGATTCAAATTAAAGGCTTGGAAGAGTTTACTAGACTTCCAAGACATATTAAAGTCCTAAGAAGCTCAACGGAATCAAACTAGAAGCTCCCGGCCGTCATAGAAGACAAAAAAAAAAAAAAAGCAAGGAATTCAAGAAAACAGAGCCTACCGTTGACGGTAGGTTCCCACCCTACCATTCGTGGATCAATTGCTCCTAAACCTTCCTTGAGGATCAAGTGCTCCCAAGATCAACTCTCTTCTAGAGGGCATTTTGAAGGCTTATCTTTGGAGAAATTTGAAGAACAAGAAACTTGGAAGAAAAGAACTAAGAAAGAAAACAATTAACCTCCTTATAATTGAGGAAGAATCAACAAGACTATAGAAAGTCTCACTTATTTTCCAACTCCAAAGAAGGACCTAAACCCAAGCAACACCAACTATGAAGTTGGCACCTCAAGGGGATATTAGGATTCCGAAATTGAACTTGGACTCTTGAATTAAATATTCAAGAAGTTCCTTGCCTTGATTATACAATTGAAAATTTTAATTTACAAGGAAGATGAAGAAATCTAAAGAACCTTAGTTCTTCTCTCTATAAAATTTTCAAATATCTCAAACTTGGCCAAAATGGATGCCAACAAGAATATTTATAGTGTACTTCACAATTAGTTTCCAACCCTAGGTATTAGATTAACTTAAAAGAGTTTAAGGGGTCCTTAGAACACTTAAGTATAAGTCAAAGTAAGTTTACAACCAAATTGAAGGGTTAAAGAAGTTAAAAACTTCCTAATTTTTCCACCAGCCCAGATCTACCGGTGACGGTAGGTCTCGACCTACTGTGTGCGATAGCTCGGCTTATGCTTGGTCTTTCTTGCCCAAAAACCTATTGTTGCCGGTAGGGTGGACCTAGCATCGGTGGTAGGTCGAAAGCTCCCCTCACGGACAGAACCCTACCGGCAACGATAGAGTGAACCTACCGTTGGTGGTAAGTGTGTCTTTTACTTTTTTTGGCGTTGAAGCTTCAAGCCTTCCAAACTTGCTTCTTTGGCTTCCTCCAATTGCAACTTGGAAAATAAGATTGTCTTGGTTCCTCTAAAAGCTCCTTCTTGTGCTCCTTTCACTTGACAAGCCAAGTCTTGGATCATCTTTTCAAATATGACTATCTTTTCTCGGTGCTCCTACTCCTTTCGTCTAGCCATGCCTCTTGTAACCTGACCTTGCAAATAGCTCTACGGTTTCTTGCGCATCTGGGGTAATACCAAGAAAGAAGATTAGTTTTAGAGAAGCCAATTCTCTTCCTTTTATTTTAAATCTTGGTAGCCAAATGACAAATATCTTCATAAATGGTATAAGATACAACTTTAATTGATTAGCAATATCCCTATTGAGACCACTTAGAAACCTAGCAATTAAAGTATCCTTGTGCTCCTCCAAGCTCAATCTCAAAGTGTACAACTCCATTTCTTGCCTATATTCTTCAACACTTTTATTGCCTTGCTTAAGAGTCATCAACTTATAATGGAGCTCCTTATAATAATGTTTCAATACAAATATTTCTTTCATGAGAGTCTTCATCTCTTTCCAAGTTTCTACCAATTGTCTTCCATCCTCAACCTTTGAGTGGCAATCCTTTCTCACCAATGAAGTGCATAACCCGAAATTTTGGTAATGACTAGTTTCACCTTGACAATGTCACTATAGCTTCTCACTGTGAATAGGTTCTCTACTTGTCTTTCCCAATCAAGGAACACATTTGGATCACTCTCACCCTTGAAGTTAGACACCTCCCACTTGATTTTGTCTAGAGCTTTATCTCCTTGTTGATTACCATAGTAGCCACCATGATTTACTTGGCCAACATTAAGATTATTTCCATAACCTTGATACAAGTAATCTTCATGCCATGCTTCATGTCTTAGAAACTCTTCTTGTGGTCTATATTGTCCTCTTCCTCCTAGACCTCCTCTTCTACCACCTCTAACCTGTGGTCTTCCTTGATATTCATCTTCATAAAATGGATAAGAATTTTGAACCGGCATGTCATGGTATCCATAAGTAGAAACATTATCAAAAGGTCTTTGATTGTGAAGTGAAATGAAACATCCAAGGTTATCTCCAACTCTTTGCTCCATTGTGGCACTACTCTTGCCTTTCTTAAGCTATTTAACATCTCTAGAGACATTTGGGAATTGTCTAGCCAATCCTTCAATTGATTGTTGTATAGACCTCAAAGTCTCATCGAGATTCATCTTTGTAGGTGTTAGTATATGCCCTAAGACCAATTGACTCACATTTATGATTTATGAAGCATGTATTTTTGAATTGTATTTTATGCTCTTGGTCATCAAGTATGTGACTTGATAGTAAAACCCTTATAGCTAATAAAATACTATTCTTATTTGTCCCTAGTTTATTACATCTTGTAAACTAGTGTGAAGTTGATTGATGGTTAAGTTTTACTGATCATGAATATGAGATATAAAATCAATTCATAAATACATATTGAGAATATTATATTGGACATGACCCAAAGTGAAGAAGAAATATTGCATGGGTTTAAGTTATAAGTATTTCTTCTCAGTTTTATATTTGGTGTCCTTTGACCTAATGTTTCTTGCATGGGGAGAAAATATGTTTTGACATAGTCAAATATCACTTTTAATTAGGTGATTATTATGACTATTGGTTGGCTTATTTTCTTGTCATGGCTTGGATATTGGAGATAGTGAAAAGGATTTGTCCCTCTCCTTTTAGAGAGAGATATCCATGGGCCCCTTGATAAGGAAGACTGGAAAATATGCATGGCCATGCTCAAATAAGTATTAATAAGGTGTTATTAATATTATTTGTTGGAACAGTCTGCCTGGTGATCAAGTAAATGGTCAATTAAGTTTTATAAGGATGACTTGGTCCATGCCTTATACTTAATTAGGATATCGTGTGACAAAATGACTAAATATTAAATCTGATGCTAGGTTATTATTGCATTTACTTAACTTGGGTAATCATAATGTCTTGCTAGAGGTCGCTTATGTTTTGTGAATAAATGTCTAGGACATTTTTCATTCACTGCCAATGTTAAGTGAACCTACAGGGTCACACGCATAGACGATCTTGTGAGCATAATGTCCACGTTCAATGAATCTAGATTGTGTCCAGATTCGTTGAACGTATACAAAAGGGGAATCAGATTACATATTGTATTTTATGGTAAGTCAATAAGTAATTAATTTTATTTAATCGAATAAATGAAATTAATTACTTAATATTACTCATCCAACCGTTGGATGATTATAGGAATAGATGTACGAGATTAATCTGTCATTAGATGACAGTTAGGGTTTTGATATTGACAGCTATAAAAGGTTATGTTAACCTTTTCTTGGCAGCCGTCCTTTATCTGATTAAAGAAAAACAAAACCTTAAACCCTAGAACGACGATATAGTATCTAGCCTCCTTTCTCCAAAAAACGACCTATTACCAGATAGTCAGGATCAGTTCTGAATAGTTTTTAGAACACAGAAGGGGCTAGCATCCCGATTGCTTGCAGAGGAGTTCGTCGCGTGGATGCTAGTAGAGGGCAAAGTGTAAACAACAATGCCTCCACATCGAATAATCAAAACATTGAGGTAATTTCTATCAAATCAGTTTTTCTAGTATGTGCAGATCATTTTGGTGGATTTCCGTAGTTTTAATTTATTTTGTTTTTGCCTATGTTCTCCAACAGTAGGACCACTAGTACTTTCTTGATGAGATTGAGTAGGCAAATAACCATCCGTTGATATTATTAAACCTGCAAATCAAACAAAGAAAACAAAAAACAAAAGGACCTGCCAATCACTCCCTAGTGTTTACACTCTTCGATGATCACCCAAGTCACTTGTGTTTACACTCTTCTTGGATTTTATCAAGATAAGCTCACCCTCTTTTCTTTTCCAATCACTCAACATTGAAGTCTCTATAAGATCCTTCGAACTTCTTAGCCAACTCAAACCAAGAGCATCAATCCCAATCAAGCAAACAATCAATGCACTTAGTTGGATAAATGTTCAAAGAGGCAAATTATCAAACACTTGAGATGTAAGAAATTCAAAGAGAGTAATCTCTGGAAAAGAGCCAAAAAAATAAATTGATCATCAAGAAACTATTAGAACCACACAAGGAAACAATTAGAAGTAAAAAAAAAAAAAAAGCAAAATAAAACAATTAGGTTAAACGAAGAACACAAGAGTACTATACAATTTTTCCAAGAAACAAGGGACAATGACACCCTAACACTAAAACGACAATAACTCGAAATCTAAGAATCCAAATAAGATGAAAAAAACACAAGAAGATTCCTCATTCGCTGAGGATGAATTTAAGAACAAATTGTGTCCGAATTGAATCAATAAAACATAAGATATACTCGGATTAATCAACACTTTTTCTGCAGTTGTGAGTTCAAAACACATTTCACAATTCAAACAAATTGAGAAAACTTATTTTAAATGAAACCTAACTCAAAGGAGAACATCTCCATAAAAAATTATCATCAAATTCACACATAATTGAAACCATTTTTCATTCGATTTTTGCAACACTTTTTCTGTGATTTTTCTATACTACTATTGCATGATCTTCATGTATGTTTTTCATAGATCATCAAGTACTTCTCCTTTTTCTTTGATTTTCGGAGAACTTAAACAACCTAGAAATCAAATGGACCTTCAATTGGAGGTTGCTTTGTTACCACTTTGATATGAATCTTCAATTGATTGTAGATTGATTCAACACTTTCTCAAGATCACCTCCTTTGATGAAGAACCTCTATTGAGGATTTTATAGTTTCAATACTCCAGTGGAAAATGTATGAGGATCTAAGCCTATTAAACCCAATATTGAGAGGAAAAACTCATCCCCAATTTGATAGAAAGAACCTTGAGGAAACTAATGCCTCAAAAACCCAACTACACAAACTAGAAGACCTAGGATTAATTGAATCTAAGAACAAGAACTCCAAGACTCAATTAAAGAAAGGAATTGGATGATAATTGAATTCCATAGATGTCTCAATTTAAGGCAAACAATTGTTCACAAATTAAGGACAATAACCCTTAGCAAGCTAACTAAGAAAGATGAAAAACTCTAGAGACAAAGAGAATCCTCTCTCACAAATTTCAGGAAAATTCATCAAAGTTTAGTTACAAGAGTTTATAATAGGGTACTTATAGGCCAAGCCTAAACCCTAGCTAAACAAGTTTCTAATGAATTGAATCACCTATAAACTCCTTGATTAGAAGCTGGAAAAACAACTTGATTTACAAAATCCCCCCCAAAAGGATGTAAAGATAGATTCCAACCCGAGTCCTACTGGAGACTGTAGGGTAAAACCTACCGTCGGCAGTAAGTTCAGTCTTCAACAGTCCGTCCCTCTAGAAGCCTACAGGCGATAGTAGGGCAGACCTATCGTTGATGGTAGGGTGTAAAAACATATATAAAATGGACATATCAAATTCTCCTAGTAGAAATACCATTTTACCAATAAAAATACTTCAAAAACCGAAGATTAAATACTGTAAAAACGTATATAAAAGGAACATATCAAATTCTCCTACACTTAAAGCGCTGCTTGTCCTCAAGCAACTCAAACTGAAGCAACAACCCAACGAAGCAAAGATCGAAAAAAACTTTCCAAGAAACAATAAAAACTCAAAATCACAAAAATAATCAAGCAAAACAGTCTTTTGAAACACTTAAGGAAAACGACATCTCTACAATTGAACAAGTCTAACTTCACTAGAATCGCATAAAACTCATCCAAGTACAAGTTACAAAACTTAAATGACCCACCAAACATTTCATGTAAATGATTATGAAACAATGGTCTGTGTCTGTGTGATAGTTAACAATCAGGGAAATGGTGGATTGTTTATAGTTTTATGGGTGGGATTTGAATCGAATTATTTCATTTTTTTCCCCAATTAGAGGAGAAAAACCTTTCCTTTTTTAGGAAAATTGAGGATCCATTAGGATTGGTTAAGTGAAAAATGGAAACATTCTGACACTTACTAACAAAGAATATGGAACACTGGGATTTTGATCATGCTCTTGCTGACCTGTGTGGGGGTTACACTAGTACAAGTAACAACTTCACCTACCATAGTTCCTGATGATTTTTATTTTTATTATTTAATATTCTATCCGAATCTAAAATATATGTGTCTCCAAAATGGTGAATTTTATCATACCAAAGTTTTTTTTAATAATTAAATACTATAAAAAATGAGTTTGAACAAAGCCAACTTTTACCTTTTTTCTGTGGACCATCCTTTTTCTGTAATTATTTTCCTCCCCTAAAGTATCATGTTTTGCCTACTTTAAAAAGGTCAAGTGTATCACTCGTACATCGTGCGGTTAAAAACATCGTAATTAGAAGCTGATAAGTAGATATATGCCATGTGTATCACTTATACATTGTGCGGTTAAACACCATCGTGTTTAGCGGTAGATGGGTAGATATAGGAAACTAAAATAGTTCATGGTCATTAATATTTAAAATGAAAGTTTGTTCGCCTTTTGTGTAAAATGAAAATAGAATAAAATTTATAGCTATTTTCCCTTAATGAAATTACTCCACTTACTTGATTAAGGCTTTAAATTAAGGGCATGCAAGACAAAGTCATGTCAAATATTTTATGATATGGAGATATTTAAATATTTTAATCATATTCCAACAATCAAAATCAATTTCAAGCTTAGATTTGAAATGAGAAAAATGGCTGAAACTATATACAAATGATTTTTGCATATGTTTTTATCTAGAAGTATTACTTTTTATATACACCACCTTATACCAGTAGCTACAAATCTAATCGACCACATTGTGCAAGTCGTTTTCAAACTAAATTTCACCTCAAATCAATATGCATACTGATGGCGGGTTGCAGGAAAAAGCCATGCATACTAGTGTTAAGTATAAATATATAGCCATAAAAGTGGGCAGCTTAGGTTTAGTATTGACGAGCTATAGGGAATAGAGCATACCATAGGTGGTCCCTTAATTGGGATATAGGCACTCTATTATGTTGCTCATTGTAATTTTAGCAACCAAAAAAAAAAAAAAAAAAAAGAATTAGCATGGTCCAACTCTATGTATTGGAACCTCCTTGTCTTGCTTCTTTATTTCACTTCAAAAATCCTCTTTCCTATCACTCTATAATTCACATCGACAATGTGGTGTGATATTCAGGCTGAGGTGTAGTTGATAGGAGATAAATATGATGGTTCCTTATATTCTTATGATGTTGGAAAGGTAATCTCTACAGAAGGAAAGAATCATAACAAAGGTTAGTATGAGACGCTCTTGAAAGAAGATACATCTAGACTGCTCATTGAGATAGTTCTCGTATCTGCCGTAGTATTCCAACTAATGATCAAGAAACTTGCTAATGCTTAGAAGAGATAGTTAATGATTATGAAAATGGTAGATTATGCGTTGTTTTATTTGTGGGACTTAAAACAGATTATTTCATTTATTTTCGAACTGGAGAAGAGAAATCTTTCCTTTTAGGAAAATTAGGATCCATTTAGATTCGTTAAATGGAAAATTGGAACCTTGTGACACTTACAAACAAAGAATATGGAAAACTACATATTTCAATCCTTCCCTTTGTGACATGAGTGACACTAATGTGAGTAACAACTTCATCTACCTAAGTTCTTGATTGATTTTTATTTTGATTATTTCATATTCTCAGAATATGAAATAAATATGTGTCCGAAATAGTGAATTTAGTTAGACCCAAGCTATATTTTTTTATTTGGATTTTTTAATATAATATTCTACACACACAAATGCTTGATCGAAACAATGATTTTGATTAGGCCCAAGTTTTACTTTTTTTCTACATAGCTTTTTCAATTGAAGTGTGGAGCACTCGCAAGAACTTGCACATGCACGAATTAAATTTCAGAAACTTCTATAACTCTTGTATCTGTTGATTTAATTTAGTGAAGTGGTTTAAAGTGCTTGAACTATTGCTTTATTTCGATGAAACATTTGAAACTGCTGAATGAAATTTTTGTTTTTGATCGCAGAATGCTCGTGCAACACACATTATCAAACCAGAGAGGTTAATGTATCATTTCCTTCATATAATTTTTCCAAATAAAATGATGTTTTCACACATTTTCTCTAATTATTTTTCCACTAAGTATTTTAACCCACACTCGGTTTATGTAGTCATTTCCTTCCCAAACAAAGGTAATCATATTTTTACAAGTTTAAAAAGTATCATGAGTACCACCCATACATTTTGTAGTTCAAAACCATCGTGTCTAGAGGTAGATGGGAAAATATAGAAAAAAAATAGTTCATGGTAATTGATAGTTGAAATGAAAGATTGTGAGCCTTTTGGTAAAAACAAAAATAGTTGAATAACATTTATATCAATTTTTCCCTAATGAAAAGACTGTACTAATTTCCTTAAGTATTTCAATATGGGGAATGCTAGACTAGGTCATGTTATATATAATACAATGCGTCCATTGTTTTCTAATTTTAATAATATTTTAATAATCCAAATCAATTTGAACCATAAATTTAAAATGAGAAAATGGCTATAAGTATATACAAATGATTTTTTTATTGAGTCTTTATCTAGAAGATTTTACTTTCCTTTTTTACCTATACCAACTTATAAAAATTAGTTATATCTATTCGATCCTATTGTGCAAGTGTTTTTGAGCAACATTTCACTTGAAACCACCATGCATATTAGTGTTGGGTTATAGGAAAAAGCCATGCATACTAGTCTCAAGTACAAATATACAGCCATGTACAATGGAAGCTTAGGTTTCGTTTCGACGAGCTATAAGGGAATAGAACATGCCATAGGCTGTCCCTTAATTGGGATATGAGACTTGATTCTACAACCCCTTGTATTTTTACCTAGCAAAAAAAAAAAAAAAAAAAAAAGAATTAGCACAATACGAATCTGTATATTCCCATCTCCTTTTCTTGCTTCTATATTCACTTAAAAATCATGTTTCCTATCAAAATATAAATCACATCAACAATGGTGTTGAGATTGGGGTTGAGGTAGAGTGGATAAGAAATGAATATGACGGTTCTGTACATTCTTATCATGTTGGAAATGTTATCTCTAAAGAAGAAATGAACCATCATAAAGTTTTGTATGAGACACTCTTAAAAGAAGATGCATCTAGACTAGTCATAGTGGTGGTTAACTCTACGCATGTCCGCCCTAAATTTCCACCTAATTAACGAGAAACTTGCTATAGCTTAAAAGAGATAGTTAACGCTTATGAAGATGATGGATTTTGGTTTGTTTTATCTGTGGGATTTAAATTGGATTGTTTCGTTTATTTCCTGACTAGAAGAGAAATATTTCCTTTTAGGTAAATGGAGATTCATTCGGATCAGTTAAATGGAAAATGGGAAACTTGTGACACTTAGAAAAAAGAATATGGAACACTAGTGATTTTAATCACTCTCGGTGACAATGTGCAGGGGTGACATCAACGTAACGAATTTATTTAACTTAGTTTTTGAAGATTTTCATTTTGATTAGTTTATATTCCTTTCTGAATATAAAATAGATGTGTCTAAAAGACGATGAATTTTATCGTACCCATGTTTTATTTTTTTTATTTTGATTTTTATAAATTAATATTTTATACACACAAATGGCTGATCAAAACAATGAGTTTGATCAAACCCAAGTTTTACTTTTTGCTATAGACATTTTGTTTCAATTAAAATGTGGAGAGTTTTTCCCCTACGCAACTTGCAAATGCACGAATTGAATTTCTTTAATTGTCGTAACTCTTGTATCTGCCAATTTTCTTTGGTGAAATAGTTTAAAGTACTTGAACTATTTCTTTATTTCAGTGAAACAGTTGAAACTGCAGAATGAAATTTTGGTTTTTGATCGAAGAATGCTCATGTGACATATATAATCAATCTAGAGGGGTACAAGTATCATTTCATTCATATATTTTCTTCCAAATAAAATTATGTTTCACAAATTTCTCTAATTATTTTTCCATAAAATACTTTAAACCCACACTCTATTTATATAGTTATTTCCTCCCCGAATAAATGTAATCATGTTTTTGCTACATTAAAAAGAATCATATGTACCATTCTTACATTATGTGATTAAAAGCTATCATGTCTAGGGCATATGGGTAGATATTGATCATGTTTGCCACTTGTACATTTTACGGTTAAAAATCTTTGTGTCTAGAGTGGTATAACTCAGAATGCACAAGAAATAGTGGAGTTGATGCAAGGACCGATCACGAGAGCAATGACTAAGAGAATGGAAGAAGAACACAAGGGAAAGATAGCCTTGTTTGAGAAGATGTTCTAAAACCTTACTTGGCATGTACTACAGAAACAAAGAGAAGACTTTGGAAGATCCAGAACACTCCTGTTGTCTAAGGTGCAAGTGGAGAAATTCAAATAAACTAGTTCAGAAGGCTTTGAAGCTTCGATGCCAAGGGAGAAGAAGATCTACACCCTACCGTCCACAGCAGGGTTCTGCCTATAGCAGAGAAAAGCTCACAAGACGTATTGTTGACGGTAGGTCCACCCTACCGTCACTAGTAGGGTTCTGTCCGTGAGAAGAGCAATAGACCTCTACCGACAGTAGATCCACCCTACCGTTACCGATAAGGTTTGGGGCAAGAATTTGGAGTGTCAGCCGACCTACCGCACACGGTAGGGAGAGACCTACCATCCACAATAGATCTCGGCTGGGAGAAGGTTAAGAAGTTTTTAACTTCTTTAACTCTTTACTTTCGGTGCTAAACCTCTTTTACTTGTATTTAGTTGGCCTAAGTGCCCATCAACTCTTTGTTTGTTAGCTTAATAGCTAGGGTTGGAAGACAATCATGTAATACCCTATATATACCTTTTTTTGCAAGCCATTTAGGCATTGAATGAAAATTGAAGAAGCTTGAGAGAAACAACTTAGGGTTATATGGTTTCTACATCTTCCTTGTAAATTAGGAATTACTCTTGTATAATTCTAGACATGAAATTCTTAAATCTTTGATTCAAGAGTTCTAGTTCTAATTCCAAATCCTATTCTTCCTTGAGGTGCTATCTCCCTATAGATAGTGTTGCTTGGAAAATTAGGTATTTCTTGTGAGTGGAGAGTAGGTGAGGTTTTCCATAAAACCTTGTTGATTCTCTCTCAAATAGGAATATTTTTATTTGTTCTTCATTGTTTAAATTTCCTGCAATTATCTTGAGCCCCCAAGTCCTTCAATGCAAATCACTAAAGGGGTACCTCTTGAAGGGAGTTAATTCTCGGGAGGAATTGAGTCTATTACAAGACTAAGGAGGTTCATACCATGTGGTATCAGATCAAATCTCTCTTTGAGGTGAAGTGTTATTTGTCTAATTGTTGAATTTCGAATTAAGAAAAAGCCATTGATAGTATTTGAAAAAAAGGCATAGTGTTCTGGAAATTTTCGCATAAGAAATGTAAAGTGCAAAGAATGAATTTTAAAGTATAACAAATGAACTCCGAATTGCATGATATTAGTGTTGTTTGAAATCTTATTCGATTGTGCAACTTTAGCAACAAATTTGGACTGATTTGGTTGAGATTTGACTTAGTTATAGTGAAATTACTACAGCTTGGTCTTATGCCCTAGTTTTCTGGAATTTGATTTTGTAATCTACATTTCTTTGATCTTGTGATCCAACTGTCTTTGCTTTGAATTTGCAACTTCTTTGGGTCACATTGCTAAGTGCTTGCTTAATTTTCTTGGGGAATTAGGCTTATTTGTTGACTCATACTCTTGATTTATCTTTGATAATCTTCGTATTCTACGTGTTTGATGAAATGTCTCTTTGACCTCGTTTTCTTACCTATTGAGAATTGCTTTCTTGAACTTGCTTGGGAAATTTCCTTATAACTTGGAAGTTCAAGAAATCACTAAGCAACCCTACTAAGTGAGGATAGAAAAAGGCAAGAGGGAGAGATTATCATTATAAAATCCATAGAGAGTGAGTGTAAACAGGAGGGTTGAGCGATATCCATTTGAAGCGATACACTTAGGGGGCAGTGAAGTCCTTGTTTTTCCTATTACTTGTTTGTTATTTTTATAGGTAATTCACTTTTCATCAATTTCCAAGATGTCACAAGATAAGGAACCAAACTATAACAATGAGGGGCCTAGTATCCAATTATGCAAGAAGTTGTTGGTGGCTTAAGGTCCTTGCAACAACAAATGGGCAATATCAAAAGAAAACATTGGAGCACTATCCGCCCGGATGGATAGGCAAGAATCAACTTTGAGCCAACGAAGGGGATTCCACAACCCCGACAATCTTACCCTAAGACGAATGACACGAGAAGAGGACAATTCTCCCAAGACAATTTCGAAGTTAGGGATGATTTATCCTAAAACTTTCAAGAGAGTTTCCAACCCTTAGGAACTCAAGAGGGTGGAAGGTTTGGGGCTAGAGGGGAAAAAATGGGCAGAGGAATTGAGAGGCAGTTTGTGAGGATGTGAAGGGATCAAGAGAGATTCTATGGGGTCAAGAGAGATAAAAAAAGGAGTTAGATAGGGATGAAGAGTGATACTATGAAGAGAGGGAATTCGATAAGATCAAGTTGAAGATCCCATCATTCTAAGGAAAAAGTGATCCAGAGGCATATCTTGAGTAGGAGAACAAGGTTGAGCTTGTCTTTGATTGTAACAATTATTCGGAACTTACAAAGATGAGGTTGGCAATGGTAGAATTTACGGATTATGCCGTCACTTGGTGGGTCAATTGGTGACAAATTGGAGGAGGAACTTGGAGAGGCCGATGGAGAATTAGGAAGAATTGAGGACCTTGATGAAAAGGAGTTTTATACCCCTCAGTACCATTGAGACCTCTACAACAAGCTTCACAACCTTAAGCAAGGGAGGAAAAAGACTACTACAAGGAGATGGAGGTAGCCATGATAAGAGCTAACCTCATTGAAGATAGGGAGGCTATAATGGCTAGATTTATAAGCGGATTGAATCGGGACATAGCTCACACTTTGGAACTTCAAGCTTATGTGGAATTGGAAGAGATGGTTCATAAATCCATGAAGATAGAAAAACAATTGAAGATAAAAGCACCTTACAAAAATCCTTTCACCAACTCTAAGCTGGTGACCACTACCTTCAAGCCTAATCCATTGAGAAGGGATAATACTCCTAAGATGGTATGCAAGAACCAGTCTAAGGGGAAATAAGAGAACAAAGACAAGGGCAAGGTAGAGGTGGCTTCTAATAGAACTAGAGACATCCAATGCTTTAAGTGTAAAGCACATGGACACTACTCCATGAATTGCCGAACCAAGAATCTCATGGTCATTAGGCAAAATAGGGAGAGAAAATAAAGGTTTGGGTGAGCAAGAGAATGAGAAGTCCTGATGTGAATCTTCAATTGCATGTAGATTTGATTCAATACCTTCTCAAGATCAACTCCTTGATGAAAGACCTCTATTGAGGATTTTGTAGCTTCAACACTCCAATGGAATACCTATGAGGATCTAAGCTTCATAAACCCAATATTGAAAGGCAAAACACTTTCCTAATTTGATAGGTAGAACCTTGGGTAAACTAAGGCCTCAAAACTCTAACTACATAAACTAGAAGACTTCTAATTGTGTAATTGGGGTTTTGAGGCATTTGTTTTCTCAAGGTTTTAATTATCAATCTAGGAAAGAACTTTAGCCTCTCAATATTAAGTTTATGAGGCTTAGATCCTCATAGATTTCTTATTGACGTGTTGAGTTTAAAATCCTCAATAGAGGTTCTTCTAGAGAAGGAGATGATACTTGGGAAGAAGTAGAATCCAAACTACAATCAAAAGTGGATACACAAAAATTATTATAGGGAGATCTACTACAAGTTGATGACTCTTAAGCAAGGCAACAAAATTGTTGAAGAACATAGGCAAGAAATGGAACTATACACTTTGAGATTGAGCGTGGAGGAAGACAAAGATGCCTCAATTGCTAGATTTCTAAGTGGTCTCAATAGGGACATTGCTAATCAATTAGAGTTGCACCCTTAAACCACTTATGAAGACATGTGTCATTTTGCTACCAAGATTGAGAATCAAAGGAAGAGGATTGGTTTCTCTAAAGCTAATCTTCCTTCTTCAAGAAGTGTGATGCCTAAACCTCAAGAGTCTATCTACAAGAGTTGGCCAAAGAAGGAAGATACATCTAAGGTGGCTTTGAAAGATCATTCTAAGCCTAAGGTGGAAGAGAAAGGAAGGTTGATCACCAATCCAATAAGGTGCTTCAAGTGCAATGGTGTGGGGCATATTGCTATAAATTGTCCTACCAAGAGAACTTTGATCTTTACTGAAGATTTAAATGGTTGGATTGAAAAGAGCGAAGATGATTGCCAAGAGGGTATTGTTGACAAAGAAGAAAGTAGTGAAGACTAAGAGATTGCCTCTTTTGAAGCTGATAAAGAGGGTATGGGGTTGTTGACTATTAGAGCTTTGTCTACCTAAGTGCATGAGGAAAAAACTATTATTCAAAGGGAAAACATCTTTCACACTAAATGCTTAGTGTGAGGTAAGATTGCTAACCTTACTATTGATAGTGGTAGTTACACTAATATGACTAGCACTTATCTTGTTGAAAAGTTAAACTTATCTCTTCTCAAGCATCCTAAGCCTTATAAGCTTCATTGGTTGAATGATATTAGAGAAGTGAAAGTGAAGAAACAAGTGCTAGTGTCTATTACTAAGGGGTCATATAATGATGAAAATTCTTTGTGATATGGCTCCTATACAAGCAGGCATTTGTTGTTGGGATGCCCTCCGCAATATGATAGAAAGGCTATTCATTATGGTTTGAAGAACACCTACACTTTTGAAAAAGATGGGGAAACAATCCATGTTGAATCCTTTGACTCCTAGTCAAATCTTTGTAGCACAAAAGAAAATGAGAGAAAAAAGAGATTAGAAAGTGAGAAAAAGAGAAAGAGCATTAAAGAGGGAAAAAGAATTGATGAAAAAGGACTGAGTGCGGGAAAAACTAGGGAGGAAAATTTGAAGAGAGACAAGAAAAAGAGTGATAGTTGCAAGAGAGAGAAATGTTGCTTCTATGTGAAAGAGAGTGAGATCATAGAAGCCATTGAAAAAGAAGAGTTGATTTTACTTCTCTATTGCAAGGGTACATTTTTTTCTACTAATGATCAGTTGTCTTCTTTGTCCAATGCTATAGTAAAGGTTATTGAAAAATTCAAGGATATCTTCCCCAAAAAGATGCTCGGTGGACTTCCTCCCTTGAGAGGGATGAGCATCAAATGGATTTGGTACTTGGAGTGGTGTTGCCAAATAGACCGGCTTATAGAAGTCCCCCCTCTCCCCCAAAGAGACCAAGGAGCTAAGAAGACAAGTTGAGGAATTGCTTTCCAAAAGCAATGTAAGAGAAAGCTTAAGTCATTGTGTCGTTCCCGTTTTATTAGTTCCAAAAGAAGATGGTACATGGCGTATGTGTGTAGATTATAGAGCTATTAATAACATAACTATCAAGTACTGGCATCCTAATCCTAGATTAGATAATTTTCTTGATGAGCTGCAGGTTCTCAAATATTTTCAAAGATTGATCTAAAATCGGGTTACCATCAAATTAGAATGAGGGAAGGGGATGAGTGGAAAATGACTTTCAAAACCAATTTTGGTCTTTATGAATGGCTAGTCATACCTTTTGGTTTAACTAATGCTCCTAGTACATTCATGAGACCTATGCATCATGTGTTGAGGAATTTCATTGGTAAATTTGTTATTGTATATTTTGATGATATCTTGGTCTATAGCAAAACTTATGAAGATCACTTACATCATCTTAAACAAGTTTTGTTAGTTTTGAGAAGTGAGAAATTATATGCTAACCTTGGGAAATGTGAGTTTTGTTTGGAAAAAGTGACTTTCCTAGGTTATGTGGTGAGTTCTCAACGCCTTCAAGTGGATCGAGAAAAGGTGAAAGCAATCAAAGAATGGCCTATTTCCAAAAATGCATCAGAAGTGAGGAGCTTTCATGGATTGACAAGTTTCTATAGGAGGTTCATCAAGGATTTTAGCACCATTGCTAGTACTTTGACAGATGTTATCAAGAAGAGGAATGGTTTTAAATGGGAGAAGAGTCAAGATAAAGCATTTAAGCTATTAAAAGAAAGGTTAAGTAGTGCACCTCTACTTGCACTAACTAACTTTGAGAAGATGTTTGAGATAGAATGTGATGCCTCGGGTGTGGTCATTGGAGGAGTATTAATGCAAGACAAAAGAACCTTGGCTTACTTTAGTGAAATGTTGACTGGTGAGGCATTGAATTATGCTACATATGATAAGGAGCTCTATGCACTTGTGAGGACATTGAAATATTGGCAACATTATTTGTGGCCAATGGAGTTCATGGTGCACACCGATCATGAGTCCTGGAAATTCCTTAAAAGACAGAAAAGCTAAATAAGAGACATGCAAGATGGATAGAGTTTATTAAGACTTTTCCATACATCATCCGGTATAAGAAAGGTAAAGAAAACATTGTAGCCGATGCATTGACAAGAAGGTAAACTCTTATCTCTACTTTGCAAGCTCAAATTCTTGGTTTTGAGATGCTGAAGGAATGATATACTTGTGATCAAAATTTTAAAGATATATTTGAGGATTTATTGCTTGTGTCTAATGATAAGTATCTCATATGTGATAGTTTTCTTTATCATGAAGGAAGACTATGCATTCCATCTTGTTCTACGAGGTTGTTGTTGGTTAAAGAGGCTCATTTTGGTGGCTTAATGGGACATTTTTGCATTATTAAAACTTATGATATCTTGTATGAGTATTTATTTTGGCCTCACATAAGAAAAGATGTTGAGAGATTTATTGGAATTTGCTTAGAATGTAAAAGAGCTAAATCTACTTTGCCACATGGTCTTTATACTCCTTTAGAAGTGCCTAAAGTTCCTTGGGTTGATATTTCTATGGATTCTATTCTTAGATTGTGTAAATCACCTAAAAGAATGGATTCTATCTTTGTTGTAGTAGATAGGTTTTCTAAAATGGCTCATTTCATACCATGTAAAAAGATCGATGATGCTAGCCATGTTGCAAATTTGTTCTTTACTTGGGTGGTACCATTTCATGGTACGCCTAGAACTATTATATCAGATCGTGACACCAAGTCTCTTAGTCATTTTTGGCGTGTTTTTTGGAGGAAACTTGGAACTAATTTTGTTGTATTCTACAGCTTGCCATCCACAAACTGATGGCCAAACAAAGGTGGTTAATAGAACTATTGGGCAACTTCGTAGGGTCATCCTTAAGAAGAATTTGCGCTAATGGGAAGAGTTCATTCTTCACATTGAGTTTTCTTATAATAGGGCTAGACATTCTATTATATCTTATTCTCCTTTTGAGGCTGTTTGTGGTTTCAATACATTGACTCTATTTGATTTGGTTCCTTTGCCTATAGATCATGTGCTAAGCTTGGATGGAAAACAGAAAGAGGAGTTTGTCAAGTCTATTCATGCAGTAGTGCATGATGCTATTGAGTCCAGAAACAAGAAATTATTGGCTACGCGGAATGTTGGAAAAAAACGAGTTCTGTTTGAGCCTGATGATTAGGTTTGGGTTCATCTTCAGAAGGAATGCTTTCCTTTAAACTACAAGAATAAGCTTGATGCTCGTGGAGATGTGCCTTTTCAAGTTCTTGAGCGTCTTAGTGATAATGCCTATAGAATCAATCTTCTGGGTGAATATAATGTTAGCACCATCTTTAATGTTTCTAATTTGTCTCCTTTTGATGTAGGTGAAATTTCAAGGATGAATCTTTTCAAGGACGGGGCAGATGATATAGATCGGAAGAGTCAAACACCTATGGATATAAAGCTTAGACCACTCAATAAAGCTTGGGCAAAGAAACTCAAGATTCATGATATAAATGAGACTATTGACATGGTTGCTTACATGGAAGAAGCTTTAAAGATCAAGATTGAAGGGCTTGAAGGTCAAGAAAAGGGCTCTAAATTGTTCTCAATTTGTTCAATTAGCAAGGATCCTTCAAGGGAACAAATTGGAGGTAAAAATGGTAAGTATTGGAGAATAACAGCCCTACTGCCAACAGTAGCCCTGCCCCTACCATTGTCGGTAGGCTTCTGCGGGATAACCTCTAAGAAGAGCATACCCTACCTTGTCTGGTAGGGTTCGAGTGAAGAAGAACCAATGCAATCTTTTAGGCGGGATTTTATTAACGAACTTGTTTTTCCAACTTTTAATCGAGGGTTTAATGGGGATTTTAAGTCATTAATCCATAGTTTGATAAGGTTAGGCTTTGGCTTATATAAACTCATTGTAACTAACTTCGATGAAATTTTGCTAAAATTTGTGAGAGAGGATTCTCTTTAGGGTTCTGTCCCCTTCTTAGTTAGCTTACTAAAGGTTAATGTCCTTAGTTTGTGAACAATTGTTTGCCTTAGATTATAGAATCTATGGAATCAATTGATCATCCCATTCATTTCTTTAATTGAGTCTTAGAGTTTTTGTTCTTAGATTCAATTAATCCTAGGTCTTCTAGTTTGTGTAGTTGGGGTTTTGAGGCCTTAGTTTCCTCAAGGTTCTTCCTATCAAACTAGGAAAGAGTTTTTCCTGTCAATGTAAGGCTTATGAGGCTTAGATCATCATAGGTTTTCTATTGGAGTGTTGAAACTACAAAATCCTCGATACAAGTTCTTCATCAAAGGAGTTGATCTAGGTAAAGTGTGGAATCCAATCTACAATCAAAACAGGATCTATATCAGTCTTATATGGATATATTATTGCACATTATTCCAATAGTCATGTTATTATAAGAAGTTGGTAAATACCACATGTCTATATATGAGAAGGTAATGGATATTTATTAGTCCTAAAGTACCATTATTCTGCACAATTGGTGCGCTGATTAATCTCTATATGAATTTTGGAATAATATTATTATTGTCCTATTTTCCAAGGATAATTAATCTCTAATTATGTATAAAATCTAACTCTCGTGGAGATAGATAAGCATTAAGTTTCTTACTTTTATAATCCACAAAAGATACATTCTCAAACAAACATGTTATGCGTATGTGATATGATATTATCAAGCACTCACACCTTCAACTATGTTGAAGTTCTAAATTGTTATATGGATTGCTGAGAATGCGTACGATCATTATTGATAATTAATTTCGAGATACTTATGATATCCTCTAAGGATGAAATTACAACCATATTGTTGGTGTTGAGGATAGAACCTAATTACTATTACAAATGAAAGGCCTAATTACTATTACACCTCAAGAACAAACAGAAAAATCACAGCGGAAGAAAAGAAAAACAGAAAGATTAAATCTTCACAAAAAGAGATCTGCAAAAATCAGCAAACTGTTAGTAATAAAAGAAAACAGAATAAAAATAAGGATGTTTCCCTTATCACCGCCGCA
Source organism: Catharanthus roseus (assembly GCA_028651295.1). Lineage (NCBI taxonomy): Eukaryota > Viridiplantae > Streptophyta > Magnoliopsida > Gentianales > Apocynaceae > Catharanthus > Catharanthus roseus. Next base: position 1,519,726 of record JAPQWS010000001.1, on the reverse strand, counting down.
GTAGAAACCGACGGCGGAAAAACCAAAGAGATGACCAAGACGGTGCAAACGAACAGTCATCGGGCATTCGAACGGTCACCGAGCAGCAGCAATGCTGCATCGAGGCGCCGTGGGTAAGCGAAGGGTTGATCGGACGTTACACCCTCAAAAATGGCCTCAGCTGTGACAAGAGTCACCGGCACTACCTCATTCTCTATTTCTCTTTTCTCTCGGCTCACTCTCTAAATACACCAAACAGACTAGCAAATACAGATGAAAGAGAAGGCCGGCAAGGGACAGAACCACAGAGAACGTCGGCACAGAGAGGAGCAGCGGCGGAGTCGCAGAAAGGAGAGAAGCAGCAGAACCGAGAGTTCCAACGGGACTCAAAGAGCCAGAAAGCAGAATGAAGAGACGGGCAAGAGAATGAGTGGGAGAGTGTGCGAACAGGAATCGAGGAAGCAGCTGGGTTAAATCGAGGAGCCGCCAACGAGCAGCTCGAGTGGCCGACCCGGACTGGCCCAAGCTTCTCTTGACCTGGTCAAATGCTTACTCCAGGCTGAGGCCCATCATCCTTGGGTTAGGGGAGAAGATTGGGCTAGAAATTAAAAAAAATATTGGGAGAACATGGACCACAAAACGCATACAATCTCCACCTCGAACAATATTTTCCATCCCTGAAATGACTCAATTTGAGTCAAATTGTTTCCACATGAAGAACGTCCCTGCAAAACATAAATTTGTCAGTGTTTACTATTTTAGTACCAAAGTCTGTAGGATTATTATCAGTACTAATCTTGTCAATGTCAACAACACCACTAGAGACCTTTTCTCTAATAAAGTAGTATTTGACATCAATATATTTCGTCTGTTCATGATAGACCGAATTTTTACACAAATGTAAACAACTTTGACTATCTGTATAAATAATGGAAGGAGCAGAAGACTTAGGATTGGTTTCAGGTTCCTGAGGCGGATCTAGGGAAGGTTCAGAGGTGGTCTCCACCTTTACCGGAATGCTACTAGGAGTGGGAACACTGGTAAGATTATCAAAGATAGGTTTATCTTTAAGACAGGGCATCTCTAACTCGTTGAAAATGACATCCCTACTGATAACAACCCTCACCCCTGGTTCACCCTTTAACCACACTCTATAACCCTTTACCCCACTAGGATATCCTATGAACACTCATTTTCCAGACCTTGGATCTAGTTTACCCTCTTTTTGATGAGCAAAGGCTACACACCCAAAAACTCTCAGATTGGAAAGATTAGGAGGTTTACCATACTAGAGTTCTATAGGAGTCCTAAAGTTTATAGTTGTGGAAGGGCTTCTATTGATGAGGTATACTGCTGTACTAACATCTTCACCCTAGAAAGGTTTAGGAACACCATAAGAAACTAGAAGACATTGAACCTTATCCATAATGGTACGGTTCATCCTTTCGGCAACTCCATTTTGCTGTGTATTATGTCTAACCGTTCTATAGTGTAAAATACCATGCAATGCACACAAATCAGAAAACTTTCAGTTACAAAATTCAAGACCGTTATCGGTTCTGATAGTTTTTAGTTTATTTCGAGAATGATTTTTGGCAAAACGTTTCCATTCACAAAATTTTTCAAACGTTTGGTCTTTGGTTTTTAAAAGAAAAACTCATACATGCCTAGAAAATCGTCAATAATAGACAAGAAATAAACGTTACCACCGTAAGTTGGAACCTTTTCAGGCCCCCACAGATCACAATGCACATAATCAAGAGGTGCAGAAGAGTTGTGTGTTGGTTGAAAAACTAATTTTATGTTGTTTTCCCAAAACACAGTGATCACAAAAATCCAAAGAATCAAATGTCACCACATAAAAGTTTTTGTTTTTGTAAATGATAAAGCCCCTTTTCACTAATGTGGCCGATCCTCCGATGCCACAACATAGTTTTCTTAGGGACAGTTTTTGAAATCAATGCAGTGGAGTTGTAAATTGTTTTACCAAAAAGAATGTATAAAGTTTCCTTTTTAAAACCTTTTAGCATGACTAGGTTTCTTTTGTAAACACGTAAAATTCCGTTTTTAGATTTAAAAGAGAGACCCAGAGAGTCCAAATAACTAAGGGAGATAAGATTTTGACGTAAGTCGGGCACGTATCTCACCTCAGTGAGTTTTCTAGTCATACCATCATGCATTTTTATGAAGATATTACCAATGCCTTTAATATCACAAACCTGATTATTACCTATAAAAACTTTTCCTTAGTTTAAAGGTTTGAAATCAGAAAACCAGTGTTTGTTAGGTGTCATGTGAAAAGAGCAACCAGAATCAAGCACCCAATGATTAACAACATTAGTATATGAAGGAGAAAAAGGAGAAAGAGAAACACACAAAACCTCAGAAAACATAGAGTTACCATCCAACTAAAAAACGTGAGTTTTGTCGACTTTATTACCTCCTTTACCATGTTTACATCGTTTCTCATCTTTAATCCGTTTAAAACACTTATTTTTCATATGACCCTCTTTCCCACAATAAAAACATTTTACTTTGCTTTTCTCTCGTGATTTGGAACGATGTTTAAAATGATGACTAGGAGGTTCTCTCCGGTCAATCCTACCTCGCACAAAAAGATTTTCACTATGAGATTTATTTTCTTTTTGTAAATTCAAATATTTTGATTTCAAAGCATTTTTGACATCAAAAAGAGACAAATCATCTCTGCCATATTTAATAGCATATTTGACATCATTAAAAGAATCAGGTAAGGCATTTAGTAAAATAACAACAATATTTTCATCAGAGATTTTCTCTCCGACATTTTGAAGTTCCAAAATGATTTTATTCAAATCATCTATATTTTCAGAAAGTGATTTTGTCCCACTCATTTTGAAACCAAAAAGCTGTTCTTTTAAATAAATTTTATTAGAAAGAGATTTTCCCAAATATAGTTTTTCCAGTTTTGTCCAAATTTCAAAAGCGTTATCTTTTTCATCAATTTCTCGTAAAAAGTTATCAGTCAAATGCAAGGTGAGGCAACTATGAGCATCACCTAGTTTTTCTTTAAGAATTTCACCTTTTCAAGATTCCGGATACTCTTCAGGGCTACAAATAGCGGGAGCAATTTTATTTTGTACCAAAAGTGCTTTCATTTTCCTCTGCTACATTGCAAAATCAGATTTGCCATCAAACCTATCAGTTTCAATTTTTGGAACTGACATGTTTTAAAGGCAAATAGGTGTAATTTGGTGGCTTAGGAAAGATGAAAGATTTGAAAAAGTTTTGAATAAAATTGTCCGAATTTTCCTAAAAAACGTAGAGAAAAAAAAATTTTCAAAAGAAAAATGGCGTTGTTTGTTTAGGTTTGGTTTTGATTAAGCAAAACAGTGTAACAAAGAGAACACAAAACCTAAACAGGAAAAACAAACAAAATAACGAGAAAGAGAGGCTGATACAAACAGTTTCACCAAGGACCAGAAAAAGACAAGAACAGAAATATACAGAATATATATAAACTTTTGAAAAAACAGAAAAACTGCCAAGTCACAAATACTTGAAATCTCACGGATTCAAGCCAGGCTTGGGTTATCGTTTTTGAAGAAGAAGGATCACAGTAATAGCAAGAATCGGCGGCAAGCCGTATCCACAAACAAACAGAGATGAAGAATCGGCGGCAAGCCGAAACCCAGGAACAAAGAACAGAAACCGGTAGCAAGCCGAATCACAGAAACAATAAACAGAAACCGGCGGCAAGCCAAAAGATAAAAACTCTGAAACAGTAAAGGCACACGGCAAGCCAAACGGAAGCAATAAAAATAACAAAAATAAAACTGTAAGAACGAAGAGGGAAAAAGAGAACTTCACTGGCCGGATCTGAGGAACTCCTCAGATTCGAAAGGTTATTGATGGATGCCAGCGCCGATGAGCCAAACCTCAGCTCTGATACCAATTGTTGAGGATAGAACCTAATTACTATTACACCTCAAGAACAAACAGAAAAATCACAGCGGAAGAAAAGAAAAACAGAAAGATTAAATCTTCACAAAAAGAGATCTGCAAAAATCAGCAAACTGTTAGTAATAAAAGAAACAGAATAAAAATAAGGATGTTTCCCTTACCACCGCCGCGGTAGAAACCGATGGCGGAAAAACCAAAGAGATGACCGAGACGGTGTAAACGAACAGTCACCGGGCAATCGAACGGTCACCGAGCAGCAGCAACGCTGCATCGAGGCGCCGTGGGTAAGCGAAGGGTTGATCGGACGTTACACCCTAAAAAATGGCCTCAGCCGTGACAAGAGTAACCGGCACTACCTCCTTCTCTATTTCTCTTTTCTCTCGGCTCACTCTCTAAATACACCAAACAGACTAGCAAAAACAGGTGAAAGAGAAGACCGGCAAGGGACAGAACCACAGAGAACGCCGGCATAGAGAGGAGCAACGGCGGAGCCGCAGAGAGGAGAGAAGCAGAAGAACCGAGAGTTCCAACGGGACTCAAAGAGCCAGAAAGCAGAATGAAGAGACAGGCAAGAGGAGTTGGAGAGTGTGCACACAGGAATCGAGGAGGCAGTTGGGTTAAATCGAGGAGCTGCCAACGAGCAGCCTGAGTCGCCGGCCCGGGCATCTCTTGACCCGGTCAAATGCCTACTCCAGGCTGAGGCCCATCATCATTGGGTTAGGGGAGAAGATTGGGCTGGAAATTAAAAAAAATATTGGGAGAAATGGGCCACAAAAGGCCTACAGTTGGATGGTGAAATTTGAGGACATGTATAGAGAAATATGACTAAAAAATTTGACCATATTTCTTTATAAGTGTGGTGAAACTGGTGTGCAATAATTTCGATCAAATATGATACGTAATACCGAAGATTTATTCAGTAAGAAACATCAATGTATTGATATAAAGTTGTTTTCAATAGGGGGAGTATATAAACATTAATGAATAGTGGACTTTTTTTTTCCTTCACTAGACATTTTTCACAAGACTTTTTCTCTAGTAAGGTTTTTAACAAGGCATATTCTTTATATTATGGACATCCAAGGGAGAGTGTTATCGGGCTTTTTTTTTTTTAATCAAGTAAGCACCTTTCTTCGAATTAATGAAGGAATTACTGATCGACCCCTAAGGCTGGTCAGATACATGCCTAAGAGTATGCTAGCAAGTCTAGCCCCTATCCAGTAACACCATTTTTTTTTTTAAATTAATGTATATATAGTGGATATCCAAACACATTCCCAAAAGAAAACTAAACTCCCAGAATGCTAATTCTAGTTGGATTCATGATATTCTTATTGATTTAGTTTAGATCCTTTAAGATTCTACTATCTCATGTATCTTGAGTCTATAAATAGGCCATATGAGAAGACATTAATAAAGAAATTCATAGTGGATTCTTGAGTTCTAATTCTCTCTCTATCTCTTGTACTTTTCTTTCTCTATATTTTTTCTGTTTATATTATATTATTATTCCAAGCAATCCTTGTGTAGCGTTCATCAAATTTATAATGTAAATAACATTTATAGCCATTTTCTCATAATGAAAGTAGGCTAATTACTTGCTTAAGTTTTTAAATTTAGAGCATACTAGACTAGGTCATGTTAAATATGATAGGGTACGTCCATGTTTACTAATTTTAATCATATTCCAACAAAACTATTTAAAAGCTTAAATTTGAAATGATATAGATGGCCACAAGTATATACAAATTTTTTTTTGCATTGCGTTTTTACAAGTAACTGTATCTATTTGATGCTATTGCGCAAGTCATTCTAGCCACATTCACCGAAATCTACCATGAATATTGCTGGTGGGTTCTAGGAAAAGGCCATGCATACTTGTGTCAAGTACAAACAAATATATAGCCACAATAAGTAGCTTATGTTTTGTCCCGACGAGCTACAGGGAATAGAACATGCCATAGGTGGTCCATTATATTGCATATGGGTACCCATTTCTACCACCTCTTTTATTTTTACCGAGCCAAAAAGAGGAAGAAAATTAACATGGTCGGACTCTCTCTCTCTCTCTCTATATATATATATATATATATATATTCTCACCGTCCTTGTCTTTCTTCTACACTTCAAAAACCTACTTTCCTATCAAACTATAAATTGGATCGACAATGGTGTTTAAGATTGGGGCTGATGTTGAGTTTATAGGAAATAAATATGAAAGTTCCCTATATTCTTATCATGTTGGAAAGGTTATATATAAAGAAGGAAAGAACCATTAAAAAGTTTAGTATATGAAGCTCTTGAAAGAAGATACACTTGAACTGCTCATAGAGTTGTTTAACTCCACTCATATCTGTTATAATATTCCACCTAATGATCAAGAAACATGCTATATCTTAGTAGAGATAGTTAACGCTTATGAATATAGTGGATTGTGGATTGTTTCATACGTAGAGACATATTTTTTAAGGTGGTTGATTGTAAAATACGGTGAATTTTAGGATAGTGGATTATTTAATATTTTATTAGACTCAAGTTTTATTTTTTTTATTTTATAATTTAATATTCTAAGACAATGTGTTTGAATAGACTCAATTTTTACTTTTTGCTACAGAATCTTTTTTTTTTTTCATTTAAAATGTTGAGAGTTTTGCCATTGTGCATGAACTTGCAAACAAATTGAATTTTTGGAACTTTTGTGTAACTCATGTATCTGCTGTTTTAATTTGGTGAATAGTTTAAAGTGCTTAAACTATTAATGTTTTTCTGCAAAGCATTTGAAATTACAAAATGAGATTTTCGGTATTAACCGCAGAATAGTCATGCGACACACATGATCTATCTAGAGGGGTAAAGTATCATTTCCTTCTTATATTTTTATCCAAATAAAATTTTATTTTACACAATTTCCCTAATTATTTTTGCACAAAATATTTAAGCCACACTCTATTTTTTGTGGTTATTTCCTCCCCAAACAAAGGTACTCATGTTTCTACTACTTTAAAAAGGTCAAGTACATCACTCGTACATTATGCGGTTAAAACCATTGTAAGTAGAGTCAAATGGGTAGATATAGATCATGTGTACTACTTTAAAATTTTTCTGTTGAAACCATGATGATTAGAGGCAAATGGACAGATATAGGAAACTAAAATATTTTGCGGTTATTAATAGTTCAAATGAAAATTTTTTCGCCTTTTGCTTAATATAAAAATAGTTGCATAACATTTATACCCATTTTCCCTTAATGAAATTACTCTGCTTATTTGATTAAGTCTTTAAATTTAGAGCATGCAAGACTAGGTCGTGTTAAATATTATATGATACGTCGATATTTACATATTTATTCATATTCCAGCAATCAAAATCAATTTAAATCCCTTAAATTTGAAATGATAAACTGGCTAAATGTATGTGTACGTACAAATGATTTTTGCATTGCATTTTTATCTAGAAGGTTTACTTTTACGTTTTACATGCACCAACTTTTACAAGTCACTATATCTGATCGGCCTCATTGTGCAAGTAGTTTCCAAGCCAAATTTCACCTCAAATGACAATGCATAGTACTGGCGAATTGCAAGAAAAACAACGGATACTAGTGTTATGTATAAATATATATCCATAGTAGTTAGCAACATAGGTTAGTCTCGATGAGCTATTGGAAATAGGACATGTAATAGGTGGTCCCTTAGTTGGGATATGCATACTCGATTCTATTGTCTTTTTTATTTTTAGCCAGCTGAAAAAATAAAAAGAGTTAGCATGGTCTGACTCCATATATTCGCACCTCCTCGTCCAGCTTCTATATTTCAATTAAAAAATATTCTTTCCTATCACTCTATAAATCACATCAACAATATTGTTTGAAATTTAGGTTGAGGTAGAGTTGATACGAAATGAATATGATGGTTCCCTATATTCTTATCATGTTGGAAAGGTTATCTCTACAGGAAGAAAAATCATTACCATGTTTAGAATGAGACGTTCTTGAAAAAAGATACATCTAGACTGTTCATAAAAGTGGTTAACTCTACTCAGATCTGTCCTAATATTCCACCTAATGATCAAGAAACTTGTTAAAGCTTAGAAGAGATAGTTAACGATTATGAAAATGGTAGATTATGGGTGGGTTTAATTTATTATTTAATATTAATTCAAAATCTTAAAGAAACAGGTCACCAAAATAGTGAATTTCATAAGCGTTATTTTTTATTTTGATTTTTTAATGTAATATTCTACACATGCAAATGCCCGATCGAAAGAATAAGTCTTATCAGACCCAAGTTTCACTTTTTGCTACAAACCTTTTATATTAACTAAAGTGTGGAGCACTTGTCTTGCACATGCACGAATTGAAACTATTGTACCCTCTTATTTAATTTGGTAAAATTGTTTAATGTGCTTGAACTATTTCTTTATTTCGGTGGAAAATTTGAAACTGCCGAATGAGATTTTGGTTTTTGACCACAAACTGCTCTTGCAACAAACATGATGAATCTAGAGGGGTCAAAGTTTTATTTCCTTCATATACTTTCTTTCAAGTAAAATCACGTTTTAAACATTTTCTCTAATGGAAAAAGATTATAAATACCCTTCAACTATTTACGCACTACTAAAAGTGTCCATAAACTTTACTTTCCATTAATTTTATCCTCCAATTATTTTTGGGACCTAAAAGTACCCTTCCGATAGATTTAATGGTGGTTTCCGGCGAATTTTGTTGCAGTTTCCAATGAAATTCCACCAGAAACCACCACAAAATTTACTGGAATGGTACTTTTAGAGGCTCAGAATAGTTGGAGGATAAAATTTTTAAAAAGTAAAGTTTAGACACATTTTCAGCAGTGCGTGAATAGTTAAAGGACATTTATAGCCTCTTCCCCTTATTTTTCCACAAAATACTTTGATCACACTCTATTTATGTATTTCCTCCCTGAACAGAAGATAATCATGTTTTTACTATTTCGTAAAGGATGATGTGTACCACTCGTACAATGTGCAGTTAAAAACCATCATGTCTACAGGCAAATAGGTAGATATAGTTAAAATGACAGATTTTGGACCTTTTGGTAAAACAAAAAATAGTTGAATCGCATTTATAGCCATTTTTCCTTAATGAAAGTACCCTACTTACTTGCTTAATTCTTCAATTTAGGTCACGTTAGACTACGTCATATTAAATATGATAAGATACATCCATATTTACTAATTTTAGTCCTATTCCAACAACCTAAATCAATTGAATGCTTAAATTGGAAATGAGAAAATGGCTATAAGTATATACAAATGATTTTTTCATAGGGGTTTTATCTAGAAGCTTTATTCTAGTTTTTTATCTAACACCAATTTTTTATAAGTCGCTATCTCTATTCGACCCCCTTGTGTAAGTCATCTTTAAGTCTTATCTAACCGTAAAATCACCGCGCATATTAGTGGTGGGTTGTAGAAAAAGGCATGCATACTAGTGCAAAATACAAATATACAGCCATAGTGGGCAGTTTAGGCTTTAGTCTCGACGAGCTATAGGGAATATAACATCCCATAGGTGCTCCCTTAAATTTGAATGGTACTCAATCCTACCACTTCTTATAGTTTTACCCAACATAAAAAAAAATTAGCATGGTCCGACTCTATATATTCACACCTGCTTTTCTTGCTTGTATATTCACTTCCTAAACCCTCTTTTCTATTGCAATATGATCACATCAACTATGGGGTTTGAGATTGGGGCTAAGGTAGAATGGATAGGAAATGAATATGATGGTTCCCTATATTCTTATCATCTTAGAAAGTTTATCGGTAAAGAAGGAAAGAACCATTAAAAAGTTTTGCATGAGAAGATCTTGGAAGAAGATACAACAAGACTGCTCATAGAGGTGGTTAATTAACTCCACTTATATCCAGCCTAATATTCTACCTAATGATCCATAAACTTACTACAGCTTAGAAGAAATAGTTAACACTTATAAAAATGATGGATTATATGGGATGGTTTAATTAGTATGATTTGAACCAGATTATTTCATTTATTTCCCATCTGAAGAAGAGAAATGTTTTCTTTTAGGAAAAATTGAGAATCCATTTGGTGGTTATATGGAAAATAAGAATATGAAACACATACAGGAAAAAATATGGGACACAAGGGATTTTAATCGTGCTCTTGGTTACAGTTTGCACGGTGACACTAACACAAGTAACGACTTTATCCATCTTAGTTCATTTTTATTTCGATTATTTAATATTCTTTCATCATCCATGTTAGGTTTTTCTTTGTACTAAAAAACTCATTAATATTGGCATTTTTTATGAGGACTCTTCTAAATAAAGTTTTCCTAATCTAAGAAGGACTCCTATCTTTACTCAAACTCCAAGAGGATATCTAGGATATCTGAAGATCTTAGAAGATATTACGGAGATATTCTGCTGTGACTCCTATTTGGAACACAACTCTTGTTCTACAAGAGTTTGGAGTCAATATATTGTGGAGGAAATCTTCAATCAAAGTAAGAAAGATTTAGAGCTAATTCAAAATATTCGAGTGCTCTTGCTTCATGTAGTTCATTGAAAAAACTTGAGAGACAAAATTGGTGCAATCTTGTAGAAAAATTCTTTTGTCAATTTGTCAAGACTGCACCTGCTCGGCCCAACATGGCATTATTTTCATATTCTTGTAAGCGTTTTGGTTTATTCTATATTTAAATAGTTTGTATAGTTGTCAAGGGTATTAGACAACGTGTGTCCAGTCAAAAATATTTGTTCTAGTAATCTTATGCCGATTGTTGTGGTCGTATTGATCATTAGATAGGATTTTACTTGCGTTCATCGTGGTATTTTCATATATAATGGATCAAGTCAATAACCATGGCTTCACAGAGGTAGGCAATGTTAGTCGAACTGCGTTAACAAGTCATTGTGTCACTGTGTTAATAAAGTCTAGTTATAATGATATAATGTAATGCAATGCATAGTCCAAAGATCATAGGCACCAAAAATTAATAAAGTCCAGTTATAGTGAGGCACTTAGATGAGATACCTACAAAGAAATATTTTACACCGAACAATGAAAAAACATCTCATAATGCTCTTCATGATTTACGAAATGATAACTAAACCTCAAAAAGAAAATGTAGATCTGCATAAAACCTATAAGTAAAACCATGAGAAACTACATCTACAAATACGACTTGTTCGTTGCATCATGTTTGCATCAGAATCACCATATTGGTCAACATCAAGGTGGTAGCCCAAGTAAAACACACACTTATATCCATATAAGAGCTCAAAGGGTTGAACAATTTCAATTAAATGAAAATAGTTGCATGAGTAGATCTCATCTTGGTGGGGCAATAGTGTCCACCTATGTTTAGTCCCGATGAGCTATAGCGAATAAAACATTCAATACGTGATCCCTTAAGTGGAGTATTGCTGCTCAATTCTACTGCCTCATGTATGTTTACCCACTGGATAGAAAAAAAATAGCATGGACCAGCTCTATGTATTCACATAACATTTTCTACCTTTTATATTCAATTCAAGAATCCTCTTTCACTCTCACAACATAAATCAAATCAAAGATGGTGTTTGAGATTGGGGCTAAGATAGAGGTGATAAGAAATGATTTTGATGGTTCATATTTTTAGGAAATATTTAAAACTTTATTTAAATAGGTAATATTTTTAGATATTTACTAGACATTTATGTTTCTTATATATTTTTTTCTTTATTATTTTGATATAATAGTAGCTGAAATGACATTCACTTAATATCTAATCATTAATTTTTTTATAAATGTACTTAAAAAAAGCCATTACAACTCCCAGAAATAAACAAAAAAAGAAACAACAAGATATTGAGATCATATTATATTGACAGAAAGGGATGAGTGTGTTTTATTTTGAGAAATATGCCAATTAACAACTACATCAAAATCTGATTTATCATTAATACGCATATAAAACAAAGGTGAAAGTTCTTACAATTATCACTTGTTCCTAACAATAGAGGTGGAACATAATTTCCATAAAAAAGGTGGAGCTTAATGGGAATCCTCCAAATATTATTAAGAATACAGGAAAAAAATACAAGGGGACAGTGCATAAAACTTACTTCAAAAGAAGGTGGAAAACTAACCATTATAAGATAAAAGGGAAGAAGAGAGAGACAAAAGTACTGACTTTTGCTACATAAATAGGATTTATCCATCTTATCTAGTGTACTAAGACAAGAAGAGGTAGTTACAAAACCAAGACGGGTTAAAGCATCCGCAACTGCATTTGCTCCCCGAAAATATGTATGACTTCAATATTTAAGGTGTGAACCCAATAAATAATTCCTTGTAAAATGCGATCAAGCCTCCAAGGAATGCCAAGAATGCAATTACCAAACGAAAGAGAGTCAATTTGGACAAGGAAATGGGAGAGGCCTCAGTAAAGGAACATAAAACCCCACAAGCAACAAACAAGCTAAGATTCCCTTTAGAAGCCCTATCAGTGTTAATGAGAACTCGGTAGAACAAGTAAAGTGCATCCAACGAAGAGAGAAATAACATGTGGGAGGAGCTCGGGAGAACTCATTTTGAAGTGGTTGGGATCTTTTGCTAGGGAAATCTCACATGGAAGGTGCATGAAATGATGGGACAGAGCATAATTACATGGAAAAGAGCCTTCATTATAGAAAGAGCAACGAACTTTACAAAGGCACTAGCAGATAACCGCAGGGATCATTTAATATTTTAATTTATTTTGTAGTTCATAATAGTATAATTAGTCTTGTACATTATTCATTAGTTACTAATAAATGCTTGCTCATAATTAATTTTTGCCAATGCTTCAAATACAATGATATAATAAGTCCTCGTGACTGTCTGAGTGATAACATGAAAGGTATTGATGATTTACAGTAAAATAGTGATAAGATATTAAACAAAAGTAAAATACAATGTTGTGACTGCATGTTTCACCCAATAAAGATAACAGAATTTCATTTTTCATTAAATAAATATACCGTTATTGACAATCTTTCTCACAGACGGAATAAGAAATAATATAACAAGTGAATTTGAAGCCGTGGGAAGATGTTCAACAAATATACTACAACCGTTGTTTTCATAAATGTTATTGAATGTTCAATTACAAACTCAATCTTATTATGATTGTCTCTTCATTAGTGGCGATGTTTAATTATCATCAGTAGATCTCTTTAGTGACTATAGTTCTCTTATTTTGAGTATTCTCTACTGTCCTGTTATAGAGGTATAAACGACATTTTGTATTAAAATTAGATATGCAGATGACCTTTGCGAATTTCTTCAAGTTCCATTAGCTTAATCATGAAAAATATGTTACCTCATTCTCTTATTCGATGCTACTGAAAGGTTCTCCCCATCATCTCCCTTCACTACTTGTGGTGGAAGTTTACAAGAGTGATCCTTTTGTCTCCGTTCTTGTTTATTAGCATCGCCAAAGTATTATTAGTCATGTTATGGAAATGTAAAATAATTCTTTTCAAGGTTTTAATTTTGTAGGTTTTAGATAAAACTTCATTTAACATTTTATATTTGTAGATTATGGTCATCAATAGATAAGCAAATTGAAAATGCAACCATCACGAAAAGTACCGTATGATCTGATCATAATAAAGTTCTCTCCAGGCAGGTCGTTGATCATCATAAATAGTCCATTTGGTTTATCTCGAAACACTTATGAGAAGCTTCTAGCTTCTATATGCTAGGCTAACAGTGGCCAAGTGATCATACAATCCATTAGACTCATAAATCACATATTTTAACACATATGATAGTTGGTACAAGAGTAGAAACCCGTATGTGTGCCTCTGGTTAGGTCTTGAGCTTGTGTTATAATATCGGATGTGCAGTGAGGAAGTCTATATCCTTATAATGGCTACATAAGGAGAGAGAACTCCATAAAACTTTCCCTCGAAAGTAGTTAGTATACATATTTAAGCATAGTAAATTAGATTCCATTTAAACTAGATTTTGTCTATGTTCTTGATTGCTTATGTTTTTCTAAGCCAATAAAAAAAATGCTTTTAGTTAAGTTATTTTATAAAAAATTAATAAAAGATATTTATTTTTAGCAATAAGCAAATGCAATTTAAAATGAAATTATATTCTAACTGTTGGTCCAGATGGCCCAAATCTTTTTCGCTAATATTTTTCTGTTTTTGGCCCAAACATAATCCCTATGATGACCCAAGCCCTGGTGGGCCTAGAATGCAATTTAAGATGCTGGGCTGGCAAGAGATGCCGGGCGGGCCGGTTCAACCCGACCCGCCCTGGTGACTCGTCTATAAATTCTCGCTTCCGCTGCGCCTTGCCCTAATCTCCTCTCTTGCATTCTCTGTGCCGCCGCTGCCTTTCTCTCTCCTCTCCAAATCCTCTGTCTTCTCTCTTCGTTCGAGCAGCCTCTTTGCTCGTTCCTTGTGCGTGACCCTTCGGGACCCTCTCCTGCTAGTCGGTGCCGGCCAACCCTTCGGGTAGCCGAGTGTGAGACCGCAGTTAGAGGGGAAAGGGGGCCTTCGGCATTCACTGCCGAGAGAGACCGAGAGTGAGCTCTTTCTAAGGCAACCGGGCTACTGAGGGATTCTCCCTTCTTCACCGGAAGGACGCGGGACAGGCGGAACTTGGTGGCTAGCCGAACTCGCGAAGCTCGTTCGCCAACCGACCGTCGGTGTCCATTTCCGAGACCGGATGGTCTCGTGGTTAGGAAAGCTCGCACCTTTTCTTCCTTATTTACTTTATATTACTGTTTGTTCACTGACGAACACTGGATCTGAAGACGGAAGGTCGCCGGAGCTAGAAGGCTATTTCTGTAATAGCATAGACTCTCTGTTTCAGTATTTCTGTCTTTATTTCTTTGATCTCTGCGAGATCTGTAATAGTAATAGTTGATGTAATAGTAAATAGGCTGTGGTTTCTTGTTACCATTGGTAGCCGGAAAATCTGTAACAGTGGTATCAGAGCAAGGTTGCCGGATTTACTATCCGGCTACCACTCGGTGTCAGATCCAGGCGGGATCTGACGAACAGGACAGTCTCTAAACCCTCTCCTTATTTACTGTCTCTGCTTTACTTTCTGCTATTACTGTTTTGCGATATCTGTGGCTGTTCATTTGCTAAACTGATCTGAATCTGTTTGTCTGTTAAACTACTGCTTATTCTGTTCACTGTTTACGCAAAACCTGTTAGCCATTACTGTTTCTGCAGATCTGTTACTAAAGCATTTACTGTTTTAGCTTTTTGTTCAAGCTGTTTCCAGTTTCTGTTTACGGTCCTATTTCTGTTTCATAAACTGCGGTATATCATTCTGAGTTCTGTTTCTGGCAATCTTTTTTGGAAAATTCACAAAACCCAAGCCTGGCTGGGAGTCCAAGAGACACCCAGTATCTGTGACTTGGCGGATTTCCTTAATTGCATAAACTGTTCTGAATTTTGCTGCATTATTTCTGTGCTTTCTGCTATTTCTGGTTTGGTTAAACTTGTGAGTACTTTTGCGCTGTTTTAGCTACAAAACTATTTTCGCGTACTACGTACTGAACTGTTCCGTTTTTCACCAAAAGCAAAATCCGGGCAATTTTATTTTTGGGGACAAAACTTCCAGTTTTTCAAAACCATTCATTTTGTCTAGCCAGCACTACTCTCATTTGCCATTTAATCATGTCTGCTCAAAAGACTGAGACTGACAAGTTTGATGGCAAATCAGATTTCGTAATGTGGCGCAGAAAAATGAAAGCGGTTTTAGTCCAAAATAAAACTGCACCCGCTATTTGTAGCCCTGACAAGTATCCGGAGTCTTGGAAGGGCGAAGTACTTTCGGAAAAACTTGGTGATGCACACAGTTGCCTCACCCTACACTTAACCGACAACGTTTTAAGAGAAATAGACGAAAAAGACAATGCTTTTGAAATATGGACCAAACTTGAAAAACTTTACTTAGGAAAATCTTTATCAAACAAGATTTACCTAAAAGAACAGCTTTTTGGTTTTAAAATGAGCGGGTCGAAATCTCTTTCTGAAAACATCGACGATTTAAACAAAATTGTTTTAGAATTACAAAACGTCGGTGAAAAGATTTCTGACGAAAATGTTGCCGTTATTTTATTAAACTCTTTACCCGATTCTTTTAACGATGTCAAGTCTGCTATTAAGTACGGTAGGGATGACTTGACCCTTGCTGATGTTAAAAATGCTTTGAAATCAAAGGATCTTGATTTACGAAAAGAAAATAAATCAAACGGAGAAAACCTTTACGTGCGAGGGAGGGTTGACCGGAGGGAATCTTTTAGTCACCGCTCTAAAAGTAAAGGGAGGTCAAAATCTCGAGATAAGAAAGTGAAATGTTTTTATTGCGGCAAGGAAGGTCACATGAAAAACAAGTGTTTTAAAAGGATTAAAGAAGAAAAGCAACGTAAACACGGTAAAGGGAGTGATAAAATTGACAAACCACACGATTTTGAATCAGATGGTAATTCTATGTATTCTGAAGTGTTGTGTGTGTCTTCTACCCTTGCCTCTGTTTCCGAACACTGGATCCTTGATTCAGGTTGCACTTTTCACATGACGCCCAACAAACACTGGTTTTCGGATTTCAAACCACTTGATCAGGGAAAGGTTTTTATGGGCAACAATAATGTTTGTGAAATAAAAGGGATTGGAAGTGTTTTCATAAAAATGCATGATGGGGTAACCAGAAAACTTACTGAGGTGAGATATGTGCCCGACCTTCGTCGGAATCTAATCTCCCTCGGTGCTTTTGATACAAATGGTTTTTCTTATAAGTCTGAAAATGGCATTATGAAAGTTTGCAAAGAAGCATTGGTAATGCTCAAAGGTTTTAAAAGGGATGGTCTATACCATCTAATTGGAAAAACTGTTTTAAATGCATCTGCATTGGTTTCGAAAACAATCCCTGAGAAAACTCTGTTGTGGCACCAAAGGATTGGCCACATCAGTGAAAAAGGTTTACAGTGCCTTCACAACAAAATCTTTTAGGTGGTGACAAAATCGAATCTCTTGATTTTTGTGACCACTGTGTACTTGGAAAACAACACAAAATCAGTTTTTCTGTCGGCACACACAAGTCCACTTCTGTACTTGACTATGTGCATTGTGATCTGTGGGGACCTGAAAAGGTCCCAACCTTTGGTGGGAATGTTTATTTTCTATCTGTTGTGGATGATTTCTCTAGGCATGTTTGGGTCTTTCTTTTAAAATCTAAAGACCAAACTTTTGAAAAATTTTCTGAATGGAAACGCCTTGCCGAAAACCAAACTGGTAATAAACTTAAAACCATTAGGACAGATAACGGTCTTGAGTTTTGCAATAAAAAGTTTTCTGATTTGTGTGCATTGCATGGCATAATTCACCATAGGACTGTTAGGCACAACCCACAGCAAAATGGAGTTGCTGAGAGGATGAACCGTACTATAATGGATAAGGTTAGGTGCCTTATGGTGTCTTCAGGTATTCCAAAACCATTTTGGGGAGAGGCTGTAAGTACAGCTGTCTACCTCATTAACAGATCACCTTCAACTGCCATCAACTTCAAAACACCTTTAGAGATGTGGTCTGGTGAACCACCAAATCTTTCAAACCTTAGAGTGTTTGGGTGTGCTGCTTTTGTGCACCAAAAAGAGGGTAAGTTAGACCCTAGGTCACGAAAGGGAGTGTTTATAGGATACCCTAGTGGGGTGAAGGGCTACAAGGTATGGCTCAAAGGTGAGCCGGGAGTGAGGGTCCTTGTGAGTCGGGATGTGATATTTAACGAACAAGATATGCCTTGTTTAAAGGCTGAAGCCAACCCTGAAAATCCTAGTGAACCCCCTACTGATAGGATTATTCCCGTGGAGGTGGAGAACACCTCCGAGTCTTCACAACCCCACGACCAACCTGAGTCGAGTGGAACGTCGGATATCCCGACTGATGAGCAGCCTGAAAATAACACGCCTGAATCTGAAAATTCAGACGAGGATGATGAAGATCATCCCGAGGCACAAGCCCAAGCCTTAAGGGGATTACCAGTTTGTCGAGAGATAGGGCTAGGAGAGAGACTAGGAAACCAGCTAGGTACTAGTTACTCCTACATTGTCTCATATTCATGTCGTCGTCGCATCCTTTGTTGAAGAAAAAGAACCTATGTGCTTCTCTGATGTTTTAAAGAGTCCAAACCGATCTTTGTGGTTGCGTGCCATGGAAGAGGAAATGTCCTCTCTCCATAAAAACAAAACTTGGATTCTTGTACCAAAACCCGCTAAGCAAAAATTGATTGACTGTAAATGGATTTTTAAAATAAAAGAACCAGATTCTGCCAATGAACCTCCAAGGTTCAAGGCTAGACTGGTGGCAAAAGGCTTTTCTCAAATAGAGGGCATTGATTTTAATGAAATCTTTTCTCCTGTTGTTAAGTACAAAACAATTAGGATAATGCTTGCTTTAGTTGCATTTTATGATCTTGATTTAGAACAACTAGATGTCAAAACTGCCTTTTTACATGGGGAACTTGAGGAAACCATTTACATGAGTCAACCTCCTGGCTTTGAGGAGAAAGGAAAAGAGCACATGGCATGCTCGTCGAAGAAGTCCTTGTACGGACTTAAGCGATCACCACGTCAATGGTATAAACGTTTCGACTCTTTTTATGTTGAAAGTCGGGCTTTGTTAAGAGTAACTATGATAGTTGTTTGTACTTTTGTGGCAATAATGTTGAATCTGCTATTTACTTATTGCTGTATGTTGATGATATGCTAATCGCCTGTAAGCATAGGGATAAGATCAACCACCTGAAATCCTTGTTGAAGTCCGAATTCGATATGAAAGACTTAGGAACAGCTTCTAGAATCCTTGGGATGAATATTAGGAGGGATAGGGCCGGTAGATCCCTATTCATATCCCAGAAACCCTTTTTGTAGAAAATCATATCCAAATTTTCAATGCATTTATGCAAGCCAGTCTGTACACCTTTAGCAAGCCACTTTAAACTCTCTGAAAAATCCTGTCCCAAAACCGAACAAGAAAAGAATGAGATGGCCCATATTCCCTATAGGATGGCTATAGGTTCAGTCATGTATTCCATGATTTCCACTCGGCCCGACATTGCTTATTCCATAAGCCTCCTTAGCCGTTTTATGTCTAATCCGGGTAGGGACCATTGGGCAGCTTTAAAGTGGTTGTTGCGCTATATAAATGGGACTATTGATAGAGGTCTCCTCTATCATAATTGGTCCAATGATTTTGAACTGGTTGGGTATGTTGATTCTGATTTTGCAGGTGACAAAGATGGTAGAAAATCTACCAGCTCTTATTTCTTTACCTTGGCAGGAAACTGCATATCCTGGAAGTCACAACTGCAGCCTGTAGTCGCCTTGTCGACTACAGAGGCTGAGTATATTGCAGCCACTGAGGCAATCAAGGAAGCCATTTGGCTTCAGGGTTTGTTGTCCGAATTGCATGTTTTAGAATCAAAGGCTGTAATTTTTACTGATAGTCAGAGTTGTCTTCATTTATGTAAAAACCCGGTTTACCATGAAAGAACCAAACACATAGATGTTAAGTATCACTTTATTAGGGAAAAGGTTTCTAGTGGTTTAATTGACATAGAGAAAATTAGTACTAATGATAATCCTGCTGACTTTGGTACTAAGATTGTGACAACTGACAAATTTTCTTTGTGCAGGGATCTCCTTCATATTGATGAAGGCTGACTCTTGGAGTCATTGTTGGCCAAAATTAGATGAAAATATTGTTCAAGGTGGAGTTTGTTGGTCCAGATGGCCCAAATCTTTTTCACTAATATTTTTCTGTTTTTGGCCCAAACATAATCCCTATGATGACCCAAGCCCTGGTGGGCCTAGAATGCAATTTAAGATGCTGGGCTGGCAAGAGATGCCGGGCGGGCCGGTTCAACCCGACCCGCCCTGGTGACTCGTCTATAAATTCTCGCTTCCGCTGCGCCTTGCCCTAATCTCCTCTCTTGCATTCTCTGTGCCGCCGCTGCCTTTCTCTCTCCTCTCCAAATCCTCTGTCTTCTTTCTTCGTTCGAGCAGCCTCTTTGCTCGTTCCTTGTGCGTGACCCTTCGGGACCCTCTCCTGCTAGTCGGTGCCGGTCAACCCTTCGGGTAGCCGAGTGTGAGACCGCAGTTAGAGGGGAAAGGGGGCCTTCGGCACTCACTGCCGAGAGAGACCGAGAGTGAGCTCTTTCTAAGGCAACCGGGCTACTGAGGGATTCTCCCTTCTTCACCGGAAGGACGCGGGACAGGCGGGACTTGGTGGCTAGCCGAACTCGCGAAGCTCGTTCGCCAACCGACCGTCGGTGTCCATTTCCGAGACCGGATGGTCTCGTGGTAAGGAAAGCTCGCACCTTTTCTTCCTTATTTACTTTATATTACTGTTTGTTCACTGACGAACACTGGATCTGAAGACGGAAGGTCGCCGGAGCTAGAAGGCTATTTCTGTAATAGCATAGACTCTCTGTTTCAGTATTTCTGTCTTTATTTCTTTGATCTCTGCGAGATCTGTAATAGTAATAGTTGATGTAATAGTAAATAGGCTGTGGTTTCTTGTTACCATTGGTAGCCGGAAAATCTGTAACACTAACCTTTCCAACAGCATCTTAAAAACTTTTTTAATGCTATAAACACTCGAGAATGTCCAAATAACAGCTTATAACTTAAAATAAGTTAAAAGTCATATTATTTTACATAATAGAGAACATGATCTTTATTAGTTAGTAATTCTAAACTAACAAGAGACACAGTTAGAGAAACAAATTTAGCAGGAAGAAACTAGGAGTTTCGTCTCCCCTCATCGTGTGACTCACTATAATGAGGTTGTCACTTATCATTATTTGACACAAATTCTCTTAGAGTTCTCCTATTTACAATAGCTATTACATATTTAATCTTTTTACTTTGCGAAAAAAATGTGACAGTATTATTGATGGGGAAGAAGATGGGGCACCAAAAAGAAGAGGATTAGGACCAATTTTTGTGTGATAACTCCAAAGTAGTTTAGTATTAATACATTTTGCAGATATTTATCCAAAAGAATTATTTGTACAGAGCATGTGAAATATAATAAAATTAGCATCTTCCTAATGGTGCAATATTTACACTTTGACTCGAGAAAATGACTTATATGTAAGAATCAATCATCCTTTGTTTATTGAAAACCAAGTTTTATATAAAGTGTATATATATATATATATTCAACTAAATTCCAATTCAGATTTCATCTTTTTCTTTCAAAGCTATAGCATTCGGAGGGCAAAGGTATTTTGGAAGCCTCCCACTCCTTGTCGTTTTTTTTAAAGCTCTATTAAAAATAAAACCTCAAACGAATACGAAAAAGAAATCAATGTTATCTACTAAATTTATTATAGACAAACATTAACTGGGAAATTTCTATAATTATGAAACTAAAAGTATCACATATACCTTTACAAAAGATGGGCTCGATTAGCTCTTGTGACAAGCCAGACAAATAAATATGAAATTACTGTATAATTAATTTATCGGTATAAATTAACATACTGTTGAATTTAAATATAAGAATTTCTTAATCTATGAACCTTTACAAATTACACATGTAAAAGTTCCGTAAAATAAAACACGTTGCATAGAGTTGACAAAATGCTTAGAGGAACGCAAACTCGAGGAGTACGAGATTCATCATCACAAAAACCTTTTTAATATTTCCAAATTCATTATACGTGTTTAAATCTTTTGAAACTAAAAAGGAAGTTTACAACATTAATTATGATCTTCCTTTGACTCATTCAAAACTCTAACAAACCTTTTGTTATGGTAACACTCCGTTTACAATATATTTCTAATAAGAAATCTTTATAAATTTAATATAAATCATACACGTTAAAAGATATATAGAAAGTAGTAAGACACTATGTAGAATTGTAGGTTGAACAACTAATTAATTAGAATATCAATGAAGAAATTTACTTTGTGTTATGTACATTGAAAACAACAAATTTATTAAAATTTCAATGTGTAATGATACTTATATGAATATGTTTAACAACCAATTAATTAAAAGGTGCAAAGTAAAGTATGAAGTACAAAATTCCTTTTGCATCAAAATCACCATATTGGTTAACATCACTATGGTAACCCAAGTAAAACACACACCTACTCTACATGAGAGCTAAAATAATTGAACAAATTCAATTAAATGAAAATACTAGCATGGGTAGATCTCATCTTGGTATCTTGGTGGGCCATAGTGACTAACTTATGTTTAGTCCCAGAGTGAGCTATAGTAAATAAAGCATTCAATAGGTGGTCCCTTAAGTAAAATATTGCTACTAAATTCCACTGCCTCATGTATGTTTACCTAGCCCAAAAATAAAAAGAACATGGTCCAGCCCTATATATTTACATCAACTTGTCTACCTTTTATATTCAATTCAAGTATCCTCTTTTGCTCTCACAGAATAAATCAAATCAACGATGGTGTTTGAAATTGGAGCTAAGGTAGAGGTAATAGGAAACCATTACGATGGTTCTCTATATTCTTACTATGTCGGAGTAGTGATATCTAAAGAAGGGAGTAACCATTACAAAGTGAAGTACGAGACCCGCTTGAAAGAAGATAAATCTGGGTCGTTGATAGAGGTGGTTGACTCCTCTCATCTACGGCCTATTCCACCTACTCATCCAGAAAGTTGCTATAGTTTGGGAGAGATGGTCGATGCCTTTGAAAATGGTGGATGGTGGGTCGGCTTAATTGATGGGAAATTTGGGTCTGATTATTTCCGTTTTTTTCCCGAAAACAGGAGAAGAGAAACCTTTTTCTTGGGAACAATTAAGAATCCATTTGGATTGGTTAAATGGAAAGTGGGAACCTTGTGACATTTACAAAGAAAAGGTAAGAAACACTAGGAATTTCAAGAATCATACCGATGGTGGCTATGGCACGGGGGATTCTGATTCCAGTAATGACATCATTCATCTTAGCCCTTGATGATTTTGATTTTGATCATTTAAAATTCTGTCATTACCTGAATTAATTGTGTATCCAAATATATTCTTATGGAGATTTGTCGTGTTCAATATAGAATTCCATGTTAATTTGTCAAATATTTTGATATGATATGACATGGAATGAAGTTTCAAAATGAATTTCTTTATTTCCGCTCCAAATAATTTGTTTGTAGAAGTGCAAATATGAAGAGCAACATTTGGCTTTAGGGAAAGATTTGTATCTGTTAATGTTAATCTTAAGGTTCAGTTACATTCCGCTATGGGTGTATTTGTCCTCCATCTAGTGATTTAAGCATAGACTGAAATGCTTGTGCGTAGTCTTTATAACAATACTTTTCATGGAAATATGTAAAACTTAGTTTAAATAGGTCATATTTTTACATTATTATACATTTATGTTTCATATATCTTGTTTTCTTCATTGTTTCGATATAATAGTAACTGAAATGACATTCACTTAATATTTAGTAATTACTATTTTATAAGTGTACTTAAAAAAAGCCATTCTAACTCCCTGAAATAAACAGAAAAAAGAAACAAGCAAGATATTGAGATCATATCATATTGACATAAAGGGATGAGTTTGTTTTACTTTTGCAAGATATGCTAAGTAGCAACTACATTAAAAACGGATTTATCATTAATGCTCATATAAAACAAAGGTGACAGTTTTACTGTTGTCCCTTGTTTTTCACAACCAAAGTGGAACTTAATGGGTATCTCCCAAATATTATTAAGAATACAGGAAAAAAATACAAGGGGCGGCTTTATAAAATTTACCTCAAACAAAGGTGGAAAACTAACCACTATATAATAAAAGGAAAGAAAAGAGGCAAAAAGAACTAACTTTTGCTACAAAAATGGGACGTACCCCTCTTATCTAAGGTACAAAGCCCCCACACGAATTGGGGAGGGGGAGGGGTGCATTTCAATTTAAGCAATGTAAAGACAAGAGGAGGTAGTTTCAAAGCCATGATGGCTGAAGCAGCCAAAATTGCATTTGCTCTCCAAAAATATGTTTGACCTCAATATTTAAGGTCTTGACCAAAAAATGATCGTTTGAAAAATGTGATCAAGCTTCCAAGGAATGCGATTCTTGCCAAGAATGCAATTACCAATCGAAAGAGAGTTAGTTTGAAGGTTTTTTTTTTTTTGGGTTGAGTCCATATTTTAAAAATGGGTACTGAAGAGGCCCATTTTTTTTAAAATTCTGGAAAAGGCCATAACACACAATGGTTGTGCGTTATCAGTTAATTACGCGTTCTTCCCTAATCAGCCGATGTGGATGATAATACACAACAATTGTGCGTTATCATTAGGCAATAACGCACACTCGTTGTGCGTTATCAGCCACGTAATTTTTTTTATTTTTAAAATTTTTTTAATGAATTTTTTTTTGTTTTTAATGAAAATTTCTTTTGGGAAAACTTATAATTGTATAATTTTTTTTAATGAATTATTTTTTTTTTAATGAAAAATTTGTTTTGTGGAAAACTTATAATTGTATAATTTTTTTAAAAAGATTGTATTTATTATATTTAACTTAGTTTAAGTGTATTTATGATGATAATATTTATATCGTTTTCTTGGAAAATATATTTATATTTTAACCATTTCATCTCAAGCTATTTGAAGAAGTAATACTAAGGAAATTGTAAAAATTTAGAGCAATGGTGTAGTAATTAGAAGAAATTGAAAGAAAAATTTCATTAATAGAAACATGTTTTATTACAACTATTTCAAGAAAATGCCAAACTTATACATTGCTCGGTCCGGGATTATTACAATTTTTTCTATTATGTCCCGGCATGCGACATCTGGGGAGAATCCGGATTTCTATAATCCATTTCCCCCTAAATTCGCTTGTCCTGTTTCCTACCTCGTTCCTTTTTCATGTTTGGACGATAGATTGTTAAATTAAAAGGAACATCCCTTCAAAAGTTCTCACTCAAGACCGAATGAAAATTCGCTTGGTAAGTTCTTCTGTATGTTTGTCGCGAATATATCTCCGACACATAAGTATTTGATCTTGACCCATTTTCTCTACGCACTACAAGAACATGAGAACAAGGCAATGTATATGTTTGCCATTTTCCGTAACTATATGATTTATTATTTAGCCGCAATGTATAGACGTTGTTGCCCATACCAGAAACCCAGATTGGAGATTTGAGAATGTATGTTGCCTCTCGCGGATTGTAAGTTGTAACTTTGTGTTCTCTTGATTTCATTTCAATCCGCAAGAACTTGTCAAAAATTCGAGTTGGAAATGGATATACACAATTTTCTGCCTCTTTATGGTGTTGGTGAAAGTACTTAACTAGTTTGTTGAATATTAGTTCAACCATGACTTTTAAAGGTAGAACCCTAGCTTTCTTCAACACTCTGTTAAGTGCTTCAGAAATGTTTGTTGTCATGATACCGTGTCTGTGACCGCCATCATGCAACAATGTCCATTTCTCTGGGTCCAACTTCATCAAATAAATGTAAGCATCAATATTTCTTTCTTGAATCTCTTTCATTACACGGTCAAATTTTCATTGTTTTGTTTCTGCTCCGGCCTGCCACATCAAGCCTTTTAGGTTTGTGTTTTTAAAAGTCTTGTTGAAATTTGCTCGAATGTGGCGTAAACAAAACCGGTGAACTACAAATGGTGATTGCCACAAAGGTTGACTTTGAATAACAGAGAAAATACCTTTGTGGCGATCAGAAATGAGGCATACGTGGTGATCTTTGACAATGTATTCTCGCAAGTTTTTAAGGAACCAATTCCAACTCTCGGAGGATTCCTTATCAACAATTGCAAAAGAAAGTGGGAATAAGTGATTATTTGCATCCCATGTACCTGCAATTAACAGCACGCCCTTGTATGGTCCCCTTAAGTGTGTTCCATCCACAGGAATCACCGGCCGGCAATATGGAAATCCGTCTATACATGGCGAGAAACACAAGAAAATAAATTTGAAAACATAATTAGGGGGACAGCTTGTTCTGTGATGCAAAAATTCGTATACAGTCCCCGGGTTTAAATCCTATACAGCTTGTAAGTATTTAGGTAAACTATTGAAGGTTGTATCCCAGCTACCAAAAACCCTCTCGATGGCAAATTTTCGAGCATACCATGCCCGCTCGTAAGTACAGCCCGTTTGAAACAATAGCTGCACTTCTTGAATGATGTTCGAAACAGTTATCTCATGATCGTTGCTAACTAGGTGTGATATAGACATTGATATGAATTTTGAAGACAAGTTTATGTGCTTGTTTTGTTCAATCTGTACAAGGCATGTGTGTTCTTTGATGAATCTGGTTATTTCCCACCGATTGTGCGTGGCTTTCTTTTTTATACGGATGTACCATGAACAGTAATTATCTTCACTGTGATGGTAACATCTTGCGGTACATGTATCAATCTTACTTTTCAAAACTCGGTATTCACGCCCCACACTGATAGAGTACTTACGAACCACACTTATTGCCTACACTTTGTCAACGAATCTCATGCCTAACTGTATGTTAGTCATCGAGTCGTTCCAATCGAGTAATTGGACGGTACCAGATTCTACAAGGTCATCTATAGGAGAACCCGAGCCCATATCTAGGAATGTTCCAGAATGTGTGTAGTCATACCTAGGGCTGTTGAACCATTGGCTGCTCTCCCATTGTTGCACTATGTTTTCGGTTACCGGGTTGACAGGATTTACAGGGTTCAGGGGAGTTTGGAACTCTCCTTCTTCTGGGTCATTGTCATCATCCGATTCAGATTGACTAGAATCGACATCATCTTCATCCGATCCGTCAACCTTATCGTCATCATTATTGAAAGGTACTATACAACATAGACGGTTTATAAAAAACCATCTGTCTTCCTGCCGTAATATGTTTTGGCAAAGTTGTTGTATTTCTGTCCTGTGTATTTGGAATATTTTGTTACCGGATAGACTCGAATTGAACAAGAATATGAATCCCTTCCTTCGCTAAGTGGGATTGAATAGTCCATAGATAACGCATTTCCTCATCGTTGTTCATGCTATATAAATTAAAGTAAAACATACGATGCACTTCGTAGTATGAAGGCACCCTCATTGTCATTCAAACATTCCAGAGATTGGGATCCATATCTCGGTATTTCAATATTTTTTTTACCAGTTCGGCATGTGGAATAATTCGGTTCGTTGGCAATGTTCAACTTTTTCGAATTGTTCCAGTAAAATAGGGATTGTATGCATCCCTTGCAATTTCAGAATCCCAAAATAGCATTACTCTAACAGGGTTGATTGCTTCTATTTCAAAATGATTTAACTGTAAGTGTTTAGGGAAGATGAAATATGAAGATGTCAAGAACTTCTGGAATTGAAAAAGAATGAATGGAATGTTAAGGGAGATAAGTTTGATATGCCATAAGTGTTTTGTAGATATAGAGAAGAATGAATGAATGTATTTATAAGGTTTCATGGTTTAGAAGGCAGAGAGTGAATTGTACTGGGATGAGGGAAAAGTAATTGGTGGGATGAATTTATGTTCTTGGATTAGCTGGGTTCACGGGATAAGCTCTGTTTGATTAAATTATTGTGAGTTTTATTGTCCTTCCAACCGAATTATTGCCCCGGAAAGAGCTGGTATGAGTGAACTATTGTACTGGAGGAGGTAACAATTGAAGATAACGCATAATTGCTGTGCTTCATCTTCAAGGATAATGCACAACAGTCATGCATTATCCTTGAAGATAACGCATGATCGTTGTGCGTTATCTTATAACGCACAACTGTTGTGTATTATTTTCAGTCTTTTTTTTTCAGTAAACATTTTTTTTCTCTTTATCTCCTGAAATTTTTTTTTCTTTTACACATTTTCCGGTTTTTATTTTTTTCTTTTTCAAACCAATTAAAAAGATTTGTTAAAATGTAAATATTAATTTTTCCCTCCTTTTTTATTTTCCTTTTTCAAACCACATTAAACTTTTAGTTTAGGGTTTTTCAAAGCAAATAAAAAATGTTATGTTTAAAATGGACAGTTTGAAATTTTCAGTTTTTACCTTAAACAAAATAAGAATATAATTAAGATACCTTAAACAAATAAATCAATAATATAAACATGAATTGAATACTTTATATAGAAATTTAATTTACATATAACTGGCAATGAAAACTAGAAAATACTAATTATAACTAAGGCCAGTCGGATGGGGTGAATCTCGTAGTCTTCTTACTAACATAATGCCCGAATCCGTAATGTTGTACATCATCCATGTCCCCCACCCCCCTCCCCGCTCCTCTTCATCATCAGAAGATGCCTGCGATATAGGTTGATGCGGTGTAGATGAACCGACTGTGCTCGGAGGAGGGGGGTGCACGAAACCCAGAAAACCCGAAGGATGTAGAATGTGGTGCTTGAAATGAGGCAAATCCTAAACCGGGAAGGGGAGGCGTCTGCGATGTCCCGAATCCACTAGGAAGTGACTGGGAAGCTGGCGTCAAACCCAAACTAAAAGAAGGTATATCTAAGTTCGGGCTGTCAAATGGGTCAACAGTCGGTTGTACACCTTCAAATCCCTCACCCATCTCTACCTCTACATGCCTGGGGTCGAAATGTTCGTGCCTGTGTAGAACCGGCAATACAGAAGGGCGTCCACCGCCTGCTCCATGTCCGGGATAGTGGTACTCCACTATCTCATAACAGATGAGCAGGACCTCTGGCTACCACAAGTCAGATGGAACCAGAGCACAGTCAAGATGAGGGAGCCATATAAACTGTCAAGGCAAAATCCAAAATATCTAAAAATTTAAGTGCATAAAAAAATCTCAATTAATTACAAATAATACAAAATATTGTAAAACGAACCTGATTAGATGGCATGAAATCTAGCTGGTCCCTATAGGTCACGAAAGTGTGCATAGGCAGTTGGTTACAGTCAAAGGATGTGCACCATATAGCACCCAGAGGAGCAAGAGGGTCAGCCTGAATATCCGTAATTAGCTGAGGCTGCAATACAGGTATATGCGACCATGCCCAAATCTACAGTAACACTAAGGCCCCCCCCCAATATGTCGTGCACCCCCCAAAGCTGCCGTGCATAACTGCCTATACACAAATCCAAGTACGCAGCTACCCCAGCTATATGTCCTGATAGCATCAATCTCCTCTAATAAACTGAGGTAACGTACATGAACCAAATTCCCGAAGAAGTCGGGAAGCATATGTCTGCCAATGAGTAAGAAAATAAATCCACGAGAGCGCAGGATTAGATCATCATCGGTCTCCGAACCGATAAACGCTCTCAGGATCCATGCTTCCAAAGGTTCCTTCTTCACCTTGTATCCGGAAAAGTGGCTGAGAGACAACCACACACCAAGAAGTCTCTCGATAAGCTCAATCCAGTACTGTTTGGGGTATACACTCTAGCTAGGGCCGGTACCATATCGTCTATCCCTAAACCCCACAGTGCATGTACATCCTGCAGTGTTATTGAGACTTCACCACACATCAGGTGAAATGTGTGAGTTTCCGGTCTCCACCGCTCTACTAATGCGGTAATAAGTGCGTGGCCCAACCTAATGTAACCACATCTAAAGACTCCCCCCAACCTAGTTCCATCAATAAGCTCCACCAACTTACGGGGAGTCGTATTGTAGCACTGTTCCTCCCAAAATGCTTGTAGTGAAGATCAGTATAACACATCTCGTGGTCCCTATTCCAGATCAAACCAGATCGGTGCTTGTGCTGTCTCGATAATACATCAGGGACAATGGGCCCGGGATGCACGTGCGCTGGCACTTCTTCCATTTACATTAATTATAGTTTGAGATACTGTAAATATCCATCCCTAAACCCTAAAAATTTTTAAATAAATTCTAATTCCAAACTCTTTAAGGTGTGTTCTTTATGGTACACTACATTTTAGGGTTTTAGGTTTGAATGATTTTTAGCATATCAAATTTAGTGTTTTTTAGGGTTTTCAGGGTTTTTAATGTTTTACAATTTATAATTAATTATCAAGAATATTAAGACTTAAGTGTTATTACAGTTTACAGTTATAAAGTTTATAGTTTTACGGTTTAATGTTTACAAATATCATTTTTAGGGTTTACTGTAGCAAAATTTAGGGTTTTATAGTTTAATGTCTAAAAAAATAAGATTTTAAAGTTTTTAAGGTTTACTGTTACGTAGTTTACAGTTTTACGATTTAATGTTTAAAATATTCAGATTTTTGTTTTTTTAAGGGTTTACTGTTACAAAGTTTACAGTTTTATGGTTTACTGTTTAAAATATTAAGATTTTAAGGCAAGAGGGATTACTGTTACAACGTTAACAATTTCACGGTTTAATGTTCAAAATATCAATCTTAAGGTTCTTCGAGTTTATTAGGGTTTACGGTTTAGTGTTTGATCTAAAATTTTAGATTTTAATAATAGATTTTTAAGTTTCCTATTATTTAAAGTTTAGAATTTTTAAGTTTTTTAAGGTTACTTATAATATATTTTATAAGTAAGTATTTTACTACTTCGTAAATTCACTATTACGGTTTTAGAGTTTAAATAAAAGTATTAATTACTAAACTATAAATTTCCAAGTATCGGTTCTACTATTTACAAAAAAAAAAAAAAAAAAAATCAACATATGAGAAAAATACCAAATTAAACGTTCCCATCTTTTCTACTCAAAATTTATACGAAATAAGGAAAATAATTATCTAAATAATTAAAAAAAATTTCAAATAATCATAAAGTAAGGTAAAAAATTAAACCCTTATTATCCAAATAAATTCATGAAAATAATTCATTACACTAAGTTCACTTTTTAAATGCAAAAAATAATTATAAACATAAAATTATCAAGTTTGTGCAAATTTATTAATAACAACAATTTTAAATATAAATCCAAACCCCACTTTCACAAAAAATGAATGTAAAATTTTGGATTTTAATAATAGATTTTTAAGTTTTCTATTATTTAAAGTTTAGAATTTTTAAGTTTTTAAGTTACTTATAGTATATTTTATCAGTAAATATTTTACTACTTCGTAAATTCACTATTACAGTTTTAGATTTTAAATAAAAGTATTAATTACTAAACTATAAATTTCTAAGTATCGGTTCTACTATTTACAAAAAACCCAAAAAAAACGACATGTGAGAAAAATACCAAATTACAGGTTCCCATCTTTTCTACTCAATAATTTATACGAAATATGCAAAATAGTTATCTAAATAATTAAAAAAAATTCAAATAATCATAAAGTAAGGTAAAAAAATTAAACCCTAATTATCCAAATAAATTCATGAAAATAATACATCACCCTAATATCACTTTTAAATGCAAAAAATAATTATATACATAAAATTATCAAATTTGTATAAATATATTAATAACAATAATTTTAAACATAAATCCAAACCCCACTTTCACAAAAAATGAATTAATTCAAATTAACAAATAAAATTCATAAAAATGATTAACAAACAACAAATAACAAACCCAACCACACAATAATTAAACTTAATAAATAATACACCGAAAAAATTTGAATAACTAAAAACTTACCGAAAATTTAAAATGCAGCTCTAGTCTACCGTTTTCCACTCCAAATCTTTAATAACCTTCGTACTCCAAAAAAAGTCTCGCAGATTCAAACTTGAACTTCAAATATTAACTAATTTTTAACTGTAAATTTCAAAATAAAATACAAAAGTATTAGAAGAAGAGAAGTCAAAGTATAATAAGAAGTAAGAAAATAAAAGGAAGAGGAAAACAACTTACCGAGCGGCAGCGACGGAGGAGGCTGAACAAACATAGGAAGAACAACGAGGGAGGAAAGAGAGAGAAAATTGGAGGCTGAAAAAATATAGGGAGAAGAAATAAGGAAGGGGACGGTGAAAAAATAGAGGGAGAAGAAATAAAGAAGGGGCGGCGGCCGGCTAGGGGCTAGGGTTTATAACATGATAACGCACAGTCTCTGTGCGATATCACCCTTGACAACGCATAATGGACGTGTGTTATCAAGGATGATAACGCACAATGGTTGTGCGCTATCGCTAGATCAATGCCAGATAGGAGCCACATCAGTTTTTTACGCAATTAGCGCGGCTTAACGCGGCTTAAGCTGTGTGATTAGGGATAACGCACAACTATTGTGCATTATCATCTGAGATAACGCACAATGACTGTGAGTTATGGCCAGATTCAGAATAAAGAAAAACTGGGCCTCTTTAGTACCCATTACTAAAATCTGGGTCCAACCCAGACAAAAACCTAGTTTGAACAACATATAACTTACAATAAGTTAAAAGTCATATAATTTAAAATAGTGAAGAACATGAATTTTACTAGTTAGTAATTTTAAGCTAACAAGAAAGACCGCTATAGAAACAACTTTAGTGGGAAGAAATAAGGATTTTCGTCTCCCTCATCATTTGACCCACTCTAGTGAGGTTGTCACTTATCATTATTTGACACAAATTCTCCTAGGGTTCTATTTAATATAGGTATTACATATTTAATCTTTTTACTGACAAAAAACGTATGTGACAATACTATAATGGGGAAGAAGATGTGGAACCGAAAAGAAAAGGGTTGGGACCGATTTTTATGTGATAACTCCAAAGTAGTTTAGTATATAATACATTTTGCAAGTACATATCCGAAAAAATTAATAGTCTAGAGCATTGAAATATATCAAATTAGCATCTTCTCAATGGTGCAACATTTTACAGTTTGATATGAGAAAACGACTTATATGTAAGAATCAATTAATCTTTCTTTATTGAAAACAAAGTTTTATATAAAGTGCATATATATATATATATTTAAAAAAATTCCATTTCAAATTCAAGCTTTTCCTTTCAAAGTTGCACCATTCGGAGGGCGAAGGTCGTTTTGAAGACCTTTCACTTCTTATCCTTTTTGTGTAAACCTCTATTAAAAATAAAATCGCAAACGTATAGGGAAAGAAATCAATGTTATCTACTAAATTTATTATAGAAAAATATTAACTTGGAAATTCTATAATTATGAAACTAAAAGTACCATATAGGCCTTTACAAAAGATGGGCTCAATTAGCTTTTGTGACAAGCCACACAAATAAATATGAAATTACTGTTTAATTAATTTATCAATATGAATTAACAAACACTTGAATTTCAATTTAAGGATTTCTTAGTCTATACACTTTTACAAATTAATGTTGTAAAGGTTCCACAAAATAAAACACGTCGCGTAGAGTTGACAAAATGCTTAAACGAATGCCAACCCGAGGAGTACAAGATTCACCATCAGCAGTAACATCTTTAATAATTCCAAGTTCATTATACGTGTTTAAATCTATTGAAACTAAAAAAGAAGTTTACAACATTAATTATGATCTTCTTTTAACCCATTCAAAACTCTAACAAGCGTTTTATTTTTGTAAGCGTTTAAAGCATTTTTTTAAAAAAAAAATCATTGTAAATTTAATATAAAAGATATATAGAAAGTAGTAAGAAATTATGTAGATTGGCAGATTGAACAACTAATTAATTAGAATGTCAACGAAGAAATTTACTTTGTGTTATGTACATTGAAAACCAAAAATTTATTAGAATTTCAAGGTGTAATGATATTTATATTGATAGGTTTAGCAACAAATCAATTGAAAAGTCAAGGTGCAAAGTAAAGAATGTGAAAGTTTCTAGTAGAGAAAATAATTTAATGTTTTCTGTCTCATTAATGTAAAATAGTGTACATTATGTAGATTGTCCATGTGACAAATCCTAAATAAATTATTACTAGGAAACCTAACAAATTTCAACTAGACAACTAAAATATAATTATTCATAGTCTAGGATTTTTAAGAATAATAATTCTATTTTAATTATACATACTAATCCTTAACACTCCCCCTCAAGTTGGAGTATGAAGGTCGAAAATGCCTAACTTGGAAGCTAAACGATGAAAATGTGTGGGATGAAGAGCTTTAGTGAGAATATCGGCGGGCTAAAACTCATTGCGAATGTAAGCGGGGAAAATAAAACAATCTTTGAAAGCATCACGGACAAAATGACAATCAATTTCAATATGTTTAGTACGTTTATGGAAAACAAGATTTTCGGCGATGTGAAGGGCAGCTTGATTATCACAATATAATGGAATGGGGCGAGTGATAGAGACATGAAGATCACGCTGTAGAATGGATAACTATTTTAATTCGCATAAGGTCATTGCCATAGAGCGATATTCACCTTCGGCAGATGAACGAGAAACAGTATGTCGTTTCTTTGTCTTCCAGGAAATAGGAGACCCACCAAGTGAAATAAAGTAGTCGTATAGAAGTGTGTATGGAATGGTATTTGTGTTATTGAGAATGGTCAACAATTTTGACCATTGGTCACTTGATAATTTGGGAAAGTTGCTAGAACTTTCCGATTTGTTGGAGTTTTTTGCAGAATCCATTAAAGCAGCCAAACCCAAAGAGAAGCTGTCATCGTCGGCCATCTGTCCTCCGCGTCGGACTGTCGTAGTTTCGACCCAGGCGTCAAGCTGTCTTTCTCTCGGCGCTGCAACTGTCTTCCAATATCCGTGACTCGGCCAGAGAAGAAGCGGGATCTGCCTCGCCTTGCTGTTGCTGAACCTCCGTTGCTGCTGTGTCCCGATCGACCTCTGCAGTCGGCTGTGCTATGCGTTGAGCTACGCAGCCACCACTCTGGGTAACCGACTAGTTGGAAGCAGCCAGCAATATCTTCGCCAGCACTCTTGCAATGTGCACAGAAGGATTTCGAGGAAGAGGTAGTACCCGGTCTGTGCCGGTGACGGCAAAGGCTGCGCCGTCGCCGGCATACTCGCCTGCCCGCATTAGGTTACTAACCTGTTCTTCTTTACAAATTTGAGCAAGAATTGTTCCCAACTTTGGCATGGGTTCTTGTTATATCAGATAGGATCTAACAGTGCAATAAATTTCACTGTTTAATCCCATTAAAAATTGAAAAACCTTTTCTTCCTCTTTCTTTTATGATAATATTCATGAGTTCTGTATCTGTGCTGGTAGGGAGTTGAGAGTAATTGTTTAATTCATCCCATAACTTCTTCAATTGTGAATAATACACATTTATTGAATCTCCTCTTTGTTTACAATTCGCCAATGCCATTTTTAATTCGTATTTTCTTGGCCCATTTCCAACTAAGAATCTTTCTCTTAAATCGTCCATAATTCATCAACTCTCTCGGAATAATTTATGGAAGATCGAAGAGAGGGTTCGATAGTATTGAGAATCCAAGAATTTACTAGGGTATTAATTTCCCACCATTCTTCTTCTTTATCTGGATTGTCTTCTGGAATGGGAATTATTCTGTCAATAAATCCCAATTTCTTCTTAGATCTCAAGGCCTGGCACATGGTTTTTGCCCATTGTGCATAATTATTGTTCTTTTCATTTTCTTTCAGCTGGACTGTCGTTAAAATCAATCTGGGTCTATCTGAGGATGCTACATAATAAGCATCTTTCTTCATTCTGCGAACATGGCTTTCGTCCACTACATCACTATCAACATTACCAATATTGTCATTACTCATTATGAGAGTTTAGACAAGGCTCTGATACCATAAAAGTTTCCAGTAGGGAAAACAATCCAATGTTTTGTCTCATTAACGTAAAATAGTGTACATTATATAGATTGTCCATGTGACAAATCCTAAACAGATTATTACTAGGAAACCTAACAAATTACAACTAGGGAACTAAAATATAATTATACATAGTCTAGGATTTATAAGAATAATAATCCTATTTTAATTATACATACTAATCCTTAACAGAATGAAGTACAAACTCAATCTTTTTATGATTGTCTCTTCTTTAGTGGCAATGTTTCATTATCATCATTTGGTCTCTTTAGTGGCTATAGTTATTTTATTTTGAGTATTCTCTACAATCTTGTTGTAGAGCTAAACAGGGGCATTTTTTATTAAAATTAGATATGCAGAAGGCCTTTAACAGGCTAAAGAGGCTCAATATAGTTCTTTTTAATGCGTGTCCTGGGATTTTCTTCAAGTTTCATTAGCTTAATCATGAAATAAGTCTCTTATTCGATGCTACTTAAAGTTTCTCTCCCTAGTCTGCCTTCACTACTTGTGATGGAAATTTACAAGAGAGATTCTTTTGTCTCCGTTCTTGTTTATTAGCTTTGTCGAATTGTTATTAGTCGTTTTATGCAATGTAAAATAATTCTTTTCAAGGGTTTAATTCTTAAGATCTTAGAGAAAACTTAATTTCACAATTTATGTGTAGCCGACGGTCGTCATTAGATAAGCATATTGAAAATGCAACCCTTATAAAAAGTATCATATGATTTGATCATAATGAACTTCTTCTGATGCAGGTCGTTAATCATTAAATATTCCATTTGGTTTATCTACAAACACTTATGAGTAGCTTCGAGCTTCTATTTGCCAGGCTAACTACCACAAAGTGTGATCATACATTCCAATACACCCATAAATCATTTTTTTTAACATATATGATGGTGGTACAAGAGTAGAAACCCATATGAATGCCTTTGGTTAAGTCTTGAGCTTGTGGTCTAATAGGGATTAGGCAATGAGGACGTCTATATCCAAAAAATGGCTATAGAAGGAGACACAAATCCGAAATACTTCCCTCGAAAGTAGTTAGTATACATATTTAAGAATAGTAAATAATATTATATTTAAATCAGATTTTGGGTATATTCTTGATTACTTATATTTTTTTAAACCAATACAAAAATACTATTAGTAAAGTTATTTTATAAAAAAAAATAATATAAAAGATTTATTTTTAACAAGCAAAAAAGTTTTAAAAACAAACCTCCTTCTAACTTTTCAATAATAGCATCTTAAAAAAATTTTTTATGCTATAAACAATCGAGAACATTCAAATAACATCTTATAACTTAAAATAAGTTAAAAGCTATATGATTTTATACACTCAAGATCATCTAATACATCCTCAAGTACACTCACTAGTACATTTCATTTAAGTTCGCTTTGAAGACCTTCCACTTCTTGTCATTTTGTTTAAACCTCTATTGCCAATAAAACCTGTAACATATAGGGAAAGAAAACAATGTCTTCTTCTAAATTTTCTAATAGAAAAATATTAACTGTGAAATTCCTATAATTGTGAAACTAAAAGATTCCTATATACCTTTACAAAGATGTGTTGAATCAGCTTTTACGACAAGCCAGACAAGTAAATGAAATTATTTTTTAAGTAATTTTTCAGTAAGATATAACAGAATATTGAATTTTAATTTAAGGATCTCTAAGTCTTTAAACCTTAAAGTTCGCACTTAGGTCCACAACACAGTGTGATGAAATTGCAGTTTGAGTGTCATGTTAAGTAGTTAATATGACAGAAAGATAGCAAACATAAATCACACGACACTACAAATTGGTAATGCAATTCGGCCTAAGCCTACGTCTGCAAGACCATGCCTAGAAAAGAAATCCACTATAAACTGATAACACAATGCAAGAAACACCTAGCTTGTTAACACATCTAGTGTTTTCCTAGTGGAAAAATGCAAACTCTCTTTGCTTATTGTATAGTTTAAATCACTTCAACTCTTCAAAGCTTCCCCGTAGAATACAACTGGATGGGCTTGAACTCCCTTCAACCCTTCAATACTGTTGAACTATAGTAAAGCTTCTTTCCCAAGTAGTAAGTGGTCTTCAAAAGATTATCAATCTTCAATGCTGGTACAACAACACCTAACACTGTATGAACATCATGTTCTTCAAAGCATATGAATACATAGACTTGAATCCTATAAATTGTCGTCTGATTGCTTGAATAATGAATCTTGAATAATTGAACGGCTAAACCTAAAACTTCAGTAATTATCTCTTTAAATACTTAGGGCTTTTTAATTAATTAAGGAATCCTATCTTCCCTGATTCTCATTAGATTTAGTTTCCTTCTCCACTTGTACTTCCTTAATTACCTAGACACACTAGGATTTGTGTCCTTATAGAACATGCAACATATAAGAAAATACGAGTCATGTGAGCCTCTTAGGATGTGCAGGGGATCTTCAAGATCTTCAAGACTTTTAAAACAATGACAATACAATTCTTCAAGTGGACCCCATATTTGAGCAGTCGTGTTGACTTAGGTTCACGTCATTTCTACTCACACACCACGACAGTTTGACCATACACTTATGTGGCGATATCCTACAAAGTCTCCATTTGGCATTGTTTTTAGAGCAAACACATATAATATGCGCAATATAACAAGTATTTACTTAGATTAAAGACTGTGCATGTAAATGCATACAAATGGTCTTCATGCTTCTCAAAATGAACAAAAATAGGAAGGCCAAGTAGAAAACCTGAATAAGTAGGAGAGAAAGCTACATCACCAGGAGTCACAATTGTGGGCATAACCAGGAGATCTAGCTCCCTTACCCAAGAATCTGTGGGCAAAGATAGATCCATGTAGCCAAGAAGATATTTAAAAATTAGACAAGGAGAGGGGAGGGCAATCTTATTGGCTTTCCTCTGGTCCGACCATCTCAATATGTTCTTTAAAATAATAGTGCAGAGGTTGATTTTTTCTTCGTCGCAAAGGCATAGAGCAAGTCTGCCCTTTCTTTTAGCACAACTGTCACTTTTGTAGTGGGAAGACAATCGCCACAACATACTCTAAATAGTATCATGTAGGAAGGAAGTATTTGGTTGGAATTAAGCCTGTTGAGATATGGCCAAGTGGCTTCTTCTTCTCTAGTTAGGACACTTGCAACCTTATCAAAATTTGCATCCCCTTCTAAACCACTGCCCTCAATCTCTGTGTAGTGCGGACAGCTCAAAAAGTCAGCATTGTTGGCAGGTGAAAAATCAATGATATGCCCACTGATATATACTTGACCACAGGCATGGCTATCAGGCTTGGAAAATTCTACAGTCAAGTTGGCATAGAATTCTCACACAAGATTCTCAGTATATTTTTAAAGAATCATGGCCTTCTCTACACAGCTCATTTCATCGAGTAGCTCCAACACATTGTATTGAGCTAAGGTTCGCTAACTGACCCTCTTTTTAGCCATAATTGGATTCTCAATAAACTCTATCATTCTTTGCTCTCCCTCCCTAGTATAGAAATGTAGATTATAGGCAAGCTTTCCTTGGAGAGAAATAGGAATAGAGGATTCAACCATAGCTTTCTTGGATACAATGTTAGAGATTGATGCAGCCTTATGTGAGGCCCTAGTCCTCTTCCTTCCTTGGTTCACCCCTGTGATAGGAGTGGCCTTCACAACCTCTACATCAGAATCTTGGTCAACTTCATCTTCTTCTTCTTCAGCCAATATTTTCTAATCAATTTTTTCCAAGGGTATGTCAGTAGAACTTTCCATATTTACAGGGACAAAATATTTAGAGGAACAAATTCATCAGGAAAGTGATGCACTGGTTTTGCATCTCTAGGTAAAACCTCAATTCCCAGATCGATCATAACAAGTAAAGGCACAGTATTTATAAGAAAATCATTAAGTACATGAGCTCTAATCATGAAATGAAAATCAAAGCAAGCATGACAGGTGTTAATAGAGGATTAATAGAGAACGAAATCCTAGTATCGGTGAGACGCAGTCTACACATAAAGAGAAAATCATCTAGAGTATCCAAATAACTTCCAAGAAGGAGATGGAGAGGTATCACCAGGTGCAGCAATGGGAAAGTGTGAAGCCATGGATGAGGTGGTTGTACTAGAAGATCCAGCTGAGGCTATCGTGTGCTAATGGGGACCAAGAGTGTTCGTTCTGACCCATTGCAAGTGACTTTCTGGGGCAAATTGGTTGTTCTCCTAGTATAGACAATTAAGATTTTTCGTCAACCTTTTGTACTGTAATCTTATGGGAATCGGCAGAGTGGTGACAGAGATGAGAAGAACCCTAGTACATAGAAAGAGGGGAAATGGTGTGTGTGTGTGTGTGTGTGTGATAGTTAACGCTCATGAAAATAGGGGATTGTTTATAGTTTTATGGTGGGATTTGAATCGAATTATTTCATTTATTTCCCAATTAGAGAAGAGAAATCTTTCTATTTAGGAAAATTGAGGATCCATTAGGATTGGTTAAATGGAAAATGGGAACCTTGTGACACTTACTAACAAATAATATGGAACGCTGGGGATTTTAATCATGCTCTTGATGACCGTGTGTGGAGGTTACACTAGTGCAAGTAACAACTTCATCTACCATAGTTCCTGATGATTATTATTTTTATTATTTAATATTCTTTTAGAATCTAAAATATATGTGTCTCCAAAACGGTGAATTTTATCAGACCAAAGTTTCTTTTTTTTTTTTATTTTTATAATTAAATGCTATAAAACAATGAGTTTGAACAAAGCCAACTTTTTTACTTATTTCCATGGACCATTTTTTTTCTTTTAAAATGTGGAGAGTTTTGCCCTTGCACGAACTTGTACTTGGACATATTGAATTTCTGGAACTTTTGTAACTCTTGTATTTTCTAATTTAGTTTGGTGAAATAGTTTAAAGTGCTTGAACTATTAATTTATTTCTGTAAAGCATTTGAATTGTACAATGAGATTTTGGTTCTAGCCAAAAAAAAAAAAAGAATTAGCATGGTCCGACTCTATATAGTCGCAACTCCTTGTCTTGCTTCTATATTTCACTTCAAAAATCCTCTTTCCTATCACTCTGTAAATCACATCGACAATGGTGTTTGAAAATTTGGTTGGGGTAGAGTTGATAGGAAATGAATACTATGGTTCTCTATATTCTTATGATGTTGGAGCGGTTATCTTTAAAGAAGAAAAGAATCACTACGAAGTTTAGTATAAGGCACTCTTGAAAGAAGATACATCTAGACTGCTCATAGAGGTGGTTACCTCCACTCATATCCAACCTAATATTCAACCTAATGATCAAGAAACTTACTAAAGCTTAGAAGAGATATTTAACAATTGTTAAAAGGCTGGATTGTTTTTTATTTTGTTCTTGATTGCATAATGCTCGTGAAACACACATGATCAATCTAAAATAGTAAAGTATCATTTTCTTCATATGTAGTTATTTCCTCCCCAAATAAAGGTAATCATGTTTACCTACTTTAAAAAGGTCAAGTGTATCACTCGTACATCGTGCAGTTAAAAACCATCATAAGTAAAGGTAGATAAGTAGATATATGGCATGTTATCACTCGTACATTGTGCAGTTAACCACCATCGTGTTTAGAGATAGATGGTAGATATAGGAAACTAAAATAGTTCGTGGTCATTAATATTTCAAATGAAAGGTTGTTTGCCTTTTGTTTAAAATAAAAATAGTTGAATAAAATTTATAGTTAGTTTCCCTTAATGAAATTACTCTACTTACTTTATTAAGGCTTTAAATTCAGGGATGCAAGACAAAGTCATGTCAAATAGTATACGATATATCAATATTTAAATATTTTAATCATATTCCAATAATCAAACAATTTAAAGATTAAATTTGAAATGAGAAAAATGGCTGAAACTATATACAAATGATTTTTGCATTATGTTTTTATCTAGAAGCTTTACTTTTACTTTTTATATACACCAACTTTCACTTCAAAAATCTACTCAAATAGCGACAACGGGTTTCAGTCAGTATTCCGTCGTTTTCAAGCCATTGTGCAAGTCATTTTCAAGCCAAATTTCACCTCAAATCACTATGCATATTACTTGTTGGTTGCAGGAAAAAGCCATGCATATTAGTGTTAAGTATGAATATATAGCCATAAATTGGGCTGCTTAGGTTTAGTATTGACGAGATATAGGAAATAGAACATGTGATAGGTGGTTCTTTAATTTGGACATCTGTACTCTATTATGCTGCCCTTGTATTTTTAGCAAGCCAAAAAATAAAGAAGAATTAGCATGGTCCGACTCTATGTATTGGCACCTCTTTGTCTTGCTTCTATATTTCACTTCAAAAATCCTCTTTCCTATAACTTTGTAAATCAGATCGACAATGGTGTTTGATATTTAGGCTAAGGTATAGTTGATAGGAGATGAATATGATGGTTCCTTATATCCTTATGATGTTGGAAAAGTTATCTCTGAAAAAAGGAAATAATCATTACAAAGTTTAGTATGAGACGCTCCTGAAAGAAGATACATCTAAACTGCTCATTGAGGTGGTTAACTTTACTCATATACGCCGTAGTATTCAACTAATGATCAAGAAACTTGCTAAAGCTTAGAAGAGATAGTTAACGAATGTGAAAATAGTGGATTATGGGTTTATTTTATCTGTGGGATTTAAAACAGATTATTTCGTTTATTTCCGAACTGGAGAATAGAAATCTTTCCTTTTAGGATTTAGGATCCATTTAGATTCATTAAATGGAAAATTGGAACCTTGTGACACTTACAAACAAAGAATATGGAAAACTACATATTTCAATCCTTCCCTTTGTGACAATGTACATGGGTGACACCAAAGTGAGTAACAATTTTATCTACCTAAGTTCTTGATTTAAGTTTATTTTGATTATTTCATATTCTTTCAGAATCTGAAATAAATGTGTGTCCAAAATAGTGAATTTAGTTAGACCCAAGCTATATTTTTTTTTTAATTTAGATTTTTTTATTTAATGTTCTATACACATCAATGATTGATTGAAACAATAATTTTGATCATGCCCAAGTTTTACTTTTTGCTACATACCTTCTTTTTCAATTGAAGTGTGGAGCACTTGTAAGAACTTGCACAAGCACGAATTGAATTTTAGAAACTTCTGTAACTCTTGTACCGGTTGATTTAATTTAGTGAAGTAGTTTAAACCGCTTGCACTATTTCTTTATTTCGATGAAACATTTGAAACTGCCGAATGGAATTTTTGTTTTTGACCATAGAATGCTCGTGCAACACAAATTATCAAACTAGAGAGGTTAATGTATCATTTCCTTCATAAATTTTTTTTTCCAAATAAAATGATGTTTTCACACATTTTCTCTAATTATTTTTCCACTTAATATCTTTCCCAAACAAAGGTAATCATGTTTTTACAAGTTTTAAAAGGATCATGTGTACCACCCATACATTGTGCAGTTAAAAACCATCGTCTCCAGAGGCAGATGGGAAAATATATGAAAAGAAAAAGTTCATGGTAATTGATAGTTGAAATGAAAGATTGTGTGCCTTTTGGTAAAAATGAAAATAGTTGAATAACATTTATATCCATTTTCCCCTAATGAAAAGACTTTGCTGATTTGCTTAAGTATTTCAATATAGGCATACTACAGTAGGTCATGTTAAATATGATATGATATGATACGTCCATGTTTTCTAATTTTAATAATCCAAATCAACTTAAACCATAAATTTAAAATGAGAAAATGTCTATAAGTATATACAAATGATTTTTGCATTGAGTTTTTATCTAGAAGCTTTACTTTCATTTTTTATCTACACCAACTTATAAAAAGTAGTTACATCTATTCGAACCCATTGTGCAAGTGTCTTTTGAGCAAAATTTTACCTGACACCACCATTCATATTAGTATCAGGTTATAGGAAAAACCCATGCATACTAGTGTTTCAAGTAGATATATATAGCCATATATAGTGGAAGCTTAGGTTTAGTGTCGACGAGCTATAAGGGAATAAAACATGCCATAGGTTGTCCCTTAATTGGGATATGAGACTTGATTCTACAACCCCTTGTATTTGTACCAACAAAAAGAATTAGCATAGTACAAATCTATATATCTCCACCTCCTTTTCTTGCTTCTATATTTACTCAAAAATCCTTCTTTCCTATCAACAATACAAATAACATCAACAATGGTGTTTGAGATTAGAGCTAAGGTAGAGTGGATAAGAAATGAATATGATGGTTCCGTATATTCTTATCATATTGGAAAGGTTATCTCTAAAGAAGGAAAGAA
Organism: Catharanthus roseus; assembly: GCA_028651295.1. Classification (NCBI taxonomy): domain Eukaryota; kingdom Viridiplantae; phylum Streptophyta; class Magnoliopsida; order Gentianales; family Apocynaceae; genus Catharanthus; species Catharanthus roseus. Next base: position 1,475,897 of record JAPQWS010000001.1, on the reverse strand, counting down.
GCATTACAAAGTTTAGTATGAGACACTCTTAAAAGAATATACGTCTAGACTACTCATAGTGGTACTTAACTCTACTCATATCAGTCCTAAATTTCCACCTTATTATCGAGAAACTTGCTATAGCTTAGAAGAGATAGTTATCACTTATGAAATTTGGATTTTTGGTTAGTTTTATTCGTGGGATTTAAATCGAATTGTTTCATTTATTTCCCCATTAGTGAAGAGAAATATTTCCTTTTAGGTAAATGAGGGATCCATTTGGATCAATTAAATGGAAAATGGGAACCTTGTGACACTTAGAAAAAAGAATATAGAACACTAGTGATTTTAATCATGCTCTCAGACAATGTGCTGGGGGGAATCAACATAACGAGTCTATTTAACTTAGTTTTTTAAGATTTTCGTTTTGATTATTTTATATTCTTTTCGAATATAAAATAGATATGTCTAAAAAATGATGAATTCATCATACCCATTTTTTTATTTTGATTTTTTATAATTTCACAATCTAAACACGCGAATGCCTGATCGAAACAATGAGTTTGATCATACCAAAGTTTTACTTTTTACTATGGACATTTTGTTTCAATTAAAATGTGGAGAGTTTTTCCCTTGTGCACGACTTGCACATGCACAAATTGAATTTCTTTAATCGTTGTAACTCGTGTATCTGCTGACTTAATTTGGTGAAATAGTTTAAAGTGCTTGAACTATTTCTTTATTTCGGTGAAACAATTGAAACTGCAGAATGAGATTTTAGTTTTTTACTACAAAATGCTCGTGTGACATATGTAATCAATCTAGAGGTGCACAAGTATCATTTCATTCATATATTTTCTTCCAAAAAAAATTACATTTCAAAAATTTCTCTAATTATGTTTCCTCAAAATACTTTAAACCCACACTATATTTATGTAGTTATTTACTCCCCGAATAAATGTAATCATGTTTTGCTACATTTGAAAGGATCATATGCACCAGTCTTATATTGTGCAGTTGAAAGCTATCGTGTCTAGAGGCATATGGGTAGATATTGATCATGTTTGCAATTTGTACGTTGTGCGGTTTAAAACCTTCGTGTCTAGAGGCAGATGGGTATAGATATAGGAAACAAAAATAGTTCATGGTTGCTAATAGTTGAAATGAAAGATTGTGGCCTTTTGGTAAAAATGAAAATAGTTAAATTGTTATGAAATTAATGTATACATCGTGGATGTCAAAATACGTTTCCTAAAGAGAACTAAACTCCCAAAATGCTAATCCTAGTTGGATTCATGATATCCCCATTGATTTAGTTTAGATCCTTTAAGATTCTACTATTTCTTGTATCTTGAGCCTATAAATAGGCCATATGAGAAGACATTAATAATAAAATTTATACTTGATTCTTGAGTTCTATTTCTCTCTCTCTTGTACTTTTCTTTCTCTATATTATTTCTCTTTTTATTATATTATTATTCCAAGCAATCAATGTATCGTGTTCATCAAATTTATAACACGTTATCAGTACGATTGTTATAAACTCACGAAGCTCACCAACCCTTCATATTCACACAAAAAACCCTTATAATTTGCATCAAATTAAAAGGATTGATAGGTGGCTGTGAGACTAGTCGATAGTATCGCCACTGGTGTTTTTCACCTTTTGGAACGTTGTTCTTTTATATAGACACCAAAGAGGATATTGGTCATGATGGTGATTTTGATTGCCCGTTGATAAAGAGAGCATTCAGCAAGCATGGAGAAGATGCTTTGGATCATTACAATTTTCTCCATAGAAGACCATTGATGGACAAGATTTGGAGAACGAAAAGGTGATTTTCAAACAAAAATTTCTAGAGATAAAATTAAAGTTTCTTGAGATAAGGAAGATTGATTCTTTACTTAATTTATTTAAAAATTATATATTGGTTTTGTTATCGTGACAGGTCAAATCTTTTCTAGTTTTATATAGAATGTTTTATATGACTTTACATGTCTTAAAAAGATTATATTTTTTATCACGGATTCTTTAGCAATCTATTTAAGTCCTAAAGATGCAATTAAAAGGAAATTACGTATGAATATTCTTTCCTTATTAAATTTATAAGACCCTGAAGGCTGAATGTTTTATTAAGAAAAGATCTTTCAAAACTAAAAGAAAGGCACAACCACCTGAAGATAGTCATTATGTCAATACCTATATTTATGGCTATAATATTTTGAACCTATCAGTATGCAGGATTCTATAGAATCTAAAATTTTTCTTAATTGAAATAATATAGCTAGAGAATATTCTCCCTTTCTCATATCTCAAATATGCTCCCGCAGTGGCAACATTGAAATCAAGTTAATTGATTACTTTTTGAGACTAAATAATAATATTGAGTCATTGTTGATGGAATATTATGATATTCCTAATAATTTTTATGTCATTTCCTAAAGCGAATGTAATTAGATATTATATTCGTAATTTATACTCGTGATTATAATTTTTTATAATCGTATTAATATTTATTATGACTCATTGAATCTAATATTTAGATTATCACCAAAGCTGATTAATTAATAATGAGGAAAAACAAGAATTTATAATTCCAAATATATGTTATTGATATAATATGGAAGAGAATTTGGAACGTACATGTAGTACGTTTATGCTACTTATAATGGATCTTGTCTTAAAGTATTGAACATGTCTATATTTGCATAGAGCAAGTTGCTAAAAATAATTAGAGGAAAGAAATTTCTTTTTGTTTGTGATTTTGTATAAGTTTTTGCAAATTATATATATGCACCTTAATTTATTATATATTCAAGTATACCTGAAAAGATATATATTGGGAGAATGAACGGTAGTATAAATTAAAACTCCAGAAGAGTTGATTAATAAAAGGCTCCAAAAGAGCTAATGATTGAAATTAAAGCTCCCTATTAATAAAAGGCTCCAGATGAGCTAATAGATTGAAATTAAAGTTCTACAAGAGCTAATCAATAAAAGGCTTCAGAAGAGCAAATATTTTAAAATCTCCAAAAGAGCTAAATATCTAGAAGATATTTAATTAAGATATCATAATATCTAGAAGATATTTAATTAGAGCTCTAGAAGAGCATATTTATTAAAGACTCAAAAGAGTTAGTTAATAGAAAGTTCTGGAAGAACTAATTATTTAAAGACTCTAGAAGAGTAAATTGACCTAGGAGGTAATTATGCAATATTATCATGACTTATAGAATAAATGTGGATTACATACGCTACCATGTTCTCCAATCGTAATCTGTAATTCGCCAAAGTTGATGCAATTTAATGCATCATTGAGTAAATCTGAAGTTTTACTGATTTAAATATATTAAATGTTGGCATGACCGATTGGAATGTTCCGGATTATTAAAATACGAACTGTCATAGAAATTTGTGACAATATTTTTATGGAACTAGAAGTTATTGATTAAACAAAGTTTTTATTTGTACTACTAATTTTCAAGAAAAAATAAATTTATAAACCATCAATATTTATTTAGGGTTGAAAGTGTTTTGTGAGAATATATAGTCGATGCATCGACCCATGGTCACATGTATATTGTTGCCTTGCAAGCTGAACTTTGCAATTTTAATGATGAGTTCATATTTTAGATTCTCTCATTAACATAATTTGTCCTAATATTATGATGATGTTGCACTATTTGTATAAATATTGAATGTTCCTGCAGAACATGTTCATAGAGCTAGTAATATGATTTTATAGAACTATAAGTGTCTTAAAATTCATTTATGTATATTTTGTAGTGGTATTTATTCGTATTTCTCCAATATATTCACAGATTCCCATGATCAAATGTACACGTTTCACTACCTTTTGTGTGACTTCTTGGGATCTGCTTGAATCTTGCACAAACACCAACACTATATGCTATATGAGAACGACTGATTGTTAAGTAAAGCAGACCACTAATCAGGCTTTTGATATTCATGTTGATCAATACTCTTCCCTTTTTTTATCTTTGGTGATCTTAAGTGTGGTGCTCTTGGTTGTCCTCACAGTTTTCCCATTCTCTATCCAAATTTCTTGACAAGATTCCAGGCATATTTGGATTTTGATAGAAAGGTTCCTTCTGTCATCTATCTGATCTGAAAACCAAGAAAAAAGGTTAGTTCACCTACCATACTCATCTCAAATTCAGTTCTCATTAATGTGATGAACTCATCCGTAAGTTCTTTTGACGTTGAGCTAAACACAATGTCGTAAAACATAGACTTGTACAATGAGGACATGTTGTGCTAGCTTTTTGATAAACATTGTTTTATCCATACCATATCTTTTGAAACATTTATCTAGTAGATAATTAGTCAATCTCTCATATCATGCTCTTGGGGCTTGTTTCAACCCATATAATACCTTTTACAGTTTGTACGCAAAGTCAAGATACTCAGAATTGACGAACTCTATGGGTTGCTCAACATATGCTTCTTTCTGCAATATGTCCTCTACGAATGCACTTTTCACATCCATCTATTGTATTGTGAACTTCTTTGCACAAGCAATAGATACTAACAATCATACTAATTCCAGTTGTGTGACCGATTCAAAAGTCTCATCTAAGTCCAGCACTTCCACTTGAGTGTATCCCTGGGCAACCAATCTTGCCTTGTTTCATGTGATGTTGCCAAGTTCATCAGTTTTATTTTGGTTCCAATCACATTCACACTATCTGGTTTAGAACCAAGTTCTCCCACGTCATTCCTTTCAAACTATTGCAATTCATCTTGCATGGCTTCAATCTAATTTTCATCCATAATAGCTTCTTTGATATTCTTTGTCTCAATAGTGTAGGTGTAGCATGCCATATTGATCATCCTAGTCATCTCACGATAATCAGCATTCTTCTTTCTTCTTGTCTTTCTTCCTTCAGTAATGTCACCTATAGTCACATCTGTTAGATGATTCTTCAAAACCTTAGATTCTAATTTCTTGGGTCTGAATGTTGTTGTGAGTTTACTTTCATCAATATCTACAATAGTGCTAGACTCATCCCTTGTTGTGTGTTCATCACAGTATGAGATCATTGTATCCAAAATATCATCCTCGTCCTCAATGGTTGAGATCCTTGAACAAATCTAGTAGTGTTTAATATCTTCTACTATCTCATTGATAGATTCTATCGCAACACTTGTGTGTTTATTGAATACATGGAACGTATGACTGTTTGTAAAGTACCCTAGAAATATTCCATCATCACCTTGTGTATCAAATTTTCCCAAATGTTCTCTATTCCTTAAAGTGTAGCATTTACTTCCAAAGACATGAAGTTAACTCAATTTAGGCTTTCTTCCGTCCCAAATTTTATAAGTTGTCTTGTCCACCATTAGTCTTAAATAGACTCTATTGATTATGTGTATTGTAGTGTTGGCAGCTTCAGCCTATCAATTTTGTGTGGCATGTTCTTGGATTCAACATCATATGTATCATATCTTGGATTGTCCTGTTTTTCCTTTCAACAACTCCATCTGTTGTGGAGTCTTTGGTGCTAAGAACTCGTGTGTGATTCCATATGCTTCAAAAAAATTAGAGAACAAAGATTCTCGAACTCTTTGCCATGATCACTTCTCAGACACTTCAATGTTGTGCCCTTTTTAGTTTGTATATTCAGACATATCTTTCTAAATGCCCCAAATGTGTCTAACTCGTTTCTCAAAAAGTTTATCCATGTATACCTTGAGAAGTCATCGACACATACAAGTGCATACCTCTTTCTACCAATGCTTTGTATCTGTGTTGTTCCAAACAAATCTATGTGAAGAAGTTCCAAGATATGTGGTGTTGTGATGTCCCCCAACCTTCGTGTGCTTAACTCTGGTCATCTTTCCAACTTGACAATCACTGTATAGTAATCTGCACTCCTTTTTTAATTGAGGTATCCTATAAACCAGTTCTTTGCTTTCAAGTTTATGCAAAATCTTATAGTTTACATGACCAAGCCCTTTGTGCCATAACTCCACGTCACGTATTTGTGTTGTCATATTGATGGAGTCTATCACAGCATTCATTTGACAAAATTGTCAGATATTCGGGTTCCCATGATGATGCATTCTTTATCCTTCTTAATCACATAACATTTTCTTTTATCAAAGTACACCATCAGATCTTCATCACACAGCTGACTGATGCTAATCAAGTTGGCTTTTTATTCCTTCTACATGCATTACATTTTTTAGCTTGGGCATCCCTTCTACAGCCAAAGTACCCATGTCAACTACCTTATTCCTTACTCCATCGCCGAAAGTGACACTTCCTCTTCGACTCTCAACATAGTTAGTCAGATATTCTTTGTTTCCAGTCATGTGTCTGGAACAGGCATTGTCAAGATATCACACACAGCACATGTTGACTGATAGGGATAAGTGTGCCACATTGCTTCTTAGGCCATCTTTTCTAATCCAGATCTATTGATTGATCTTTTCTATTTTTTGCATAGCTAGGAACATGTGTTTAAAGATTTCTTCCCTGTTTGAGATCTTTGTCTCTCCAATTGCACTGGTGCCACATATGTTCGATCCTCATATAGTAACTGCACATAATGGAAGGTCTTCTATACCTGTACGAGGGCAAGCTTCAGCTTTGCCTCACCACCCCATGTATTTGTTGATCAACTTTCTCTTGTCAGCATTACTGATATGAGCCCTTGTGAATGCACCTTCCAAATTCTCAAGTCTCTTGTCATTCTCAGTGTTCTGCTTGGTGTGACCTCCTCTAGCATATCCAAGTCTGGTTTTTAACCCAGTAGGTCTTCCAGTCTCCAATATTTCATCAACCTTGCTTTGCCTTTGTTCATACGTGCTATTCTCGATTCAGCACCATTCAGTCTTCTAGTCACATTCTTAATTTGAGCTAACAACTCATAGTTTGTTTCTCAAGTGACTCCTTTTTATCCTGAACTTCTAGCACATTCTTTTTCAGTTCCTTGTTTATTTAAACAAGATCGATCCACTTAGTGTGCATAAGATCATATTTTTCTAGAAGTTCTTCATAGGAAACTTCTTCATCACTATAGAGTGAGTCCTGATCACTGGCACTACTATTATTATCATGAAGAGATCTTTCCTTCAAATTAACTACAACATTGAACGTTATGGTTTCATTTGAATCAGTGTCGTCTTCATCATCACAATCAGACTCTTCCTTCTTGCCTTCATTATTGAGTGTGGTGTTCAGGGATCTATTCTTCTTTAGGGTGTTACCACACTCAGCTTGTATATGACCGAACCCCTCACACTCTTTGCATTGGATTCCTTTTCCCTTCTGTGTCGAGTAATATTTTTTCTTTTTACCACGACCTTTAAATCTCTCCTTGTGGACAGTTCTCCTGTCTTGATTTTCACTTTTGTACACATCCTGAGATCTTGGTGTCTTACCAATTTTCCATAGAAACTTCCCAAAATTCTATGTGAGCATCATAATTTCATCTTCTGAGTAAAAAGTGGTATTAGGTGTGCTTACCTCGGCTTTCAAGGCTATGACTTTATCCTTTAACAGAGTATTTAGGTTCATTTTATAGGTTTATAGAGAGCCCAAGAGTTCATCTAAGGCTAACTTAGTCACATCCTTTGCTTTTTCGATGGTAGTAACTTTTGCACTAAATCTTGTGGGCAGAGATCTTAGTGCTTTGAGTACAAGCTTCTTCTCTGGATATTCTTTCCCTAGTTGAAAGGCCTTATTTGCAATATCCCTCAGTTTGCTACTAAACACAGGAATAATATCATCTTGCTTCCTTAACTCCTTAAATAGAGTAGTCAGTATCTTTAGTTTAGATATCCTTAATGTGCTAGTGCCCTCATGCACTGTTTGTAGTGTGTCCCATGCTTTCTTAGCAGAGGTGCATGTGGATATAAGCTTGAGCTTGTTCAAGATTAAGAAGCGTAGGAAGCATCCGAGATTAGAACATCTATGGGATAAAGGCTGTTTGGACTGGATGCTCGGCTGGATCAAAGCACTTTTTTTCTAACACTCGCAACTACTCCTCTGGGAAGACCGTTTTAGTCCATTACTAAAGTCGGCCACTCAACTTCTTGAACAAGCAGGGCATCTCCTCCAATCATGCCAGCCGAGTAGTAAGGAATAGTATAAAGCATTCTCGTCTACCTTGATTCTTAGAGACCGTTCTAGTCCAGTTGTGGCTTCTTTCCAAGACTCGATTCTAATAACTCGAGACGAAGACTCATTTAGAAGAAATAGAGAGGAACTGCTCCTCATCTACACCAGCAAAAATGGTATTCAGTGCTTTTGCATTGGCTTGTGTTGAATTTCTCTCTGCATCACTCCATTCAATTCTTGGTTTCACCACTTCCTTAGTTATCTTTGTTATGGCATCCTCTACCATTTTTGTTGGTTCCTTCCATCCAGTCTTGACTGTATCCCAAGCATTTTCATCTGAGGATTGTATTAAGATCTTCGTCTTAACTTTCCAATAGGCATAATTAGTACCCACAAGCAGTGAAGGACGTGTCACAAAGCCACCTTCCTTTGTTGACATGATCTCCTAAGTACTAACTTCCCACGATCCCCCTGCTAAGTAAATAGCTCATTAAATTAGTGCCTTTCTCTCATATCAAATGAAAGTTCATACTTAGGTTCACAGTGCAGTGTGATGACATTGCAGTGTGAGTGTCAACCAGCTAATATGGCAGAAAGATAGTAAACATAATCACACGAAACACCAAATTGGCAACACAATTAGGACTAAGCCTACATCTGGGGGGCCACGCCCAGAAAAGTAATCTACTATAAACTGATAACACGGTACAAGAAAAACCTAGCTCGTTAACACATCTAGTGTTTCCCTAGTGGAAAAATGCAAACTCCCTTTGCATACTGCATAGTTGAAATCCCTTCAACTCTTCAAAACTCCCCCTTGGAATGTGGCTACTTGAGCTTGAACTCCCTTCAACCTTTCAACACTGTTGAACCACAGCAAAGCTTCTTTTCCAAGAAGCAAGTTGTCTTCAAAGATTACCAATGTCCAATGCTAGTAGAACAACACATACACTAGATGAACATCATGGTCTTCAAAGCGTATAAATACATAGACTTGAATCCCATATATTCCCATATGATTGCTTGAATAATGAATCTTGAATAATGAATCTTGAATAATGGAACGGCTAAACCTAAAACTTCAGCAATGATCTCTTTAAATACTTAGGGTTGTTTAATTAATTAAGGAATCCCAAATCCTCCTTACAGTAGATCTTCCCTGATTCTTATCGGATTTAGTTTCCTTCTCCACTTGTACTTCCTTAATTACCTAGCCATACTAGGATTTTTGTCCTTACAGAACATGCAGTATATAAGGAAGTATGAGTCTTGTGATATTCATAGGATGTGCAGCTGATCTTTAAGACTTCTAAAACAATACCAATACAATTTCTTCAAGTGGACCCGTGTTTGAGCAGTCGTGTTGACTTCGGTTCACGGCATTCTACTCACACAACACGACAATGTGACCACACACTTAGGTGGAGATATCCTACAAAACCTTTTTAAAAATTACTATTGTAAATGTTCCACAAAATTAAAGACGATGTCTTATAATTGATAAAATGCTCAGTGGAACGCCAACTCAATGAGTCTAAGATTCTTCATCAGCAAAACCTTGGTTAAAAAGTCTAAGTTCATATACGTGTTTAAATCTGTTGAAACTAAATGTAAGTTTACAACATTAATTAGGATCTTTTTTTTACCCATTCAAGACTTAAACACACTTTTTCTTACTATAACACTCAGTTTACAGTATTTTTTAAAAACATAAATCATTGTAAATTTAATATAACTAATAAACCTTAAAAGATATATAGAAAGTTGTAAGACATTATGTAGATTGGTAGTAAGTAAAGAGAACAGAAAAAGAGAGATTCGTCTTGCTGAATTAAATTGACCGCACGCTAATTCGCTTTCTTTCTCTTTCAAAACCGTAGGCGTCTAACAAAATAAACAGAGACAGGCGAGTGCCTTAAACCCCAATGTAAGGAGAGTCACTTATTACCTAAAATAACAGACATTGCCAGAATAATTAACTACTCCTCTTCCCAATGGGCATAGGGGGAAATAGTTAAGTCAAACTGTCTGCCAATGAGAAAGGCTTCCTGAACCAAAATCAGGAAGGGGCTTGCCCTTAGTCGGTCTAGCGTCTTTTAGGTGGGGTCCATCCCAGGTCTTATGATCATGATGCTCAGAGTTTTAAGTGAGCTCCACCTCAATGGGAATAGCTTCTTCAAAGCTTTAGTGTGCTCTTTGTCAATTGCAGTTTTGGTTTCATATGTTGGTTTAACAACTAATCAATTAGAATATCAATGGAAAAAACTTACTTGGAGTTATGTACATTGAAAACATCAAATTAATTAGAATCTCAATGTGTATATTGATATGTTTAACAACAAATTACTACCTCTATTTCATATTATGTATCACTTGGATATACTTTTTTCATCCAAAATATTTGTCACTTTAGTAAATTAAGAGAGGATTAAATGATACTTTTCCATATGTATACTCCTATCTTATTGGAATTAAATAATTGTCTAGAAACTTTATTAGAACAATTAAGAGATATTAGCTATTTATAGCTATAAACTATTTTTGTTTTTCTTTTTATAGCCATAAACTTTGATTTTATCTTTTTTAGCCATGAGCCATTTTGTTTTTCTCTTTATAGCCCAAAACTTTGATTTTATCTTTCTCTAACGATGAACTATTTTAGCTTTTCCCTTCATAGCCATGACCTATTTTTTTTACCTCTTAGATATAGTCATGAACTATTTTTAATAAATTGTAATATTTTGCGAGGTAAAAATAGTCATGGCTATAAAGAGAAAAAGATAAAATCAAAGTTTGTGACTATAAAGAGAAAAGTAAAAATAGTTTATGACAAAAAAAAAAAAAGATAAATCAAAGTCTATGGCTATAAAGAAAAATTTAAGAATAATTTATGGCTATAAACAGCTCATCTCAATAATTAATTACAGTCGAAAGGTAATTTAGTCTATTTCTTTTTTAATTTAAACAACACAATCATTTCCTTACTTGTTGTGTCATGTTCTAAAGTAACAGTTAATATGAAATGGAGGTAGTAAATAAAATGTCAAGGTGCAAAATAAAGAAGGCATGTATAAAATCTCTTTTGCATCAGAATCACCATATTGGTCAACGTCAAAGTGGTAGGCGAAGTAAAACACACACTTATGTATAAGAGGTCAAAGGATTGAACAAATTCAATTAAATGAAAATACTAGCGTGAACAAATCTCCATCTTGGCATCTTGGTGGCGCCATAGTGGCCAACTTATGTTTAGTCCCAGTGAGTTGTAGCGAAAGAGCATTCCATAGGTGGTTCCTAAAGTTGAATATTACTACAAAATTTACTGCCTCATATACGTTATCCAGTGATAAATAAATAAATAAATAAAACAGCATGGTCTAGCTTTATATATTTACACCAACTTGTCTACCTTTTATATTAAATTTAAGAAACTTCTTTCATTTTCACACCATAAATCATATCGCCGATAGTATTTGAGATTGGGGATAATATAGAGGTGATAAGAAATGAATATGATGGTTCTGTATATTCTTACTATGCTGGAATGGTGATTTCCAGATAAGGGAGTAAGCATTACAAAATTGAGTACGAGACCCTCTTGAAAAAAGATAAATATGGGGTTGTTAATAGAGGTAGTTTAACTCCTCTCATCTGTGGCCTATTCCACCTACTCATCCAGAAACTTGCTAAAGTTTGGAAGAGATGGTCGATGCCTATGAAAATGGCGGACAGTGACTTGGTTTAATTGATGGGAAATTTTGATCGGATTATTTCGTGTCTTTCCCAAGAACTGGTGAAGAGAAAACTTTTTGTTGGCACAGTTAAGAATCCATTTGGATTGGTTAAATAGAAAGTGGGAACCTTGTGGCACTTACAAGCAAAGGATAAGAAACACATGGCATTTCAATCATACATATGGTGCCATAGCACAAGGGACGTCAATTCCAGTAACGATATCATCCACCTTAGCCCTTGATGATTTTGATTTTGATTTTTTATTTTGATTATTTGAAATCCTATCATAATCTGAATTAATAATGTCTCCAAATATGTTCTCATGGAGATTTGTTGTGTTCAACATAGAATTTCATGTTAATTTGTCAAATATTTTTATATGATATGATATGTAATGAAATTTCAAAATATAATCTCTCTGTAGAAGTGAAAATATGAAGAACAACAACTGATTTTGGGGAAATATTTGTATATGTTAATGTTGACTTTAAGGTGAAATTACTCAGGAATTGATTGAAATGCTTGTAGTCTTTATAACAATACTATTCATGGAAATATATAAAACTTTATTTAAATAGGTCATTATATAGGTAGTCATCTATGTAAGAACTCAGGTTAAGGTCTGATTTTTACATGAAATCTAGATCCGTCAACATAATTATTAAAGAATAAAACCGGGATCAACGCCTTACCACGCCTTCACAACGGCTTTAAACAGGCTAACCCTTATCCTTTTAATAATTATGGCCAGTCCCAAATTTCATAACCCAATCCTGGAATCCTTCAATTAGACTACTAACCAACCAGACAAAATAAGGATCTTCACAACATAATCATAATGATATATATGATAGCATAGTTTAACATGAAAGGATTTAGCCTATCATTAGGCTAATCCTAAAATATATAAATTTATTAACAAAATAAAATAAGAAATAAGAAAGTAAAGCTTACCAGGGATAAAGCAAGAAGGCTGCAAACTTCTTATTGATAAAAAATTTTTACAATGAGAGGGAGAGAGGGAGAAAGAGTTCTAAAGTGCTATGGTTGAGGTCCTGCCTCTTATGAAGAAGTCTCTTCCTTTTATAAACAAGGAGAGGGGCGGACGCCAACTTTTTATCTATTCTATTACAAAAGGATTTTAAATTTGAATAGTGCCTATCACTATTACATATAATGCGGTTACTATTACATGGGCCCATTTAAGGACAATAATTACTATAATGTATGTCCGCATTCACTTTACTTTATTGCTGTCTTTGCGGCATCTTCAATTTCTTTGACCATGTGGTCAATATTATCTTCAGAAAATTCATCCATATCTGGATCTTGAGATTCTCCTGCAAGACAGTCTTCATTTGAGGAGCATGTCATGGATACATCCATTTTATCATCTGGGAGCAAGTTTTTGATAAGCTCCTTCTTTAATTCTTCCATATAAGCTTTGATGAGATCTTCTTTTGGTATAATATCCTTTTGAAGTCTCAACATAGTTGTTAATTGAGAAAAAGGGTTGGTAGATTTAACTTCACCAGTTTCCTTCATTCTTTTATATAATTGAATTTTTTGTTGGATTTCATCCAAAATGTTTTTACCATTAATTTCTTTTGTGTCTGGGTCGATTTTAATCAACCTATCCCAAAACCTACTATGAGTAGCTCTCTTGAGACATGGAATATTTTGTTGGGTATAACCCACTTCAGGAGTCCATTTCCAAACCCATGGTATGGAAAATTCTATAAAAAAGCACATAGAGGTTATTTCCTCTGAATACTGGTCTAAACTGATATAATCAAAAACCTTAGGGGAGATATTAATCCATTCTCCATATAATGTTTTAAAATTCTCAGGGAGTATTTTCCCAGATGTACCATATATGGTCCACCATTGTATAAACCAATTTGGTAAGGGGCTGTTATAAACATTTCCACATATTTTAATCAACCAAGTATGTTTTTTTGGTTGGATTTTCATATAAAAATACTTTATAAAATGCGTCGATATAATCCCAATAATTATATTTTAAAGCTGATTTAGTACCAGGAATTATAAATTCCTTTTCTCTGAGAGGAGAGATACCCCACTCTTCTATGGATATAATCCTTTTAATTATAATTTTGCTGAAATTATAAATATTCCCAATTTTAGTACCACCAGGATAAAAATGTGTTATATCACAAGAGCTTTCTTTAAGAACTTGGTCATAATATTGCCTCTGTTTGTAAGAAGTAGCAGCATATGATGCTACATCTAAATATCTGTTCATTAACAGCCATGGATTATCTTTCCATTGTAAATCTTTATTTTCTAAAAGAAATATAATTTCTTTATGAGTATTATTATGATAAGAGGTTGTATTATCCTCTTCAGATAGAACCTGGGAATATGACCCGGAAGAGGAGGTTTCACCTGCTTTCTTTTTGTTAGCAATAAATTGCTTGAATTCCTCATATAAGAGGGCATCATCATCTGTCTTAGCAATTTTCTCAGCTATAAGCTGTTTGTTACCCATTTGTATAATGACATTTTTTCCTTTAGTTTGAGAGGTATGACCTCTCCCACGTCCTCGAGAATTATGTCCCCTGCCCTGCATGCTGTAAAAATTCACGAGTTAAAAAATCAGGAAGATTATTTTCTTCACCTTTTTTATAAATAATCTCAAAATCAAATGGGGCTAAATGAGCCTGCCACCGAGCAAACATCTGCTTAGAGACATCATGTTTAAAATCTTTTTGGAACATAAATTTAGCTGCTTGGCAATCTGTTTTAATAATAAATCGTTGATTATATAAATCATCTTGGAATTTTAAAATACATTTGACAATAGCTAAAATTTCTTTAGCTACAGTTGCATAATTTCTCTGACTTTCAGTCCATTTGCCAGAATGATGCCTAACTAAATGTGGTTTGTTATTAACAGGACAAACTTGGGTTAGAATACCTCCATACCCTATATCCGAGGCATCTGTTTCTATAATTTTCTGCCAAGTAGGATTGGCTAATATTAAACAAGGCAAAGTTTTAATTTTTTCTTTAATCCGTTTGACTGTCTCAGTATGTTGAGAAGTCCAAGGCTTAGGATTCTTTTTTAGTCTATCATATAAAAAAGCTGTATCTGAAGCTAAATTTTTATAATAAGGGAGAATATAATTCAGACTTCCTAAAAATCTCTGTAATTGAGTTTTATCCAGAATTTCATCTGGAAATTTAGAAGCAAAATCTATACTTCTATTAAGGAATTATTTTTCCCTTTTCAATATTATGACCTAAAAATCTAATATTGGTTTGGAATAAAACCATTTTGGGTTTCAATATGACTAAGCCATTTTGTGTAACTAGTTTTTTAAAAATATCCAAATGTTCAAAATGTTGCTGAAATGTTTTAGAAAATACTAAAATATCATCAATATAGACTAATATAAAGTCACTGTAAGGAATGAATATATCATTCATAATCTTCTGAAATTCAGAAGGGGCATTCTTAAGTCCAAAAGGCATCACTTTCCATTCAAAGTGGCCAATAGGAACATTAAAAGCTGTTTTATATTGGTCAGCTTCAGCTATCTGAATCTGCCAATATCCTGATTTTAAATCAAATATAATTGCTTCATATAATCTATCTAATAAATCCTTCTTATTAGGGATTGGATGTCTAATCCATTTTAATACCTTATTGAGAGGTTTATAATTTATAACCAATCTTGGTACCCCTCTTTCAATTTCACTATGTTTATTAACATAAAACCCTGTATAAGACCAAGGTGAGTTTGACTCTTTTATTAATTTCTTATTTAGTAAAGAAGCTATTTCTTCTTTACATAATTCTAAATATTTAGAATTCATCTGACAAGGGCGTGCCTTTGTCGAAATTTGATTTTCTTGAAAATCATCCATATAAGGAAGGGTTACCACATGCTTTTTCCTATCCCAAAAAGCATTAGGATGGTCATTACAAATTTCTACAGAAATAGTATTCTGAAGTCTTTTAATCTTTTCCTGTAATTTAGGATTTTGTAAAACTTCTTCAATAGTGGAAGAGTTTATTTCAAAATTTATAAAATTAATTTGATTTTGTTTACGTAAAATGAAATCTTTAATCTCATTTACAAATCTTATATTTGGTTCAGTTATAAACTGAAAAGAAACGGGTGTATTTTCAAAAGTATCTTTAAGGCAATCAGTTCCTATATGAGTAATAGGAAAAATCCTTTTTATGAAAGGGGTTCCAAGTATAACTTGGTTAGTTATATTTTTAGCTAATAAAAAGCTTTCGGTAATACAAACTTTATCATTGCAAATATATGCACGTGGTAGTTTAACGCAAACTATGAGTTATTTTTTGAAAGTATTTGGTCGGAATTAATCATTCCTGTATAACACTAATATCTGCACCTGTATCAATTAATGCAGTAAATTCCTTGATTTCATCATGATTAATTAATAATGTAATTTTAACATAAAATTTAAAGGATGTAATCATATTTAAAACTGTCAAAAAGTTTTCTTCACCAATCTTATTAAGATTGTCAAATAAATTTGGTGTAACCAAAGTATAATATTTTTTAGTTTCTAGATTAGAAACTCTAATATCTAAATTTTTATTTATCTGTTTTAACATTTTAATTTCATCTTTAAGATTATTAATTTCTCCATATAAATCATTTAATGTAGTAGGGGATTTATGAGAATTATCATATCTTTGTTTCATTAGTTTATAAACTTCTGTCATAGTATAAGGATTATTATTAGGTATAAATTCTTCTTCAATCTTAGTACTATGTGTACTAGTAGATGGAATATCATCTAAATTTTCTATGATTCTAGACCTTAATTCTTGGTCTTTTATTGACTTTAAGAATTCTAAAATATGATTATTGGTTAAAACATTAATATCTGAATCTTTAAATTGAGATATTAATTTATAATAATCATCTTCTGAATGTTCTTTTTCAGAATCACTGTGTTCTTGTTTACAAGGACACATGTTCTCTTCTGATTCTTCAGAAGAATTAGAGATATGATCAATTTCTGATGCTGAAGTCATATCGTCAGAGTCATCAGATTCTAAAAATAATTTTTCTAAAGAATCTTTTAATTCTTCACTAATATTAAGATTATTAATCTTGTTCTTCATCTTACACTTATTAGCGTAATGACCTATTCTTTTACATTTATAACAGACAATATTACTTTTGTCTTTTTTTCTTTCTAATCTATCAGATTTTCGTTTAGCTTTTTTCTCTAATTTTGCTTGAGAATATTTTCTCCTTTTCTTTTTAATATATTGATCATCTTTCCTATAGTTATTAACTATTTTTCTTTGTGATGGAATATCCATCCCAAATTGACTGCAAAATTGGCCTAACTGATGTCTTTCAGTTAACCTTTGTCTTTTAAGTTGTTGATTTAATTTAATTTCATTACATAAAGCTATACCTTCATGTCTGCAAGTTGCTATAAGACTTCCATAAGTATAACTCTCATAAGGAATAGAAATTTTATCTTTCCTAAGAGTTTTTCTAACTCTTTCCGCAAATAGTGGGGGTAATCCATCTATAAACTTAGACTTCCAATGAGAGCTATTACTCTCAGGTAATTCCATAACTCTATTAAGAAATTGGTCTTTATACCACCTAAATTTTGTAATTATTTTACTCCTAGTATTTTGTAATAACGTCCTAATGTTTTCATTATCATCTGAAATTCTTCCAGTGAAATGTTCTAATATAGTAACTATCAGTGTATATACTGCTTGTTCGCTAGTGCGACCATCTTCCTCTTGTTTAAGAGTATGATAAATATCTTCTCTTTCTTGAGAAGATAGATAATGATCCCACCATCCTTTAAGTTGGCCAGTAAATCCTGCAACTATCATTTTTGCAATATTATTGTCACTATTGCCAATCAATTTACTGACTGTACTATACATTAGCATTCTATGAGTTAGATTATAAATCTGTTTTTCAGTATAACCATCTAAATTCCATTCATAAATACACTTACCATTATAACTATTATTTCCTATATATTCTTGTTCTTCATGTAGAATATCTACAGGGGAAGGACGACTATAATAATTGATTCGTTGGGTTTGGCCTATCAGCAAACCTATATAATTTATTGATTTCATCTTTTATAACTTGTGTACTTTTATTTTCTGATAATCTATCAGAAAATTCATTTTCTAAAGTATTAATATTTAATTTTTTAAATTTTTGATCTAGCATTATTTCAAGATCTGACATACTCTTTAATTTAAAATCTTTGATTTCAGGAAGAGGCTGTAAAGGAGGGGTTGATATAACTGCCTTTTTCCCTGAAGATTCTGAAGGCAAAGATTTATCTAGTTTTTGTAATAATAAATCAATTCTCTTATGAAGAGAGAGAATTTGTTCTCCTAAAACATTTAAGTAAATGTTTGTATAGTTTTGTTGTTCTATAATTTTATTGATTTGTTTAACAGTAATACTTAAAGTCTCATTTTCAAATAGTTTTGAAAATGCTGCAAAACTAACAATATTATTTTCCTTTTCTAAAAGAAAAGGCTGTTGAGGAGGCAATATGCCTTTAATTATATTTCCATTTAAGAGTTTATAATCTCTTTCTAGCACAGAAATATAAGGTTCAATATAATTAGACATGAACCATGGAACAAAGGGAAATAAAATATTATGAGAAGCTAAGAATTTATAAAATTCTTCTGAAATATAATATTTTAATTTATCATCAAAATTAGGGAAAAACCACTTTCTAAATGGTTCCCATCTTGGTAAATTAAATTCAGTTTTAACTTTTTGCCTGGCTTCAGATCCAGGGCTAAAATCAATTTTTGGTCTATAATTCATAATGAAAAATTCATTTCAGATTCGGTTATTTCCGGATCTTTAGTATTATAAATACCTTTTACAATATTTTCTTTAGTTTTAAAAACTTTTTGTACATGATGATTATCCTCATCACGCTCACTTACCTGTGAGGTAGAAACTCTGTAAGGAACATAGTCCTTTTCCTCTATGAAAGGTGATATAAAAGAGTGTTCTGATCTTGTAGAATAAGTCCTTGGGATATTACCCAATCTGGATGGAGTATTATCCATCTGTATATAAACAATTCCTTCTGGAGTTTGTTCGATATGATCGATATTATGTTCAGTCTTTGACTGGATATGACCAGTTCGTTCCAATTTCCATTGCTGAGGCATAGGGATTTCATCCCATTTTATTATTCTTCTAGTAGAAATTTTAGATCTACTAAAGTTTATTTCTATTAAAACAGTTTCATTAATCTTTTTATCCATTAATTTACAATTAGGATTTAATGTAAATAATGGTTTATAATAAATTCGATAACAGATACATATTAGTTCTGATCCCGAAATATAATTATATCCATGAGTTTTAACATTTAATGTTAAAGAGTCTAATATATTAATATCACTTAAAGAAAGTGAAAGATTAGGACAAACATTAAAATATACTGGTCCATGTGCCAAACTAGATTGTATTACACCTATAAGTGATTGTTTCCAATTTAAATTTCTTGCATCTCTTAGACATGCAATAAAACTTTCAGGTAAACCTTCTAAAGTTAAAGGTTTAAATGCAATTTGCACTAATCCCATATGGATAAATTTATATAAATCTTTATATCTATTGATATCATATGATGATAATAATTTAATTTCAGTTTCTTCATTATCTAAGGAAACCGATTCTTCAGTAGTTTTAACTACTTGTTTTAAACCTAATTTTTCAAAGGTTCCTAACTGATATACAGTTTTTAAATCAACCCTTGGGATTGTCCACTTATTAAGTTCATCTAGGTTCTCAGGAATATCCATTTCTTGTTTATGAACATTTTTAATGTTTCTTTTATCTTTTAATAAATTCATTTGAATTTATAATTTAGTTCCATATTAAACTATGAATCACATATATCACATAATTACATGGCTCTGATACCAAATGAGGTCCGGTGGTAGTCATCTATGTAAGAACTCAGGTTAAGGTCTGATTTTTACATGAAATCTAGATCCGTCAACATAATTATTAAAGAATAAAACCAGGATCAACGCCTTACCACGCCTTCACAACGGCTTTAAACAGGGTATATATATGTATATGTATATATATACATATATATACATATATAGGTATATATACATATATATGTATACATATATATGTATATATACCTATATATGTATATATATATGTATATATATACACATATATATACATACAGGTATATATATACATACATATAGATGCATATATATGTGTGTATATATATGTATATATGTGTGTGTTTGTGTGGTGTGTTAGGATTTTTTATTTATACTAAAAAACTAATTAATGTTGGCATTATTTGGAAAGCACTCTTCTAAGGTTTTCCTAATCTAAGAAGGACTCACATCTTTACTCAAACTCTTAGAGGATATCTGAAAATCTTAGAAGATATTATGGAGATATCTTGCAGAATTTGAAGATGTGTATGACTCATATTTAGAACACAACTCTTGATCTACCAGAGTTTGGAGTCTATATATAGTGGAGCAAGTCTTCAATCAAAGGCAGGCAAGTTTTAGAGCCATTTCAGGATATACGAGTGCTCTTGCTTCATGGAGTTCATTACAAAATCTTGAGAGGAAAAATTTGGTGTAGTCTTGCAGAAATCAAATTATTAAGATAGTCGTGTCAAGACAGCATCTGGCCGACCCAACATGTCTTTATGTCTATATTCTAGTAAGGGGTTTGGGTTTATTATGTTTCTAAACATTTTGTATAGCTGTCAGGGGGTGTTAGACAACGTGCGTCAAGTCTAATATACAGAATATCTGTTCTAGCAATCTTGTGTCAATTGTTGTGGTCGGTGCTAATCAATACATAGGATTGTACTAGCCTGTATTTTCTTATGTAATGGATCGGGTCAGTGACCACTGCCCTCGCAGAGGTAGGGAATGTTGGCCGAACTACATTAACAACTTTTTGTGTCATTGTGTTAAGTTGTTTATTTTATATTGTTAAATCATTAATATAAAATTATTTTATTTTATATTGTTAAATCATCCTCACCACTTAACACAACACAAGCCAAAATTGAAGTTTCACTTTATCTGAATTTATTTTGCTTGTTTGACATACTGGGATAAACGTCTTGTGCCACTTTTCCTTGTTGTAATTACATTGTGTTGTTGACACAAACACCAACTTGGCACAACACCTCAACACGTTACTTTCCTTGTTGTTGTATTTACAATGTGTTGTTGACACAAACACCTACAAGACAATGTGCATCGAATCTAACATACAGCATATCTCTTCCAACAATCTTGTGTCGATTGATGTGGTCTGTATTGATCATTAGATAGGATTGTACGAACGTGTATCGTGGTATTTTCTTGTAATGGATAGGGTCAATGACCATGGCTCCGCAGAAGTAGGCAATGTTGGCCGAACCGCGTTAACAATTTTGTGTGTCATTGTGTTACATTGTTTATTTTATACTGTGTTAAATCATCCTCACAACTTAACACAACACAAACGAAAACTGAAGTTTCACTTTATCTGAATCTATGTTGCTTGTTTGACACACTGGGATAAATGTTTTGTGTCACTTTCCTTGTTGTTGTATTTACATTGTGCGGTTGATAAAAACACCAACTTGACACAACATCTCAACACGTCACTTGACACAAACTCAAATGAAGTTAATTAGTTTAATTTACTCTATTACCCCTGCCTCAACCCTTACAAGTGGTGTCAGAGCCTGGTCGCCCTGATAGGTTTCCAGGTTCAGCAAGGCGAGATCTTTTAAAAAGGGTTGACATAGTAGTGCTACATGAGTTTGTTTAAAGGAGCACAATGGAAAAACGCTATCAAACTATTAGAGTTAATGTTGCGAACATAATCAAAGAATTTTGCTGCTAAATGATGACACAATAGATCCTGTGTTGAGATGACACAGCAGACGTGTTGAGTTGACACAGCAATAGACGCCAACACAGAGAAAAAAGGAAGGCTTCGAAACAGGGAGAGAAAGTTTCAAATGGCGAACAACAATTTGGTAAATTCGTTCCAACTCTATTTACTATTAAATCTGTTGATTTTGGAGTTCATTTTGGTTGGATCTAGTTTTTCCTGTTGTTGGACATGCTCAAGTAGTCCCTGCCATGTCAATACCTATTTCTATTGGGTTAAATGCCCCATTTGAAGTTGGTAAAGTCGTTCGTTGAGATAACAATATTTTGATGGCTAATATGTAGTTGGATTTAAAGATAAATCTTCAACAAGTAGAGGTTCACTTGTTCTCTCTCGCCCAGCACGAAGATTCAAGATAATACCTGACCTTGAAATTGGTGTGTAAAACTTTGTCATTGGTTGGCACAAAAAGGGAGAGAAATAGGAAATCTGGTTGTGTTGACACTGATATACACTGATGTGCTGAATTACTGTTGGATTTTCTATTGGATATTGATGCTAACTTTATAGCATTATTTTTTGGGAGATGATTTGTGAAGTTCTTTCTCACAGGTTATTCATATTCTAGGTATTTGATGCCATCATATTGAAGACTGTTTTAAAGAGGTCATGTTAAAGAGTTGTTGAAACTTCATTTGACACACTGAAAACTTTACTTATTGATATAATTATGAGGATTCTGATTTTGTGCCAAATAATGCCAAAGAGAGAGATTGTTAGGTTTTTAGTTGTACTAAAAAACTAATTAATATTGGCATTATTTGGTAAGGACTCTTCTAAGTAAAATTTTCCTAATCTAAGAAGGACTCACATCTTTACTCAAACTCTTGGAGGATATCTGAAAATCTTAGAAGATATTATGGAGATATCTCAAGAATTTAAAGATATGTATGACTCCTAATTAGAACACAACTCTTGATCTACAAGACTTTGGAGTATATATATAATGGAGGAAGTCTTCAATCAAAGGCAAGCAAGATGTAGAGCCAATTCAGAATATACGAGTGCTCTTGCTTCGTGGAGTTCATTGCAAAATCTTGAGAGAAAACTTTTGGTGTAGTCTTGGAGAAATCACTGTGTCAAGACAGTCGTGTTAAGAAAGCACCTGGCCGATCCAACATGGCTTTATTTCTATATTCGTGTAAGGGGTTTGGGTTTATTATATTTCTAAACATTTTGTATAGCTGTCGGGGGTGTTAGACAACGTGCGTCGAGTCTAACATACAACATATCTATTCCAGCAATCTTGTGTCCATTGATGTGGCCGGTATTGATCATTAGATAGGATCATACTAGCATGTGTCATGGTATTTTCTTATATAATGGATAGGGTCAATGACAATGGCCCCACAGAGGTAGGTGATATTGGTCAAACTATGCTATCAACTTTGTGTATCATTGTGTTAAGTTGTTTATTTTATATTGTATTAAATCATCCTCACCACTTAACACAACATAAGCCAAAACTGAAGTTTCACTTTATCTGAATCTATTTTGCTTGGTTGACACAATGGGATAAACGTGTTGTGTCACTTTCCTTGTTGTTGTATTTACACTGTGTTGTTGACACAAACACCAACTTGACACAACACCTCGACACGTCACTTGACACAAACTCAAATGAAGTTAATTGGTTTAATTTACTCTATTACCCCTGCCTCAACCCTTACAATAAATATATAGACATATATATTATATATTATATAATAATTTATATATATCTATATGTATATGCGTGTGTATATATATGTGTATGTGTGTGTACATGTAACAAAGGGTATTATAAACTTAAGGTATTAATATTCTCCCTATGAAATTATAATTATAATTATATCTCTTTTAAGAGAGTGTAGATTCAATTCCTCTAGAAGCACCACGCGATTTAGTATTTCGACCCTATTTCAAGTATTTGATCAATTTTTAAAGGCAATCTCTTAGGTTTTCGGTAGGCGTCGAGTCACCGACTCGCCCCTATTTCAGTGTGAATTGGTTTTGCCATACGATTAGGGTCAGGATGAGAGATTACTACTCAGGTAAGTTTTCTTTTACTCCCTCTTCGTAAGGTTAATTTTTTAGGTGAGTCATTAGGGCTCAACCTCACTATTTCTTGCTGTTGCAGCCTTTGAAAGTGCCCTCTATGGGTTATTTCCCTCACCGACAGCTAGAAGAGAAGACCTCAGAGGTGTTTGGGGCTTGTAACTGTAAATTATAGCATGTTTATCGGTTTCTTTTGTTTACAAGGCAAGGAGATGGGGATTCAAGATTCCTTTTGGATTTTGTTTTGGCTCCTTTACGTTTTTTTTTCTTGCCTTTTTGAGTTTTCACCTCTGCAATTATTGGTGTCCATGGATCTATCGGGTTGGTGGAATTCAGGTTCAGTGAGTTTGCTACACTGTTGGTTTTATTTGGACGCTGATCATCATTTTTTAGGTGGTTGCAACTGGGATGTAGAGCGATTCGATCACTAGGTAGTGGCAGGGTGCCCTGTGATGGCTGGGTTTGCATATTTGTAAGTTGGGATCATAGATTTTCTTGGTGTTCTAATTACGGATGTAGTGGTCTTAGGGGGTACCGACTGGCTACTAGTAGGACTTTTTGGCCGATAGTGGCTCTAATCCATCGATACTATTTTTGGAGACTTTTGGTGTCAAGTTGTTTGGCCTAGGTTGTGAGGTTGTGTGGGTTACGCGATAGTGTTATGGGTATTTTGACGAATGTGGTTGCGGCCTTAAAGCTCTCACTACCGTTGATTGCTGAATCGATTGTGTATCCCTCAGGTGCCACGTGTTGTCTTTATACTGTGTTGTGTATTTGTCTTGGAGTTGCATGTGGTATTTTCTTTTTCTGTTTGGTTTTGTTTTAGTTTTTTTTTTTTTTAGTAAAATGAGTAAAAATAGTTGACTATAGTACATAGGGTCTGTTCTCTATTGCTTCTACTTTTTTTAAACAACCGAAAAAAATACTTTTAAAAAAGTTATTCTAGCATTTTTTTTTTTTTTTGAAAAGCTAAAATTTTCAACATTAATAATATCAATAAAAGAGAAATAGTTTCAAAAGCACCCCTCGGCTAGCTTCTTAAATATAGCTTTTTTTTTTCAGCTATTTTAAGCTAAAATCTTATATTATAAAGCAATATAGAATAACTCAAAAACAACTTATAGCTTATAATAATTTAAAAGTTGCTTATTTTATGCAGTAGATAGTAGGGTCATAGTTTGACTACAATGGGCTTGAGTAGTTGCTCGGCTGATGGCCCATCAATATTGGTCGATGGGGGTTTTATGGTTACCGATAGGACTCTTAGCTACTGGTGGGACTCTTGGCCAATAGTGACTCTACTTCATCGATATTATGTTTGGAGGCTTCTAGTGTCGAGCTATTTAGCCTAGGATAGGTGAGGTTGTGTGGGTGATGTAGCAGTGGTATGCATGGTTTAGCACTGTGGTTACCGCCTAAAGGCTCTCACCGCCTTGTGTTGCTGAATCAGTTATGTCCCCTGGGGGCCCATTATTATTTTTACAGTGTGTTGTTTGTTTCTCTTAGAGTTGAAACTCGTGGTATTTTCTTTTTGTGTATGACTTTGGATTCCCCTGTCATTAGGTCACCAACTTTTTTGTTTTTGGTTTTTTTTTTAGTGAAATGAGTAAGAATAGCCAAATTGTAGTATATAGTTTGACTACAAAGGGTTTGGGTGATAGCTCGGTTAATGGCATAACTGTATTGGCATGTGCTTTGAGGTTGTAACTAGGGATGACTACTGGGCCAGACTCGTGATTTTGAGTCGGGTTGGCTCAGGCCAAAGGACAGGGTTCAACTAGTCGTCCGGGCCAAGCTAGGCCGCAATTCAGAGATGGTGAACCCAACAAGGACCGTCCTATTGGACTGAACCATGCAGGCTGATCCGTGGACTAATTTCTTTTTTTTTTTAATGCAAGATATTTTTAAGTAATTTTTGTTAAGTTTAGATTAGAAAAGTTAAGTTATTTTTATTAAGTTTAGAAAACTCAATTTTTTATTAAGTTTAGAAAACTTAAGTTATTTTTTTTTTTTATAAGGGAAGTTATTTTTTATTAAGTTTAGAAAACTCAAGTTTTTTTGTTAGGTTTAGAAAACTTAAGTTATTTTTACTAAGTTTGAAAAAGTTAAATTTTTTTATTAAGTTTAGAAAATTAAAATTATTTTTATTAAGTTTAATTTAGAAAATTAAGTTATTTTTATTAAGTTTAGAAAACTTAAGTTTTTTTAATTAAGTTTAGAAAACTAAGTTATTTTTATTAAGTTTAGAAAATTCAAGTTTTTTTTTATTAAGTTTAGAAAACTAAAGTTATTTTTATTAAGTTAGAAAAAATGATTAAAGAAAGCCACCTTCAAGTGGTGGGGGTTTGGCATGGACCCCTACCGGTTTTATTAATAACAAAATAAAAATTACATAAGAGGGGATTTAGGGCCTAAACCTCCCAAAAGAAATTATAATTTAAAATTTAAAAAATTAATACTACACCATCCTAAGTTCTAACTATTACAATTTAAAATCTAATAAATTAATATTATCTTAAGTCCTATCTATTTGACCGAGTTTGACTATATTGGACGTTTGTTTGATCTTCTTCGTCAGATCCGAAGAATACTACATTTGATTCGGCAATATTCAACCTGAAAATTCTATCTTCTGGCACATATCAATGGGCTAGACACATAATAGCCTCTAATGTGTTATAGGATATCCAACTCCTAGTTTTGTCGATTGTACAACTACTGTTAAAGAAGGCATTTTTAGAAGCCACAATAGAGACAGGAGCTTTTAGGACATCCCAAGTCATCCTAGATAGGACAGCATATTGTGACGAATTGGTCTTCCACCATCCAAGTATGTTGAAATCATTCGCACAATGCTCAACTCTAGGGCGTATTTGTATATATACAACTCGGTTAGAGTTGTTATCGTAGATGATAAATCGGGCACAGAGACTGTATATATCCATCATGTATCCATATCTTCCTCCTTGACTTGAAGAAGATGGCATCTCTCCATATCCTGAATGACTTGTGCTCAAGCTCGACTGAGCCTCAGATCGCCTTCTTGTTTATCTATCTCTCTAATAGAGATCGAATAGGTTTTTAAAAGTTTGTGATGCATCCTCTTTTGTTTTGTTGACATTTTTTTGGAGAGTAAAAAATGTTTCAAAGCAAGTGTCCAGATATGTATTAAAAAAATCAATGAAACATTTGAAAGCCTCACTTTTAAAACGAGGGTCTATAATCAA
This sequence comes from Catharanthus roseus, assembly GCA_028651295.1. Lineage (NCBI taxonomy): Eukaryota > Viridiplantae > Streptophyta > Magnoliopsida > Gentianales > Apocynaceae > Catharanthus > Catharanthus roseus. The sequence goes on along the minus strand of JAPQWS010000001.1, from coordinate 1,448,849 downwards.
AGCAATACAACATATGATAGGAAATTTTTCGTAATACTTTAAAAAAATTTTCCATACCAAACATCATAGGACCATATATGGCATGTGGTCTAAATTCTCTAAAAATACTTGCAATTTTTATCATTGTGAGGAAGCATATGATGAGTAGTAGGGTAATATTGTCTAGCTAAAAGTTCCATCACTTGTATTAATCTCACAAATAGATGACTAGAAGTCTACCTATTTTCACCCACCTAACTATTTCTCTTTTTACTAACGCACTGTCATATTTAAAAAGTTGTCATTCTACCGAAAGAACTAGAACCACTTTGTATTTGTTTAGTTAAATCTACTGTTTCAAACGGGTGATGTTTAGTTATATGTCTTATAAGTATACTGGTGCCACCACTTCCCTTATGTGAGAATTATTGTTTACAAATTTTACATCTAGCTTGATCACCTACCTTTTTAAAAATAATCCAAACAGGATAAGTTCGTTTTCTACTACCACTTCCACTAAGTGCGGTTTCGGGTAGTATTTTCTTCATTTTGTTCATTATGAAAGTCTACAGTATAGGTGGATGCATATTTTGAATCCATAATAATAAAGCAAAAAAAGTTAATAACTAAATAAATCAAGTAAACAAGTAAGTATTACATTTTTTAAAAGAAAATAAGTATTCAAAAACTAAATAAAAAAATTATTATAAATAAAGTAAACAAATAATTATTTAAAACTAAATAAAGAAATTATAATAAATGAAGTAAATAAATAAGTATTAAAAAAAACTAAATAAACAAGTTATAATAAATAAAATAAAGAAATAATTATTTAAAACTAATCAAGTATCAAAATAAAAATTAATAAACAAAATACATAAATTAAGGTGTAAAGAAAGCAAACTAATTTGATGAAGCCGAAAGTCTTTAGAAAAATTGAAGTTTTGATTTTTGTCAAAGATTCTTCGATTCCTTCCTCCGAATTTAGAACAATTCTCAAAAAATAATTGCAAGTGATCTGACTCTTGAGAGAGTAAAGAAGATTTTAGAGAGACATGATAGAGTTTAGGAGAAGATAGAAGAGAGAATGAGTAAGTTTTTGTGTGAGAAATGAATTGATTTATAGGGTATTTATTGGAGAAAAAAGTGAGTTTATATATATACTTCTGGCCGATTTAAAAAAAAAAATTAGACCATTGGATCTAAACGACCAACTGAGAACTAATGATCAAATGATCTGGACCATTGATCTCTAACGGTCCCGCAATGCACCTAATCCCGCCCCCCCCTCCCCCCCCTCCCCCCACGACTCTTACTTCTTTCAAAAAAATTGGTCTAACCCGCAATCCAGGGAGTTGAACCACTCCTTGTTCATCTAGGGCGATTATAGATCGGTCTACAGGCTGGTCCAATTCTCATGGGTTGGGCCGTGATTCGAAAAAATTAACTCATGTTCATCTAGTGCGATTATAAATCAGTCTACAGACTAGTCCGATTCTTACAAATTGGGCCGTGATTCAAAAAAATTAACCCAGCACAACCCACACCCCTCGAACCACCTTTCACATGCTAGGTCGGACTTGACAGTCTCGGGTCCAAACGGGTTGGGGAATTCCCAACCCGGTTCAGTACCCATCCCTAGTCATAGCCCTTGTTTCTACTATGCCCCTGCGATGCAATTCAATATTACTGATTTTTTCCAAAAAAACAAATTGAAGTATTTAATCAGTTTTATACAAGTACTGCGATCTTTCGTCAGCAAATATAAACACTATCATGTTTACATATGATAAAACGTATAGGTAACTGAAAATTTCTTCTAACCACATAATAATCAGCTCATCAATGCTCAAAACCTGTTTGGCGTTCAACTTTCCAAGTTTAGAAGTTTGCTAACCCCAGCCCCAAACCACCCCATTTCCTTTTAGCAAACGCACATTACTTGCAAGAAATATGCTCCATGAAGATCATATTATCTCATGGTGAAGGACTTACAAGAATTCGAACACTTTGAACTACTTCCTTGAAGATTGTGGAAAAACTAGGGATGAGCAAGGCTGATTAGTGTACAACCCGCTTGTGGACTAGTTTTATCTTAGTTAATGAATGAGTAACGTATATTTATATGATTGGTTAGTGTGATAAACATAAGTTACTCATTGGCCAAGATAAAATTACTTCGCTTGTGATTCTTTTGAAAAGATCGAAAGGACCTTAGATTTGCGCAACCTTGGTCTGCTCCTTGAGATCTGCCTCATCTGGATGGATCTCTGTTTTAACCATTATCTTGACAGGCTTCCCGAGTTTCGTTTTATCCTCTAATCTTGCAAGTTCAAGAGCTTTTGAACAAACAGGAAATCCTTCATCACCCCATGACTCCAATATCACCCCAGAGCCGATACAAGTAGTTCCATCATAGAAGGCAGCAAATTGTCCAGCTGCAAGCCCTTGATCATCCTCACATAAATGGACAATCCCAATTTCTTCGCCTTGTTTGCTGGTTTCCATTTTTAAGGTGCAATTATAGAAACCAGGTCCATGCCGAACCTGAAATTTTTGTCAAGAAAATGAAGGATCAGAACCTTCCATGCAATATAGAAATTGGCCACAGCAAAGATAACCAAAATCAGATAATGGAATGCTTAGTCCAAATATCAATCACAGATGCAGTCACAAATTAGTACAATATAGTGATAGTGAAAGCACTTAGACGAGACACTGTAGTTTTAAGATAATCGGAGAGAGGTACAGAGAGATGCTATTAAATTTAGCTACATTTTCTTAGAAGAAAGGGGAAGAGGGGGGTGGGGGCGAACAACTAGTGTCACACACACCGTAAATTTCAGAAAACGTAAGGAAAACTCAAATGGCATACATTTCATCCATGATAAAATAAACATTTTCCTCTACATGGTTATTGAAGAATTCCAATATTACTAGCCATGACTAAGATGACTCCATCTCCTTGTTTTAGCCTTTCATTTTTCTCCAACATAATAATTACTCTTTGGCAGAAAATATACATCAGGAATGCGTTAACTGAACAGCCAATTTGGTTGAAAAAGAAAACTAAAGGTCCATTTTCTTAAATATTAACCCGGCCCATAATTTTTTTCTAAATAGTTCTTGGGGACACAGCAATTATTATGCATTACAGTTTGAGTTGTCAGCCATCTCCTTAAGATTAAAATACTTCGTAGAACTATGACATCAGCTTATGTATTTTGCTTTGGGAAAAAAACTTTAGTTCAATGTTCCTTTATGCATCAAAGGAAGAAGTGAAGATCAAAGCTGGTGCATAAAGTGTAAAGTCTGTACCTTGCACTGCAGTTGATCAATCTTGCAAGGAAGTGAACCACTAAGCCATTTGAAGGATCCAACACGGAATGAGCGCCTCCTCTTATCAACTGAGAAATAGTTTCGTGACACGAAGACTACATTATTTTTAACATCTTTCTCCACAACATACCTACAAAGAGAGATTGTACACCGATCAATGTGAAAACCTAACATAATACTATTGGTGACTTATAACATGATAACTAAACCTCAAAAATGAAATGCAGATCAGCAGAAAAGCAGTAAGCAAAACCATCACTATAGCTGGCATTAGAATTACTATTCGAAGTAGACAATACAAATAGGTTTAAATTTAATGTTTGCAAAGGCCAGAAAACACCAGAATTTTTCAACTTGTCATTACGAGAAAAGGATTTCGTTTCAGGAAAGCATCTAGAAAGTTGATAAATGCTCTCAACTATTTCCAGTCGACTGAGAAAATGAATAAATAGATTTGAAACAGAATCATACCAAGGTCCTCCAGGAAGACGTAAACCTTGGCGTTGTCCAATTGTGTAAAACCAAAAACCTCGATGTTTTCCAAGGAAATCGCCAGATTCGGCTTCCAATATTACACCTTCTGCCTCTCCAATGTGTCTCGCAACGAATTCACTGAACTTTATCTGTAATTGAGAAATGGGCAGAATTGAAAAGGCAGTCTTCCAACTACCAAAAAGAAACTGAGAGCAAATGTGATGTTGAAATTCAAGAGTTTTCACATCATCCAAAACTTAGAAGGCAGTTTCAACAGAAGTTTCCAGAAGCAAAATCATCTTTCTTCACATAAATGCCAGGCAGCAGCGACAATATCATCATTAAACATGACAAAGCATGACCTTTCCGAGGAAGCATATTCCTTGAGAATCCTTTCTCTCCTGGTTAGGTAAGTCTAGCATCTTAGCGAGCTTCCGAACTTCATCCTGCATTAGGATGGAAGAAAATACAAATGAGAATTTGACAACTTCTGATATATTTGGTCAAGAGGAAAAGGATATGAGATGACTATTCAAATACAAATACCAAGAACTAGATTTGTTTATAAAACACTGTAAAAACAAGAAAACAATCCTACCTAACCTTTGAGGTACATCCAAGTGGAAAGATAAGTCGCCTAAGCTGAGTTTGTGAGAGATGTGAAAGAAAATAGGTTTGATCCTTGACCTGGATAACAAAAGCAGGAGACCTCAAGATATAAGAAATGAATGCAGTGCCAAACCAAAACTGAGTAGTTGAAAATCAAAGCAGGGCAAACAAGAACCCTCAAATAATTCAGACAAGAACTTTCTTGTTTACAGCAAACAAAAATATTCCAACAATTCAAACAAGGATACTTGTATCACGCATCTTTCGTGTTTGTATCCGAACCAATGGAAGTATTGAATGTTATTCATTTTGTTGCCTTAATTAATTTTGCATTTTCTTCTGCTATTTCACCTGTGTCTGAAAAACTTAGCATTTCTCTTCCTATTGTCTCATTTTCTCTGTCAGTCTATTCCTATGTCTCTAGTCTAGTTTGTTCAACTGTAAACATATTTTGTAGCACAATTGTAGGCCATTCAACAGACTAGGATGACACTTATTATTGGAGACAAGATTCATCAATAATCTTCAGTGTGCATCACTGATCGGTGTTGACCAAATAAATTTTGCTCCCAACTATTTTTTTCAAGTTTTACAATAACTATATTCTTCTAGCAAAAGGGAATATTATTTTCACTTTTTATTTTAGGTCAATTTATATTGGTTATCCTAAGCATATATTATCATGAAAAGGAAGAATGTCTTTCTAATATTTTCTGTATTCCCGCTCGGTTATTGGCTGTCCCGCCTCTTAAGAATAAAAAGAAACAGGATTTTGCAATTCTTTATCAAAGAAATTCATTAAAAAATCACATTGAACAGTGAAGCGCCCAATAGATAATTATTTTCTTCTTCACGCTAATGTAAGAACATTAGCAGAAACCATAAAAGTGTTTAAACAGGAATGTAGATACCCCTACCTAGAAATAAATAATAAATTGTTTTCTTGTATCTCAAGCCTTATTGCTTTCCCGTGGTCTTTCATGTTTTCATTTCACCACACATGTTAACCTTAAACTTCCAATACAATCCAATAAACTAAAAATTCCATTAGACTCATTCTCTGATGCCATGGCATTCTTTCAAGCTGTTAAATCATCCAAATTTATTACAGCTAATTTCCAGAAACACCAGAACAGGCAACTGGCTACTTGTTGGATGTGATGTAAATTAGCAAATGAAAGAGAATAACAGAATCAGATATGCACCATATCTTTAGATACTTCCAAAAGGGAAGGCTCATGCCAAGTGGAGGCATGGATGACCTTTGCATAGTGTCCTGAAGCAATATAATCAAAACCCATATCATCTACAGCATCCATGAAAGCACCTGACAAGACATAAACGTTAGATAATATGAACCAGAGGATATATAATAGGGTTTCATGATGAAAGTCACCAACCAAATTTTATTCTAGTATTGCAAAGAACATCAGGGTTTGGGGTGCGACCGCATCGGTATTCCTCAATAATATGTGATACCTGAAAATAGATCAAGTTAAGGATAACTAAATCAGGAGCTAACCTTAATGAGGGAGGAGAGAACAAATTACTTCAACATAAGAAAAAAATTTTAAAGTTTTTATACAAACATAGAAAAATTGGATAGGTGAAAATCACAAACAAACCTAGTCTGAGGAATGTCAAACAATTCAAACAGCAAACTATAACATATTTAAATTAATCCTGCTTCAGCAGAATCTAACTAGTTCTCGGAAGGATAAAGTACATACCACATTGTTCCAATACTCATCAGTCAAATGTACAACCTCTAAATGTACATCAACCTGAAATGATATGGAACTTAAAGTTAGCATGAACTGATATGAATTACCCATAATAAGAGAACTTAACTCCATAATTCTTGCTCAGCATGAATTTGCAACTGTAAAATTAAAACATCCCATGACAAAGGTATATTGCATTAGATGAATGCCGCTCATGATAAACTGGTCAATATAAAATCCAGAGAGTGTAAGAGATTTATTTCAAATAAAGTAGTACAGGTATATGTGGCAATTATAAATTTTACTCATTGCCAGTGTACAAACATTAGCAAATCAGTTGCCCATGATGTTCAAAGTCATTTAGCAACTTCTACATATTTCATTAGCTTGTTTTGTGGTTGGTAGTGTAAAAATACAAGATGGTCAAGTTATTAAGCCCATCAAACTCTTGGCTTTATCACAATGATATTTCTTGTGGCTGTTGTATAATGAGTCATGTACGAACTAACCATATATGAAGTTATAGTATCAACAGTATTTTTCTTAGCATTCATGAATGCAATAGTGTTCATTTGTACTAACAGAAAGAGAGTAAGAGGAACTGCAGGCAACCATTATGTAACCAGTAATGAGTGATAGCATCCACTTTCTGAAGTGAAGGAGAGATGTTAGTCTGATCTCAAAAGTTTATTTCTTTTGCTCAAGAGACTCTTTGCGCACCATCAAAATTGATCCTTTGAACAAGTAACTGCACAATCATAGTCTGAGGAATAAATCATTGAGAACAGATCAAATACAACGCAAACCTGATCACAAACGGCTTTTGCGTACTTCAAATCATCTTCCCACGGGCATTCAGACCAGAAGTTATCAAAGTCTTCCTATAAGGAAAAGGTAGAAGTGGAAATGAATAATGAAAGATGTGTACTCATCCAAACTCACAGAAAAATGTTTCTTTCTTTGGAGTCTAACTCCATTGCCTTTCTAAATGGCTTTATATTTATACAACTTTAATTTGGAGGAATTAGCACAAAAACCAGAACAGTGGGTATAACAGATAAGAATATGATGCAAAAATTATTTCTGTATAAAACTCAAATATTCAGATATCCATTCCTCAAAGTGTTACATCTTGTCTTAGTTGAGTTAAATCTAAGGTACAACTTTTGGTTCACCAATCATGTAACTCTCAATATAGCTGCTGCTATGTTGAAGCTGAAGCACATTCTGTACACAGTAAATGCTAATGACAATTATTCATTGTAAAAGAATGCTCTACACAGGAAGCAGTGAAATTCAAAACAGAGCAGCAGTTTTTGTTTCATTTCATCCTATCATTTCCTTTTTCTTTCTTGCCTTTTTCATCTTTGTACACTCTTCAGCATTTCATCCACTCTAATTAGTTATATTTGACAGCCTTTATCCCAATACAGAGAACTTTCAGGGATAATCTTAAGATTCTAAATTGCACATCCCGGAATCACAAGGAACTACAAAGCAGGATCTGCAATATTTCTGGTTTCTTTCATTCACATTATGTACAGAAACTACTCAAAACAAAAAAAGCTTAGCGCGCAGCCAAATTATCTGAAACTTCAGTTGGTCCATTCTAATTCAGCATACTAATCTAACTTTTCCACCTTCATCCACACTCTCTTGCAGGCGGAATTGGTGTCTAACTGAAGAATTATCAACCTAAATGCAAACGAAAGAGAAAAATAAGAATCAAGAACAGTCTCTTTAGACACTAAATTTTAGTGAGCTCCATCAGAGTATCATCAATAACAGCTGAAGATCCCAAAAAGCTTGTAGAAAGTTCTTACTTTCACTATATAAGCAAGCCACCTAAACATACACAGACAACCAAATGCACAAACCAAAAGGAAAAATACAAACTTGGAACCAAATTTTAAGGTAGAAAGCAGTGCAAGAATGGCCAGCAAGATGGAGGAGACGAAGGCCAACGCTGCTATCAACACCCCCGCTGAGAAGAACAGCAATCTTAAGAGGGCTCCTTTCCGGCATACAGCAAGAAAGATATTTGGGGTCGATGCCGGTACCAATTCTTTCAACGGCATTATTCGAATTGGAAATTGAGCAAAAGGGTCTGAAATTAGCGGAAATTTGGGGTCTTGAAAGAATAGAAACAGCAACTTTCGGGTTCAAAATGCTAGGAATTAGAAGGGTTTTGGGTTTCAGGATGTGGGGCGAGAAGAGGTGTTTGAAACCGAAGAATACCGTAGCAGACATGGTTGCTGCTCATCTCCTAGTGGCAACGGTAATTTCAGCTATTATACCTTCTTGTTTTTCACTTTTTTTTTTAATTAGAAAAAAATTACAAACATCTTAATTGCTTGTCAATTGGTAAAAATGGCTCCAATTAAACAAAATCTTCAACATGTTTATTGAAAATTGTTAAAAATTTTAAAACTTACCAAGTTCATACAAATCTTAATATGGTATTAGTTTACTGGTAACTTTCCTTCTATAAACAAATTTTCGAAAATAAAATCCTCAAAACATAAAATTCAGTAACAAATTTCCATAAAATTTCTAGAGATTTTGAGAGGATTTCAAAGATTTAGACAAAATCTTTTCTTCAAAGATATTGAATAATTATTATGACTTCAACAAGATGTGCTGGTTGCAAATACTTAAGAAGGAGGTGTCCTTCAAATTGCATTCTCTCCCCATATTTTCCTCCAAACGATCCTGAAAGATTTGCTTATGTTCATAGAATCTATGGTGCCAGCAATGTTACCAAGATGTTGCAGGTAATACATTCATACTAGTTTTGTTAAGTTTTCCCATTCAAAATTCTGTTGGATTTCTTTATTTTCCCTTTGTATTGTTTTAGAAAATGTGGATAATTCATCCCAAACTGCTTTCAGAATCCTACTTTTCAAATAGTTTCCGATTTTCCTTCTTCAGAAATTGTCATTTTAGGTACCAAACAGAGTCATCATGTTTTAAAAGCAAAAAACACCACATCAATACACCATTAGTAATATTTTATGTAAAACTAATGAAATACTTTTTACATGCGTATAAATTAAATTCATTAAATGCTAACTATGAAACAGTAGCCTACACACTTTAAATAGATTTTTACATGGTCAAGAACCTAGACTTATACACTAATATACATTTTTTATTCGTAAGGAAAGTTCAATCCCTTTTTAAAAATAAAAAAAGAACAAAAAACTTTCACTGTTTTCTTTACCCTAAGGAAGTGTACATGGAGAACATAAAATTAAAAATTTAAAAACGATAAAGTAATTATTTAACCATTCAAACTAAAAATATTAATCGTTTTCAATTTATGAATTGGGAAGTTGCACAATTTTTTTTTTTATAATTGTCTTTGTTTTATCTATAAATCAGCAAGTTCCAGTAAATCAACGGGCATTAACAGCTGACACGTTATATTACGAGGCTTATTGTCGAATCAAAGATCCTGTTTATGGATGTGTGGGCATAATCACTCAACTACATCAACAAATACACAATGCACAGAGTGAGTTAGCCAAAATTGAAACTGAAATTGCAATTGTGAACAATAATGGACATATAAGAGATCAATCTAAGTGTGAGCAAGCTTCCATTACACCTGCAGCATTTGAAACTAACTCCTTACAAGGAAATGTGCTTCCATTCTCTGAATTTGATCCATTAATGTCTCAGTTATACTAGCTTTGAGTTATCAAAAGTTCATAATATTGTATTTGATATTATCAACAATGTAATGATGGGAATAAATTATTACGACAAATTAAATATTAGGTAGTTAGTACATTTAATGTTTTCTTTTTGTGACAAATTATTTAGTTGAGACTTCAAATTTAAATTTTTATATAATCCATTGTTTATGAGAAACTAATATTTTATTACTTTATATATTGAAGTGGTCCTTTTAAATTTATTATTTCTATAAAAAAAATTTAAGTTATATATGTTAGATATGGACTAAATAACCCAGAAAGAATCTATTTAAATCAACTAACTTGGATAAGCCTTTAATATTTGGGTTTAAATAGAACCCAAACAAACTAAACAATAATACTATTCAGTTTGGTTAATTAAATTATACATAATATAAAAATAAAGTTTATAACTATATCTATAACTTAATTTAAAATATTATTTATAACTACAGCGTATAACATGATAAGATAGTAACTCAAGTGGTAAGATTACTCTTTATTCATTTCTCTATATACTACTTTTGAGATATAATGATTGTGTAGTTTGAAAATTGAGTTTTTCTCAGGAGAAAAATTTTAGATTTATAGAAATTCATTCTTAAAAGTTATTACTTTTGTTTGCCAATCTGGAACTAATATAACTAGGATTCGTAGAATAATCTTGAAGACTTAAATTAATCCATTCTTATCATCGCTAACAAAATATTTTTAAATTATAAAATAGAATATATCATTCTTTAAATATTTTTCTTGTCATTTTCGACAAGAAGAAAAATAAATCTTAAAAAAAAAAATGTTTCTCTTCAAATTGTCATAGTCTTTCATGTTCTTGGCCCCCACTCAAATATACTACCAAATCCCTTTCATTTTCATATTTTTGAATAGAAGAAAATATTAATCCCTATTAGTTTAAAAACACATAACTCGAAAATTTTGAAGGTAAAAAAAAAGAAAAGCGATAATTTATCCAAGTTTTTTGGAGCTAACTATAAGGTGGGGTTTTGTGTTTATTTGGATAAGAAAAATCATTGGTTTTTTTGGCAAATAAAGATGCTTTGTGCTATTTCCTGGACTTGGAGGATTTGGACGGCTATTTCCTCTAGGTGTGAGTGGTTTTGTTCCTTCGGGCCTGTTTGGTTCAGGGATTTTAGTGTGAGAAAACAATAAAAAGGTTTTTCTCCATTCGGTAAAGAGAGAATAAATGAGAAAAATAATAAAGAAAAATTACTTATTAAATATGGATAATTCTTTTCTTTATAAAAATGTGAGGAAAGGAGAAATGAAAAGAAAAGAAATTTTTTACTTATTTTTTTTGTAATGTTATCTTTTTTTCCTCTTAATTTTTCACTTTCTAATTTCTATATTGTAATTTACAAACTAAACAAAAGAAATTTTATTTTATTAGTATTTTCTTTATCTAACCAAACAACATAAACATACGAATTATATGAATTTAAATTCAGCTGTGTCAGGAAAGATTCCCTCGTGACACAGGATAACCAGTATTAATATTGTCAGTAATGTAATGAATTCCAGAAATTTGTCCAAATAAAAATTCTCTTTCTACATTTCCGGTGCGTTCTCCCTTCATTTACAAACTCATCTAGTTTACAATTTTCTTCAGTAAGAAGAATGAAAAAAAAATCAATCCAAATACAATTTTATCCATCATCATGGTTATGAATGCGAGAAACATGAAAGTCATAGTAGTTTTTACTTATCCCAACCCACTCATCTTGCACATTTGTGTGTTGCTGAACTATTAATATGTTAGCATTACTCTGAAAATCTTGTGAAGCAAACATATCTCCTATAGTTCCCAGCTCTGTGTATTCATCCCAATCTGCAAGACCAAGTATTAAAGGTGATCGAGTATCGTGTCTTCTTCCTACAATAATAAGATCATACTTATCTTCCATAGATCGTATCAATACAACCGTCCCTGTTCCATCATTCACCACATTTTCTTCGTAGATTACTCGATTATTTCCAGCCATTTGAAACTTCATCTCATTCACCACCTCATCATCCAGTTCTTTCTGACATTTATGATCGCGATTTGTGCTGCAGCATTTTCCTTCCTCTAAGAGTCGAACTATATTTAAGGTGATATTTGGTCTTCCAACCATTCTTACACCCACTGCAAGAGCTTCCCTATCATCTGGCCCTCCTATGAAAAGAACAGCAACTCGATATGAAGACCAAGATTCCAAAACAGGCCTTGAGTACTTAACTAATCCTCGATCAACCAGAATCCCAACAGAGCATGGTGCCATTTCGAGGATTTTTGTATTGATCATTTTCACTCCGGACTTCAATGAATCAGCTGGTTTACCTGAGATGAATCTTTTGTGAAAAGGAATCAGTATAAGTGAAGCCTTCCTTTCTAGAGCCATTGTGCAGACATCATCATGCATTGTTACATAGGGTGAAATTACGGTGAAGGGATGTAATGCAACAACTCCATAGTAGCTTTGCTCGAAGATCCTGAAGGCTTTGACGATGCTTTTTGAAATGGCACCTTTACTAGAGTTGTTTCTTGCTAGCTTGTGGGGAACGAGAACCGGATGAGCAGAGCCAGTCAGCTCAACTAGGTGGAGTACACAAACATCGATAGGATTCCGGTTACTGGGATGAAGAGCTTCAAGGAAATGGATGGTTGTCCAGACATTATCTTGATTGTGTATACAAGCTAGTACTTGAAGCTGAGTGTCTGGTTTCATATCTAACATTGTTCTTCTCTTGTAGACTACATATCTTCGTTGAGGATCATACAATTGTCTTAGAATTGGTGTTATAGTACCAGTCACAATCAACATGGACATGCACAGTATGATGAAAACTTCATTGTTTATTGCCTGCAGCATAAAAATTCAACATTCTTGAACCTGTCTTGAAATCTATATTTACTCCCTCTCATCAGAAATACAGGTTTTTTCAAGAGAAGGATGAATGATAAAAAAATATAAGTTCTTTTTTCATACTTCAATGATTATTTATTATGTACTACCTAGGACCTATGTTTCATATTATAAGGTGATTTGTTATTTCACACAGATTAAGAAAATCTGAAATCGATTTTTTTAAGAGTAAACTGCCTCTAATGCCCTTATATTAATTTTAGCAAAGTGCATCTTTCAAGACTTTATCTTCTCTCTCCTCTCTCCATATTTTTAAGACTTTATCGAATGAGAATGAGTTTAGATTTTGGGAATTACTAGGTAGTGATGCATTAATTGAATAGAGGTATTCTTGAGAAAAAAAAGTTTATAAAAGGAAAATTACCTTATAATATGAAACCCCAAATATGACAATTTCACCTTCTAATATGAAATGGAAGTAGTGGTTTCTATTTCAAGTAGTATTTATGATGTAGTTTCATTTGTTTCTCCCTTCTTTCTTCTTATTTATTGAAGGCATAAAATGCTTATATTACTTCAAAAGTTATATTGTTTCATAACTCGTACTACTTCATGTAAAGATATAAGTCATTTCAAATTAAGCACTAGAATTAAAAGTTATGAAAATAAGGCAACTCTTCAAATGAAGTATTTTTTATACCCTTCATAAATGAGAGAGAGGGAGGGAGGGAGGGAGGGAGGGAGGGAGGGAGGCCTATTAGTCAGTCGGTCTGAAACTCCCGGTAATCTCCTAACAAAGAACCTAGTGAGAAATGCCAATTGCGAGCTCTAGCAGATGTTCCCGATCTTGAATTTTATTTAACTCCCTTCTTTTCTGGTAAGGAAAGACCTAAAGAAAGACCCGTGCTGTCTCAGCTTACTATTTACTTTAGGTTGAATGTTTTCAAAGAAATAAGTACCAAGAATCCCTTAACCCTCAACAAAAGGAAAGAGGAGATGCCTAGAATAGAAAGTCACTCCTATACTATATAGGAATTTCAAATTCTACGGCAATAAAGGGGGAGAAGTATAGAAAGCAGGATCAGGGAGCCTAATACCTTCTGCGACTATCATGGCTAGGGTAATAATTCGTATATGGAAACAATAAAATTTCCATTTATTCGCGATCTAGGCATAGGTAGCAATCCATTCTAGAATTCTTCTCATTACCTCTCGTGAGAAAATGATCCCACAAAGAAAAGAATTGTACAGTACGAAATAACATAAAAAAAATGGATTTAAAAAGAAAGGACCCCTTTTTCAATTTCAAATTTCAAGTCCCTTTTGACATTGACAGGAATCAATAAGAAATATTTCAACCCGACTAGTTTTCATCCCAATGGAAATGTAGTAATATAACATACCAAGAAAGGAACTATTCTGATTTCATTGAAGTTACAGATTAGAATAACTCGAGAAATTTGCATTAAATTATGATACTATGATACAAAGAAGAATGATATAAAGAAGAAAAAAGATCAAATAATCGATGCAAAATTTTCTATTTTTTGTTTTTATAGTTATAGTTAAAGTTTAAATTGATTAGTCGCACCGATCCAATAATCTATTAATAGTAATATGAATATCTATGGAAGACTAAGTGGCGGGGGGAGCAAGGTACTAGTAAGGAAGAACCACTTTTCCTCCATGAAACCGAGAAAACTAAGAATGTGTGACCAAGGACATCTATTTTACAACCCGATTGTGGGGGAGAAGATGGTAATTACCGGATATGCCTACCTGAAGCTCTGTTTTAAAGAGCTCCATGTACTTCTCTGCAACTGCACGATCGAAGATGACCAAATCGTCACCTAAGATCGCATCGACTTTGGATCTTAGCACCCAAAAAGTCTGTCTGTACAAACGATCTAGGCCTGTATTCGGAGTTTCCCTGGGGTTGGTAAGGCGGCTTTCGTGTATCTACTTGCTCGATTTGGTTTGCGTTCAGTGAAGCGATCCAGCCTTTGTTTGAGCCGGTGGGTTGTGACTGAGCTTAGCTTGGTGGATCTCGCACCATCGGCAAGGTGGAGTAGCAAGATTTTACCCCCTCTTTTCTCTTTGAATCGGCAGCTGGAACGTCTGCCCTGATCAATGCGAAATTGATCAAGATGGGGCGGGTTTTCGTCCGTGGCAGCTGGTATAGATGAAGAAAGGCGGGCCGCCGGGACCTATTAATAGGCGGCGAAATAGGAAAGCCGAGCTAACTGATGAGTGCCTTTTTAGCCTTTTTCTAAAGGCTCTCATGTGGAGCTAACATGGCTGTCTACATACAAGTATAGCCAAATCAAGATGAGACCGCCCTACTAAAGAAGTTCGCAAGCAAGGGACATGCCGAACACCTACCTTTCCAACTAAGTCCAAGGCGAGAACCCTTTACGACCGGCGCTCGCCGGATGTATCACTCATCTCGCTCCTAAGGTAAGGAGTCTTCTGTGTATTCTAATCTTTACGGGAATGAATCGGGTTGAGAATTGCTCGGGAATTCATTGATAATGACTTTGCCAGGTTCTAGAGGGGCTACTCTTCTTTTTTGTCGATTCTTAACGCCCTGTTTTGTAATCTCCTGCGGGGAAGTCCTATTCGGACAGTTAACTTGCTAAGTCTCGGCCCAGTTGAATCCTCTGCAGGACGAAGTCACCTCGTAGGCGGCTTTTTTCTTTCACAATAAGACCTGGACGATTATCCCTACCCTCGGTAGCTTACGAGTTTACGTCCATCCCTGGTCGGGTACAGTTTCCTTTCTAGGCGCCCCAAAAGTCCTCCATATTGGGATGACGGTCTCCGACCATCTTCCTCGACGAGCTTCGTTGCCAAGCCTTTCCCCGACATAGTTCCAGATAGCGAGCGATCACTCAGCAATGAACACTAACTGAAAGCGGCCGGGAATGAGTACCTATCCCTTACGGGAATCGAACCCGTGTCTTCGACATGAAAAGACGATGTCCTAACCACTGGACGAAAGGGACCAAAAAGCCATTCTTCTTTAGCAGCCTCAACTCCGAGAATAGAAGTGGTTCGTTTTCTTTCTATACGTAATTAAAGATTTCGTTTGTCCGGTTCCCAAAGCTTCCAACGCTACCAAAGCTTAAGAGTTCTATTCCTTTTCCTAACGTAGGAGGACTGCTGAGCTTTATTGATAGTAATGAAAGAAAGTACAGAACAAGGGGGACGATGGATAGCTCAGGCCCCTTTAGTACAACGAATAGCTGGGACTGATAGTTTGTCCAAGAAACATAAACCTCTAGCTTATGGTCGAAAGGAACCAAACAGGTCAGACTCAGCAACTGAAACATGGAGGTTTTCTGGTTGGCTTGGTCTAACCAAGAAAGGCATGGCAGTCTTTGGTTCGAGCGTCTCTTTGGCATCCAGGAGTTTGCTGGCTGAACTAGAGTACCAGCCTCGGTCTAGCTCTCGCCATATCCCCTTCCTTTTGTTTTAAGATTAGGATTTCGTTGTGTTATGATGCCATTCCCCTTTTCTTTCATTTCTACTGGAACCCTTGAATTCATTAGATACGGATTCCTAGCTCGAAGAAGTCTTTTTTCCTCTTTGATTTCTTACCTATCTTCTATAGGAGACCTTAGTTGGTCTAATCAACTATGATTTTATCATTTCTGGATCCCCAATTCAATATAGATTGATAGATATCTTATATATAGGTCGTCTTTCTTTCCAGCCGCCATACGGTTTCGGCTTAAAGCCTTAAAGACGGAGAAGGGGAGAAGCAGTTATCTATGTAATTACGGTCTTTGTTGGCCTTGTCTGGTGTGAATGCTCGTTCCTGTGCGCATCGCCCCAGGTAAAACCCTTCTAACCTATAGGTACCGACGATTGGAGGGAGGGAGGGAGGGAGGGAGGGAGGGAGGGAGAGAGAGAGAGAGAGAGAGAGAGAGAGAGACATATAAAATGACATATAAAATGACATATAAAATGATAGTGTAAAATGACATATTTTGATCATTAATTAATTTCCTAAAAAGACTTGGGCTCAATTAGTTTGAAAATTTCGTGTTTTCCTTGGAATTCGTGAAAGTAAAATTAGAGAGAATATGTGGGGTCTAGAGTGAAAAAAATGAAAAACAAAATCAAATCAAATTGTTATCAAGTACACCCTTATATTTCTTTCTGACCAAGGACAATAATTCTTAAAGTCTAAAAAATAGGACTTATATTTTTTACTGGAGGGAGTAGTAATTAGAACATGGAAATGCATATCATAAAGGTTAAATTTCAATGGTTATTGAGCTAAAAGTACCTGGGATTGCTTCATCATCTTGAACATACCAAGCTCCATAACTCCTTGAAAGTTGGTCACTAGACCTATTGAGACTGCATCCCTTAATGGCACATTGCTGTGTAAGGCAGATAATAAGGCTCCAAGAAACTTTCCAATGCAAGCAACAAGGATGATGAATTGCACTACCAAGTAATCTTTTAGTTTCACCGAGAATATATCAATGACCAACCCATTCTTGACAAAATAAAGTGGCATCAGCAACACAGAATTAACAAAATCAAGCTTCTCAACTAAAGCTGAGCCTAAAGGAGGACCAGCTGGTATAGCCATCCCAAAAATGAATGGTCCCAAATAAATGTGAAGACCAAGAGCTTTGCTACAAAAACCAGACATCATCACAACAACAAAAATCATGCAAAGTAAGCCTTGCTTCAATGGCTCTTCATCTGGAGTTGTTTTCAAGTTCCATATAATAATTGGTCTAATCACAAAGACAATTATCAGTACAAGGGCAGTAGCAGACAATGTTTCATAAAGAGTATAATCTTCATCAGATGACCCTGACCCTGACCAAATAGAAGTGAGAAATATCAAAACGAAACCAAATAAGTTGCTAATCATGGCAGAGGACAAAGCCATTCTACCAAATTCAGAATTCACCATCTTGAGTTCAGTTAAGTACTGAGCTATAATTGGAAACCCAACAACAGATGACATTATTGCAACCACAACAAGTGATTTGGCTATCTTTGGTTCTATATCAATACCACTAGTGACTAAAATGACTGTCGTGAAGATGCTCACGATCAGACCAAATGTTAGTGTTGAAAACCCAATCAAGAATTCTTTCTTCTCTATTCTCTTCAATATCCAAGGATCCATTTGCACCCCAATCAAGAAGAAATAGAACATAAATCCCAATGCTGCAAGCATGTCAATAAGTACTAGACTTCTGAAAGGATATACTGTTCCAACAAACCCACCAATTCGTCCCAGAAATGATGGCCCTAGTGCTAAACCGGCCTGGTTGCATGTTAAATTATAAAAGAACTATTAGTTTTGTTGATCAAGATTAATACACTAAGGTCCTGTTCTCAATTGCTTAAAATAAGTAATTATAGCTTATAAAATCTCCAAAAAACTACCCTATGATGATTTTTAAACTGCTTTTATTTACAATACTCTTTTTTTTTTTTAACAAGCAGTGACACAGTTAGTGCAGATTATATCATCATCAGTACGAATAATTCAAACATAGAAACCTAGACCATTAGAAAAATAAAAATGAAAACTCTTGCAATTGAGAACAGACTCTTGCAAAAAATAAGAAATTGAAAAGGGCTAAATTAAACAATAATATTAATACTTACTAATATCTGGATCACGGTGTTGGGCTGACCAAGCGGTTTGAGAAGCCGAGAGGTGAAGAGAATAAAAAAGGAGGCAATAGAGAGCTGCAGTAAAACAAGAGGAAGGCTGTAATCCAAGGGATTACGATGGTGGAAGATACCTCTTGATTGAATCATCGTAGGCGAAAGACAAATAGCAAGGGAATGATTTCCGGGGGTGGCCTGTGGATGACAGATGTTGGCATAAGCTTCTACATCAACGGGTTCCATTAACAAGGAACCCATTGTATTAATTATGTGTGGTTTTAATTAACCAAAACAAACCCTACCCAGCCTGCACTATCTCTGTTAATAATGCAGGAGGGAGGGAGGAAGGGAAGGGAGGGATATCAAACAAGGAAGATGAGGATGAGGAGAATTGAAACAACACTGGATTTCAATTCCTCATCCACCGGAAGAAATTAATATGCAAGAAGAGCTCCAGAGGGAGAGAGGAGAAAAGAGAGGTAGGAGATGATCTAATGAAATAAATACAAGGATTAATTCTAAAAACTCCCTCTACTTTCGTCAATTTTCAGTTAAATATCTAAATTTTTAATTTTAACAATCATATACTCAAATTAATATTCTATAATTTATTAAAAATTAAATGTTTTTAAATCGTTATTATTTTGTCAAACCAATTTAAATACTTGATAATTAAATTTAAAGTTTAAATATTCTATTAACAGTCAACTAAAAGTGCAGAAACTCTTAATTATTATTATTGCAAAAACAAAAAGCAAAATCAGTATTTTTCTTTTAAATTTTCGTTCCCAAATAATTTTAGTTTATTTAAATCGCACAAGTTACCTTAGAAGATAACTAAATAGATTAAAATAACTCATATTTAATGAATATTTGACCTTTAAAAAATGATTATTTTGGCTAAATTTTAGTTTGAAAACAGTTTGAATTTTTTTTATTTGTGATTTTTTATGAAAGTTGAAATATTTATGAGTAAAGATATGAGATTCAAAATTAAAAAAAAAAAAAAAAAGTGTGATGTTAGACATGAATCTAAATATACCCCAATCTGTTTACTAACGTAATATGGGGCCTAAACGTTAGGAGGGCAAAATAGAGACCTAACATGCTAATGAAAATTGTTTGATCGCGAAAATTAAAAATTTGCCAAAAGAAAACATTCATTTTTTTAAAATTCAAAAAACACTCCTGTAATTTTATTTAAATTGTCAATTGAGTATATAAACTTTTAATTATGATAATTAAATCTCCAAATTAAGTTCCGTCAAAAACATAATGATTTAATTTTGATAATTAAGTAGCCAATTAAGTTTCGTCAAAAAAATAACGATTTTTGAATAATAATTTAAATACTTAATTATCAAAATTAAAAGTTTAGCTACTCAAATTACCAATTGACTAAAAGTTCAGGGTGTTTTTGGAATTAACATTTTTTTATAATTTTATTTTTTGGCTGGGTAAAGAAAACTTCTGCAAATGCTAACGTCCTCCCGACGGAAAGAAATGAAAGGATAAATCCTTACCCCTTTCTTGTCATCCCGCCAAATCTCTCTCTCTCTCTCTCTCTCTCTCAGAGCTATGTCGGAGCTATACGCTTCAACTTCTCTTTCTAAAACTGTATTTTCCGATCAATTTCCATCGAAATTATGTAAAAGATTTGCTACCTTATCTCCATTTATTGTCTCCTCGTCTCCTCCTTGTTTCTCTTTAACGGCCACCACCCTCCGCCCCCTCCGCTGTCACCGGCATAATTTCACGTGCAGGCATTCGTTGAGAGAATGTAAAGAAGAGGATGAATTGTTATTGCAGGAGAGTATTAGTGAAATTGAACATTCTGAGTTTCTTGAAGAGTTTGACGGGGAAGACAGCCTCGATGTCGAAGTGCTAGAACGCGAAGCTGAACGAGCTGTTATTGAATTTGCTGACGACTTGTCTCGTCAATTGAAAATCGGTCGAACATTTATCTTGTTCCTGCATCTTCTTTCAGTTCCAATGTTGTATTAGTTTGTTTCATTATTCGCATTTTGTTGTCTAATATTACGATTCTCTAATTCAGTTTCTAAGAAAAGGAAACACTAGGGAGAAAAATATTGCTTTTTAGAAAAAACTGAAGTGGAAAAGACTTTTTTTTTTATAAATATATTAAAGTTCATTATGAACCATAGCTTATCAATTTTTAGTTCAGACTTCTGTATCATGATAGTCAAATCTTACTGTTTTTAGCTTAATATTCAAGGATTTGTTATGAAACATAGCTCATCAATTTTTGGTGCAGACTTCTGTATCGTGATAGTCGAATCTTACTGTTTTCGCTTAATATTCATGGAAAGGAAAAAAAAAATGTTGTGAGCTTTTTGTTACGATGATTAGTTTCTTCTAATAAGCATGTCCACTGTGAACTTGGGACAAAAAGAACAAAGAAGGGATAATGTGGTAATAAAAGAATTAGACTTCAATATGTGACCAGGAATGTTTCAGTTATGCAAAACTTTAACATTTCAATATCTATGAATTTTATGAAAAATCTTATTTTGGAATTTGAAACTCATAAACTAGGAACTAGAAAACATTTATTCTAATGGAAACATTTTTGTTTTCTTTGTTCTTGAGTCCCTAAAATCCAAATAAACATAGGATTAAGATTAAGAGAAGAGATTTCAAGTTTGAGCATTTGAGGGGTGAAGTGTCAACTGAGACATTGGAGAAGAATTATATTAATTTTGCAGGCTCAGCTTGCCGAAGTTAGCTTGTGCAACATAAAATTGAAATCATTTAATCTGTAATAAGTAAGTTTCCCCTATTGATATCTGTTTTTGTAGCTGGTGCTTCTAAAGGCATCTCATTTCTGGATGAACTTTGGTACCAAAAATGAAGTTTTGGTTCTCTTACTTTTTTCTTTCTACGTCTCCCTACGTATTCTCTCATCTCTTTTTCCCTCTTCCTTTAATCTATCAACTCTACTTCTTGGACCATATTAATGCCAATTAGAGACAGAAGACAAAAGGACCTTGTAATTGTTGAGTACCAGCTTATGAACCTAAACTTTGCATTATTCTTATTTACTTACAAGGAAAAGCCCGGCCAAGTTCTTCTAAAGTCATTCTTTCTTCCAAGGAGCGATTGTTTGTTTGGAAGCCAAGGCTTATTCCATTCTATGCTGGATAATCACTTTACTTAAAAAAAAAAACTTTGAAGCCATGAAGAGGAGTAAGCAGCTTATGCACCAAATATGTGAATACGCGAATTCATCTTCTTTGCTTCGAAAAGATTCACCAACCTTATCAGTGTACTAGTGCAATTGATGCAGTTAAATACTTAAATACAGCTCTTATTTATGGGCTGGGCCCTTTTCAATAGATTCAAGATCAGCATATTTCCAAATCATAGGTGGCATCAAAGAATTGAATCCCAGGCCTCTTCCCAGCCTTCATTGACTCTTTGCTAGATTACAATCTCATGTAATAGTGAAAGCTGTAAATTAAGTGTATCATTTTTATGAATGTTCCAATACCATTAATACACCTTGTAGGTAGGGGATATTTATGACTTGAGGTTTTATTTAATTACTATTTTGCGGAATGCTACTCTACTACAGCCTAAGGAATCGGGGAAGGGGATATGCATGCACCTAAAGAGCATCGAACTCGAGACATTTTTGTCTAGCGAATAGTATGTTACCAACTTAGTTGCTTTTCGGCTTTACCTGAGCCTTCTAGGTACCATCTTCTGGTTATTTTCTTTTTAGTACAAAGAACTTGTATTAATGAACATAAACATGGAAATCAGATACATAAGTCAGAAATATGTTAACGATGGAGTGATTACTACTCGTTTCATCTCAAGGGACTAGTAATGCAATCTTGTTTCTGGGAATAGCTTGATGTAGCTTGCCTTAGATGTGCTAAAGTAGCAGCAAATTTATCAATAAACTGGAAAAATCATGTATTAGTATGTTAAGATTAAAGAATCCTTCAGCATGAGCATGTCAATGAGTCCGGCGATGGTTGTTTGACCATGTTGGATACTTGATGGTCTAATACACTTGAATGAAGAAAATCACGTGTGCTTTTATGAAGCTGTAAATCATTTGCAGTCTGTGGAAATGAATAGTTTTGTTTCTTTTGCCGGTGCACTTTGTAAAGTGTGTATTCAGTATCCTGTTCTCTGTGCCTCTAATTTACTGTTTTTGTTGGTCTTTTGTTTCAGAAGATGAAACTACCAATCAAAAGGAAACTCACACAAAGAAGAAGAGGACTAAAATTACTGCTAAGAATGTTAGTACCATCCTTATGTCTTCCCAGTGATTATAGCTTATTAAGATCTTTACTGTCTCTTTATTAAGTTTCTTTCTCCCTTAGATGGTTCTAAGGTGCAGAAGGATATAAAAGATTGCATAGATATGGGAGAGGGATTGTCACAAACAATGTGTTTCATAAAAGAAAGATAGCAAAAAGTTATCCACAATTTTAAAGTTTTCTTTCTTATGCTGCTAGAATTAGCTTGTAGGTCAGAGTTTTTAAAGGTTTAACTCTGCCTGTTTGAGTGGCTTCTAAATGATGTAATTATCAGAAGGAAAATACCAGATGTTGCGAGTAAGAAGTTGTTTATCTAGTTTTCTGTTTCACAATTGACATCGTGTCCAAGTGTGTGAAAGGGAGTGATAACAGGACAGTAGAAGGAAAAAAATATTCTAAATATTGGCAAACTATTAAAACAAGTACTAACAACCCAGAGGAAATTGCTGTATTCCTACATCAAGAAGAGAAATGTTAGATATGAGTGCAGACAACCAATTGTTAAAGGAGAAAGTGAAAGCGTTGACGCATTTGACACATCCATGTAACCTAGAATTTCTCAGGAAGGAAGGAGATAAAATTATATAAACAAAGAACGAAGAAGCTGCAAAATTTTTGGTAAAGAACATATAAACTTCTAAAACTTTTCACGGAGTATTCGCTTTATTTGCATTTCTTCCTTGGTTTTGCAACTGAAATTTTAGTTATATTGCCTCTGCCTACATAGTCATGACCAAGTAATTCACCCTGCAGATCCCTGATCATCTTCTTCCCAAAGTCACAATTGTTGGAAGGCCAAATGTTGGTAAATCAGCACTCTTCAATCGCCTTGTTGGGGTACATTCTTTAGGACTTTTCTTTTCTTTCTTTGCTGCACCTGTCTGAAAACACGATTTGGAAGCCTGATAGATTTGACTCTCCTTCATGAAAATTAGTTGTTTTCCTTCTTCATATGAAATATAATTGCATTTACCTCAGTCATCTTCTTATAGGGAAATAGGGCCATTGTGGTGGATGAACCTGGGGTAACTAGGGATCGCTTGTATGGTAGATCCTTTTGGGGAGATAAAGAATTCATGGTAGTAGATACAGGTGGTGTTATTACCATATCCAAGTCACAAAATGATGTTATGGAAGAATTGGCAATCACAACTACTATTGGCATGGAAGGAATTTCTCTTGCCTCCAGGGAGGCTGCTGTTGCCAGGATGCCTTCAATGATTGAGAGACAAGCCGCTTTAGCTGTAGAAGAATCCTCTGTCATATTGTTTCTTGTTGATGGCCAGGTATACCCCATGTACTAATAACAACAATGTTATAAAGAAGCTGTCATCAAGTTAAAGAAGCTTTATTTGCAAATATACTGAATTTCAAATATGCTACCATACTCTTGAATCAACTGGCCAACCTTTCTGGCAGATAATGGTCTCACTCTGTACGATGGGCTTTGTTCTGTTAGTTTTCATGTATATGATATCTGATAGGAGTGAGGGGAAAAGTGATAATAGATCAGTCATTTTTAACTTGAGTGCATCTTGTGTCACGTGATATCAGAGTCAGCTTGAGTTTTAACTGATTTCAAGCCAAGCTATCTCAGAATCTTAAGTACGCAGAATGCACCAACACACATTGGAGCAAGATGGGATCCTCTTGAGGATTGTTATGGATCTGACGTCAGACACATGAAGTATCTTGGAGTTTAGAAGACAAAGATGACAATTCAACCTAATGGGATCAGTCTTCTGGGCATTAATCCACACTCTGTAGCATAGTGGAACTAAGGCAGCGTAGGAAATGCAAAACATTGGAACTTCTTATATGATGTGTTTGGATGATTTCTGGGGTTAACTCCACTCTACCTCCCTCTTCCAACCCCCCACTTTAGAAGGTTTTTCAATCTATGACATGGAGACAAGTGGATTTCATATCTTTATTCAAAGGCTTTGGGGTTTCAAATATTATTAGACACTGGTAGGCTCTTTCAGGATATTTTATTCTAAAACTTTGGGAACTACAACTATCCCAGTAAAACTCAGAAATAATGAATGTAATTTGTCATCTACTAATGCACCTACTAACAGTATAGTAAGGCTAGAAGTGGAAGTTTGAAGTCTGTTCTTGTACTTAGCTGGTAGGACAGTTTGATTTCGAATGTCTTGGCTGATGGTTAAAGTTCCCTGGTTTGTTGCTTCGCTATCTTAACAGGATTGGGCAAAACTATGGAACTTTAAGGTAGTGAGGCTTCGTGGAATTAAGAATTTCTTTGTTTTACCTGGAAAAAGTTTGGTTCCTCTTTCTCTCTTTTTAAAGAGCAAATTTTATTTCGAAAGCATCTTTCAAGGGTTTCTATTCCATGGCTGATACAATTTCTAGAGAGGATGTTATGTAAATAGAGTTTCGTATTTTTGTGTTTAAGGTGACAATATGCAACTCTATGTAAATGAGTTCATTATATTGTTTCATCATTTCATAATGTGCATGAAAGACAAATTTAACATGCTTTTGAACAGGCAGGTCTAACTGCAGCTGATGTGGAAATCGGAGATTGGTTGCGGAAGAATTTCTCTCACAAGTGCATTGTTCTTGCAGTGAATAAGTGTGAATCTCCACGTAGAGGAATCTTACAAGCTTCAGAATTTTGGTCCTTGGGGTGAGCTGAAATTTATCCGTAGCTTTTATGGTCCTTTAATGATATTTATCTAGTTTTGTTGTTTCTCTTTCCAAATTCTGGGCATGAGAAGAGGCAGTACAAAGGTTTATTCATGTAGTGTTTCTAGCGAAAATAAAATAGAAATTCAAGCAAGTACATGTAACCTTCCGGGCTTCCCCAGGCAGTTTTTTACATTTCACATCTGCTTATTTAGGGGAATTCTTAGAAGTTTAAGTTCCATTGACAAAAGTGGTTTGAGAGTGTATGCCAGCCTTTTCTGTTCCTTCTTATTACAAAAGGAACTCGGATTCTCTTGATACTTTTCTGATTCATCACTGATATTTGTCTGCCCTTTTCCCAGTATATGAAATCAACGTGTCAGCACCTATAGGTATCGCACATTAGTGGTGATTCTAGAGATTCCTCCATTCTCTGGAACTTTATTCTTTGTCACAGTCTTTAGGTTAAGAGTGATGCATTTCAGCCGAGGAGGATAGCTTCCTCAATCACTTATTTGAGGTTGCAAAATATACTAGTCCTTTCAAGCAAGGTTTAACTTTGATATGGATTAAAGGTGAGGCATATAATCTTGAGGAGTTTGGATACTCTAGAAGAATAAATAACTAATGCAGTTTTTGAATCCACAATCCTACTTTTTTAACTTTTACAGTATGGTATGATCTGTGCTCTTTTATTTCTTTCATAAAACTGTTGTCTCTGTACTAATTTCATGTCCACATCAAAGTTTATCCAACTTAAGACATAATTAGCTCCTTTTATACATAAGTATGGTAGATGAAACTATACCACATATGCTGCAGGAAGTTATGCTGTATTGATGTTTGAACTTTTACTTTGACTCCTATGCTAGTGTTTGGTGTATGTTCATGAAAGCTGTTAGTATTACTTTAGAGTATGGAGTGGGGAGATCTTCTAATGTGTATTGTTTGTTCTTCTGAACAAATATTTGTTACGTATTTTGTTGATCCACTAGGCTTTCACCCATTCCTATATCTGCTATATCGGGTACGGGGACAGGAGAGCTGCTTGATGTTATATGCTCAGGACTAGAGAAAGTTGAGGTACCTTTTCATTTTGCAACTGAAATGTTGCTATTTCCTCTTTACTTTTGGTACTCTTGTTATAAGTAAATTTCTCTCTTTTCTCCTATTCCTTTTCATTTAAAGGCAATTCTTAAGAGCCACCCACTGACAGATAGAAGTAGCTGAAAAAAACTAGGAGGTTTCATAGATGAGAATGCTACACAGGTCCGTGCATGCACAAACAAGAAAAAATGAACAGGAAGAAAGGTGACTGCCTTCACTGTCTTCAGTGTTGTCTTTAATGAAAAAAATTGTCCTTTTACTTTGAACCCTTCTACATCAAGAGATTAGCAGTGAAGATTATAAAATGATGTCTACTGTAATTACCAGTGAGGTGGTTCTAGAGGACCTTAGCCACTTACCCTGAGTTTCACTTATTAAACTCAATCTCTTTAAAGGAACTTTAGACCTATTGGCAACTGAAAGTGGTTATCATTCAAACTTAAATCAAGAACATCAGTGTAGTTCTCTGGTTGGGACACGATTGC
Source organism: Catharanthus roseus (assembly GCA_028651295.1). NCBI lineage: Eukaryota > Viridiplantae > Streptophyta > Magnoliopsida > Gentianales > Apocynaceae > Catharanthus > Catharanthus roseus. The sequence goes on along the minus strand of JAPQWS010000001.1, from coordinate 1,421,971 downwards.
TTATGTCTGTGATTTTTGCAATTTTGAGAAATTAGTATCATAAATTCACAGTGAGTGATTGATTGTTCCTTAGTTTGTTAACATTATGCCTGAGATTTTGCCTGCCTTTAACGTTCACTGTTTGAAAATTCAACTCAGAATTGGTGGCAGCTCAGTTGCTGAAATTCTGTTATACAGTGAAATACTGACAGTTGTTGCAATGAACAGCTTCTACCAAGAAACTTCAGTATAAAGCAACCCCTGGAAACTATGAGCTAGTTGCAACTTTTGCCTTAAGCCCCTTGATTATTAATTATTAGATGATTTGACATCTTACTAAAGGTTCCCACTTAATTTATTGCAATGGCCGCGCCATTTTTTTCCACTGCAGCCTGAACTAAGATTCTGAACATGTTAACCATAAAAAATCATGTGTTTTGGCCTTTAAGGAAGTAAAGAATGTCAGATTTGAGCACACTTCTCGTAATGCATTTGAAACTTTAAAAACCAATCAAAAGCATAGAGAACCTCTGAAAGAATTTTAGCATTTTGGTCTGTCTTTAATAAAAATTTGATTATCTTTAGATTTAGTTTCAATATGCTGATATGACATATCCTAGGCATACTTGCAGAGTTTTATTGGCATTCTTTTTTAACTTTACACTGTTTGGGCATGCGCATTTAGCATGGAATTACTTTGGAGAAAAACTCTTTCCAGATCAAAGGATATCCTTATATAAATCTAGCTAAGAAGAGGATTTCTATATGACTTCTATGAATATATCTGGTGAAAGTGCGTTGGACTCTTGCGTTTGTTTTGACATTTTGAATTGCTTTCTAACAGGATCACTAGTTGTCATGAGAAATTAGTTGATTAACTTTTGTGCAGGACAACAAAAGGAGCAAATCAGATCTAACTCAAATGCTACACTTTTAATTTCTAAAATACTTCCTATAGTATGTAGTAGAAAAAGAAGGACATGGCTCTTAAATCTGGTGGATATATTGTTGAACTAGTGTAGGTATTCTGCTTCTAGATTTTTGCTCAGACTCAAATTGTTTAATCTTTTCCTTTCTTAGTGGTTTCTCTATTTAGAAATTTGATGCTAGGATAATAAGAGTATAAAGAGAACATGGAAGGGATTTGAGACCTAACATATTTTCTGACCGCTCAGATTTCATTCATCTTTTGCTTTTTGTTTTAACAGTATAACAAGTTAAGGTGCCTGGATGGCTAAAAGCATGTCTTGTAAGATATGAACCTGTATATTGGGCTAGTTTCGGGAGAGGAAAGTCGGGTTATGCTGTTACTGATTAAAGAACAACTCTTGAATGATATGGATATTGTTGTATAAGTGGATTGATGAATGAAAGACCCTAAATCTCCTAGAAATATCAGAACGTATTCTTTCTGCTTTATATTCTCATGGAGACAAGTTAAATTGCATTATATCTAAGTGCTATATATCTCTATATTCCTGGTCCTGAATGTTTGCTGTTAAACCCCAAAACACACACCCCCGCTCCCTCAAGAAGATTGATGTATTTTGCAGGAGCCTGAAACCCTTGATGGAGAAGAAGATTATATTTCTTCAATTGCCATTGTTGGTCGTCCGAATGTGGGAAAAAGTAGTATTTTAAATGCATTAGTTGGGGAGGACAGAACTATTGTCAGCCCAATAAGTGGAACTACTCGTGATGCTATTGATATGGAGTTTATGGGTCCTGATGGTCAGGTTTGTTAATCATAGACATGGCAAATGTTGTGCTAGCTGCCTAGTTTTTCTAATCTTTGATATTTACTTAGACGATGGAATCATTAATGTGATAATTTCCCTAACAATGGATCTTTCCAGATTTTGATTATGAACAACCTATTCTATTGATCAGAAAGGACATTTTTATAGTTTTAACAAGAGAAACTAATGTCCCTTTTGTACTAATACTGTTTCCAGTTTTTATTTTGTTACTCTTGTGCTACTAAAATTTATATTCCTGCTATATCTGTCCTTTAATTTGTTAGAATCTGCTGCAAATGTTTAAGGATGTGTGTAGGAATGGTTTGAGAGAAAAGACAGATCCTATAGGCTTGCAGTAATATCATGTTTTCTCTCTCATACTATATAAGCACTCTAATAATAAAATTAAATGGCTCCAAGGGGCATATTTCTCATTGATCAAAGAACATTGACAGTGTTATATGCTTTTATAGGAAGGTTTGGGAGAAAAGGAAGTTCCGGTATGCTTGTATTTCTGTGTTCTCACTTTCAAATGAAACTTAATGGGCTCCAAGGGGACATCAAACACATATTGACCAAAGAGTTACTGTATATTTTGCTTTTGAGATGTAGCAATCTTAGACATTATTTATCGGATAATTAGTCAGTCCTAACAGGTTCGATTTGTTATCCATAATTTGAATGAACTCATAATTTACTCAGTCCGAGATGACTGGAACAACTGTGATAAGACAAATTTTTTATTACTTCATTTTACAGAACATATAGATCCCTTCAGATACATAATTGCATTTAAGTAACCTACCTCTATGCAGTGGTTTCACACCGTCTTTCTAGATTTCTGAATTTTGTCAAGAAAATGTCGTGTGAATAATACATATAATTCTGTGAATAGAACAAATGGGACTTTGGAGTTGGACACTGTTTTTGTGACTTTTTCTGCAGTTATATGTTCCATTCGTTATTTGATGACTGAACTTTTGCCTCCTGTAGGCATATAATAGCCGTGTTTACAAGTTTGATGCTTCTGATAATTATGTAAATGCACATGGAGGACCTGGAAGCCTAGGGTTCATTCTGTGCTTGCAGGAAACAAAGATAGTTATTATCTTACATTTTTAAGTAGAATCCTTTGCAGTATGTTCTTTTACATCAAAACATGTATTCTTATGCTTAGAGATAATCAATAAATACATCTTTTATTTTCTGAAAAAATGAAACGATGGTATGCATACCAAATCTAGGCTGCGATCTTTTGTCTAGTACAGGAAACATATTGACTCCTCTCTTCTCTCAATATATGTTAACAAAATTTGAAGTTTGTTTCTTTTTCTTGTTTCTTCTTTTGATAGAAATTTGAGGCAAACTATGCAGATTCCCTAAGATAAAATTATAAGGTTTTGTCATGGTCCACGGTTGTATTGATATTGGATGTCTTGTTCTGTATCTGGCATGCTTGATGAACTTCTATTATGCATGAGCTTCATACTGTAATTTGTCCTGTGGATTAATGTTAGTGCTGTAGAGCCAATTTTCGAATGTACTAATGATGATTCTGGCAGTAAGTAGCTATTTTGTCAATGTTCCTTTTGTTGCACCTAAATATTTCTGGAGTAACCATCAACTCATTCACTGACGTACATCTGCTACTAAGAAAATCGCTATAGTGTGTTTTCTTTGTATGCTCTTGCAATTAAATTGCTCTGAAACATGTCATTTTTGCTTATTATTTGTCTACAGAAATTTCAGCTAATCGATACAGCTGGTATCAGAAAGAGAGCAGCTGTAGCTTCATCAGGTAGCATAACAGAGGCATTATCAGTGAATCGAGCATTTCGTGCCATACGTCGTTCGGATATTGTGGCTCTGGTGATTGAAGCCATGGCTTGCATCACTGAACAGGTACAGTATGTGTCAGTTTTTTGTTTTGGTTTGTATGAGAAAGGCAAGCTATTCAACTCTTTTTGACAGCTCATGGTGCAAAAACTGTTGAATTTTGTTTGTGAACCTTCTCAGGGAATACCAAAAGCTTAATTCTTTGGTCTTTACTGCATACTTTGTCCTATTCTCTCCTTTCTTAAATATTTGGCTCCTTGATTTCTACTGTTGTGATGTGTTTGGATAGTGAAAATACATTTACATGTGCCGCGTTAATGCAAATGTATGGTTGTAAGCAAACTTTTGCAGAAGGTTGTTGCATAGTATTATCTCCTAAAAAGATAGTGGCCATGCAGTGCATTATAGATAATCACTAACAGCAATTTTTAAGAAAGGCGATTTTTTTTTTTTTAATTATCTTCAAATTTGCAGGATATGAAAATTGCTGAAAGAATAGAGAAAGAAGGGAAGGGTTGCCTAATTGTCGTGAACAAGTGGGACACGATTCCCAACAAAAATCAGCAAACTGCAACATATTATGAACAAGATGTTAGAGAAAAGCTCCGAATTCTTAGTTGGGCACCTATTGTCTATTCAACAGCAATTGCGGGCCATGGTGTTGATAAGTATGGTCCTAGCCCTATTATCTTCATTATATTCTCTGGATTTATATATTTAAGAATTTCAGAAACATGCATTCACCATTGCTAAACAATAACATGCCATTGGCTTTCCGCTTGAAAGAAGCTTTGTGCTGTATTTGAATTAGCTTTTAGTTTGAAAAAAAGAAAGTTTTTTTCTTGGGTTTCATGAAAATTAATTTTTTTGTGAGAAGAGATGTTGGACCAAGAGAGATAAAAGAGAAAAAAATTTTAGGGTAAAATTCTATGCAAATACACCCTTGGTTTTTCTTCTGGAGTATAAATATTTGAGCCGGCTTGATTGTTGCTTGAACTTAATCTTTCCTGATAAAGTTACTTATGGCTGCATGGCCTCACTGGAATCTAGCTAGTTACGTTATTAAGATCAGCTCTTAGAGCATTTTTGGGACAGTGTTTCCAGTCATACCAAGTTCATTCCATTGATTTCTCTTTCAGCGGGAAAAAGGAAGACTCTGGGGTACATAGATCTCAAACTTGGTATGAGTCAAGTTGTTATTCTGCATTAGCATTGGTTGAAGGGGGTGGGGTATATAGGAGATGGGGGAAAGAAAACCACGGCAAAAGCTAGAGGTGAGATTTGAGCTGCCAATTTATGCTCTAGTAACAGGGATGCTAACAAACTGCACTAACTCAACCCTTAATTTGTTTAAGGTGCCTAAGCATTAGGCTGCTACATCATTTTTAATGGCATAAAAGAAAAGAAATGATAGATTTGTCCGAAGTAATTAGTTCCTATTTGTCTGTCACTCAGTTTTTCCATACAGGTAAGCAACCCAGAGTTCTTTCTCCTATGGATGGTTTGGATCTGTCAGGGTACTTTGTTCAGATAGTTTGGATTTGTATTCAGACTGTAATTTATTGGTTGTTGAAAGATTCACAGATAACTGAAGAGATTCTCTCTTAGAATGACAATTGGTGGAAATATTCGAAATTGTCCAGAAATGATGAAGCATGAAGGTGCTATTGCCAGAGTTAGGTATCTTAATATCGTAAAGATTACGAATCTTTAATCTGTAATCTGCCTGGAACCATCATGTAACTTTAAGTTGGTGAGTTGAGCCTTCTATCTGCATTATTCAAGGATCCCTTACCATCAATTGTCTGAATGGGAATTCCTTGTGACTACTCTATACTTGCTTTGCAATATGCACTTGTTTTCGCCTGTCAGAAAGGAAAAAATAACAAACAATGGACAAAGAACACTTGTACTTCTTTTTGTTTCAATTTGTGTAATGACCTGCCACTTTAGAAGCTTCGAAGTAAGGATGCATGACCATTGAGCCTTGGATCATCATTGGGGTGAGCACCACATGTTGATTAACATAGTCTCCTAGTGTCACTATCATGTGGAACCTCTGATAGGGGAACGAGAGCATTGCTGTCTTGGTCTGTAACTCATTTCTATATTTCATTGTACTGAGTCTTCTTGTTGGATAATTTTCACGTAAACTTGCAAGCAAGCACATTTATCCAACCAACACAAGTGCATGTATCTAATATTTCTTTCTCTTTGGCTGTGGAGAACCAATATTTGTTCACTGCTAGATTATTCTTGGTAACTAGTATGTCAGGCCCGAATGCATAATTAAAAATAATAAAAGAATCCAGGATGCTAAATACAAAACAACTTAGGTAATTGCAGGTGGTGATAATGAACTCACTACAGATGCTTGAGTAACTATATTGGTGGTCTTTGTTTTATTAGGAAACTAATGGTAAAAATTTGATAACTGAGATTTAATTCCTTATTAATTCACATAGATGCTAACTTTTCTTGGTGATCTGGTTTTTTTCCAGGATCATTGTCGCTGCTGGCATGGTTGAGAAAGAGAGATCAAGACGGTTAACCACAGCAACCCTAAATCAATTGGTACAGGAAGCAGTGGCATTCAAGCCACCTCCAAGGACTAGGGGTGGGAGGAGAGGACGTGTGTATTATTGCACACAGGTACTTTTCCACCAACTAGATGTTCAATTTTGCTTCTGAAATTAATTTCTGCACCCATGATTTGCATGAAGTCCTTGATGTCCTTTGGTAATGCCGTCATACTGTTTGTTAAACACCCAACCCACGTATTTATTTCCCAAGTCATTATTTACTCTGGAAGCTCGGGGTGATCATTGGTTCAGTTAGGAAAAAATTCGATTTTTTGAAATTTTTTTGATAACTGAACAGAACCTAATCACACCTTAGCTCATAAATGATATTTGGGACAGCAGCGATTTGGAAAAATGATGTAGCCTTCTGGATTTTAGTCCTATGAAACTTACATGCACCATTTTCGCACATTGAGCTAGTTATCTTTGATCTTAATTCACAGGCAGCAATTCGGCCACCTACCTTTGTCTTCTTTGTTAATGATGCAAAGCTATTTACTGAGACATACCGACGTTACATGGAAAAGCAATTGAGAACTGGTGCAGGATTTTCAGGCACCCCAATACGGCTTTTATGGCGAAGCAGACGAAAATTGGAAAGAAATGGCAGTAAGTTCACAATTCATTCATTTTCTTTTCTGTTTTTTCATGTTTATTTGTCTTCTTTCACTTTTGCTGCCAAACTCATAACAGATTAATTTGGCATTTAGCCATTCCTAAATAAGCAATTATGCAATTTAACTGAGATGTCAAATCAAGCAAAAATTTGGGTTGCTTCGCTTATGGTTTTTGAAGTCATTATTTGACTAATCATTCATTTGAGTCTCCTATTTCTTTTGGCATACAATACAACTATATGAACTGTATTGACATGACAGAAGCTGTGAACTATTCGTGTTGGGTCCTTGATTAAATGTGTTGCACATGCATGTTCTTTGTTACATTGAGTTTGTTTCATTTCCAAGGCCATGTGTTTATCTCTCCCTAGTGGTCTAGGCCTTCACTAACAGCCGTGGGGCATCTTCCATTATACGTTGAGTCTGGGGGAAATAATATCTAACCATGATACCTGTTTCTGTTTCCGTTATGAGTACTGCTACAGGCTATAGGGGTTCAACACTGAGCCAATCAATTGGCTCAATTGGAAGTAAAAGTGTCATTTAATATGAAAAGTACTTTTATCAATAGGGACAAAAAGTACGGTTTTCTTGTCTTTTCAATTTTACCTCTTTTGAGACAATTAATTGTCTCAGCATTAATCCACATACATTTACTGTTTCATTATTACCTAAAAGAATCAACAAATTGAGATCCCATATTGTTTTCATTTCAGGCAAGACTAATGCAAAAAAGAAGCAAAGGAATATTACCTCTCTTGATAAAAATTTAGCTGTAGCTTAGCTTAGCTGAAACGGGCTTTGGATGGTATCTTGGGAACATGGAAGAATGACTGGAAATCTACAACATGATGGAGATAAGTGGGAGTATGCACGAAACTGAAAAAACATGAACTTTATCTTGTGCTAACCTGCTTTTTTTATATGAGCAGAAGATGAAAAGTGGAACAATGGTTGAAACCATTGATCTCCACCAGTAGTGTAAAGTCTGGTTTGAATTTACCCGATAATTCTGGTGATCTATCCTCTCCTGGGAGATGTGGAGAAATAGTGAATTTTTTTCTGGATCGGGCCCATTTTAAAACAACTCAGACTGAAGTGGGCCACTTTTTTTTTTCCCGATTCAGGTCATAACGTAGTGCGTTATCAGCCACGTAATTATTTTTTTAAAATGTTTTTTAAAATTTTTTTTTTGTTTACAATTGTGTTATTAATTTATTTTATTTTTTTGAATGAACATTTTTTTGTTTTTAATAAAAATTTCTTTTGGGAAAACTTATAATTGTATAAGTTTTTTCTTAGTAATTTGTTTAATGAATTATTTTTTTTAATGAAAATTTGTTTTGGAAAAACTTATAATTGTATAATTTTTTTAAAAAGATTGTATTTGTTATATTTAACTTATTTTGTGCTATTTATATCATTTGCTTGGAAAATATATTTATATTTTGACCATTTCATTATAAGTTATTTGAAGAAGTAACACTAAAGAAATCGTAAAAATTTAGAGCAATGATGTACTAATTAGAAGAAATTGAAAGAAAAATTTCATTATTATAAACATGTTTTATTACAACTATTTTAAGAAAATGTCAAATTTATACATTGTTCGGTCCGGGGTTATTACAATTTTTCCTATTATGTCCCGGCATGCGACATCTACCACATCTTGGGGGAGAATCCGGATTTCTATAATCCATTTTCCCCTGAAATCGTTTGCCTTATTTCCTACCCCGTTCCTTTTTCATGTTTGGAGGATAAAATGTCAAATTAAAAGGGACATCCTTCCAAAAGTTCTCACTCAAAATCGGATGAAAATTCGCTTAGTAAGTTTTTATGTACGTCTGTCGCGAATATATCTTCGGTACATAAGCATCTGTTCTTGACCCATTTTCTCTACACACTGCAAGAATATAAGAACAAGGCAATGTATATGTTTGCCATTTTCCGCAACTACAAAATTTATTATTTAGCTGCAATGTATAGATGTTGCCCGTACCAGAAATTCGGATTGGAGATTTGACCATGTATATTCCCTCTCGCGGATTGTAAGTTGTAACTTTGTGTTCTCTTGATTTCAGTTCAATCCGCAAGAACTTGTCAAAAATTCGAGTTGGAAATGGATGCACACAATTTTCTACCTTTTCACGGTGTTGGTGAAGGTACTTAACTAGTTTGTTGAATATTAATTCACCCTAGCTTTCTTCAACACACTATTAAGTGCCTCGGAAATGTTGGTTGTCATGATACCGTGTCTGTGGCCGCCATCATGCAACAGTGCCCATTTCTCTGCGTCCAACTTCATCAAGTAAATGTATGCATCCACATTTCTTTCTTGAATCTCTTTCATTACACAATCAAATTTCCATTGTTTCGTTTCTGTTCCGGCCTAGCACATCAAGCTTTTTAGGGTTGTATTTTTAAAGGTTCTTGTTGAAATTTGCTTGAATGTGGCGTAAGCAAAATCGGTGAACTGCAAATGGTGGTTGCTCCAAAGGTTGACTTTGAATAGTTGAGAAAATACCTTTGTGGCGATCAGAAATGAGGCATACGTGGCGATCTTTGACTACGTATTCTCGCAAGTTTTTAAAGAACCAATTCCAACTCTCGGAAGATTCCTTATCAACAATTGCAAAAGCAAGTGGGAACAAGTGATTATTTGCATCCCACGTACTTGCAATTGCAAAATACCTAGCAAATGGCAGAGGCAGAAACAAAAAATTTTCTGAAGAAAGAAGGATGAAAAAAGGAAGAAGAATGAGATGAAGGTGGCTGAAAAAATGAAAGAAAGAATGAAGGAGAAGGGGGCTGGAAAAACAATAAGGGGGAAGGAGAGGAAATAGAGAAATAAGGAGGAAGAACGGAGGAAAGAGAGTAAAAAATGTGGTTGGAAAATGAGGCCGGGGGAAAATAAAAAGGGGGAGGAAGGAGGGGAGGGGGGAGCCGCACTGCTGTAGAAAAAAAATTGGGAAGGAAGGGGAAGGGGCGGCGGATAGGGTTTTTTTTTTTATAACATGATAACGCACAGTCACTGTGCATTTATTAAGCTTGATAACGCACAGTCATTATGCGTTATCTACAGCTCAGTGCCAGCTAGGATCCACGTCACATTTTTGCGCGATTAACGCGGTTATTAAGGATAACGCACAATGGTTGTGCGTTATCATTACAGATAACGCACAACCATTGTGCGTTATGGCCTGAATTGGAAAAAAAAAAAAAAAAAAGGGCTCACTTCAGCTTGGGCTTTCTTAAAATGGGCCCGGCCCAGAAAAAAACCGAAATAGTGATCGTTGGGGTTGTCCTAGAATCTAGGTTCTAAGTGAATTCGATGATTCAGAGAGAACTAGGTTGGTATATTCTTACATCAATTAATGCTCTCTCTCTCTCTCTCTCTCTCTCTCTCTCTCTCTCTCTCTCTCTCTCTCTCTCTCTCTTATGATTTATCCAAGGCTATCCTATAGTGGCAGTAGAACTCATACCATGAACTATGCATGAAGGAAGACATAAATGAATTATCTCTTTATTGTTGTCGTATTCTTTTAATGAAAAGGCTGTATTTGTTACGCGTACATCTATTCTATAAGACGAGCAATACATCCATATAGTTAGTTGGATTCTTTTGCTTTAAACAATCATCCATGTACCTTCCTTAATTTTGTTAACCCCTTGAAATTCGTGAATGAGATGAAAGCTTTGATCTACTAGACGTCCAAGACGGTTTAATAAACTTTCTAAATCTTTCTTTTAGGTCTTCCTTTACCAGAAAAAAAAAGAGAGTTAAATAAAATTTAGTTTATATTAATAGAAGAGAGAAGCATTCTAAGTTTACATTCTCATTCAATTTAGATCTGTTATCATAATTCATATCACCTTAATTCCTTCAATTTGAGAAATAAGATAGTTTTTAGAAGATGAAAACGTGGATGGTTTTTAATTCATCCGTAATTTATTTGGACGAAATAAATATTCTTTTTAGTATGGTTATATACTTTTTATAATAATTTCAATAAATCTTATAAAACTACTCGTGCACAAATATAGACTAATTTGAAGTGAATTCTCAAAGGGTTTGCCCCACATGATTTCACCATATATATATAAGGGAATATTGTTAAGGGATACCGACGGTTTTTTTCTTTATTTATCCCATTTTTAAAAAATGGATACTAAATCGACACAGATTTTTTTTAATCTTGAAGTGGCCATAATGCATAGTCATTTTGCGTTATTAGCTGTGTGTTATCCGTAATAACCGGCTTAAGCCGCATTAAGAAGCATGTTTAATGATGTGTCGATGATGTGGCGACAATGTGGCGCTGAGTTGTTGATAACGCACAACGTTATCAGTCATAATAACGCACTTCCATTGTGCGTTATTATTAGTGATAACACACAATGACCGTGCGTTATCACGTTATAAACTCTACACGCCCAACCGTAGATGCCTCCTTTCTGCTATCTCCTTCTTCTTCCTCTTTATTTTTTCTTTCTTCTTTCTTATTTCCTCCCCAAAAATTGATTCCTTTCTACTTTCTTTTTCTTCTTCCTCCTTATTTCTTCTTTCTTCTTTCTTCTTTCTTATTCGTCCCCAAAAATTTTTTCCTTTTATCTTCATCCGAAAATTTTCCTTTTATATTCATCCGCTCTCGCTGCTCCGCCGCTTGGTAAGTTCTTTTCCTCTTTCTTTTATTTTCTTCCTTCTTCTTATACTTTGTCTTCTCTTATTCTAATACTTTTGTATTTTATTTTGAAATTTATAGTTAAAATTTAGTTAATTTTTTAAATTCAAGTTTGAATCAGTGAGACTTTCCTTTGAGTACGACGGTTGTTAGAGATTTGGAGTGGAAAACGATAGACTAGAGCTTATCGGTACGAAGGTGCATTTTTTTGGGTAAGTTTTTAGTTATTTAAATTATTTGGTGTATTATTTATTAATTTTAATTATTGTTTGTTTGGGTTTGTTAATTATTGTTTGTGAATCATTTTTATGAATTTTATTTGTTAATTTGAATTAATTCATTTGTTGAAAGTGGAGTTTGGGTTTATGTTTAAATTTGTTGTCATAATTTTATGTATATAATTATTTTTTGTATTACAAAAGTAATCTTAGGGTGATGAATTATTTTGATGAATTTATTTGGATAATTAGGGTTTTTTTTCCTTTACTTTATGATTATCTGAATTTTTTTTTATTTATTTAGATAATTATTTTGCATCTCTCTTATAATTGTTTTAGTAGAAAAGATGAGAACTTGGAATTTGGGTTTTTTCTCTTCTCTATTTTTTTTTTAATTTACCAAGTAGTGAAATACTTAGTTATAAAATATAGCATAAATAACCCTAAAAAACTTAAAAATTCTAAACTTTAAATAATAGAAAACTTAAAAATTTATTATTAAAATCTAAAATTTTACATTAAACATTAAACCGTAAAACTATAAACTTTTTAACAGTAAACCTTAAAAAGCCAAAATCATAATATTAAAATCCTATATCGTATATTATAAAAACCTTAAAAACCCTAAAATTGATTTTTGAAACATTAAATCGTAAAACTTTAAACTTTGTAACAATAAATCCTAAGAACCTTAAAATTAATATTCTAAACATTAAACCGTCAAACTCTAAACTTTATAACAGTAAACCCTAAAAACTCTAAAATCTTAATATTTTAAACATTAAACCGTAAAACTCTAAACTTCAAAACAGTACACCCTAAAAATGATATTTTAAACATTAAACCGTAAAACTCTAAAATTTGTAACAGTAAATCCTAAAAACTCTATAATCTTAACAATTTAAACATTAAAAAATAAAACTCTAAACTTTGTAACAGTAAAACCTAATAATCCTAACATTGATGTTTTATACATTAAACCGTAAAACTCTAAACTTCAAAACCCTAAACCCTAAAAACCCTAGAAATGATATTTTAAACATTAAACCATAAAACTCTAAACTTTGTAACAGTAAACCCTAAAAACTCTAAAATCTTAACAATTTAAACATTAAAAAATAAAACTCTAAACTTTGTAACAGTAAAACCTAATAACCCTAAAATTGATATTTTATACACTAAACCGTAAAACTCTAAACTTCAAAACCCTAAACCCTAAAAATCCTAAAAATGATATTTTAAACATTAAACCGTAAAACTCTAAACTTTATAACAGTAAATCCTAAAAACTCTAAAATCTTAACAATTTAAACATTAATTCAGCTAAACTCTAAACTTTGTAATAGTAAAACCTAATAACACTAAAATCTTAATATTATTGATATTTAACCGTAAATTATAAAAACCCTAAAAACACTAAACTTGATATGTTAAAAATCATATAAACCCAAAAACCCTAAAATAATTGTACCATAAACAACACACCTTAAAGAATTTGAAATTATAATTTATTTAAAAAAATTTAACTTTAATTTATAGATATTGACCGTAACTTAAACTATAAATAATGTAGATTTGTAAAAGAACACACATGTCTTGTCCAAATTGAACGAAACAAGCACAGAAACTTGTCCTCAAAATTTATTTCAAAGTCAATAGCACACCTAGTTGCCAACGATCCTGAGATACCTGTGTCAAACATCATTCAAGAAGTGCAGGTATTGTTTCAAACGAGTTGCACTTACAAGCGGGCATGGTATGCTCAAAAATTTGCCATAGAGAGGGTTTTTGGTAGCTGGGAGACAACCTTCAATATTTTACTGAAATACTTATAAGCTGTACAAGATTTAAACCCGAGGACTGTATACGAATTTTTGCATCACAGAACAAGCAGTCCCCCTAATTATGTTTTTAAATTTGTTTTCTGGTGTTTCTCGCCATGTATAGACGGATTTCCATATTGTCGGCCGTTGATTTCTGTTGATGGAACACACCTAAAGGGACCATACAAGGACGTGCTGTTAATTGCAAGTATGTGGGATGCCAATAATCACTTGTTTCCACTTGCTTTTGCAATTATTGATAAGGAATCCTACGAAAGTTGTAATTGGTTCCTTAAAAACCTGCGAGAATACATTGTTAAAGATCGCCACGTATGCCTCATTTCTGATCGCCACAAAGGTATTTTCTCTGCTATTCAAAGTCAACCTTTATGGCAACCACTATTTGTAGTTCACCGGTTTTGTTTACGCCACATTCGAGCAAATTTTAACAAAACTTTTAAGAACACAAACCTAAAAAGCTTGATGCGACAGGAACAGAATCTAAACAATGGAAATTTGACCGTGTAATGAAAGAGATTCAAGAAAGAAATGTGGATACTTACATTTACTTGATGAAGTTGGACCCAGAGAAATGGACATTGTTGCATGATGGGGCACAGACACGGTATCATGACAACCAACATTTCTGAAGCACTTAACAATATGTTGAAGAAAGCTAGGGTCCTACCTTTAAAAGTCCTGGTTGAACAAATCTTCAACAAACTAGTTAAGTACTTTCATCAACACCATGAAGAGGCTGAAAATTATATGCATCCATTTCCAACCAGAATTTTTGACAAGTTCTTGCGGATTGAAATGAAATTAAGAGAACATAAGTTACCACTTACAATCCGGAGAAGGAATATACATGGTCAAATTTCCAATCCGGGTTTCTGGTACGGGCAACAATGTCTATACATTGCGAATAAATAATAAATCATGTAGTTGCGGAAAATGGCAAACATATATGTTGCCTTGTTCTCATGTTTTGCAGTGTGTAGAGAAAATGGGTCAAGAGCAGATACTTATGTGCCGGAGATATATTCGCGACAAACGTACAGAAGAACTTACCAAACGAATTTTCATCCAGTCTTTAGTGAAAACTTTTGGAGGGATGTTCCTTTTTAATTTAACATTTTATCCTCCAAACATGAAAAATGAACGGGGTAGGAAACAGGACAAGCGATTTCAGGGGGAAATTGATTATAGAAATCCAGATTCTCCCCCAAGATGTGGCAGATGTCGCATACCAGGACATAATAGAAAAAATTGTAATAACCCCGGACCGAGCAATGTATAAGTTTGCCATTTTCTTGAAATTGTTGTAATAAAACAAGTTTATATTAATGAAAATTTTCTTTCAATTTCTTCTAATTACTACATCATTGCAGTCTAAATTTTTATAATATCTTTAGTATTACTTCTTCAAATAACTTGAGATGAAATGGTTAAAAGTTAAATATATTTTTCAAGAAAACGATATAAATATTATCATAATAAATACGCTTAAAATAAGTTAAATATTATATATATAGTCTTTTTAAAAAAATTATACAATTATAAGTTTTGATAAAAATGTGAAGACATTTTCATTTAAAAAATAAAAATAAAAACTGACGTGGCAGAAAAAATTAAAAACTGACGTGGCAGATAACGCACGACCAGTGTGCGTTACTGCTTTGTCATAACGCACATCCGCCACATCGGCGGATTATGGGGTGTAAGCATAATTAGATGATAACGCACAATGGTTGTGTTATCAAGAATGATAATGCACAACCATTGTGCGTTATGACCACTTCAGGATTAAAAAAAACTTGAGCCAATTTAGTACCCATTTTTTTAAAATGGGCTGGATTAAAAAAAAAAAAAACGGGATACCAACACCCAGCAAAAAATTTAAAAAAAAAGACCAACCATTAATGGAAACAGTTGGTTAATGAGTATAAATCATTAATGATCTAATTGTATTAAACTAAACAATTTTTGTAAACATTTATCCCGTATCTTCTTGACCCATAAAAAAAAGCCAGTATCTTCTCGATTCAAGGATATGGAAAATATTGGGGAGGCCTACATATTTTTATGTTTTTTTTATACATCAAGAAGTCAATTTCCATCCACCATTGTTAGATTTGGGCATATAGTTTATTAAGGTGAGGTTGATTTTGTTTCGTGCAAGAAATAAAAGATAGAGTAGAGAAAGTCATAATTCAATATATATTTTTTCTCTATTTCATAGATTAAGAAAGGTGAAAATGAAGGAAAGTGCAAAGGAGATGACACACATTCACTCAAATTCGAAATTCACTAAAAATCATATATTAAGAAAGGTGGGATGCTATATTCACATTTATTATCAATAGTGTTGAGCTTGTGTATTTGATGTCACACTGCTAAGCTAACAATCAATCTGGGATTGTTGAATGAACAATTTTATTCTTAACTATTGGGGAATTTACTATGTATGTTTAAATTTTAAGTTTCAATTTAATTTAAATTCCCTTTTAAATTTTTCTCTTTTTTTTTTGGAGGAACCCTTTTAAGACTTATACTACCACTTTTGTCAGATTATAGTAATTACCATCATTAGTACTTTCATTTTATTTACTAAAGGGAGTAATTTTGCCAAATCATATAAGTTACTTGTGATTTGGGTAGTCCCTCTTTATTATGTGAAAAATTAGCTACAAAACTTTTATTTTATCTTTTCATGAGTATGAATTATTTCAATATTATAAATAGCATTCTAAAAATTTTTTACGATGGAATTCGATACATGTTGACACGTGGATCTAATTAACAGAATGGTGAAAAATAACTAGATCTTTAAATTAAATTATAAAAATGTGCAAAAATACTTCGAATGTTATTATGATATCATTAAATTATTATAATTTGCAACAATAAAAAATAGATCATACTTACAAAAAGATAAAATAAAAACTCTTAAATATAAACAACTAAACTTAGACAAAAATTTTATGGTTACAAATAGGTAAAATAAAAATAATTTAAAACTATATAAAGCTAACTTCTCTTACCATAATTAGCACCATCAGCATGTTCATTAAATACATATATTTATCAATGCCATTACACCTATTAATTACTCTCCTTAAATGTATGCTGAGAGAATCAATGTTAGACAATGAGACAAGACGTAACAACATTTTGGTAGATACTACGTTAATTAGACAATGATGTATGGCAGTACACATGTGAGAGTATTGATTCTACAATCACTTTGTAAGTAAATCAGTGAATCATGGTTTTATATTCTTAAATCAGAGTTTGAGCTTACTTAAGGATTTTTATTTGACAATCATTTTTGTTATGTTAAAATAGATATTTCAAGGATAATCGATGATATTTATTATTCAAACATTTTACCGTATTCATGTAGGATAAGAATATCATAAATGTATATTAAACGATATTAGTCGCTATTAACAACTTTCCTACTCTCCAATTTATATTGAGGCACCAATAATTATATGGATAGATATTATGTTTCTGCATTTATGATACCAAGTCAAAAGAGGATTAGTTAATAGAAAGACATAACAGGTATAGAAAAAAAGCATATATATAAAGGGCTCCAAAAAGGGCCAAAATATAGATCACATCCTAATAAACTGCATAATGGAAGCCATGAAAAGATTTGAAGTAGAGGTTTCAGAGTTGAGAGAAACCTTCAACTCTGGGAAAACAAGAGAAGAATCATGGAGAAGGTCACAGTTAAAAGGGATCCTAAATCTTCTTAAGGAGAAAGAAGATGATATTTTCATGGCTCTTAAGCAAGATTTGGGAAAGCATCATACTGAGGCCTATAGAGATGAGGTATGTATATATTATAAATAATTCCCTGCAAAAAGAGGGACATTAGACTTTATTTTTTTGCAGAGGCACTTGATGGTACATACATGGGGTCTAATGTCTTGAATTGTTTGTTTGCTTTCTAGATTTTTTTTTTTTTTTAATTTTTTGAGAAAAAGGGATTTGGATATGTTATTAAAAAGAAAAAATCAACAAAATTTACCAGCACTCAGAGCTTATAGGTGACATGTTAGAATCTAATAATAAAATTAAGTATTCATATTTGATGGAGTTCCTCAATTTTGTTAAAAATTCTAGATGCAAAGACTAGTGCATGTAGTGTGTATATATATATATATATGGTGAAGTAACTTTCTTTTCTTGCGAGCTCTTTTGTAACATTTTCAAAGCCCAAAAAACCCAACTTTTTCTTAACTCTTTCAAGAGTGTATACATGTGTATGTGTAGATATAAGTTTTAATTTGTTGAAAAACTAAATATGAGTATCATTGTTTTATTTCTTTTCTCTTTATTATTTGTTTGTATACTTTCACTACATGATTCCCTACAATAGTATCAGAGGCGGTTTGAAATCCTAACAATAAACCCTTAAATGTTTTCGGAACCCTAAACCCTCCTCCCCTCAACCCCTATCTCTATCAACACAAGAAAAAGGAAATTTAGAAAATTAAACCCCAAGAAAAGAACACTCCAAAAGCCTAAACCCCAAAGAACAATGTCCTCCAGAAGCAAACATATCCACTATTTACAGGTGAAGAGATGGAAGAACAAGAGGAGATTAGTACTAAGGCTAGAGATATGGTCGTCTCTTTCATGGATTCAAGAAAACATTAGGTTTTTTAAGCACGTGAAAGCATTAAAGGTTTGGTCCCTGATAGAAGAAGTGTTATATTTTTCTTACATTTATCATTTATAATTTATAATTTCTTTTTAATTTTCTAGATTTATTGTTAAAATATTATATTTGAATATTACACAAAAAAATTTCTCAGAAAATGTTATAGTTCTGAATTGTATACTCTCTCGGTTTGAATTTAATGTCACTTGAAACTAATATTTTCTATTGTTGAAACGGTGATTTAATTCTATTTATCGTCAATAAAAGTAATTTAATCATTTTTTATATTTGTACATTTTCCACAGGGCGGGAGTCTATTAGTTTTGTATTGTTTTTTCTTTTTTTTTTTTTTTTTTTTTGTTGAATAGCTTTGTATTATACATGTATAGCAGTTTACCAATATACAACAAGTCATGCTCTCTATTGAATATATTTTTTGGGTGTATTTATTATAGAATTATAATATTCACCCTTCCATTTTTCTTTTCTCATTTTAAGATAGCCAAGTGTCTTTGTCATCCAAAATTGTATTGAGCGGCTATTGATTATTTTCACAAAGGTGGAATTTCTGAAACTTCACCATTAAATATAACACGGGTTTGTACACAATGCATTAATTAAAGAAAATCAGTGTATAAAAGGAAATAAACAAATGGTACAAAATGAATTAGTATGCTTACATGTTTTTTAGACTTAAAATATTATATTTAATATATTTTATTTATATTAACCTGTGTTTCAAGACACACATCAAACACAAGTGCTAATAATTTATTATGCTAAATGCATTTCTTAGCAAGTATTTTCGATTCCATCTCTACACTTGCCCATATAAATATATATATATATATATAAAGAAAAGCCCTAAAGAAAATGGTAAGAAACTTTCACAACAAATTAATTATTTTTGCATGAAGTAAAGCTTCTAGTTTTTGCCTTTAATAACGACATTATTGTTTTTTTATAAGGACATTATTGTATATATATATATATATAGCAAATAAGTAATTACTTCACTTTTATTTTGTGAAACTTTTTGGTATTTGCAGGTAGGTACTCTGGTGAAAACAGTAAATTATGCATTAGGAGGGTTAAAACAATGGATGTCTGGTGAAAAGGTAATACATATTTATTTATCTATCTAAAGATGCCTGATAGTTTAATTATTTTCATTTATTGCGGATTTAAACGCTATTATATAAGTAAAAAATAATGGAAATTCGTAGTGATTTATTATATTTTCACTATTACATGTTTTAGGGTGTTCTCTTTTTTTTTTTTTTTTGGTTATTTCATTTTTCACAATAATTTTTTTGCAAATAAAGTAGAACACAAAAGAAAAAGAAAAAATTCCATGAAACAATTTCTCATTCAAGAATGGGATTTCAATGTATAGAACTATAAAATATTCATGAAATTATTTATCGTTGGTCAATCATAAGGTTCTTTACCCAAATATATAATTAATGAGCACAATTAGTATTTAAAAAAGACATATATAATTATTAGACAATGTTATTGTATATGTAACAACTAAACTGAATTTCTATGCATTTATCAAAAAAAAAAAAAAAAAGAAATTCTATGCTTATACAAAATAATAAATATGAAAATTGAACATTATAATGTAAGGTATATTAGCAATAAAAGCAAAAAATTAAAGGGTTGATGGATGGTTTCGTTTAAGATGATGATGATGATACTAGTGCAAGTACAGGTCAAATTGCCAATTGCTGCATTTCCTACTTCAGCTGAGTTGGTTCCTGAGCCCCTTGGTTTGGTCCTCGTTATTTCATCTTGGAACTTTCCATTTGGTGAGACCCTAGCTTCTTCTTCACTTTCTCTTTTTTTCTTTTTTTTTTTTGTGTTCCTATTTAAAATTGAATACGTTGAATTTAATTAGAAAAGTACTCCCTCCGGTTTTTTTTTTTTAACTTATGACATCACATTTTTTAAAATATATAAGAACCTTTTAGATATTTTTTTCTTATTTGGACTAAAGTACCCTTGAAACTCTTCTCTATCATCATTATTAATTATTTTAACAAGTTTCCATGTTCTAAACATTAAAGGTATTGGAATATTTTATTTTTAATGAAAGAGTATAATAAGAAAAAATTTATTAAATATTGAACTGTTTTCACAATTTAACAAATAAAAAAACGTAATAATTAATATAATGCTATTAGTAAATTAAAAAAAAAGATGGAAGGTGTATAATTTCTATGGAGACATACAACGAATATATTAGTAATACATATAAAGGCAGGCATATTTTATACATTGCTCAAATATTAATATTATAGTGTTGTGCAAGCAGGATTGTCATTGGAACCAGTGATTGGAGCAATAGCAGCTGGAAATGTTGTTGTTCTTAAACCATCAGAGTTAGCTCCAGCATCTTCTTCAGTTCTTGCCAATACAATCCACAATTATTTGGATAATAAAGCTATTAAGGTTATTCAAGGTGGTGCTTCTGTTGGTCAACAACTCTTGCACCTTAAATGGGATAAAATTTTCTTCACAGGTACCTACCTACTGCCATTTCTTTTTTTATTAATTAATTTCCTTTTAATTGAATGACAGTTTCGACTGATTTCTCTTCTTAATAATTTTTCTCTCTATGCTGTTTTCAATATATAAAATTATAACTTGTGTATCATTGGATTTCAGGAAGTGCAAAAGTTGGTCGTATGGTTTTAAATGCAGCAGCCAAACATTTAACTCCAGTCACTTTGGAATTGGGCGGAAAGTGCCCTGCCATTGTTGATTCACTCACTGCTTCTAGGGACAAAGAGGTAAATTTAGTAAAATTACTACTACAAAAATTACCTTTTCTTTATTTATTTCAGGGAAGGGGGAATTTTTTGCACTTTAATTAGATGCTGATATGTCTTTTTCTTTTTTATTTAATCATTAAAATTTCTTGTGCAGTGAATGAATAATTATTTATTATAAAGAAGAAGTCGTTCAGAAATGTTAAACGAAAATAGTTGAGTAAATTTTAAAAAGAGAATTCTTATCAATACGTTAATAAAACATAATCTAACAAATACAAATATCCTATACTATTTTGATATCAAAATTGGATTATTTTTTTTTTTTTTAGATTGCTATTAAGAGGATTCTTTCAGCAAAATTTGGGACTTGTGCTGGCCAAGCATGCATTGGTATTGATTATATCCTTGCAGAGAAGAAATACTCATCCACTTTGGTACTTCTCTATTTCTTTAAACCATTTAATTAATTTTCTTTTTTGGATATTCATGTTTTCATTTTTTAGTATAATTTTTAAAACTTTAAATCAAAATAATAATAATAATAATTTTCCGAATCAAATTAAACTTTGGTAACTATTTATATTATTGGTTATATATATATATATATAATTGTGTGTGTGCAGGTTCAATTATTGAAAGAGCAAAGCCAAAAAATGTTTGGAGAAAATCCAAAAGAAAGTAATAGCATATCAAGAATAGTGAATAAGACTCATTTTTCAAGGCTTAAAGCTCTCTTGGATGAACCTTCGGTTAAAGCTTCAATCGTCTTTGGTGGTTCATTTGATGAACAAAACCTGTAAGCATTATTGTTTATGTATTTCTTTTCTTTTTTTTTTTTTGAGTTGTGCTTCCATTCATTAATGGTTTTGAATATCCTACATGAATGTAAAATAATGAATTTTCTTGTTTTTCTTCGTGTCGTTTTTTTTTAAAATAGCTTTTCTTTGTATTGTTGATCAAGTACAAATTTGACAGAAAATTTCTTAGCTAAAAATTACCCTTTCATTTTTTTTTACTTGTTACATTCTATTAATTTCGTATTTGTTTTTTACTTATAATATTATAAAAGCAATGTAATATTTAATGAACTTTTTCCTAACATACCCTCCCAGTAAAAACATTGTAGAAATAATAATTAGAAAAAGAGAAAAAATTAAAGGTCATTATAGTCTACACAAGATAAAACACATCTAAAATTACGTATTTTTTTAAATTGTGTGATGTTTGAAATGTGACAATTAATAATGAAAAACGGAAGAATAGTTGAGATGGTAAATACATCATAAATTTATTTGTATTTTCATAAATTGAATTGCAGGTTTATTGAGCCAACGATATTGGTAGATCCTCCACTTAAATCTACAATAATGACTGAGGAAATCTTTGGTCCTCTTCTACCCATAATTACAGTGAGCATTATTTAATTCCTTGTTGCTACTTAAATTAAATTCCCTTCTTTATATATCATATATAATTGAGATAAATATATTAAAGTTTACAAATAATGAAATTCATGATCAAGTTTCCAATTCTTCTCTTATACAACAGTTGGAGAAAATTGAGGAGAGCATTGAGTTCTTGAAGTCAAGGCCCAAGCCCCTCACCATTTATGCCTTCACAAATAATGAAAAACTAAAGAAAAAGCTCTCTTCTGAGACTTCTTCTGGAAGTCTTGTATTTAATGATGCAATAATTCAAGTAAGGTGATTTCGTATTGAGTCAATTTAGCACTAATATTGATCACTTCGGATCGTTTGTGATATTTCTTGTAATATTTTAGTAATATTTTCTTTTTATAATATTATTTTTCATTAATATATTTTATATATAAAATGGATCATATTAATAATATTATATGCAGTCTTACAAAAAGGTTACTGCCGATCCAAACCCAATATTATTGGGCAGCTCGTTATAATTAATGATTAATTATTGTATATTGTGATTAATGCAGTATGCAGCTGATACACTACCATTTGGAGGGGTCGGGGAGAGTGGATTTGGAAGGTATCATGGAAAGTTTTCATTTGAAGAATTTAGTCATCAGAAAGCAATTGCAAGAAGAAGTTTTCTAACTGATTTTTGGTTCAGATATCCTCCTTGGACTGAACAAAAATTGCAGCTCTTTAGGCATGCTTATTTATATGATTATCTTGGAGTTGTTCTCAATGTTTTAGGTATTAAAAAGTGATCTTGATGAAATTTTAATATTTTTTACAACTTTGTATCAAATAGATTGATATTCTTCTATATTTTATGTGGATAGTATCTGTTTTTTGGACTCAGTTGATGAAAGATCTCGTATTGTTGAAAGGAATTGTCCTTAAATATTTTTAATTACTCGTTATATCATTTTTAGATTTATATATGGGATTCAACAATTCATTTCTCTCCAAGATTTGCAAGAAATTTTCCTTTCAATATCCTGTCTTTGTTTTCCAAATGAATATCTTTTCATTTCTTTTGGGATTTTTCATAATAAACATAGGTTGGTTATTGTGCCTTTGGACAGGTTTCTGGTGAGAATTCTTATTTTGAAAATATGTGGAACAAGGTGTAAAATTGACACTAGTAATGAATATAAAAAGATATTACCTTTCTACATATCCTTAATAAATAAGTTAAGAGATATATAATAATGATAAAATAAATACATAAATAAATGGATAAAGAATGAAAAAATGTAATAAAGGTAGTTTTTCACTATTGTTGGCCATATTTTTTAAAAAAGCCATTAAAGTTGTCACAATATTTTTTTTTTTAGTCTTATTTTAACCTCATGAAAAATAACATATAAGGACTTACCAAGAGATCAATAATAATAACTACATGAGATTTTATCTAATAATAAAATACTTACGTATTCCAATATTTATCAACTTCAACCATTTGAATTTTTAATGAGAGAAAAAAAGAACTGCTCCTCTGTTTAATTTTAAAATATGAGGCGTAATTTTTTAATTAATAAGAGAAAAAATATTAGAAAAATCTAAAAACGTAAATTAAAATAAAAATAGAGTGTTTATGTCGAAAAGGTTGATGAAAACCGCCTATCGGCTGTTTTCCATCGCATAGATCTCGAAAAAATACCCGAAATTCCCGCAAAAATCGTCTCGATCGGACGTCCAAGCGCAAAGTTATGTCCATAAAAGTTTTCAACTTTACATGACAACTTTTTGCCTTGAAACGCATCCAAATCACTTTTTTGGCAATGCCATTGCATTTATATTTACAAGAATCATCAAAACGAGTGATCATACGCGTTAAACGGACCTCCGATCACAGAGTTATGCATGTTTCAAGTTTTCTAAATACCTACACAAATTTTATGGTTTTGATAACGCATATGCGATGTGCGTTATTCCTCAAGATAACACACATAGTGCGTTATTGTCCACCTAACCCGCATTCACTGTCAAACCTCTGCAACATCATTAATCAAGATTAAGTTTGGAATTTAATTACTTCTTAGAGATAATGCACACTCAATGTGCGTTATAATTAAAGATAACGCATATTGAGTGTGCGTTATGGTCCTGTTAAGAAGTTAAAAAAATTTGTGGTTGTTTTAGTGAAGTTTTTTAAATACCTGGCCAATTACATCAAAAAACCAATTAAGGTTTATTGAAAAGTGTAAAAAAAACTTATATTATTGACCATTTTTAAACATCCTAAGAAGATTTATATTTATGACCAGGGATAGTATGTATTATTTTTGGATTAAATTTAGGCAAATTTTTTTTTTTTACTACAAATTTAGGTAAATTGTTGTTTTTCATTTTTAAACATTTTACCTTTAGTAGATTATGTCCCTAAATATAACTATTGACTTTTTAGGGGTTTTTTTTATGAGACCACAAATAAGTCCTTCCGCTTACTGTAGACGTTAACTTGAGGATATTTTGGTTTGAATAAAAATGACTCAAATCCACTCACAATTAATAACTTCTGGGACCATTTTGAGGGCTAAAATGAATATAATAAAAGAGTTATAGGACCAAAATGAACAAATAAATATTTCCTATCTTTCTCTTTCATATTATCAAAAAGGCAAAATTCTTCGCCTACAAGGTCCCCACCAAATTGCTCAATGCGCAAGTAGAGAATTTAAATCATGGTAACTCAGCAGCCCCGCATATTGGAGTTCAGGCCCTGGTACACACAAGGAACCATCCCCACATTGGAGAGGTTGAAATTCCCACATTACCGCTGCTAGGATTTAAACCTTAGTCCTTGTTATCAACTTTGCAGCCTCAGAACCAATCTTTCTCTTCTTGTTGGAATGTATGCCAAAAAGGCTACCATTATTTAATATAAGAAATATAAATAAATGAACAATTTGATAATTTGAGATTTTCAGTTTAGATGCAAATTAACTTACATAAAACTCAATATCTTAAGTAAAAAGTCCATGTGAAGGGTTGGTCTTCACAGTGAGGTGCGGACTATTTTTTACTTGAGACATATAAGCAATCTTTTGTTATTGGTCGTTTGATAGAGCGGAACATGCCATCATTTAAAAGGTCATTGCACGACATTTTCCTAAATAGATGTTGTACCTTAGGTCAATGAGTATCTTCTTCATGACTAACTGTGCAAGTGTACTTTGAGTATATAGAATTGGACCTTCGTGATAATAGTTTTTAGAAAGTATTATAAAAGTAGATAAACTAAAAGTTATCACAAGCTACAATGTGGACGAGTGTCTTATATGCTACTCAAGTTGGCCGTCTATCGAATCTAAGACTAATTTTCTACTTAGATGTACTATGGGAGAGGATCTCTATGCATGGAATCTATATATTCTGTATGTTAAGTAGATGAACTTACTTAGTCAAGACAAACTTGTTTGTTTGCGTCTATGAGAATCCTTCCCTTGTGATTGTTCGAGATAATCTAAAGTCCAAGGCCTTGACTAGGGCTGTAAACGGGTCCAGACCCTCAGGGTATCCCTAGACCCAGACCCGTACCCTTATAGTGAAACTTGGACCCAGACCCGAACCCATACCCTCCAGGGTATAAAATTCTGGACCCAGACCCGACCCTCCAGGGTCCAGGGTAGGGTACGGGTATACCCATACCCGTATGACATTTTTCTATTTTATTTCCCTGTTAGACAAAAAATATGTAAAACAATGTATAATTCAAAAAATAAAAATTTTAACATGATTAACATAATCTCCTTAACATTTCTTTCAACAAATAAAATCATTTAACATCTCTAATTCACATAATTAAAAGTTCAAATATACACAAAATCGTCATAGTACATTAATCGAATAAAAAATAAAAGTTCTAGTTCAATAAAATACATTAATCAAAGCATTTGGATTTTGGATACCGCTTGCTCCTATTTGTCTCCTACAAAAGAAATATTGAAGTGAGTATATATTATAATTTTATAAGTGTAGTGTGTGACAGGCAGTGTGAGTGTGATGTGATGTGAGTGTAGTTGGTTGGTAGGTAGAGGTAGTAGGTTAGGGTTAAAGATAAGAGTAAAATAATATGTTAAAAAAATTATAAATTATATATTAATATAATATAATATATAAAATATATTATTATTTTATTAATACGGGTATACGGGTCTGGGCATCAGCATACCTTATCCGGACCCATATAGCAGTATAAATACGGGTACGAGTATGGGTTCGCGGGTATAAAATTTAAACCTTACTCGCTAAAAACGGGTACAGACCCGTACGGGTACGGGTAAGACCCGTCCCGTTTACAGCCCTAGCCTTGACTATAAGATTATAAATATATGCTTAAGGGTCACTAATTGAGAAAGTATTAGTGTAGTTAGAGCAATAGACTATCATTATCGAAATAAAGATCTAAGGAAGTTAGAAATTATTGAGGACGATATTAGTACATTTCTTCATAGACTCAAAATATGGGTGCAAATATAGAAGAGGCATTCTTATTTTAACATCTGTTAGGTCAAAGATACTGTAATCGCATATTTGTTCTGGAAATTAATGTTTCCATATGGCGATAATGAAATTAAAACCTTAATAATTTAACTCTAAATCCCTCCAATTAATTACGGTTTAATACAAAAGTACCCTTTAATTTGTTCAATTGTTAATTTAGTACCATTAATTTAGCAATTGACAATTGAGGGACTACTTTTAATGGTTGAACAAATAATTGACTGGAATTTGGGTGGAATTCACCAACATCACCAGTGATAAGGGTAAGATAGTCTTTTACTCTTTTTTTCACATCTTTTCCATTTCTTCTCTCTTTTTCCTATTTTGTCCGATCTCCCTCATCCTAGGATTCACTGACCCATATGCTCCCTTTTCTCTTCTTTTCCTTCCCGTCACCTTTGCGTCACTTCCTTCTTCTGATTCATCCTCTTCTCGATGCTTCCACTTCTTCTTCTTATTCTTCTTCTCAGGTACATATTACCTCTGAGACCGCTTTTTTTGGCTGAATTTCTTCTTCTTCTTAATTTCTACCGCCGATCTCCTCTTCCAATCCTTCTTCTTCTTCCTGTCGCACGCCTGCTCCCCTTCTCCTCGTCCTTGTCACACCTTTGCTAGTACAGATGCCGATAGTTTTTTAATTAGTCTGTTTCTTAGGTTTAATTGGTTTTTTATTTTGAATTTTGTAATTTGGATTTTATACTATGAATCTAATCAGAAAGATGATATTGTGGATGTATTATGACGTGTATGAAGTTTTGATGCAAAATGGTGGAGTGTGTTCAGTGGAATCGGTGTTGGGCAGTGTTGGTGATATGTTGAAATCTCGGTCAAGGGAGATGATTACAAAATTAAAACAAAATATACAACTTTTTCACATTCATTTTTTTAGTTTATTTTTTATTGAATTTGAGTATAAATTTGAGATTTTCTTTCAGTAGCAAGCGTAAATTTGACATTTTAAATCATTAGTCAATTAATTTGATTGGAAGTTCAATTTTGTCCCTTGTCAATGGCTAAAGAAGAGGTACTTAATTAATAATTGGTCCAAACTAAAGGGTACTTTTTTGTCATTAACTCATTAAATTAATTTGTAATGGTCCTAGATTCTCTGAAATATAAAATTAACCCCAAATTAAAGTTAATTAGGAAGTCTTATCTTAATTAATTACCTAACTCACAAACCTAGAATTAGGTAGTCATAGGAACATTCTACAACATGCCTATGACTAATTAATTTCCATATATAAAGGAAGTGAGTCTTTGCATGTGTTGGGTGGGATTAATAGACCCATCATATGAATCCAACTTCAAGTGGTTGAAATTATTGCAATGGAGCTAGCATATAACTCGATAAGTGGGTTATGTTACAAGAAGTGCTATCCATTGTCTTCAAATGTTGGAGAGAGTCATATGAGCTATAGCTCAATTGACCATTTCATGAATAGTCGATGCTATAAGGGCAGGGGACTGCCGATGTGAGGTGCTTTCTCCAAAAGTTGTGATTGGGGAAACAATGGCAAAGAGAATTGAGTTGTGTTATATTGTGGTTAAGAAGCCGAATCTGACTGGATATAAACAAGTGGAGCAGATGCCTAAAATATATGACTTGTCATGATGCGAGCAAAGCTTTCAATTGAGTGATCGAATTGGGATACAAAAAAAGTAACGTTATTCCCGAGCCCTAGCAAAGAGAGAAAGGGAACTTGCTAGCCGTGAACCACTTATGCCGTAGCAGGAACAAGAACAGAAGCTACAAGATTCTAAGGTAATGAACCACTGGTGGAGTGACATTTTCTGGGGGAATTTCCACAAGATTAGAGCCGCTCATTGCCATCATTAAAGGGTGAGGGTTTTTTAAAGAAGGAATATGAAAGAATACAATGGGTGCCAAATGATAGAATCCGGTTGTTCAGCTCTATAATTAACCTACAAAACAGAGAATGGATTACCGAGCAAGAGAAAATACAATTCGGCTCCAATGCCAAAGTTAGTAAGGAACTCAAATTGCCAAAGTAAAGGTAAGTTAAAGATAACTTATATAAGGGAATAAAGATGAATGGTGACCTTATTTATTATGCATAGTTCTCGATATCTTTTTCCTCAATAATCAATGTAGGATTGAAATAATAGATCTTATTGATCTTTTTTAACTTTGCCCTACTCCAGACAATCAAAAAGGTAGAGCTGGATGATAAGGCCTTTGGTAGGTACATTATAGGTCATCTGGTATGGTTCTAATCACAATGAAGACCGATGGATCATTCTCATTAATCAACATTATTCTCAAGATTTTCATAAGCTATAGAGTTTCTAAGAACATGAATGAATGTCGGAATACATAAGGGAAAATTGGAGAATATGGAATTTCAGTTTGAGAAGAAAACTGATTGATCAATGATAGGCAACATAAAACTCTTTCAAGGATATTTCTTGGATTAAAATTTCTCCTATTAGTAAACTTCAGTTGTGACTTTGCAAATGAACGAATAAGGATAAATTTGTTGAAAATTTACTTATTCAAAGGAGGAGAACATAGTTTTATTGAATCTTGAGGATGGATTCGTAGTTTAAATAAATATCAATGGTGGTAACTATAATTTTCCCAAAATAATGTACTAACATTGTTAATTATCCTCGCGGCCGCGGTTTGTCGACGATTCACATCACAACTCACGAGCCCTTCCATTGATGTCCGCTCTGCAGGCGTAGATTGAGCCACGTAAGACGCACACTTGTCACAATCTCCACATGTCGCGCGTCCTCTTTAACGACCTTCAGATGCTCCCCGGAAATTTTTTTTTATAAATATTATTATAATTATATTATTATATCCAAGTTAAAATTAAAGAAAAAAATAATACTAACAAATTTTACTACTACTACTAATGCGTTTCCAAGCAAGAAAAATTCCACAATCTGGGGGAATCTTCGATTTCTTGTTCAATTTTCATTTGAGATACCAGCATAATTGTTGATCTAATTTGAATTTTCCTGCCATTTTCTTTCTCGTTTGTCTAATACAACAAGATGGGAATGTGGATAGCTAGTCGCAACGCAGCAGCTCTTCGGCGGCTGTCACCGGAGTTAGTCGCCGGCCGTCGCCTCAGGTAGACTGATGGTATTAAGCCTATTGGTTTTCTCCTCCCACGTTTGTCATGATCAACCTGTCAATTGAACCCATTATCAAGCACAAAAATGCTGAGGATAGTTGTTCAATGTGCTTAGTAGTGGTCCTTACTAGGTCATTTTGAAATATAGCGTTGTATCGATTCAGAAGCAATTTTAGAAGTATTTTTAACATGGTTTTATGAGTTTAGT
Source organism: Catharanthus roseus (assembly GCA_028651295.1). Taxonomy (NCBI): domain Eukaryota; kingdom Viridiplantae; phylum Streptophyta; class Magnoliopsida; order Gentianales; family Apocynaceae; genus Catharanthus; species Catharanthus roseus. Next base: position 1,391,783 of record JAPQWS010000001.1, on the reverse strand, counting down.
TTATGTTCCTGCCCCCGAGATTATCTGCTGTATTTATAGGCTTTAATTTGGTTTTTGTGTTGATGAAATCTGAATAATTTTCTGGAAGGGAAAAAAAAAGTGAATGAAACTTTCAGTTTGTGGCGTTATATGCATCGCTCTATGATTTTTTCCTTCTTCGGCATCGGGAAACAATGCAAAAAATGGCTTGTTTTTATATTATTTATTTAAGAACCGGTAAGAAATTTTCTTGTGTGCTTTGGCCATTTTGTTGCTAAATGCTCCATCCCTGAGATGAATAGCAAGGCTCAGCTAGGGTCTAGGCTTAGAGCCTTAAAAAAGAGGGAAAAAAAAAAACTTTAGAACATTTAGTATATGAACCCCTCGTTTCATTGAGAAGAGCAGAGGGGTGTCCTCGATCACAAGGGAGGATATAATGTAGATGGAAGTTTCTTTTCTCAAGATGATGATGTGGGGGTGAATCCTAGAAATTTTTGAATTATAATGGCAACAAATTGCTTCATTTTCAATTTTCAGTAGGAACTGTTTTGGGTCTTATATCTACGAGCTGATGAGTCTAATTTTTTTCATCTTCTTTGAATGAAATTTGTAGTATGACTGCATTAACCAGTGAAAGGTTTATATGCACGGGTTCAAACAAGACAGATGAGCCTCTAAAAGTTGAGGAAGCAGATACAATAAGTGCACCTCCACCTCCATCAGAGAAGGTATTTTATTCATTCCCTCAATTGTTGTTTTCAGTCAGCTCTGCATAGTAATTATTATTGTTAACTGTTTTTTTCATCTTTCCCTGTTTAGTTACTTGTGCTGGGCGGAAATGGATTTGTTGGTTCACATATTTGCAAAGAAGCACTAAATCGTGGACTGACAATTGCTAGCCTTAGCAGGTAAAAATAGAAGAGCAATGCCCATTTCATTTCTTGAAACAAGTTTCAATGAAGTCGAAACATGTTTTTTTTTTTTTTTTTTAAATTGTGGGCAGTTAGCATAGCATTGATTCCATCAAGACAGCTTTTGCTTATTCGTGAAAGGATCTTTTAATTTTTTGAACAATCATTCATTTCTTTCATGGAACAGCCTTAGAAACCTAAAGCTAAATGAGAATATGTACAATGTTTCCTTTATATCTTGAGGAAGATTGTTGCGGGTTCTATTATAGCTTTACTCCCAAAGCAGTGAAGTTAGGGGTCTCTGTTTTTATTCCATTCTTACTGAGCATTTCCAATTGCTTTGTGGATCATTATTATGCAGCTTTTCAGATTGGGAAGGGCTACAGATGGGTCCTAGCTTCATTATATTCTGAGAGTTTGTGTTTATGGCAGTTCCTCTGCTGCTTTACTTGCATTTACTGAACCTATAGATGATATCGTGGTGAATCTTGTTAGAGCATTTTGTTATGTTTCTCAAGTAGATATATTCGATGAAGTGTCTTTGCATACTTAACAAAAAATTTTCTTAGACTTCATATTAGTACATGTTCAAGGGAGACAAGGTAGCATCTCCAAGTCCTGTTATCATATTCTGGTTGACCTCACATATGAAGGCACGAGGTTAGATCCCTTACATCTGGTAATGTGAGGCTGTTCATTTGTACCCTTAAAATGACTAAAACAAACAAAAATTTGAAGAAGAAGGCCTTGCACTGGGCATACCTGGCATCCGGTAGTCTGAGGTTGTTCATAGAAAAAGGTTTGCCAGGACCGAGAAACCCAGAAAATGCTATATGTAAAAAATTGGAGATTGGTGCTATTTCGGGTGCAGATATGAAACCTGCTTCCTATTTAGTTTGTTGAGGAAAGTATGGTAGAGTGAGCAGAAAAATTGTTCTTTCTTGGTACACTTAAGTCGTCATTCAGTTTGAGTTCGTTGGCTTTCCAAGTAACTAGGAAATGCTACATCAGGGTGGCTGATCTTTCAGACGTTGTTTTCACATGTTTCTTGCTCATATGTTTGATTCTGGCATAGTTGGTTTTTTGTTTTTTGTTTTTTTTCCAATTCTTTCCTAAACTACCATCACTGCAGCAGCATCTTGCAGCTTGCAAATGTCTCTATCCAATGGTATTTTTTTCGGATTTGTTCATCATGCCATAGCGAAATAACGAGCCAATGTCTGCTCATTTATTTAACTGTCCTGCATCTAAGAGTATCCTTGGTTCATTTGTTTACTTGTTCTTAGTATTCATAGAAATATTTATAAAAGAGAAGGGAAGAAAGCCTTGTTTTTTTGTTCCCCTGATATGTTTACATCATGATATCTCACTTGGTAATAGTTTGTGCGGGGACTAATGGAATTTGGGACAAATTCAATTTGTGAATATGACTTGAAGCTAGTGTTCTTCATTACAGTTGCCAGCTCTTTCTTTCTTTTTAATTCGGTTTTTCTGGTTAACCTGGTATGGTCTTTTTGTAGATCGGGAAGGTCTTCTATACAAGAATCCTGGGCTAACAATGTGATTTGGCATCAGGGTATACCAATTGAGTCTATCGTTTTGTGCTTTCTATCTGGCAATGGTGTGAGGATTATGATGGCTTCCTTTTTTCTGTCTCCTGCCTGCAGGAAACCTTCTTTCAACTGATTCCTGGAAGGAGGCTTTGAAAGGAGCGACATCTGTTGTATGTAGTCTTATAAACCCTGATCTTTCTACTGGTTTGCTCTGTCCTGCGTGTAAGAAATTAAACAGGCTGTAAATATGCTGGAAACAAATTAAATTGTAGAAAGAATAAATGTAGATAAACCCTTTGGTGTCACACTAAGTGAGGAAACCCTAGGCGTCATACCCAGGTTGATAAACTAGGTGTCTTGTTAGAAAGATCAACACTAAATCTGGAATATTCTAGCATTGTTTGGGCTAGAACTTGGTGTTCGTCCAAGAAAGATCAGGAAGGCTTCTAAGTGCTTTCCGTAAAAGTCGGTGGAAAATTCTAAAGATTAGAATCACCGACATAGTAGTAGTATAAATAGAGCAAAGGGTCATTTGTATGTGTGTGATAGTGAGCTCAAGTGAGAGTAGCAGTAGGAAAAGTGAGTGACCATGAGAAGTGAGTTTGTGTGAGCGGCGTGAGTTGTAACCAAAAAAAAAAAAAAAGAGAGTAAAAATAAGAATTTATTCTCTTGTTTAAGTTCTGTTCAAGTGTCCACCACCTTTTCAAATTCTCCACAAGTGGTAATTAGAGTAGGTTGCTTGGAGGCCGGTCGTGATCGAGTTAAATACGGTTTAGTACCGTCTTTGAGTTAATCAGTTGAGATCGAGTTAGTTGAGACTCTGCCAGAGCAAAGTTTTCGTATTTACGATCGAGGATCAGATTGTGTTCGAGGTAGTCAGTCGGTGATCACAATACGCAGAGATTGTGCCAGAGTAGCAGATTGGTAGAGACTCGGAGAGTGAAATATTGAGTCACCATTATGGACCTCAACTCGGTAAGCATCATTAAAAAATTAAATAACACTAATTACAATAATTGGAGGCCCTGTATGGAGTCCTACCTGGAGAGTCAAGACCTGCTGGAGTATGTTCAGGGAAGTTTAGCGACACCTCCGGATGCCGACGAAGCAGCGAGATGGAAAGTCAGAGCTGCTAAAGCCATGTACGCCATAAAGACATCGGTGGAGGAAAAAGTAATATGTTCGCTGAGCAAGAGTCATTGGTGAAGCAAGCTGCCAGCATGACAATCAAGGACGAGGAGCAGGCGTTGTACAGTGGTCAAGGAAGAGGAGGCGAAAAAAGAGAGAGTAAAGGCTACAAAAGAATAGGCAGCCTGAGAAGAGTCAACAAGAAGGGGGAGCTGAAGATAGTGAAGGAGAATATAAAGCTCAAACGATGGTCGATGTTACAATTGCGGCAAGAAAAGACATTATGCATGGGTTGCTAGTCCAAGAAAAAGAAGCTAGTAGAAGAGAATGCAGCAATAACAGAAGCTTGTGAAAGTCATAGTGATGACGACTGGAATTTTGAAGTAAGCCTTGCGTTGGTGGAGCCTCAAGTAGAGGTACAAGCTGACTATGCCGTAGCAGAAGATAGTACAAGGATGTTGGAGAAAACAATACCAATCAGTGACAAGTGGATTGTTGACTCAGAAGCTGCAAATAAACATGATAGGTGACGTAGAGAAGTTATTTCACAAGATAGAGTATAAGGGTAGCCGGATGATTGTCACAGTTGGCAACATAAGATTGCCAATCAAGTGGATGGGAGATACAGTGATCGTGCCACGAAGGAATCCACACAAGGTGGAGTTGTAGAATGTGATGCATCTAGAAGTGATAAAGAAGAACTTATTGTCTTTATCACGGTTTACAATTGCAGGATATTACGTTGTGTTCGACCCTCATGACATAAAGGTAAATCGAGACATCAAGATAATTGGGACGCCGATTCTCGAAGGAGAAAAGCAGGAATCTGTCTACATGATGTCAATAGAGATAACATATGTCGAGAAAACCAGAAAGAATGAAACAACAAATTTGTGGCATGCAAGGTTGGGACCTGTCAGCTACAAGAGATTAAAGGTGATGATGATGAATCCGATGCTGAAGGGGCTTTAGAATCTTGAAGTCCGAGTTGAAAGCATATCTGCAGGTTGTCAGGATAAGAAGACGCATTAATTGTCCTACTATGAATCCAAATTTAGAGCATGACAACCACTAGAGTTAATCCACTCAAACGTGCTTGGCCCAGTTAAACAACCATCTATTGGAGGATTCCTATACATGGTGACCTTGGGTGTACTTTATGAAGGAAAAATCAGAGACTTTTGGAATATTTAAGTCATTCAAGGAAGAAGTAGAACAAGAACTTGGAAGAATAATTCGACATCTGCGTATCGATGCCGGGGGAGAATACATGTCACGAGAATTCTCTAAGTTCCTTAGAGAGAACAGGATCCAAAGGCAACTGACATGTACCAGGACTCCGCAACAAATGGATGTAGCCCAAAATATGAACTGACATCTAGCAAAACATGCCAGAGTATGTTGCATGTCAAGAATGTCCCGCCAGAATATTGGGCTGAGTGTACTGCACATGTGATTAACAGGCTGCCCTAAACAAAGCTCAGGTTCAAGTCATCGTTTGAGAAGATATGGAACGTGAGACGCATGGTGAGCCATTTCCGAGTATTTGGTAGTCTGCTATGTGTTCGTCCTTGACCACTTGAGGACAAAGTTTGACAAGAAGGCCATAATATGCATATTTGTGGGATATGACAGTAGAAGAAAAGGGTGGAGATGTTGTGATCCTACAACAGGAAAGTGTTATATTTCAAGAAATGTTGTGTTCGATGAAGAGTCATCTTGGTGGCCTTTGGAAAAGACAGAAACAGAAGACGTCAAAAACATTGAGAAAGATTGAGGAAAAGAGAAGATTTGCATTTTGCCGATAGTGATTGATAAAGAGGAGGAAATGCAGAATCAAATTTTGGAGTACCAGGAGGCACGGAGCAAGTTGAAGAATTAGAGACAATACATTATCAAAACGTACCAGAAATGGCAAAAGAGGCAAGACAACCACTTCGAAGATCGACGCAGATACTGAAGAAAAATCCAAAATATGCAAATTCAGCCCTTGCTCAAGATGTTGGAGATATTCAGAGAAGTGGAGCAAAATAGAATTTAGTGTTGATGGGGAGTGTTAGAAAAATCAACATTAAATCTAGAATATTTTAGCATGTTTGGGCTAGAAACTTGGTGTTAGTCCAAGAAAGATCAGGAAGGCTTCTAAGTGGTTTCCATAAAGGTAGGGGGAAAATTCTAAAGATTAGAATCACCGACATAGTAGTAGTATAAATAGAGCAAAGGGTCATTTGTATGTGTGTGATAGTGACTCAAGTGAGAGTAGCAGTAGGAAAAGTGAGCAACCAAGAGAAGTGAGTTTGTGTGAGTGGTGTGAGTAGTGCAAGTGAGTGGCGTGAGTTGTAACCAAAAAAAAAAAGAGAGTAAAAATAAGAATTTATTCTCTTGTTTAAGTATTGTTCAAGTGTCCACCACCTGCTCCAATTCTCCACACGTCTCACCTAGACCCTAAGGTGACACACCCTAGGCTTGATTTCATCATACAGCCAAACTTTACAAAAACATTATAGACTCTTATTTCTTAAGAATGACAATAGTCATGAGAAATATTGAACTCCTATATTTATAGACTCAAAAGTCCAAATCCTAAACCAACTAGGACAAGACTAGGACTGTAAACCGAAACAGCTAAGCTAATAGGATCCCTAAATCAACTCATTAGAGAAATCTCAAACAGAATCAAACACGGAAACCCTTGTAACTCTAGGATCTTTCTGAGAAAAGACTAATTGAACTGGAATAAAATTCCTATGACTTGTAGAACTCGACTCCTCTGCTCCGCATGAGCAACATCAACATTTTTTTTCCCTTCCTTGTTCGAAATTTCAGTTCTTTATACATGCCTTTATGGGAAGTATGAATTATTTCAATTCTGCAGATTTCTTGTGTTGGTGGCTTTGGCTCTAACTCGTACATGTATAAGATCAATGGAACTGCAAATATTAATGCTATTAGGGCTGCTGCAGAGGAAGGTATTTTTGTATAGAAATTATGATCTTTTAGGTTTGGTACTTTTTGTCTGGATATACCTGAGCTGCTTCCAAGAAAACCCTCTCCCAACCCCCTCCTAAGAAAATGAAAAAAAGAAAAAACATATGCTTCTATATATTTGAAGAATCCAAGTCCTTGGTAGGACCCACTGGTGTTCAGTTGTCTATAAGAAACCTTTACTTATGAATGCCTAAAACGAATATAACCTGGAGTAAAGTTGGTACATTATTATGGTTCTGAAATTTGTTCTAGGCCAGTTATATTGTTTCTTTACTGAAGTGTAAATGAAATAAAAGGAAATGACTGTGTTTATCAGCTTGTAATCCAACTTAATCACATTGTTTCTTGTGAAATTAGAAACAAAACATAGTTGGTTGAAATAGGGCGGATAATATTTTCAACTTGGAAATAGTCTGGGAACTTGAATTACACTTATGAAGTGACTAAATGCATGCTAAATTTGGGATTGTATTAGTTTCCTACAACCTGAAACTGATTATGGTTCAAATTTGTTGAATGAGATTCTCCTACATCAGCTTCTGCAAGCTTGGCAACTGATGTGGCTTCCTCACTCTCAGCCATTTTCTTTTCTATTGACATGAAAATGGGATACCAAGTTTTAGGCACAATTTATACTTGATGTTGATCAGTCAAAGGAATAAGGGTTTTTTTATTGAAAAGTGTTGATATATGGTTCTCATGCCTTTTCATTTTGGGAGAAGGGAGGGGGGGGGGGAGAAAGAATTTCAGATGCGGGGCTGTTATATAATAAGTAAGGATGTGGACATTTGTTGCCACAAAGTTCTCTAGTATGTTTCAAATTAATTGAATAATTATACTTCACCTTGTACTTTACAATAGCAAGCAGATTTAATCTGATTTCCTTACTGTTTTCTTGTTTTCTTTTGTAGGAGTGAAAAGGTTTGTCTACATATCTGCTGCCGACTTTGGTGTGGCAAATTATTTGTTGCAAGGGTACTATGAGGGAAAGGTATTAAATTGAGTACTGCTGATATTCTTCTAGTTAATGACTTACATTGAATAGAGTAGAATATTAGCTGAAATGAAGTGGCTGCGCCACTACTACATCCTTTGCATAGATTTTCAGTTTGAACTGTGTTTTCATAAAATGTCTGTTCCGAGATAATATTAAGACTTGGTTTTTCTTCAAACCTTCTGGACAAAGGAATGATAAAAGCAAAATGCTTTTAATACTTTCATCTTCTAACAAGCAGAATCAACATACCCTTTAGCTGATGTACTTAGAACTAGAATTTTGGACCCATGTTACAAGTAAAAAGACATCCAGCTATAATGGTCATTTTAGCATGTCCTTGGAATTAGTACTTTCACTGTAAATGATGTATAATTATGCGATACAGAATCTCATATATGAGTGATGGGAATTACCTCGTTTAACATCTGGTTAGATTAGTTACTGTTTACTTGATACTGACCAAATCCTGAAGTACAAAATTGTTGGGTGTCTGATTATTTTCTGATATGTGAGTGCTATTTTAAGTTCTTACATTTGGACCAACCCAAAAAAAAAACATAAATGATGTTAGGTGTCTTCACTTATTATCCATCAGTGGTTGCATGCTAAAATTATACGCTGTTGGCTCAAATCTGCAATTTCAATCACTTTGATTTTATGCTTTCTTTCTATTGAATGATGTTGATTCAACATATCTGTATCATTGTAAATTAATTCAGACCATATATGATGTTGGATATCCTAACCTCTTGCACTCTGAAAGAGTACCTTCCTGAACTTTTCTTGCATTACCTCTCCTGAATATTTGCCTCGTGCTACAGTCAGTAGAGTCTTTCTTGAATATTGCCTTCTGAACCCATAAATTTGCTTTATGATCACATGAGCTTTTAAAATATTGGTAGTTCATGATGGTTCAATAGTTATTAGTCCCCTTTGTCCCTCCTTCATTCATTCCACATATTATCTATTCCTGGAATGCTATAGATTCTGATGGCCCATCCAACGAAGCATGAATCATATTTAATTTGATTCTACTAGATATTTTTTCTCTTTTTTTTTTTTTTTTTTTGGTGGATACTTGCTTCTACTAGCCTGGTTATGTGTCAGCAATTATCTTTGTATAAATTGAATATGAAGGTTCTTTTTTATTGTTACTACATGAGGCTCAAAATTGTGGTATTTTTTGATTTTATATGTGATGAAATGCAGAGAGCAGCAGAAACAGAGTTACTAACTAGATACACGTATGGAGGTAATGTCTTCAGCTGTCAATTGTACATATTAAATATCTTAGTAACCCCATGCAATGCCTAGGATATGTAGGCACTTTTTATTATCTTAGTTGAAGTGCTAAGCCTGTACTGGTGGTAATCACTGAACAGGCTTCCGCTTCTGCGTTTGCTACTAAAATTCTAAATTGCAGGAACTTCTTTTATGTTCAATAATTTACATTTTAAATGAAGTCTGTGATATATGATGTATCCTTTTTTTCTCTTTCAGGAGTAATCTTGAGACCTGGATTTATTTATGGAACCCGTCGCGTTGGGAGCATGAAGCTACCTCTTGGAGTTATTGGTACTCCTATGGAGATGGTAAGTTCTGTGCTCATTCATTATTTAATCTGCTTACTTGATATTTTGAGTGTTGAGTTTGATCTTTTACTTGATAGACTAAACTTTAGTAATTTGCAATGAAACCGGGTAACTAGAATCAAGGCCACATAGAGTGTTATCCTGGTGATGGGGAATGTCCCTTTTACCTGTTTCAGTTTGATATCCCTTGTTTCCAAAATTGACTGTATCCCTTGCAGTTATCATAAATATGGGTTAAGGGGAATTTGCTACTTTCAACTCAAATTCCTCCAAACTGCTCTGTCCGGTCCACGCTGGTGCAGAGCTTCCCCTTCCCTTCCTTGGTCCTATGGACAAGCTCTCTTTGGTTTCTGCACAAAGAAATTAGGAAACAATAAAGAACCAGGAGCTTTTGATTTAGTCTGCAGGCTACGTTGTCTGGGGGGGCAGCCTATTTATATATTAGAAATGGAGAAGTAAGAATTCTTTAAATACAATTGCACCTTCGGAGTCTTTGCAGTCTATATTTCTCAAAAGAGCAAAATATGAGATATTCGAAGTGGAGAATCAAGAAATCTTGAACATACATTTGCTTGACGAGAATTGATTTTTTAAGTAAATGGTTATTGTGCAGGTTCTTCAACGTGCAAAACCTCTGAGCCAGATACCACTCATCGGGCCTTTGTTTACACCGCCTGTCAATGTGACTGCAGTTGCCAAAGTTGCTGTTCGTGCAGCTACTGATCCTGTTTTCCCGCCTGGCGTAGTAGATGTCTATGGGATTTTACGATATAGTCAGCAGCAATCTGTATAAACTTTAACTATATTGAGCTCATGATCTTTTGAGATATTGGTGTTGATTTCTGATGTCTCTTTTTTCTAGTTGCTCCAACCATAAATAAACCGCGAAGTTTCCATACTTGTAAAATGTACATTTGACACTCGTGCTAGTGTATAAAATAAAATGAGCCTTCTCTTACTCATTTCCTCCAGTATATAAGTCCTATATTGTGGAGGAGATTCCTGTTGATCTATTGAATATCTTCATTTTTTTTCTCTTTGTTTTTTAATAAAAAGATTATTCATTGATAACAAGGTGGTCAAAACTATTACCATCAAAACAATTTTTAAATTCTATCTATTTTTAAGAGGAGAGGATAAGAATTTGGATAACTCAATAACAAAAAAATAAAAATTATACAAGATAAACTATGAAAATTTTACATCTCGAAAATCTTAGGCGGGTAAAAAATATTATTAATACTAGTAAAATAAAAATAAAAAGTAAATATATAATAATCTATTTTAATATATAAGGCATGTTCTCCGTTGCTTAAAAAAAGTATGAAAAAGTTATTGTGGAAGTGTTTTTTATAAATGCTTCTTTTCATTGGTATTATTAATAATAAAATGTTATATTCCTTGATTTAAGACAATTTTTTTATAAACACTCATTTTTAATTGTTTAAAAAAGATATAATCAATGAAAAAGAGAGACATAATAATTTCTTTCCTACCAACTCTATGTTCTTCAGTTTTAGAGACAAGCACAAACACAATTTAGAGCCAGTAATTTAGAGTCATTATGTTCTTTCAACTTCTTTTTTAGAGTCAACAGTTTAGAAAACTATAGGCAAGTAAACGAAATTAAAGGCAAGTCGACGATTTTGAAAATAGTTTTAAAAATGAGTAAAAAGCACAGAAAGGGCCCATATCTAATATGGGTAAAATGATTTACTCCAAAATGAAGAAGGAAGAGGTGGATCTATAAAGATCGAAGAAAAAACTCGTCTCTCAACCTTAAACATTGATAAAAGAAACATAAAAGAAGACACATTAAGATTTGTAGCAAAAAAGAGGGTGGAAAACAAAAACTAAGAAGATTCGACCAAGATTCAACTGCCAGTCAAAGCCATTGGACAGATCTAGCCAATAGAAATATAACAATAAGCTTTTGTAGAGAGTTGGCTTCACTGATAGAGAAAAAATGAGAGAAATTGAATACTCAAAAGACAAATGAAAAAGCAAGTGAAGAAGGGAGATTCCATGAACAACTCGGTAGAGCCCAGTAAGAGTGAAAGCATTGCGACTCTCGCTCACCCTTGCCATACTTTATTTGACAATCTACGTAATTTAGACTTTAGCTAATTTATAGCTAATTTTGAGTATTTGAGTGACTATTTTTCCTTATGAAATTCCCTCACTCGCCTCTATGAAATGTTGGAAGGTGTTTTTCGTTTGAAGTAGTAAAACCAAAAGGTGAAACATTATAATTCACATACATTCTCATGGTTGTATTTTTTCATGTTTATATACTTTTTTTAAAGTCATATCTTTTCAATCAGATATCTATTTGTTAAATGATACGACTTAAATTATGTATTTACTGCAGAAAAAAGTGCCAAATAGTTAGATAAGTTTTTGCACTTTTTTATTTGTCAAGAGAGCTGTATTTTAGGGCTCGGATCTCTTGTACCACTTTGTATACCACTTTATGTACCACTTTATAATTTGATATATTTTATTAATAAAACTTAATAAATAAAATATAAACCCTAAAAGAAAATTATTTATAAAAAAAAATGTGGTACATAGGTTGATATACATAGTGGTATAGAAAATCATATGCCTATATTTCATATTACAATGTTTTTCTAATTAGATGTTCATCTTATCTAAAAAAGTATTTGTCTTGATTATTGCACAAGTAAAAAACAAATATAAGTATTGATGAGAGTAATTATATTTACGATTTGAAGATATTTTTTTTGTTTTTAATCATTTGTAACCGTTCTATATTTATTATTTATTATTAATAAAGGTCAACAATTCTGGTTTCTTTTGTTGTTTTTAGTTTACTACAAGTTACCTTAGAAATGTATTACTCCCTTAATTTTGTATTAGTCGTCATGTCTTTTACATCACACATATTAAAAAAAATACTGAACTTCCAACTTTCGATATTTTCTTTTACATGGACTAGAATGTCTTTCAAATTAAGATCACTTCATTATTATTTCTACAAGTTCTAATGTTAGAAAAATTAAAGAAGTTGAAAATATTTTTTTAAGAATGATATAATAGAAAAATTCATTAAATGGTGCATTGTTTTCACAATATGACAAGTACAAAAAAAATAAAAATTTAACAATGTGACAAATAAAAAAAAGAGAAAACTCAGATCATCTGTATCACTTTATAGTTTAGTATATTTATCAAAAAAGACTATTAAATAAAAGATAAACATGAGACTAAAAGGGTATTTAAATATAGCCTAAGCCTTATTCAACTTCCCAAACAGGCCTTAATGCTAGACTTCAAAATAAAAAAAAGGCGCCAAAATAGTAGATCTATGTTTCCCGCCATTTTATTGTCTTAACTTCTGCCGCTTTCTAACCCCAATCTCACGCGCCTCCACTGCTGCCAAATCCCTATTCATAAGAAAAAAGAGGTAGCCTAGCCACCTCCACCTCCTCCGCCGTCTGCATCAGAGCTCCCATGGCTGAAACTCCAAAGAAGAAATCCAAACAACCTCCTAAGCAAAAAGAACAGCATTTTTCTTTCCCGAACACCATCTCAGTCCCTCCAACACCAATCATCGTAGATCCCACTCCTGTCCTCCGCCGGTCGTCTCGAATTAATTCCACATCTACCACCACACCCGACCAAACACTACCACCGCCACCAGCCTTGTCATCTTTACCCCCTTCTTGTCGTGTTACATCTCGGCGTAAGTCCCTCAATTTCACCAATGCCACAAGCCCAAAAAATGCTAAAAATGACCCTAATCCAATATCGCCTATATCCCCTGACAGAGTGGAAACGAGGCTGAAAAGGAAATTAAATGAAGAAAAAAATGTGGGTCTTCAAAAAACTAGGGGTTCAAAGAGTGTCAAGAGAAGGGTATATTATAGGAAAGTCAAATTCGATGGAGGTGAATTTTCTGTGGGCGATGATGTATATGTGAAGAGGAGAGAGGACGCAAGCTCGGATGATGAAGATCCTGAAGTTGAGGAATGTAAATTGTGCTTCAAAGTTGGGACAGCTCTGATGATTGAGTGTGATGACTGCTTAGGGGGCTTTCATTTAAAGTGTTTGAAACCGCCACTGAAGGAGATTCCAGAAGGGGATTGGATTTGCGGGTTTTGTGAGGCAAAAAAATTGGGGAAAACTGTCAAATTGCCCGTTCCACCTAATGGGAGGAAGAGGTCTCGGACTGCTAGGGAGAAATTACTATCAAGTGATTTATGGGCAGCAAGAATCGAGAGGTCAGTTAATTTACTTGTGTATTTGTTTTAGATTTTTAGTTTGGTTGGTTCAGTGGTGATAGCTTGATGTCTTTGTTTTTGCTCCTAGTGACATGTTTGATTTTTCATATCTGATCTTTTGTGATGATAGTATATGGAAAGAGGTGGATGGTGTTTACTGGTTTCGGTCACATTGGTATATGATTCCTGAAGAGACTGCTTCAGGAAGACAACCTCATAATTTAAAGAGGGAGCTATATCGGACTAATCATTTTGATGATGTTCAGGTAATATTTGCTACTTAAGTGAACATTAGTTGCCTACTTTCTCAATGTTTACTAATAATCATCTATTATCTTTCTAGCACAAATGACGGCCCACTAAATGGCAAGATTTTGAAATGGAAATTTTCCATTTCCTATTTCTCATTAACGCAAACATCGGTACTCTTTTGTTAGTCTTAGTTTTCTACTGCTATATGAGATGTTTGTTATCCTGCAACTATACATCTTCTGATGTTAAAATTCCTAGGTATTCTTGTTTGAGGACTTGTGTGAGTTTATCACATGTAGCTGCTGAGTTTCATGTGTGAAGTTTAAATGCTAAAATGTTCTTCATTGATCTTGAAATGCTAATATTGGTTAATAGGGTTAAAATAAAAAGGCCTGTCCAGCCAGATTCTGGACAGTCTGAGTTCTTGATGGGGAAATTAACTTTGAATTAATTTTTCTTTTTCCATATAATAGCAACTAATGAAAACTTATATTTTTGCTCTTTTGATATATTTAATTAGTTTGGTATTTGTAAGAGAGCATTTATGCATAGATTACGAAGGCTAATGTTTGTTCTGCAGATGCAATCTGTCATTAGACATTGCTATGTGATGAGCCCCAAAGAATTTTCCAAGGCTTCTAACGAGGGGGATGATGTCTTTTTCTGTGAATATGAATATGACATAAAGTGGCACAGTTTCAAGCGCATAGCAGAGATTGAAAATAATGAAGAGGTTAGAGCTCAGAGAATCTAGGAAACTCTTTTCGAAGAAACTCTAATATTGAAATAGGCTCTGCATCTTTTTACCTAACAAGTCTTGTACCATTTAGAATGATGGTGAAGAGGATGGCTGTGACAAAGACTGGATTTCTTATGAACATTCAGACTCTGACTCAGAAGAAGACATAGATTATGAAGAGGAGAAGAGGAATAGGTCACAGACTGAACCATCCGAAAATCGTTTACTTGCTGCTGTATGTTCTTTCTTCTTCTCTTTATTTTTTGATTTTTATTTTTTTAGCAAGTCTATTTCTTTCTTCTAGTTGCTTCTAGTAGAAGCCTAATAATTTTTTTAAACTGGTGCAGAACTTAAGAAAGGGTCTATTTGTAGGACTTCAAAAAATTGGAGTAAGAAAAATACCAGAACATGTGAGATGCCACAAAAAAACTGAGCTTGAGAAAGCAAAAGCTGCACTTTTGTTGGCATCCTTGCCCAAGTCCCCCCCATGTAGAAACAAGTATGTATACTGTGCACTGCTGCTCTATGTTGATGCTTTCTTGTTGAATATCGTTTGATGATGGGTCCTTCTGATGCAGGGAAATGGAAGAAATAACTTCCTTCATAAAAGGGGCTATATGTGATGACCAATGCCTTGGAAGATGTCTGTATATTCATGGTGTTCCTGGAACTGGCAAGGTGTGTATTTCTGATGATTGTGGCTATTTTCTTTGCTTCTTGATATTGACTTCTTATCTGTGCCAAACTACAGACAATGAGTGTGCTTGCAGTTATGAGAAATCTAAGATCTGAAGTTGATGCTGGAAATGTCAGACCTTATTGTTTCGTGGAGATAAATAGTCTTAAACTGGCTTCCCCTGAAAATATATACAAAGTAAGGGTCATCATGAAGTAGTAAATTCTGCAATACTTCAGGAAGGAGCACCACTCTTTCTTATTCTAATACTTGTCTGCTTATATTTCAGGTTATTTATGAAGCTTTAACTGGACATAGAGTCAGTTGGAAGAAGGCTCTACACTTCTTGAATGAGCGATTCTCAAATGGAACTAAATTTGGCAAAGAGGATAACAAGCCGTGTGTTCTGCTAATAGACGAACTTGATCTTTTAGTAACTAGAAATCAAGCGGTAATTCAGGAGCAGATTTAAGATTATTACATTAACTCCTCAGCTTTCTGCAATGTTGAGAAATTTGTTTTGCATAATCTCATCTTCCATTATTTTTTCGGGTTACTAATTACAGGTTTTGTACAATATTCTTGATTGGCCTACTAAGCCACATTCAAAGCTGATTGTGATAGGTAGGAACCTGTTGTCAATCCTCTACGTAGATAGATGAGTGTCAGATAGTAACATGGTGTTATTTGGAATGCTGATCCAGGGATAGCCAATACCATGGATCTTCCAGAAAAGTTGCTTCCACGAATATCAAGTCGGATGGGCATACAAAGGCTATGCTTTGGTCCCTATAACTATCAGCAGCTCCAAGAGATCATATCAAGTCGGCTCAAAGGAATTGATTCTTTTGAAAAGCATGCAATTGAATTTGCTTCAAGAAAGGTTTACCATTCTCTAACTCATTTGCCCTATGCGTTTTCACTAGATCTTTATTCTTCCCATATCCAAGGGGAAAATCCATTAAAGAGAACTCAGCCTTCGAATTTTCATCAATGGACCTTTTTTGTTTGTTAATTCAGGTTGCAGCTGTTTCTGGAGATGCTCGACGTGCACTGGAGATATGTAGGCGAGCTGCAGAACTTGCAGACTATCGCTCAAAGAAGATGGATTCAATTTCCAATAATGCATCTACAGGTGAGATCGTTAGCTTTTGCTCTCCTACTGCTGAAGATGTTACAATTGAACCATCTTGAGTATTCATATACTTGCTAGATTTTTCCTGTAGAGTATAGAGAAGTATAAGTACTAGTGTATTCTTCTTCTTCTTCTTCTTCTTCTTCTTACTAATCAGAAAATAGGAACAAACTTTTTAAGCTTTTTTATGTCTTTTTGAAAATCTTTACCATTTCAAAAATCATGCAACAAGTTGAAACTGACATTAGCTTTTCCTAAACAAACTTTTACATTGCACTTAGAAGAAAGTAAAGAATTGGCCCTTGGTCTAATAGTTATTGTATGTGGGGTCCTTTTCTAGCTTTGTGATGGTTGACATTTTCTTTACTGTTTAAATAATCAAATTGGTGATAATAACTGCTTTTTGCAAATATTACTCCAAGTGCTTGCTTTCAGAGACTTGGAAATCCTGAAATATAAAACTACAGTGTTGTGAGATGTGTAGCATCCTCTGTATTGCCTTGTTAATGTAGGCAAGACCACCTGTTTATAAGATGGAGTTTGCAGCCTAATAAAAACTGTCAGGTTTGAGTTATGTTTAGAACACTATTGCATTTTCCAAAACTGACTATTGCTGATAAACCAGCATTATGCTGCTGATGCAGTGATAAAAAGCTTCTGCATCCTGTTTAGCACTTTGCTTTTGACAAGTCGAAACTAGTATCACTAAGAACTGTGGCATCTCAACTATATACATGAATTGGATTACATATCCAACTACAGGGGCCAGGTGATGCCAAATTCACAGGTATTTGTCATCTTACAACTGGAATCCCTGTTGCACTAGTATGTGCTGATATAAAGATCAGAAGTGGCCCAAATCACTTGAATTATTTCCATTGTGATCCAAAAAGATATAGAAAAAGAAAGATGAAGCAAGTGTTTGGATGTTCTCTTTATGAAAGTGTTTGCGAAGTGTCAAGAACCATTACTGGAATAGGTAAACTTGAATAACCAATATTCATTTTTATTTTTTGCAGGAAAAGTTCTTGTTGGTATGGCAGATATTGAAGCCGCCATAAAGGAAATGTTCCAGGCTCCTCATATTCAAGTGAGTTTGAAATTACTGTTGAAAAGTCATTGCCACATTCTTCATCCTTAAATTATTTTCTTTGAGGGACATATTATGATGCTAATCAGTCACGCCCTTTAAGGTTGAAAGCTAGTCCAATAACATCTATTGAACTGATCAGATGGTTGGTTATTTTTAATATAGAACAAAACCTTATTTGTCTATTATCTTTTCCTAGGTTTACTTCAAGTCAATGACGAAAGGATTTCTTTATTACTCATTCCTTTTTTGTTGGAACGGAATTCTGTAACTGCATTTTGCAGTTCTTTCTCTTCTTTTTGTCTTTTTCAGGAAGAATTCTGTTTGAAATAGAAAAAATACATAGATACCAGAGAAATACACTGATATGTCTACATGGGTAGATTTATCTGATTTGCAGTTTCTTAGAAAATAAACTAGCTATGCTTATTAAAGAAACTGTGTTTGGATTAGTTATTGGAACTGGGAAGTACTTTTGATAGGTTTCTCATGGGAAGAATCTTGGACCAAAAATTTTCTAGAACCACACATTAAATTCCATTCCAATTCCACCGCCAAAACCATCAACATGTACCATCTTTCCTTTGCAGGTGATGAGAAGCTGTCCTAAACTGAGTAAGATATTCTTGGCTGCTATGGTACATGAGCTCTACAAAACTGGAATGGGTGAAACAACCTTTGAAAAGGTAACTGACAATTTTTATTTTTCACTCTTTCCTCCTTTCCATGCGAACATGTGTTATTAGTTTTTAGATGGAGATCAAATTGCTCTTCTCCTGTATTTTTTTATTTGATGAATGGACTATTATATTTCATTTCCGGTAAGGTAAAAAATTGAAAATGTTAGCCAATAAACAAATAATCGTCACAGAAAGTCAATTTATTGTATCATTTAGGTCTGAGATCCCTGCTTCCAGAAGATGTAAAGAGAAAAAGTTAGTATCTCTCGTATCCCCTAATGAGTTGATGGGGACTTAAAAGTTCTTCTCTACCTGCAAATTGACCACATAACTATGTTGGTGGTATGGTGCATTTTGGCGTCTTTTTAACTCCCTAGCTTCCATACTAGTAGTACCTTAGAATTAGTTTATGCCATGTAATTCCATATGCATTCAAAGAGCATGTTCCAGCATTTTGGTGCCGGAGCTTCATCGCATATGAACTACTAGTGTAACTTAGTCTTGTTCATCAGAAATTGCATCCATACTTGCATTCCATGTGAAAGTGCACATCTTGAAAGTCACTGGATGACGATAAGTGGAATTCTCACAGTGACTTCTGAACATAAATTAATCATCATTGTTTATATATCTTTTTAATTTCTCTTTTTTGATGCCCATACCATAAAAAACTTGAAACAAAAGGAAGCACCATGCTATCTTAGAGACAGTTTTATGAGTTTCTGCAATGTGTAGATAATTTTCTGTGATGCAGATAGCCGCAACAGTTTCATGCCTTTGCTCAAGCAATGGGGAAGAATTTCCAGGATGGGACACACTCCTGAAAGTTGGGTGAGACATTACTTTGTCATTTGATACATCATTTGAATATGGAGTCCTACCCTGGTTATTCCTACAGTGCCTTGGGATGGCATTTATTGCAAGATTAATATATCCTTCAATTTCTTTGGATAGACATGTATTAAAGCATCTGTTATTAAAAATTCTCTTTCAAATGTTATAAGTAAATGCAATTGATAGGGCTGATCTAGAACAAGATATCCATGCAATCTTGTCCATTTTGAACAATTTATGCAGAATTTTCAATTCTAAACTCTAGTATTTCCTAGCAGATGTAAGCTGGGGGAATGCAGAGTTGTATTATGTGAATCTGGAGTTAGACACAAGTTGCAGAAATTGCAGCTCAACTTCCCCAGGTGAGTTTCCTGGCAAGTCCTTGAACTATTAGCTCATGTGGCTAAGCCTAATCTTTTGAAGTAAATAACTCAAAGATCGCTGATGCTACAGTACCTAGTTTCTAAGATCAATTTTATCCATTTTTCTTGTTCTTGAGATTGGTAAAAAGTTTCATATTTCTATTTCGTTCCTTCATTTCCAAACAGCATTGTGGTTTTCTGGAAGAGGATCAGTAAAAAAATTGAATAATCAGTGTTTAGTAGGGATTAATAATCTAGAATTCCCAACTGTGGCCTTGCTGAAGTTAAACATTTAAGGATAAATGAAACCAATGCAAAGAAATCTTATCCGTTGCTCCAAAATTGTTGTCCATTTTTGCTGTTTTATTCGTCATTTTTGTATAAAAAAGTGAATATTCAATTTTGAAGGGATCATTCATTTACCTAATATGTTTTGTTGCATTTTGGCAGTGATGATGTGACTTTTGCACTCAAAGACAGCCAAGAGCTACCATGGTTGGCTAAGTATCTGTAATCCAAGAGATGCACGACAGATCTAATTAAGAGAGGCCATTTTTTTTTTTTTCTTTAGATTTTCCCAATTTTATTTTCTATGAAATTTTTAAACATTTTCAGGGCAGAAAAATATTATTTCATAAGAATATTCTTTCTAACAAATTTGTAGTTGCGGGATTGGAGACATTCATGACCTTTTCCATATGAGAAGGCATTTTAGAGACCTGTACTTCTCAGTTAACATAGCAATGAAGATTAAACTAATGTAGTTTGGCTCACTCTTTGGCTTTTTAGTTTATTAAAGAAAAACAAGTACTCTCAGATTCGGAGGAATTATTTATAGAATACATCTGCTTCTGGACATTTTGGTTTCTAACATTTTTCCTTTTTTATCATTATTTTTGGTTGCCTAATATGCCATTAAGTTAATTAATAGTTGTAAGACACGTAGGAGTCGAGGATTTTTGGTAATTACATATTTTTGCATAGTACACGATAAATTACATGTCAAAATTTAAATTATATGCAAAAACATTTCATTTCTACCAAATTATTCTTTCCCTACTTTTTTTCTCTCCAACTTCTCTTTATATTTCAAAACTTAAATGACAATGTACTCAAATCTAACGGTTAAAAATTAGAAAAAAATTTAATATATTATTTTATACTCGTTTATTTACATTTTTATTGGTTTAAAAATTAACAAAATATATTAAAATAGAAAAATCAGGCATTGGTGCGGATCTGAGCTACCTACACCAAGGCTTGGCGCAGACTAAGTAGACCTCGCGCCAAGGCCTGACGTCGATTATTTGGTGTTCCCTCCAATGCTATTTTTTATTTTTTTAATTATTGATATTATTTAATTATTTTTAAATTATTTTATTAAAGATTCAGATATTAATGTTTTAACTAACAATCATATTTTAGAATTTTTAAAATCAATAAAAGACCAAGAATTAAGGTCTAGGATTATAGAAAATTTAGATGATATCCCATCTACTAGTACTCATAGTACTAAAATAGAGGAAGAATTTATACCCAATAATAATCCTTATTTTATGACAGAAGTTTATAAACTCATGAAACAAAGATATAATAATTCTCATAAATCTCCTACTACATTAAATGATTTGTATGGAGAACTGAATAATCTTAAAGAAGAAATTAAAATGTTAAAACAAATAAATAAAAATTCTTGATATTAGGGTTTCTAATCTAGAAACTAAAAAAGATTATACTTTGGTTACACCAAATTTATTTGACAATCTTGATAAGATTGGTAATGATCAGTTTTAACTGTTCTAGATATGATTACATCGTTTAAATTTTATGTTAAAATTACCTTATTAATAAACCATGATGAAATTAAAGAATTCATTGCACTCATTGATACAGGTGCAGATATCAGTGTTATACAAGAAGGATTAATTCCTACTAAATATTTTAAAAAAACAACTCATAGTTTACGTCATGCAGGTGGTGAAAGATTACAAATCAATTTTAAACTACCACGTGCATACATTTGTAATAATAAAGTTTGCATTCCTTAAAGCTTTCTATTGGCTAAAAATATAACAAACCAAGTTATACTTGGAACCCCTTTTATAAAAAAGATTTTTCCTATTACTCATATAGGAGCCGATTGCCTTATAGGTACTTTTGAAAATACACTGTGTCTTTTCGGTTTATAATCGAACCAAACACAAAATTTGTAAATGAAATTAAAGATTTTATTTTAAGAAAACAAAATCAAATAAATTTTATAAATTTTGAAATTAACTCTTCTACAATAGAAGAAGTTTTACAAAATTCTAAATTACAGGGATAAGATTAAAAGACTACGGGAATCATATTTACGTAGAAATTTGTAATGATCACCCTAATGCTTTACGGGAGCGGAAAAAAACATGAAGTTAAACTTCCTTACATAGATGACTTTGATGAAAGTCAGATACCGACAAGGGCACGTCCTTGTCAAATGAATTCTAAATATTTAGAATTATGTAAAGAAGAAATAGCTTATTTATTAAACAAAAAATTGATAAAAGAGTCAAACTCATCCCCGGTCATGTACGAGATTCTATGTTAATAAACATAGTGAAATAGAAAGAGGTGTACCAAGATTGGTTATTAATTATAAACCTCTAAATAAAGTGTTAAAATGGATTAGACATCCTATTCCTAATAAAAAAGGATTTATTAGACAGATTATATGAGGCTTTAATATTTTCTAAATTTGATTTAAAATCAGGATATTGGCAGATTCAGATAGCTGACGCTGACCAATATAAAACAGCCTTTAATGTCCCTATAGGCCACTTTGAATGGAAAGTGATGCCTTTCGGATTAAAGAATGCTCCTTCTGAATTCTAGAAGATTATGAATGATATATTCATTCCATACAGTGAATTTATATTAGTCTATGTAGATGATATCTTAGTATTTTCTAAAACAGTTCAACAACATTTTGAACGTTTAGATATTTTTAAAAAAATTGGTTATATAAAATGGTTTAGTTATATCCATACCCAAGATGGTTTTATTTCAAACCAATATTAGATTTTTAGGTCATAATATTGAAAAAGGAAAAATAATTCCCATTAATAGAAGTATAGATTTTGCTTCTAAATTTCCAGATGAAATTCTGGATAAGACTCAATTACAAAGATTTTTAGGAAGTTTGAATTATATTCTACCTTATTATAAAAATTTAGCTTCAGACACAGCTATCTTATATGATAAGTTGAAAAAGAATCCTAAACCTTGGACTTCTCAACATACTGAGACAGTTAAAAGGATTAAAGAAAAGATTAAATCTTTGCCTTGTTTAATTTTAGCCAATCCTACTTGGCAGAAAATAATAGAAACTGATGCCTCTGATATAGGCTATGGTGGTATTTTAACTCAAATCTGCACTGTTAATAACAGAGTTCATTTAGTCAGATATCATTCTGGTAAATGGACTGATAGTCAGAAAAATTATGCAACTGTGGCTAAAGAAATCTTAGCTATTGTTAAATGTATTTTAAAATTTCAAGATGATTTATATAATCAGAAATTTATTGTTAAAACTGATTGCCAAGCAGCAAAATTTATGTTTAATAAAGATTTTAAACATGATGTCTCTAAGCAGATTTTTGCAAGGTGGCAAGCTCATTTAGCCCCTTTTGACTTTGATATTGTTTATAAAAAAGGTGAAGAAAATAATCTCCCTGATTTTCTTACGCGTGAATTTTTACAGCATGCGGGCGGGGAAATAATTTACGCGGTCGTGGCGAGGTAATACCTCACAAGCCAAAGGCAAAAATGTTGTTATACAACAAGGCAATAAGCAGCTTATAGCTAAAAATATTGCCAATCTTAAAGATGATGAAGCCCTCTTATATGAGGAATTCAAAAAGCAATATCTTGCTAAAAAGGAAGGTCAAACCTCTTCTTCAAGTTCATATGCTCCGATTATATCTGATGAAGAAAATACTACTTCATATTATACACATTCTCATAAAGAAATTATATTTCTTTTAGAGAAAAAAGATTTACAATGGAAACATGATCCATGGTTATTAATGCAAAGATACCTGGATACATCGGCATATGCCTCAACCTCGTATAAACACAGGTTATTTTATGAGCAGATACTTAAAGTAAGCTCATGCGATATAACGCATTTCCACCCAAGTGGATACAATGATGCTAAAGTTTATAATTTTAGCAAAATTATTATTAAAAGGATTATATCCATTGAAGAATGGGGTATTTCCCCTCTCAAAGAACGGGAGTTTATAATTCCTGATACAAAGATGTCTTTAAAATATAATTATTGGGATTATAAAGATGCATTTTATAAAGCATTTTTATATGAAAATCCTATGCATAAGCATACTTGGTTAATCAAGATCTGTGACAATGTTTATAACAGTCCCATACCAAATTGGTTGATACACTGGTGGTCCATATATGGAACATGCGGGAAAATACTCACTGAAAAATTCAAAGCATTATATCTTTGAATGGGTAAATTTATCCCCAAAACTGGCTGATTATATCAGCATGGAATTATATTATGAGGATATAGCCTCAATGATATTTTTTATTGAATTCTCCATACCATGGGTGTGGAAATGGTCTTCGGAAGTGAGTTATACTCCCCAACATATTCCATGTTTAAAAGCGAACTACTTATAGTAGATTACAGGGATCGCTTGATTAAAACAGGACCCGAAACAAAAACCATATATGGTAAAAATATTTTGGATAATATCCAAAATCATAATGAGTCTTACAGACGTTCAAAGGAACAAGGAGAGATTAAATCTCTCAGCCCCTTCCATCATATTACTACCAGGTTAAAGCTACAAAATGATGTTATATCCAAAGAAGAATTGATTAAATCTTATTTAGAAGAAGTTAAAAGGGAGCTGTTTAAAAATTTGCTTCCTACAGAAGATAAAGCGGATATATCCATGACCGGCTCTTCTAATGAAAAATATTTAGCCGGGGAATCCCAAGATCCAGATATGGATGAAGAGTTGTCTCAGACAGCAATTGACCAAATGGTCCAAGAAATTGAAGATGAAGCCAAACAAAAGTTAAAGTAATGTGGCCGACAACATTATTGTTATACACCATGATTGTCCTTTAAATGGGACCCAGGAATAGTGCTCAGCATTATTACGGATTTGAAATCCATTTGTAAATTGTACTGTTCCGGATTTAAAATCCAATTGTAAAAATTGTAATAGATAGGTTTTGAAGTCCGCCTTTTCAATTGTCTATATAAAGAGGCATTCTCCTTCCCTTAAGACAGGACCTCATAGTTTAGAACTCTCTACTTCTCCCTCTCCTCTCTCATTGTAAAGTTTTTATTTTAAATACAAGAGTTTTCAAGTTTTCTCTCCATCCCTGGTAAGCTTTTCTCTTCTTTTATTTATTGTATTTAAATAAATTTATATATTTTGAAGGATTAGCCTCATGGAAGGCTAAGTCCTTTCATGTTAAACTATGTTATCATATATATCATTACAAGTATGTTGTGAAGATCCTTATTTTGTCTGGTTGGTTAGTAGTCTTATGTAAGGATCAGGATTGGGTTATGAATTCTGGATCTGGCCATAATTATTAAAAGGATAAGGGGTAGCCTGTTTAAAGCCCTTGAATGAAGGCGTGTTAAGGCGTTGATCCCGGTTTTATTCTTTGATAATTATGCTGACGGATCTAGCGTTCGTTCACTTTAACTTTTGTTTGGCTTCATCTTCAATTTCTTGGACCATTTGGTCAATTGCTGTCTGAGACAACTCTTCATCCATATCTGGATCTTGGGATTCCCCGGCTAAATATTTTTCATTAGAAGAGCCGGTCATGGATATATCCGCTTTATCTTCTGTAGGAAGCAAATTTTTAACCAGTTCCCTTTTAACTTCTTCTAAATAAGATTTAATCAATTCTTCTTTGGATATAACATCATTTTGTAGCTTTAACCTGGTAGTAATATGATGGAAGGGGCTGAGAGATTTAATCTCTCCTTGTTCCTTAGAACGTCTATAAGACTCATTATGATTTTGGATATTATCCAAAATATTTTTACCATATATGGTTTTTGTTTCTGGGTCTGTTTTAATCAAGCGATCCCAGAATCTACTATAAGTAGTTCGTTTTAAACATGGAATATGTTGGGGAGTATAACTCACTTCCGAAGACCATTTCCACACCCATGGTATGGAGAATTCAATAAAAAATATCATTGAGGCTATATCCTCATAATATAATTCCATGCTGATATAATCAGCCAGTTTTGGGGATAAATTTACCCATTCAGCATATAATGCTTTGAATTTTTCAGGGAGTATTTTCCCAGATGTTCCATATATGGACCACCAGTGTATCAACCAATTTGGTATGGGACTGTTATAAACATTGTCACAGATCTTGATTAACCAAGTATGCTTATGCATAGGATTTTCATATAAAAATGCTTTATAAAATGCATCTTTATAATCCCAATAATTATATTTTAAAGACATCTTTGTATCAGGAATTATAAACTCCCGTTCTTTGAGAGGGGAAATACCCCATTCTTCAATGGATATAATCCTTTTAATAATAATTTTGCTAAAATTATAAACTTTAGCATCATTGTATCCACTTGGGTGGAAATGCGTTATATCGCATGAGCTTACTTTAAGTATCTGCTCATAAAATAACCTGTGTTTATACGAGGTTGAGGCATATGCCGATGTATCCAGGTATCTTTGCATTAATAACCATGGATCATGTTTCCATTGTAAATCTTTACTCTCTAAAAGAAATATAATTTCTTTATGAGAATGTGTATAACATGAAGTAGTATTTTCTTCATCAGATATAATCTGAGCATATGAACTTGAAGAGGAGGTTTGACCTTCTTTTTTAGCAAGATATTGCTTTTTGAATTCCTCATATAAGAGGGCTTCATCATCTTTAAGATTGACAATATTTTTAGCTATAAGCTGCTTATTGCCTTGTTGTATAACAACATTTTTGCCTTTGGCTTGTGAGGTATTACCTCTGCCACGACCGCAGAAATTATTTCCCCCGCCCTGCATGCTGTAAAAATTCACGCGTAAGAAAATCAGGGAGATTATTTTCTTCACCTTTTTTATAAACAATATCAAAGTCAAAAGGGGCTAAATGAGCTTGCCACCTTGCAAAAATCTGCTTAGAGACATCATGTTTAAAATCTTTATTAAACATAAATTTTGCTGCTTGGCAATCAGTTTTAACAATAAATTTCTGATTATATAAATCATCTTGAAATTTTAAAATACATTTAACAATAGCTAAGATTTCTTTAGCCACAGTTGCATAATTTTTCTGACTATCAGTCCATTTACCAGAATGATATCTGACTAAATGAACTCTGTTATTAACAGGGCAGATTTGAGTTAAAATACCACCATAGCCTATATCAGAGGCATCAGTTTCTATTATTTTCTGCCAAGTAGGATTGGCTAAAATTAAACAAGGCAAAGATTTAATCTTTTCTTTAATCCTTTTAACTGTCTCAGTATGTTGAGAAGTCCAAGGTTTAGGATTCTTTTTCAACTTATCATATAAGATAGCTGTGTCTGAAGCTAAATTTTTATAATAAGGTAGAATATAATTCAAACTTCCTAAAAATCTTTGTAATTGAGTCTTATCCAGAATTTCATCTGGAAATTTAGAAACAAAATCTATACTTGTATTAATGGGAATTATTTTTCCTTTTTCAATATTATGACCTAAAAATCTAATATTGGTTTGAAATAAAACCATCTTGGGTTTGGATATAACTAAACCATTTTATATAACCAATTTTTTTAAAAATATCTAAACGTTCAAAATGTTGTTGAACTGTTTTAGGAAATACTAAGATATCATCTACATAGACTAATATAAATTCACTGTATGGAATGAATATATCATTCATAATCTTCTAGAATTCAGAAGGAGCATTCTTTAATCCGAAAGGCATCACTTTCCATTCAAAGTGGCCTATAGGGACATTAAAGGCTGTTTTATATTGGTCAGCGTCAGCTATCTGAATCTGCCAATATCCTGATTTTAAATCAAATTTAGAAAATATTAAAGCCTCATATAATCTGTCTAATAAATCCTTTTTTATTAGGAATAGGATGTCTAATCCATTTTAACACTTTATTTAGAGGTTTATAATTAATAACCAATCTTGGTACACCTCTTTCTATTTCACTATGTTTATTAACATAGAATCCTGTACATGACTAGGATGAGTTTGACTCTTTTATCAATTTTTTGTTTAATAAATAAGCTATTTCTTCTTTACATAATTCTAAATATTTAGAATTCATTTGACAAGGACGTGCCCTTGTCGGTATCTGACTTTCATCAAAGTCATCTATGTAAGGAAGTTTAACTTCATGTTTTTTCCTGCTCCAGAAAGCATTAGGGTGATCATTACAAATTTCTACAGAAATATGATTCTGTAGTCTTTTAATCTTATCCTGTAATTTAGAATTTTGTAAAACTTCTTCTATTGTAGAAGAGTTAATTTCAAAATTTATAAAATTTATTTGATTTTGTTTTCTTAAAATAAAATCTTTAATTTCATTTACAAATTTTGTGTTTGGTTCAGTTATAAACTGAAAAGACACAGGTGTATTTTCAAAAGTACCTATAAGGCAATCAGTTCCTATATGAGTAATAGGAAAAATCTTTTTTATAAAAGGGGTTCCAAGTATAACTTGGTTTGTTATATTTTTAGCCAATAGAAAGCTTTAAGGAATGCAAACTTTATTATTACAAATGTATGCACGTGGTAGTTTAAAATTGATTTGTAATCTTTCACCATCTGCATGACGTAAACTATGAGTTGTTTTTTTAAAATATTTAGTAGGAATTAATCCTTCTTGTATAACACTGATATCTGCACCTGTATCAATGAGTGCAATGAATTCTTTAATTTCATCATGGTTTATTAATAAGGTAATTTTAACATAAAATTTAAACGATGTAATCATATCTAGAACAGTTAAAACTGATCATTACCAATCTTATCAAGATTGTCAAATAAATTTGGTGTAACCAAAGTATAATCTTTTTTAGTTTCTAGATTAGAAACCCTAATATCAAGATTTTTATTTATTTGTTTTAACATTTTAATTTCTTCTTTAAGATTATTCAGTTCTCCATACAAATCATTTAATGTAGTAGGAGATTTTTGAGAATTATTATATCTTTGTTTAATGAGTTTATAAACTTCTGTCATAGAATAAGGATTATTATTGGGTATAAATTCTTCCTCTATTTTAGTACTATGAGTACTAGTAGATGGGATATCATCTAAATTTTCTATAATCCTAGACCTTAATTCTTGGTCTTTTATTGACTTTAAAAATTCTAAAATATGATTGTTAGTTAAAACATTAATATCTGAATCTTTAAATTGAGATATTAATTTATAATAATCATTTTCTGAATTTTCTTTTTCAGAATTTTCAGATTCCTTCTTACAAGGACACATATTTTCCTCTGAATCCTCAGAAGAATCAGAGATATGATCAATTTTTGATGCTGAAATAATATCTCCAGAGTCATCAGATTCCAAAAATAATTTTTTTAAAGAATCTTTTAATTCTTCACTAATGTGAAGATTATTAATCTTTTTCTTCATCCTACACTTATTAGCGTAGTAACCTATTCGTTTACACTTATAACAGATAATATTACTTTTGTCTTTCTTACGTTCTAATCTATCAGATTTCCTCTTAGCTTTTTTCTCTAGCTTAGCCTGAGAATATCTTCTCTTTTTCTTTTTAATATGTTGATCATCTTTTCTGTAGTTATGAACTACTTTTCTTTGTGATGGAATATCCATCCCAAATTGACTACAAAATTGGCCTAACTGAGTCGTTTCAGTCAGCCTTTGCCTTTTAAGTTGTTGATTTAACTTAATTTCATTACATAAGGCTATACCTTCAGTTTTACAAGTCGCTATAAGACTTCCATAAGTATAACTTTCATAAGGAAAGAAGATTTTATCTTTCCTAAGAGTTTTTCTAACTCTTTCCGCAAATAATGGAGGTAATCCATCTATAAACTTAGATTTCCAATGAGAGCTATTACTCTCTGGTAATTCCATAACTCTATTAAGGAATTGGTCTTTATACCATCTAAAATCTGTAAGTGTTTTACACCTAGTATTTTGTAATAACGTTCTAATAGTTTCATTATCATCCGAAATTTTTCCGGTAAAATGTTCTAATATAGTAACAATCAGTGTATAAACTGCCTGTTCGCTAGTGCGACCATCTTCTTCCTGTTTAAGGCAATTATAAATTTCTTCTTTATCCTGAAGGGAAAGATAATGATCCCATCAACCTTTAAGTTGGCCAGTAAATCCTGCAACTATCATTTTTGCAATATTACTGTCACTATTACCAATTAGTTTACTGACTGTGCTATACATAAGCATTCTATGGGCCAGATTATAAATCTGTTTTTCAGTATAACCGTCTAAGTTCCATTCATATATACTTTTACCATTATAACTATTATTATAAACATATTCTTGTTCCTCATGTAGAATATCTACAGGAGAGGGACGACTATAATAATGAATTCTTTGGGTTGGCCTATCAGCAAACCTATGTAACTTATTAAGTTCATCTCTAATAACTGGCTTATAATCCTTAGTTTCTGATAATTTATCAGAAAATTCATTTTCCAAAGTATTAATGTTTAACTTCTTAAATTTCTGATCTAGCATTGATTCTAGATATGACATCTTTTTTAATTTATAATCTTTAATTTCAGGAGGAGGCTGCAAAGGGGGAGCAGAGATTACTGCCTTGTTTATTATTTAATTATTTTTAAATTATTTTATTAATTGATGTTGTTACATTAATTATTTTTAATAATTAATTACTTTTAATATATTTTATACAATTACTTAATCGTTAAGAAACTTAACACCATTATATATAATTAAAATTGAACATTTAATTGTTAACTAAACAAATTAAACGCCAATATATACATATGTATTAATATAAAAAACTCAAATTATAATATTGAACTAAAATTAACATAATGGTACTAGTATATGGGGATCAATAACTTATGTGACCAAATATAAAATTTATGCACGAAAAAATTCAAATATTTTTTCTTTCTAAAACTCACTTTCTCTCTCTCTATACATGTTTCTTTTTCACTTCTCTCTAAAAAATGTGGTGATATGTTCAAAATTTGAAGATTTTGAAGTTAAAAATGGATAATTTTGAAGATTATATACACGATTAGATCAATTTTGAGATAAAAATAAAAAAAAAATAAAAAAAATACACCATTTGCACGCTTGAGAAAGCCGTGCCCTGACGTGAATAGGGTATCCCGTGCCAGGGCCTTGGCATAGACAATAAGAGAGTCGCGCCAAGGCCTGATGCGGGGATTCTCTTATTCGCGCAAGGCGTGGCTCAAGTGTGCAGATGGTATACTTTTTTTTTTTAAATTTTTGATAAGTTTTTTAAAATTTTTTAATTATTAATTTTAATTATTTTTAAGATATATATTTGGGGGGTTAATAAATTATGCACCCAAATATAAATTCATGCACCAAAATTTTCAAATCATTCCTTTCCCCCGAAACTCTCTCTCTCTCTCTCTCTCTCTCTCTCTCTCTCTCTCCACGTAATTTCTCCTCTTCTCTCTAAAAATTGTGGTGATTTTTTGAAGATTTGAAGAATTTGAAGTGAAATATGGATAGCTTTGAAAATTATCTACAACGATACAATCAATTTTGAGGTAAAAACCACAAAAAAAAAAGATAAAAATTCAAAAAACGTTCTGTCCCACTAGAGCCATGTCCTGGCGTGAGTAGGGGTGACCTTGCGCCAGTCATTGGTGCAACCCCTTCAAGGTATGCGCTAGTGCTTGGCACGAGGTGGCTCCTACTAGCGCCAGGACATGACTCAAGTGGTGCAGTTTTTGAATTTTTACCTTTTTTAATTTTTTTTAATTATTAATGTTAATTGTTTTTAATATATATTTTAGTATGAGGGCATGATCTATGGATCTTGTGGATCTCTAGGAGCAGGTCTTCTCTGTATCCAAAAATCATATCAGCCTTCTTTGCCTTCTTCTTCCCAGAACTCGAAGCTTTAGTAACATCAGACTCAGCATGTCGACCTGATAAAGGTTGGGACTCCCTAACTAACCTCATCATAGATCTTGTTGTATCTCGTATAAACTTGACACATTTCCCCCTGCCATGCCTACTCATCGATGGCGGTGGAGGAATCTCGACAATCGTCCCCCCACCCCCCAAATACACGCCCTCCTCTCCCTCGCTTTCTACATGCTCCACCTCATCCTTTTACTCGTTTCCCTGAACATCCATGCCATCTCCCCGTACCTGAACTATCTCCTCGCCACTCTCATCCCCACTATCCCGACCCAGGTGTCTAGGAAGGCATATGTTCAGAGCTCCCATAATAATCCAAGTGTTGGCTGTTGTACGGGGAAACAGTTGAGAATCCTGAAAACAGCTTATCTACGAATGATCAACCTAATTGCGAATCTGTATCACCAATACCAGTAATACTTGGCTACTGTACAAGGGGTAGTAATAACTAAGATGACTAGATGTATCCACATCATACATGTAATAGGAAGATGAGGGTGTGTGGTAGGAAGGAGGTTGTGCAGATGAATGATATGGTAGTGGTGTATAAGGGTTGTGATGGTTACGAACCCTACTTGTGATAGGAGGAGACTGGATTAAATACCCCGGACCAACAGGGGCAGGAGTAGTAGGTATGTTAGACAGGCTATGCCTACCCCTCAATCCCGGGATGAAGCTGTGCCAGTATGGTCATGAGTACGACCGCTCCTGCCTTCTATAGGCCCTAAATCATCTTCTCTTCATCATCTTTGCTGCTCACGATTTATCTAAATGAATTTTAAAATAACCATAAATATTTATTATTTATTATCTATTATTAAATTATTAAATTATTATTTAAATTATTATTATGAATTTTATTATTAATTATATTTTAAAAATAAAATTATTCAATTGTAATACATTAAATAATTAATTATTAATTATATTAAATTTTAATATATTTTAGTTCTCATAATATTTTTTTATTATTATCACCTTATGATAATATATTATGAACTTTACCTAATTAAATTACATTCAATTAGGGCTAAATAACTAAAATTATTATTTCTCATTAAATATTATTAAATTAACTTTCATTATTTGATTATTATTATTATTTCATCTGTAATTCTTTTAAGGTAATCCCTAACTAATAACAATTAAATAATTAATAATCATTGTAATAATCTATAAATTAATAATTAATTAAATAATTCACAATAAATCAATCATAATAAATAAAACATTACCAATTAAATAATTCATAATCGTTGTAGAGTAATCATAAAAATTAACAAAGTTAACAAGTAACATAATATATATAAATAATTAGGATATTAACAAGTTTTTTCAACACTAACATATACTGTAAGAATGAAAAAATTACAAATTAAATCCCTAATGTTTTATAGGAGTTCAATTTCAATTAAAATATTCTTGGCTAATAAAAAATGAACAAGTGGTAAGATTGAAAGGCTCTGACCAATGAGAACTCAATGATCAAACAAATGAGATTATGCCACGTCACTCGAAGCACAAGGCTTGACCAATCAAATAATTCCACCTCATATATATATATATATATATTCCTTAAATATTTGAAATCCAAAATTGATCTCATCCCCTCAAGTTGTGCTTACAGATATAAGAATAAGGTCAAGGGAAAGGGAAGCAAGAAATCCATCAAGTCGAAGTATTGAAGCTCTGAAGCATTCTTCATTCCAAAAGCCTCCAAAAGAAGACTAGCCTTCAATTTCAAGGTTAGAAGTTTCTTCGAGAAAGCAAAAGAAGAAGTTCTTCGGCAACTATGAGATCAAGCTGCAATCGGAATTAGTTCCCAAAAGGAAGAATCAACAGACTTTATTCTCTCAATGAGAATTTTCAAAGATTGTAACTGCTTTAAATTTTATAAATATTATTTGTTACTAGTTTCTTTGTTTATTATAATTATTTTGTAGGCAAGAATTCTTTGTGAACAAATTTGTGGCATGCTTGGTGGGACAATCTTTGCCGCTCATCTCTTCTCTATAACTACAACAAGCATCATTAATGGCTTCAACCAACACCACCTCAAAGATTACTTCTTCAAAAACTTCATCTGCTGGGGCGAAAACCGATATGACTGCGCCAACTGGCTACATTGGTCCGATCACAAGAAGTATGGCAAGAGCTCTTGCAGAAAAGGATTCGCAGGAATACTCTGTTGATAGCCCTGTTCTCAAATACATAAATTCGGTCTTTAAAAGCACTTTTTCTTTGGAGGCAGAAGGAGATGTTCAGGTAGCAAAAAACAAGACTTGCTCGCTCCTGGATGTGGACTCTGATTCAAGCCTTGAGATGGAGGAGGAGATCGATAATCCTGCTTTGTTTGTTCCACATGTTTTGAAATCAAATATATCCTATTATGAGGCTTTATCTGCAACTTCTTCAGCTATGCCCGCCATGATGGTAGATGTTTCATCAGTTGAAGAGAAAATAGTAAATTTGACGAAACTGGTGAGAGGGCTTGCAAAACATTGCTAGTAACAGGATATGGCAAATGGAAATTGCTCCAGGCTGCTCCAAAACAACCCGAAGACTCAAACAATTCGGGATCTGCTAAGGTTGCTAATACACAAACTGAAACAGAAGAAGATTCTGGATTAGCAAGGAGGCTCACAACATACAAGTCTCCTCTGAAGGACTTCATCATGGGGACGATCAAGGACAAGTATAAAGAAATTACTAAGTTTTTCTTTGTGTATGTAAAGCCCTATACCAAAATGATTAATAACCTCAAAATTCCGGCAGGATATCAACCTCCCAAGATACAACAGTTCAACATCAAAGGAAATCCCAAATAGCATGTTGCACATTTTGTTGAAACTTGCAACAATGTAGGAACTGATGGTGATCTCTTGATCAAGCAATTCGTTTGTTCCTTCAAAAGGAATGCATTTGACTGGTACACTGATCTTGCACCAGGATCCATTGATAGCTTAGAGCAACTTGAAACTAAATTCCTAAATCGCTTCTATAGCTCTCGTCAAATTATAAGTATGTTAGAATTGAGCCATATACAAAACAATGGAAAGACGAACCTGTGATCAATTACATCAATCGATGGAGAACCCTAAGTTTAGATTGTAGATATAGACTCTGTGAAAGATCTGTAATTGAGATGTGCTTTCATGGTATGAGTTGGGGTCTCCAATACATTCTCAAAAGAATTCAACCAAGGACCTTTGAAGAATTGACCACTCATGCACATGATATAGAGTTAAGTCTCAAAGCACATGAAGACCAAAGTATCCCAGTTTTAGAGCCACGTAAGAAGAAAAAGCAAGACATAAAAAAAGTCAACAAATATTCTTTGATGGCTAAGGAATCTAATGTAACGACCGTCGCACATATTAAGTTTTCTACAAAAGTTAGTAAAAAGTTTATAGAGAAAGTAGACACCATTCAAGATGGTGCCAGAAAGAAGGTAATATTGAAAGAAATGGGGGAAAAGTGTACCTTTTTTTGGATTGTGATGTTCAAGAAATGTTTGATAAAATATTGAAGGTAGGAATGATTGAGCTGCCTAAGATGAAACGTCCAGAGGAAGCAGGATGATCTACGGATCCAAATTATTACAAGTATCATCATCTTCTTGGCCATCCCATTGAAAAATGTTTCATCTTCAAGGACAAAATCATGGAATTGGAACTAAAGGACGAATTTTGATGGAAGAAGATAAAGTATATACAAACAAGATAAGCATAAGACATGAATTTCTTCCATCCAAAGTTTTAAATCAATCTAATTCTGTCCCTCATTTGTGATGATCAAGTTTGGTAGTTTGAGCCAATAAAAATTGATGTCAAGAGTTCAACGAATTTCGCTGGAAGAAGATAAAGTGTATACAAACAAGATAAGCATAAGACATGGATCTCTTCCATCCAAAGTGTTAAATCAATCTAATTCGGTCCCTTAGTTTGTGGTGATCAAGTTTGGTAATTTGAGCTAATAAAAATTGATGTCAAGAGTTCAACAAATTCCTTCCTGAAAAACAAAGTGGAAGACAGTTCTCAACAATCTCTTGAGAATTTCATACCATGTCTATAGTTGATAGTGGAGTTAACTCTGATTCACAAGGATGGACATACGTGAGATGATAAAAATATGGAAAGTCAAAGTGAGCTAACGACAAGCCAATTAAACAAAATAAATTGATAAAAAGAAAAGCGGCACGAAACAATCGATAAGAGTTGGGCCAAAAGGTGTAACTCGTTTCAATAATCGATAACCAATTACCTTAGGAGAATTCTTTTCGAAAGGATTGCTGAATGAATCAGAAATTCTATATTGTTTCGCTATCCACTACGAAGAAGAAGACCCTTCTTCAAGCAAATCTCATATACTAGATGACAACCATGACAATAACGACGTTGCATAAAAGTCTATAGAATGTATAGCCACAGTCACATTCAATGATGACGACCTATTGTTGGGTTTAAAGCCTCAACACAGGCCTTTGTTTGTGTCTGGTTACACACGTGAAAAGAAAATGGATGGAATATTGTTAGATGGAGGTTCTACTGTCAACATTCTTCCTATGCAAATGTTGAAAGAGTTGGAAATTGCTACAGAGGAAATATCAGAAAGCCGCCTCATGATGCAAGGCTTCAATCAAGGGGGATAAAGAGCACTTGGAACAGTTCCATTTGGACTTGATGATTGATGAAAATAAGTCCAGTGTCCTTTTGCATGTTATTGATGCTAAACCTTCATACAATATTCTTCCGAGAAGGCTGTGGCTTCATGATAATGGTGTTGTACCATCTACACTTCATTAATGCTTCAAGTATTCCAATAATAGAGTCGTAAGAAAGATCCTTGTTGATGAAAAGCTATTTACTGAAGCAGATACCCATATTGCAGATGCTAAACTGTATTTGCAAAGTATAAGTGTACATTTGTAGGAAAGCAAGTGTCATCAAACTTTGAAGCTTCTCCACGAAATAAAGCTACAAGTGAAGATAAAGGAAAGACGACTAAATTGTCGCAAGAGGATTCTCCCATTCTGTGGTACATCCCTAATTCACTGAGGAAAAATGGTCAATCTACTTTAGTGAAGTGCACGAGTTGAAAAACTGCATGTATCATTGACTAAGATTGAAGTAGTCAAACAAATGATCAAGCCTATTTTGAAAGGATTGAGCATCCTGAACAAGGACCGAAGGTGAAGCATGGCACATTGCCCATTAAAAGAATTGAGGAAGGATTTGATCCCAATGCATACAAACTTTTGGCTAGAGCTGGATATGATCCTTAAAGCTCGAATATTTTAGGTAAGCTTATTCCTGAAGTAATTGGTTCAAATGTGAGTGGCTTGAATGGAACTCAGAGAATGTTGAAAGAAAATGGACATTCTATAGAAAGTTCACGTGTTGGGTTGAGATATAAACCATCTTCTCCTATGCGAATCATAATAAAGAGAGCAAACAATTATTATATCTCTATTGAAGATGAAGAATCAAAGGTGAATCTAAAGTCTATTTTTGATCGACTAGGGAATAAAAATCTTCTTGATTCGGTGTTTAAGTGTTTGGGGACAAAGGTAATCAAAACAGCAAGAAAACCATCTTTAAAAAAACATGGATTTTCAAAGGAACCTTACTAAAAGAAAGGATTAGAATGACGACATATTTGGATGATGGTGCAAACAACTGCCGCAACATAATTTCTTCCAGAATGAGGAGGAAAACTACACTTATTGTGGATCGCGATAGTGTGTTGAAAGCCAAAATTACACACTATTGTGGAGACAAAGCCAAGGGAAAAAGATGAAGAAAGTGTGGGGTCATCCAACTTTGTTACCTTTTCACACCGTACTGCTCCTCGACCTATTTCTCGACAAACTATGGTACTTGTTAGGGAAATTGAAAGATCGATCAGAGTTGCTACATTCAAAGGGATGCAACTTTTTCTGTGGGAAAATATCGGAATGGAAAATGGAAGAACTCGAAGTGTTGTCTATTTTGGTGTGGATAATTCAACAAGTAATCCTGCAATAAGAGAAAATGAGGATGATGATGAATAAGTTGTCACTTCTAATCATATCAGCATTCTTGATCCAGAAAGATATGAAGAAGAAGATTCTTAGGATGCTCCTCCTAAACTTGAAGAAGGCATTAAAAGACCTGTAGATGATTTGAAAGAAGTTAACTTGGGCAGTGAAGATGATAAACGTTTAATCTACATAAGTTCACTTTTGACACCAAAAGAAGAGAATCCTATGTTCAACTTCTACATAAGTTCAAGGATGTTTTTGCCTGGACGGCTATCTATCACTTGGCTATAAAAGGAAGTGCTCGCTATAAAGCTGGCTCAAATGCATTTTCATCTTGAATTGATTCCTCAAATTGAAGATGAGGTCAACAAATTAATTGAGGCTGGGTCTATTCGTGATGTCAAATACCCATCATGGATATCTAGCATTGTGCCTGTGCGTAATAAAAATGGGCAACTACGAGTTTATGATGAAGTAATGCCATTTGGTTTGAAAAATGCAGGTATGACATATCAACGAGCAATGCAAATAATTTTTGATGACATACTCCATAAAATTTTTGAGTGCTATGTTTATGATTTGGTGGTGAAGTCACAAAAACGAAAAGACCATTTGGACTATTTAAGGAAAGTCTTTCAACGACTTCGACGTTATCAACTAAACATGAATCCTCTGAAATGTGCATTCAGAGTCACTTTAGAAAAATTCTTAGGCTTCGTTGTGCGTAAATCTGGCATTGAAATTGACCAAGATAAAATTGATACCACTGTGAAAATGCCAGAGCCTTAAACTGCGAATGAGGTGAGAAGTTTACACGGAAGGTTAGCTTATCTGCAACGATTCATATCAAATCTTGCAGAAAGATGTCAACCATTCACTCATTTGATGAGAAAGTGGGTATCTTTTGAGTAGGATGATGCATGGAAAACCTTTGCTTTTATACATTGCTACACAAGAACGTTCTGTGGGAGCTTTACTTGCTCAAGAAAATAAAAAAGGTAAGGAAAATACTTTATATTACCTGAGTAGGATGATGACTCCCAATGAAGTTAAATATTTGCCGATTGAGAAGTTATGCTTGGCTCTGATCTTTGCCATCCAAAAGTTGAAACATTATTTTCAGGCGCACACGGTGAATATCTCCAAAGCAAATCCAATCAAGTATGTGATGACAAAGCCCATCTTGTCTGATCGTCTAGTAAGGTGGTATCTACAACTCTAACAATTTGAAATTGTATATGTTCCTCAAAAAGGTTGTCAAGGGATAAGTGTTAGCTGACTCTTTAGCTGAACATCCTACATCTACAGAATGGGAGGTGACTGATGACTTACATGTGAATATGTGTTTTTAATTGAAATCTTACCTCCATGGAAGATGTGTTTTGATGTGCTACACATCAAGATGGAGCTGGTGCAGGAGTAGTGTTCATCACATCTGAGGGTGATATCTTGCCATATTCATTAACTTTGACTGAAAAATGCTCAAAATAACATGGTTGAATATCAAGCACTCATTCTTGGATTAGAAATGGCTTAGGATCTATGAAGATTCAAAGTGACATTTATGATGTGAAGAAACTTGAGTTGCTTCCCTATTGCAAATATGTCAAATTAATGATGGACTGGTTAGGAGATTTGGATATAGAGCCTGTCCCGTGAAATGGAAATAGACAAGCAGACGCATTGGCGAAGCTCGCATCTACCTTGTGTTTCTCAAGTCCAAAAACACAAATTTTAATTTGCCAAAGTTGGTTAATTTCTCCGGTATTTGAAGATGATGATGATGAAACAGAACAACAAGAAGAACATGAAACTCATGCTATTTCAGTTACTGAAAATGAAAGAGAAGATTGGCGTCAGTCAATACTTGATCACTTATGCTATGGTATTTTACCTGATGAGCCACAGAAAAGCACTAGTGTACAAAGACGATCTCCAAGATTCGTCTACTACCAATATACACTTTATAGGCGATTATTCGAGGGTGTCCTTTTGCGTTGCTTAGGAGATGAAGAAGTTATGCAATCATTGGAAGCAGCACATTCTGGAATTTGTGAAGCATATCAGTTTGGGCTAAAGCTCTACTTTCGCATCAAAAGAATGGGATATTATTGGCCTACAATGTAAATGATTGCATGGATTATGCTCGTCGATATCAAGCTTGTCAATTTCGTGCAAATTACATTTAGCAACCACTAGAACCATTACATTCATCTGCTGAATCCTGGCCATTTGATGTATGGGGACTTGATATAGTGGGACATTTACCAAAATCTTCTGGCAGATATGTCTTCATATTAGCGTAACATGTTACTTTTCCAAATAGGCTGAAGCAGTAGTGTTAAAGGAAGTCAAGAAGGAAAATGTGGTCAACTTCATTCGTGGTAATATTATATTCCATTATAGAATTCCAAGGTATATTATCACTGATAATGGCAAGCCTTTTCCCAATACTTCGATAACTAAACTTTGAGAAAAATTTGGCTTCAAGTAGTATCATTCTTCTATGTATTATGCTGCTGCAAACGGTCTGGTGGAAGCATTTAACAAAACTCTCTACAACTTACTAAAGAAAGTCATTGATAAGTCTAAAAGAGATTGACATCTTAAAATGTAGAAGCTTTGCGGGCTTAACATACTATATTTCGAACTCCTACACAAGCTACACCGTGTGGGTTGGTCTATGGTGTTGAAGCGGTTCTTCTACTCAAGCATCAAATTCCTTCCTTGAGAATTGCTGTTCAAGAAGATCTTACAGAGGAAGAAAATGCTCTCTTTTGCCTCGAAAATTTGGAAGCGTTAGATGAGAAAAGGTTGGAAGCTCAGCAACGTTTGGAATATTATCAAGCTCGACTTTCTAAAACATTCAACAAGAAAGTTCGTCCTCGATCCTTCCAAGTTGGCGAAATGGTACTTGCTATTTGAAGGCCAATTATCTTTCCTCAAAAAATAAAGAAGTTCTCACCAAAGTGGGACGGTCCATATGTTGTCTAAGAAGTTTATACAAATGGTGCATATAAACTTGTTGATAAAGATGGATTAAAAGTTGGTCCTATTAATGGAAAGTTCTTGAAACGTTACTATGTGTGATAAAAAAGAGGAAGAGCTTATAGCTTGGAAAAAAATCAATCAAAATACAAAGAAACCTACCAAAGGTGTTGTATATGGATAAACTGCTAAAACATCTGAACAAGTCTTGCTCCTGGTTGACATGAGCTTAAAACTAGGGCTGTAAACGGGGTGGGTCTTATCTATACCTGCGCGGATCTATACCCGTTTTTAGCGGGCTAAGGTTTAAATTTTATACCTGCGGACCCATACCCGTACCCGTACCCGTATTAATTCTATTATATGGGTTTGGGCAGGGTATAATGATGTCCAGACTCGTATACCCGCATACCCGTATTAATAAAATAATAATATATATTTATATATATATATATATTATATTATTATATATTATATTATGTTAATATATAATTTATAAATTTTTTAACATGTTATCTTTACCCTACACTACACAAACCTTCATTCTCCCAGACCCAGTCCTCCCGCGCACCTCAGTTCACTCTCTCAGACTTTCTCCCCTCACTCATCTTTTTCAGCTCCTCTACTGCTACTGCCGCCGCGGTTTACTACTCTCACTCTCACTCTTCAGCTTCACTCTCCCAGTCCTGCGCACCTCACTCTCTCAGACTCTCTCCCCTCACTCATCTTCTTCAGCTCATCTACCGCCACCGATGCCGCCGTATGTTTCAGTTGCTTCTGCTGCTTCTCCCTCTCACCTCACTCTCAGTCTCTCACCTTTAAGCTTCTTCTTCACCTGCTTAGGAACGTCTCCAGTTGCCGCCGCCATTTGTCTACACCATCGGTCTCTGTCCCGCCATCTGCTCTCTGTTTCTGTTCTTCCATCTTCCTCCCAATAGGTAATCACTGTTTCTTTCTATGCATTCTATTTTCCAGTTACACTAATTCTTATTTTTGCTATTCTGTTTCAATCTAGCTCTAGATTCTGTTTCTGTTTTAGTTAAGAAATCTGTTTCTATTTTTCTACTCTGTTTTCTTCTATTTCAGTTTTGCTGCTCTGCTCTATTTTCTTCTGTTTCAGTTTTGCTGTTCTTGCTCGTGTTTCTGTTTTGCTGCTCTACTTTCTTCTATTTCAGTTTTGCTATTCTTGATTGTGTTTCTGTTTTTGTTGGTCTGCTTTCCTATGCTTTCTTCTGATTCAATTTTGCTGTTCTTGTTTGTGTTTTTGTTTTGCTGCTCTACTTTCTTCTGTTTCAGTTTTCCTGTTCTTGCTTGTGTTTCTGTTTTGCTGCTCTGCTTTCTTCTGCTTTCTTCTGTTTCAATTTTTCTATTCTTGCTTGTATTTCTATTTTGCTGCTCTGCTTTCTTCTGTTTCAGTTTTGCTGTTCCTGCTTGTGTTTCTGATTTGCTGCTCTACTCTTCTTTCTTCTGTTTCAGTTTTGCTGTTCTTGCTTGTATTTCTGTTTTGTTGCTTTGCTTTCTTTTGCTTTCTTCTATTTCAATTTTGCTGTTCTTACTTGTATTTCTGTTTTGCTACTCTGCTTTCTTCTGTTTTAGTTTTGCTGTTCTTACTTGTGTTTCTGTTTGCTGCTCTGCTCTGCTTTCTTTTGTTTCAGTTTTGCTATTCTTGCTTGTATTTCTATTTTGCTGCTCTGCTTACTTCTGTTTCAGTTCTACTTTGCTTTGTTTTGTTTTAGTTCTGGTCAATTTTTGCTGAATCAATTTTTGCTTTATCATTTAGGATGTCTAGTACGATACCCACTGAAAGTTCCAAGGCATCTACTGCTGCTGATGATATGGAAATAACTAATTACAATGAGTTGGTTGAGTTGAATGTCGAAGAAAACCTAGAAGACCAAGCGGATCCCTCAAAGTTAAAAAAAAAACTTCAGATGTATGGAAAGAATGTCAAGGTTGACGGATCCTGATGGAAGTATTAAAGCTCAGTGTAATTGGGGCAAGAAAAACTTGCTAGCGGCAACAAAGCGGGGACTACTCATTTGATAAAATATTTGAAATTTGTATTGCTAGAAAACTTCAGTGCAAAGGGTAGCAACAAATTCAACATTCAAAAAGTAATTTGACAAGTAACATTGAACTTACTAATTTCAAATTTGATCAAGAAAAGAGTATGAGGGCTTTAGTAAAAATGATAATTAAGCATAATTATCCTTTCAATATGTATGAGCATGAATTCTTTGAGAAGTTTTGCAACAGTTTGAATCCCAACTTTAAGCTTGTTTCAAGAAGTACAATTAGGACGGAAGTGATGTTAGTGCATAAGGAAGAGAAGATGAAATTGTATAAATTCTTGGATGGTCTTGATTGTAGAAGCACATTAACAACTGATATTTGGACTTCAGAACATGCTAATATTGCATATACTTATCTTACTGCTCATTATGTTGATGATAATTGAGATTTGAAAAAGAAGATTCTTGCATATAGACATATTCCTTATCCTCATGACGGCGAAACACTATTTCGATTCATCAATGATCTCATATTGGAATGGAATTTGGACAAAAAATTGTTTTCTATGGTTGTGGATAATGAATCATCAAATGATTTAATGGTTAGATATTTGAAATGTTGGTTGGTTGAGAAAGCATGGCTTCCCCTTGGTGGTGATTTAGTTCATGTTTGTTGTAGTATACATGTCCTTAATTTGATTGTGCAAGATGGTTTGGCTGTTTTGGGAGATGTGATTTTGAAGGTTCGAAAAATATGCAAGTATTTGAAAAATCTACTTATGCTTCTCAGAAATTTGAGTGTGCTTTATAGCAATGCAAGTTAAAAAACAAGAAGAAAGTGGCTTTGGATGTCCAAACTAGATGGAATTCTACATATTTAATGCTTAAATCTGCATTACCTGTTAAGGAAGCATTTAATTGTCTTGCACAAATTGATAGAAATTATAAGTTTTGTCCAACTGAGGATGAATGGAAAGTGGCTGATATCATTCATGGATGTTTGAAGATATCTTATGATTGTACTAATTATTTTAGCGATGAAATTTTCCAACTTCAAATGTCTTCTTCCCTGATGTGTGTAAAATCCAACTTAAGTTGAGGGAATGGGAAAATAGTCAACATGATTTTCTTAAATATTGGGAGTAATCATGTTTGGTTTTAGGAATTGCTGTTGTGCTTGATCCCAGGTTTAAAATGAATTTGGTGGAGTTTTACTATGATGCCATTTATGGTAGTAATGCTTATCGTTATGTTGAAAGAGTTAAGAATGCGTTTCAAGATTTGTACATTGAATATGGTGGGTAAGTAAGTTATGTAAGTAATAATCCCTATCCTATATCTGGTGGAAGAACATCAGAAGATGATTATTCTGCTTTTGATGAATGGTATAAGACGAATAAGTCCACTACTATTTGTATGTACCAAAAGAGTGAAATAGAGCAATATTTAGAAGAGCCTGTGTTTCCCATAAATGAAAAGTTTAATATTTTGAATTGGTGGAGAGAAAACTCTCCAAAGTATCCTATCATAGGAAAGATGACACGTGATATTTTAGCTGTTCCGGCTACTACTGTTGCATTGGAGTCTACATTTAGTGTTGGGGGAAGAGTGGTTGATGAGATACGTGTTGGAATCCATAGGCAAAAACAAAGTAAAATAAAACTACGGAAATCCACCAACAGGATCTGCACATACTAGAAAAACTGATTGGATAGAAATTACCTCAATGTTTTGATTGTTCGTTGTGGAGGCGCTGCTTTGTACGCTTCGCCCTCTACTGGTATCCACGCGACGAACTCCTCTGCAAGCGATCGGGATGCTAGCCCCTTCTGTGTTCTGAAAACTGTTCAGAACTGATCTGACTATCTGGTAATCGGTCGTATTTAGCTGTCAATATCAAAACCCTAACTGTCATCTAATGACAGTTTAATCTCGTCCGTCTATTCCTATAATCATCCAATGGTTGGATGAGTAATATTAAGTAATTAATTTTATTTATTCGATTAAATAAAATTAATTACTTATTAACCTACCGTAAAATACAATATGGAATCGATTCCCTTTTTTGTATACGTTCAACGAATCGGGACACAATCTAGATTCATTGAACGTGGACATTATGCTCACAAGATCGTCTATGCGTGTGACCACGTAGGTTCACTTAACGTTGGCGATGAATGAAAAAATGTCCTAGACATTTATTCACAAAACATAAGCGGC
This sequence comes from Catharanthus roseus, assembly GCA_028651295.1. Lineage (NCBI taxonomy): Eukaryota > Viridiplantae > Streptophyta > Magnoliopsida > Gentianales > Apocynaceae > Catharanthus > Catharanthus roseus. The sequence goes on along the minus strand of JAPQWS010000001.1, from coordinate 1,347,203 downwards.
CTCTAGCAAGACATTATGCTTACCCAAGTTAAGAAAATGTAATAATAACCTAGCATCAGATTTAATATTTAGTCCTTTTGTCACACAATATCCTAATTAAGTATAAGGCATGGATCAAGTCATCCTTATAAAACTTAATTAACCATTTACTTGATCACCAGGCAGACTGTTCCAACAAATAATATTAATAACACCTTATTAATACTTATTTGAGCATGGCCATGCATATTTTCCAGTCTTTCTTGTCAAGGAGCCCATGGATATCTCTCTCTAAAAAGAGAGGGACAAATCCCTTTCACTATCTCCAATATTCAAGCCATGACAAGAAAATAAGCCAACCAATAATCATAATAATCACCTAATTAAAAGTGATATTTGACTATGTCAAAACATATTTTCTCCCCATGCAAGAAACATTAGAAACATTAGGTCGAAGGACACCAAATATAAAACTGAGAAGAAATACTTATAACTTAAACCCATGCAATATTTCTTCTTCACTTTGGGTCATGTCCAATACAATATTCTTAATATGTATTTATGAATTGATTTTATATCTCATATTCATGATCAGTAAAACTTGACCATCAATCAACTTCACACTAGTTTACAAGATGTAATAAACTAGGGACAAATAAGAATAGTATTTTATTAGCTATAAGGGTTTTACTATCAAGTCACATACTTGATGACCAAGAGCATAAAATACAATTCAAAAATACATGCTTCATAAATCATAAATGTGAGTCAATTGGTCTGGGGCATATACTAACAATCTCCCACTTGCCCTACCAACAATTTGACATGACTCTCAAACCCATTGACCTAGTATGACTCTCATGCTTAAGTTGTGGGAGTGGCTTTGTCAATGGATCTGCGACATTGTCATTGGTGTCTACTTTGCAAATTTTAACATCTCCACGCTCAATAATTTCTCGAATGAGATGGAAACACCTGAGAATATGTTTGGATTGTTGATGAGATCTAGGTTCCTTAGCTTGTGCAATGGCTCCTGTATTATCACAATATAGGTCCACTGGGTTCACAATGCTAGGAATTACACCTAGTTCTGTGATGAACTTTCCGATCAAAAGCGCCTCCTTGGGTCGCATCGAGAGCGACCATATACTCGACCTCCGTAGTAGAATCGGCCAAGGTATCTTGCTTTGAACTCTTCCACTCACAAAGCACCTCCATTCAAACAAAACACAAATCCAGATTGCGATCTAAAATCATCTACATCAGTCTGAAAGCTAGCATCCGTGTAACCATTTACAACAAGCTCTCCTTCCTGACCTCCGTAGATCAAAAACATCTGTTTAGTCCTTCTTAAGTACTTGAGAATGTTTTTTACTGTAGTCCAATGTGGTTCACCAGGATTTGACTGGAATCTGCTAGTTATGCTTAATGCATATGAGACATCTGGGTGAGTGCATAACATGGCATACATGATATATCCAATTGCGGAAGCGTAAGGAATCTTACTCATGCGTTCTGTATCCTCCCTTGTGGTAGGACTTTGAGACTTACTGAGTTTAGCGCCATGTGACATTGGCAAGAATCCTCTCTTAGAATCTTGCATACTGAACCTTTTCAGTACCTTGTCAATATATCCACTCTGATTTAGGCCAATAAGCTTTTTAGATCTATCTCGATAGATCCTAATGCCTAGAATATAGGCTGCTTCGCCTAAATCTTTCATTGAAAAACACTTCCCCAACCAAGTTTTTACACTTTGCAAAGTGGGGATGTCATTCCCAATTAACAAGATGTCATCGACATAGAGTACTAAGAAGACTACTGCATTTTTCCGTAACCCTTTTTGTAGACACAAGGTTCATCATCATTCTTGATGAAATTGAATTCTTTAATTGCTTCATCAAAACGAAGATTCCAACTTCGAGATGCTTGCTTCAAGCCATAAATGGATCTTTGAAGTTTACACACTTTACTAGAATTCGAAGGATGAATAAAACCTTCAGGTTGTGTCATATACACATCCTCCAGTAGATTTCCATTAAGAAAAGCAGTTTTAACATCCATTTGCCATATTTCATAATCATAATATGCTGCAATGGCAAGTAGAATTCTAATTGACTTAAGCATTACAACTAGAGAAAATGTTTCATCATAGTCTATACCATGAGTTTGTCTATACCCTTTTGCTACCAATCGTGCTTTGTAAGTGTGCACATTGCCATCCATGTCAGTTTTCTTTTTGAAAACCCATTTACACCCTATGGTCTTGCAACCTTCAGGTGGATCAATCAAAGTCCAAACTTGATTATCATGCATGGATTGCATTTCTGATTTCATAGCCTCTAGCCATTTGCTAGATTCAGGACTATGAATAGCATCTTCGTAGGAATTAGGTTCACCTTGATCAATAAGATCAATATTATGATCCTCAGTCACAAGAAATCCATATCTCTGTGGTATCTGAGAAATCCTACTAGACCTTCTTGGCCCTTGTGTCAAAGGTTCAGGCTCAGTATGAATACGTGAGTCCAACTAAGTATCCATACTCGGTTCAGAAATGGTCTGCTGTCCTTGAGCTTCTTCAAGATGGATTATACTCCCACTGACTCTTTTGGAAACGAATTCCCTTTCAAGGAAAATTCCGTTCCGAACAACAAACACTTTGTTTTCAGATGGAAGATAAAAGTAGTATCCTTTAGTTTCCTTAGGATATCCCACAAACAGACACTTATCATATTTGGGTGCTAGTTTTTCAGATAATGATTGCTTCACATAAGCATCACATCCCCAAATTTTGAGAAATGCTAAACTAGGTTGTTTCCCGGTCCATATCTCATATGGTGTCTTCTGAACAGCTTTAGATGGAACTCTATTTAATATGAATGCAGCAGTTTCTAGAGCATAACCCCAAAAAGAAATTGGAAGATCTGTTTGACTCATCATAGATTGAACTATATCCAATAGAGTTCGATTTCAGCGTTCAGACACACCATTCCATTGTGGTGTTCCTGGTGGAGTTAATTGTGATAATATCCCACAATTTTTTAGATGTTCGTCAAACTCTTGGTCTAAGTATTCACCACCTCGATCTGATCGAAGTAATTTGATACTCCTTCCAAGTTGATTCTGTACTTCATTTTGAAATTCCTTAAACTTTTGAAAGGAATGAGATTTATATTTCATTAGATAGACATAACCATATCTACTGAAATCATCTGTGAATGTAATGAAATATTGAAAACCTCCTCTGGCTTGTGTGTTCATTGGCCCACATACATAAGTATGTATAAGTTCCAATAAATCGGTAGCCCTTTCACTTTGCCCTGTAAATGGACTTTTAGTCATTTTTCCTAATAAATAAGAATCACATTTTTCATAAGACTCAAGGTCGAATGAAGATAAAAGTCCATCTTGATGGAGTTTTGATATGCGTTTCTCATTTATATGGCCCAAACGACAATGCCAGAAGTAAGTTTGATTTAAATCATTAGATTTAAATTTCTTTGCATTTATGTTATAGATGGGCTTACTAATGGAATCATGTAGGTTAAGAATGTAAAGTCCATTACATAAAGAGGCATCCCCATAGAAAATACCATTTTTATAAATAGAACTTTTACCATTCTTAGTATTAAACTCAAAACCATCAATATCCAAACAAGAAACTGAAATGATGTTCCTACTCATAGCAGAAACATAATAACAATTTTTAAGTTCAATTATAAGCCCAGATAGGGCAAAAGTAAATCAAATATCCCTACAGACTACAAAGCAGCAACTTTTGCTCCATTTGCAACTCGTAGGTCCACCTCTCCCTTTGCCAAAGATCTACTCCTTTTGAGTCCCTGCACATTTACACAAATGTGAGCTCCACATCCAGTATCTAATACCCATGAAGTAGGAGTAGACATATTAATTTCTATAACGAAAATACCTGAAGCGGCAGTCTCACTGGCCTTTTGCTTCTTCTTTTCTTCCAAGTAGAGCTTGCAATTCCTCTTCCAATGACCAGGTTCATTGCAGTGGAAGCAAGTCCCTTCCTTTGGTGGTTTAACCTTGGGCTTGGGCTTCTGCTTGCCTTTACCCTTTTTGGCCATATCCTTTCCCTTTCCCTTTCCCTTGTTCTTCTTGAACTGCCCCTTCTGAACCATCAGAACATTAGGAGTAGACTTCCTAATGTTTTGTTCAGCCTGCTTGAGTATCCCGTGCAATTCATTTATGGACTTTTCCATGTTATGCATATTGAAGTTCATGACAAACTGATCATAGTCAGAGGTCAAAGAGGCCAAGATCATATCAGTAGCCAAGTCATGACTTACAGGTGCTCCAAGTTTTTCAAGCTGATCAAAATACCCTTTCATCTTAAGGACATGAGCACTAACTGAAGTGCCAGGGGTCATTTTGCAGCTATTCAACGCCTTAGTGGTAAGATATCTCTCTTGACGTGCCTGCTCTTGGAACATTTCCTTGAGCTGTTTTATCATCTCATAAGCCTCAACTTCTTCGAATTGCTTTTGAAACTCAGATTCCATCCTAGCCAACATGAGACATGTCACATCGTTAGAATCATCCTTGTGCTTACTATAAGCATCCTTTTCAACTCTAGGGGCATTGTTAGCTAGTTGATTAGGGATAGGGTTCTCAAGTACATATAGTTTTTTTTTCTTGTTTAAGGACAATCCTTAAATTTCTTGCCCAATCAAGAAAGTTAGTCCCACTAAACTTATTCTTTTCAAGCACGGATCGCAACGATGTGTTTGAATTGTTTGAGGCCATTATCTACATAGAATTTGCAAAGTAAAATTAAATAAATGAAGCATTAAATTTTCCCTGAAATATTCAACACTTGATATAAATCATGGGTATAAAAATTCATTTTATTTTAATCATAAGTAAGCTTTGGCTTAACACCCATAATTAGAGAAAAATGTATTAATGGGAGTTACATCTACATGTACCGGCAAAATCCCATATGATGTCCTAGGCTCAAAACCGTTTTGATAACCTAGTTAAGCCAAACCATTCCAAGCATATGGAAATCACCATTTTCCATCTTCCCCTACTTAGGTAACCATTTATCTCTTGTTTTGCCAATGAGACAAAATGATGATCCAAGCATGGAGAAGTGCTTATGATCATGGAAGGCATTTTACGACTTAATTTTTTGTTTTTTTTTTACATGGTTTCAAAAACCTTCTTCCTTTTTATTTGTATATTATTTCACAAAACATATATAAAAAATAAAAGGAAATAAACTAAACATCACATACATAATATATATACATCAAATAAAACGTGTCATAGCATGGCCCCAATCCTATGTTGACTTCCACGAGCCTCATGGAAGTCAAAGGTCAATCTAGGTAAGTCTTCATCTCCATGAGCTTGCCTCCAATGTCTTGGCCTTCTAATCTTGTTACATAGGACAGAAAACATATATAGGAATAGGAAATAAAATTAACCTATTCTAGTAAAGCTTGATAATATTACATCAATGAAAACGACACGCAGGCCGTATTTAAAAACATACAACCCATTAACAAATTAAGCCAATCAATCACAAGAGGTAAAGGGCCATGCTATGCACCATACATCTAAAGATAGGAAGAAACATGCAAAGAAACAACAAGGGGGTTCCGGGTCGAAGCCCTCGGAAGAAAACGGCGGTCCCGCTGGCCGGTCAGCGGGCAGGGTCAAGGGGCAGCGCCCTTGTGAAGGTCTCAGGGGGCAGCGCTCCCGGCAAGAAAAACGATTTTTCTTTCTAACTCATTGAATGATTTATTGCCGTCATAAACCCTAAAATCATGCCGCTAGAAATTTTGTTTAACAGTTAAACATTAAATTATGTGATTCTGCATATTAGTTTAACAATTAAATTGCACAGATTACAGACTGTACGCCAAACAATTTGGCAGTAACAACATTCTGTTTAATTAATCGCATTAATAAGTAAAACAGAATATGATATATGCGAATCCTATAATTCAATTTACTCTGATTATTACACTAATCAGAAACCTTACTATAAGGCCGATTGAAAACAATCACATGTAATCAAAGCGGTAACAGATAAAATCAGTAAAACTAGTATGTACGAGGCTCTTATACCACTGTTGGATTCCGTAGGCAAAAAACAAAGTAAAATAAAACTACGGAAATCCACCAACAGGATCTGCACATACTAGAAAAATCGATTGGATAGAAATTACCTCAATGTTTTGATTGTTCGTTGTGGAGGCGCTGCTTGTACGCTTCGCCCTCTACTGGTATCCACGCGAAGAACTCCTCTGCAAGCGATCGAGATGCTAGCCCCTTCTGTGTTCTGAAAACTGTTCAGAACTGATCTGACTATCTGGTAATCGGTCGTATTTCGAGAGGGGAGGCTAGATACTATATCGCCGTTCTAGGGTTTAGGATTTTGTTTTTCTTTAATCAGATAAAGGACGGCTGCTAAGAAAAGGTTAACATAACCTTTTATAGCTGTCAATATCAAAATCCTAACTGTCATCTAATGACAGTTTAATCTCGTCCGTTTATTCCTATAATCATCCAACGGTTGGATGAGTAATATTAAGTAATTAATTTCATTTATTCGATTAAATAAAATTAATTACTTATTAACCTACCAGAAAATACAATATGGAATCTGATTCCCCTTTGTATACGTTCAACGAATCTGGACACAATCTAGATTCATTGAACGTGGACATTATGCTCACAAGGTCGTCTATGCGTGTGACCCTGTAGGTTCACTTAACGTTGGCAGTGAATGAAAAAATGTCCTAGACATTTATTCACAAAACATAAGCGGCCTCTAGCAAGACATTATGCTTACCCAAGTTAAGTAAATGTAATAATAACCTAGCATCAGATTTAATATTTAGTCCTTTTGTCACACGATATCCTAATTAAGTATAAGGCATGGATCAAGTCATCCTTATAAAACTTAATTAACCATTTACTTGATCACCAGGCAGACTGTTCCAACAAATAATATTAATAACACCTTATTAATACTTATTTGAGCATGACCATGCATATTTTCCAGTCTTCCTTATCAAGGGGCTCATGGATATCGCTCTCTAAAAGGAGAGGGACAAATCCCTTTCACTATCTCCAATATTCAAGCCATTATGAGAAAATAAGCTAACCAATAATCATAATGATCACCTAATTAAAAGTGATGTTTGACTATGTCAAAACATATTTTTCTCCCCATGCAAGAAACATTAGGTCGAAGGACACCAAATATAAAACTGAGAAGAAATACTTATAACTTAAACCCATGCAATATTTCTTCTTCACTTTGGGTCATGTCCAATACAATATTCTCAATATGTATTTATGAATTGATTTTATATCTCATATTCATGATCAGTAAAACTTGACTATCAATCAACTTCGTACTAGTTTACAAGATGTAATAAACTAGGGACAAATAAGAATAGTATTTTATTAGCTATAAGGGTGTTACTATCAAGTCACATACTTGATGACCAAGAGCATAAAATACAATTAAAAAATACATGCTTCATAAATCATAAATGTGAGTCAATTGGTCTTAGGGCATATACTAACAATACGTGCATCATTGCTTCCCGAAATGGTTGAAGCATTGGTAATTACAACGGATTGGATTGAACTTTTACCAAGTAAGTATTTTATTTTATTATTCTAATTTCGTTTTCCCCCCTCCTATATTAGTTAAATAATCTATTTTGTTTCTAGAGTGTGAAGACGATGATATTATTGAGAGTTATTCAATCCCTTCAGTTGTATTTCCAGAGAAAAATTGATGAGAGTTTTTTTTTTTATCTTTAGCTACATATTCATAATTATCTCTATTTTACATACACTTGTAATATATACTCACTTCTATATTTCTTTTGTAGGAGACAAATAGGATCAAGCGGTATCCAAAATCCAAATGCTTTGATTAGTATAATGTATTGAACTAGAACTTTTGTTCTTATTGGATTAATGTACTGTGAAGATTTTGTATGTATTTGAACTTTTAATCATTTGAATTAGAGATGTTAAATGATTATATCGGTTAAAAGAAATGTTGAGGAGATTATGTTAATCATGTTAAAATTTTTATTTTAAGGTTATACATTGTTTTATATATATTTTTTTAACAGGGAAAAAATAGAAAAATGTTACATGGGTACGGGTATACCCAGACCCTACCTTGGACCCTGAAGGGTCGGGTCTGGGTCTGGAAATTTTATACCTGGAGGGTATGGGTCCGGTTCTAGGTCCAAGTTTCACTATAAGGGTATGTGTTTGATCTAGGGGTACCCTTAGGGTCTGGACCCGGTTACAGCCCTACTTGAAACTGTGAATGGCGACCACCGAAGATATTGTACGTTTTTAAACTGCTAAAATATTTCAACAAGTCCAAGTTAGTAAAAATGGATACTCCTGACCCACAAGAGTATAAACTATGAATGGTAAATTCTTAAAAATCGTTCATTTGATTTGAACTATGTTTGATTTGATTCTCTTTTGGGATACGTAGGCAGTTTAGAAGGCAACTTTTAAGTTTAGTCATACCAATCCAAAAGTTTTCTTTCTTTGTTTTGATTTTTAAAATAAATGAAAAAAAGTTAGAAATAAAAATAGACAAAGCAAAGAAAGATAATAAAAGAACAACTCATGTATTAAATAAAAAAAACTTGTCAAAGTATTTGTTCTTAAGATGATACAGGAATTTAAACTAAATAACAAATCTATAGTTTATCAATTCCTGTCTACTTGTTGAAAAAATCTCTCTTGAAGCTTTTAAACTCTTCACCACTTTATCAGATTGGAAAGGGGCATTCTCCATGAGAGCAACTTCTTTCTTTGACCATGATTCTGTGTGTACTTTCTTCAATTCCTCTTCGTATCGCCGAATAGATGCACAAAACTTCTTGCTTACATTCCTCTAGCATGTTGAGTTCCTTTTCTCATTCTGTTTATCTTCAATGGAACTAAGCTCCACTTGAGAATCCTCTAAACTTTATGTTATGACTTGCTCTTTTAAAGCAATATCTTTAAGTTGCCTCTTTACTTTGGAAAGGGATTTAAGATATACCTTTTTCATCATCATATCACAAGTTGCAGATCTAGATGCATCAAAACTCCGACCTTTCTCAAACAAAGAAATCAATAATTTTTCCAAAGGAGCTGTAGCATCGGCATTCACTTTCTTCATCTCTGCTAGGATTATGTCACATTCTACTTTAATGGAAGATATAGATTCAATTAAAGTTCTCGAAAGCTTGTCAACAATTTTGTGCCATAAGAGTTAAAGATATTGATTTTGACACTCTCTAATCACATCAACTCCATAGAATTATGAAACAGCAACAGGAGATTGTTCTTCCAAAACTTTCCCTCTCTTAAAAGATGAAGCCAATTGATTTGGTGCTTCTTATCTAACAAGTACTACAACAAGATCACGCATGGACGAAAGAACAAACTCTGGACTTTGGATTGTGTCTTCATCAATCTCACCCAAATTGATGTGAGTAGGTAAGATGTCCGTGTCTTCACCGCTAAAGGGGGCAACTTCTTCAATATTGGGAGGGATTTCAAGCATCTTCAACTAAAATATTTGGAGTTAGTGTACGCATTTGATGTAAAGAGAAAATCTGTTTATATATATAAATAAGAAAAGTCTTACATGAATAGCCAAATCTCGAGGTAACATATTTGAACTAGGAATGCCTTCCAAGAATCCAATTGATGACATAATAGGAGCTTCAGAAGTCTTCTTCTTTTTCGAAGGGCATCGGTTCCAATGATGATCTCCATCAACACTAGTGTTGCTTGATTGGGAGCCAATGGCTATCATAATTGGATTAGATGCATTGCATTGAGGATTAGCTTCAGGAATTGTCAAAGTCGAAGTCTTTTCAGGTGCTTTAGATGAACTACCAACTCCAGTAGCAAGTAGAGTTTTTGTAGAACTTAGAAGCTCTTGACTGCATTCGAAGTGTCATATGTCCTCGAATTCCACAAAGTATGATATTCTGTTGTAGAAAGTGGATTTGCAAGCTTTGCTGGAAGAACCACTTTAGACTTTGTATCCAAAAGTGCAGATGATTCCCATAGTCCCAAAACATCTTTAAGAGTTTGGGAATAAGACTTGCTTCTAAAATCACCAGGAATATCTTGACAAAATCCAAATTGCCTACAATACCAGTAAGGACTGTAGGGTTGTATTTTGTAAACATTATTCTAGCGAGAAGTCAAAAAGCTGGAGTAGAGACTAATGAAGTAATCAGTCCAGTCAATGACAAGCTCTTATCATCAATTAAAGTTCGACCTTCTTCCTTAGACATGCCAGGACAAGTAATAAAAGTTGGATTAATATTTTGAAGAAGATCTTTTGCTCCATAAGAATTGAAATATCTAGCTATCTTTTCCTATGAAACCTTGTCATCTTAGCTCCTAACAAATATTGATCATGTGTGATGAGTATTGAAATATCTGGAAATCTATGCATACACATAATAAATTGGAAGCACAGCTCGACATGTCTTCAAAGATGATGAATTCACTATCATATTTAAGCCATGGTAGATGCTGGTCAAAACCATAGTGTATCAAGAGCAAATTTTGTCCCGGAAGCCATCAAACTTGCAACTTTGAACACACTTGCATGGATGTAACAAATTTCTTTTCCAGGTAGAAGAAATTTGCAGATCCAGTAGGAGAGGAATGCTGCCAAATATGTCTCTTTCCTCAAATCATCTGGGATATCAAGGGTGATGAATGGTTCCTCTGCTTCAGTGTATTTCGAGGGGCGAAACTCCAGGTTCATGGTTGTTGGGTTGCAAGTTGCCTTTGGTTTTCCTAATGTCCGCTTCCTGCTCTGCCGTAAAGGGAGAGACGTGTATCTTGTTGGCCTTTTAAATCAAAATTGCATCCAAGTCTCAAAGGAAACACTACTCGGACCACCTCTAACACGTCTGACAAGTGCAAAGAATAAGAATTTATAACTCCGAGGAATATTGTTATCATCTGTACTAAGAAGGTCCCTGGCAGAATGAACAACTTTGTCGAAGAAAGCCCATCGATGGGAAGACCGCCAAGAGATCACAACTCCCAAAGTGAAATAGATATTTCTCCATGAGAATTATGAAGAGTATTAATGGATGACACCAAAGTTCATAAAAAGCGCGCATCATATTGCCACGAGGATCGTAAGTAAACAAGGAAACATGAAGAGCGTCATAGATTTTTTACTCAGAAAGTAAGTCCTTGTACTTTGCAAGAATATATTCTAACTACTCTCAATAGTTTGTTGTGTAAGAAGTCTCGCCAAAGTGAGAAGAAGGAGCATTTGGATAATTCTTGTCAATGTTGGAACTTGACTTGTGCTCATGAGTCAAAGAGATTAACAGGTTTACTCGCCGAGTCAATTTGGACAACTTAAAGTCAACCATTTCCTGTATAGAACACGAAGACCAGCGAGTGAGATGAGGATTACTTCAAGAGGAGCTGACCCAATGCGCGATACTTCAATCAATGCAGGGTAAACTTCTAAAGATATGTCGGTATGGCTTATCACAATCTTTAATCTCCATTATAAACAATAGAAATTTGCTGCAGATCAAATGAATAAAAAGGGATTCATGCAAGAAATCAAGCAAGTGAAAATCTTAATTACCAAGTAAGGACCTCAAAATGTTGAAGTTAAGTCCACCACATGCTTGAAATTGAAGCCTAACCCACGAAGCTGAGTCCACTACAGGCGTAAAATTGAAGCCTGGGCCACGAAGCTATTGAAGCCTAACTCACGAAACTAAGTCTACCACAGGTTTGAAATAGAAGCTTGGCCCACGAAGCTAAGTCCACCACATGCTTGAAATCTAAGCCTGTCCTACAAAGCAGCTACGTGCACTTTAGGCTTGAAATTGAAGCATGACCTATAAAATTATGTCCACCACAAGTCGTAAATTGAAGTCTGGTCCACAGAGATGTCTTCTAAAAGTTTCAATTAAATGTTTTTTGTCACAAAAAAAAGTGTCATGAAGCTACAAAGTCATTCATCAAAATTGCTATAAAAAAAAATTTAAAGCATGAAAAATAGTGGGTGAGATGCAGCTTGCAAAAAATTAGCGGACGGGAAAAAAAAAAAACTCAAACTCTTGAAACCATGAAAAAGGGTTGAGGCAGCTAAAAAAAATTATAGATTGACAAAAAGAAAAAAAAAACTCTTGAAAGCATGAAAAAAAAAATCAGAGGTTGCTAGAAATTTTTTTACAGATTAACATGTAAAGAAAAAAGTTGACCTACTCATTTAGGGGGGGGAAAAAAAAGCCGGCATACTTAACTGTTCCAAAATATCAAAGGAATTTTGCACAAGAATGGGGACTTTCCTTAGACAAAACTATTTATATACGTACATTAAAAAAAGATACTCCAACAGACACAGTGGGGTAGGAAAAAAAAAAGCATCACATGCATGGTCTTTGAAGAGTCCTTTATGTAATGAAACCTCGGGAAGCCAACAATTACTGCGGGGATCAAGATGAAGCTCCAATTTTAAAAGAAAAAGAAAAAGAAAAAAGAATCGTATATTTGAGATAAAAAATGAGTTGCTTTGGAAGTGAATTCTAAATTCATGATTTGTCATAGGATTAATGCAATGGTTTGAATACAATCAAGTCAAGAATATGCTTATTAATAGCATGTTTTGCTCAAGTCACATTAATGGTCTTGGAAAGGTAGAGATAGTAGACGAGGCCGGAAAACTCTTCCATGATTGAAGAGAGATGTGCACGAGATTCATATTGTTATGTTGTGCTTATAGATATTTTGGCCAAGGGTAAATTTGATGAAGCTTTGGTCTTTTATTGTAGAGCGAAATCCATGCATACATAATATTGATTCCTTAATTGATTGTCCAATGAGCATTGAAAAAATAAAGTCTTTCTCTTACATGATACTTAAAAAAAAGGAGCAATTGTGAGTCATGGGTTGATTAGGGTTTTTTTCTTTATATATACCATCCATCAAATTTGGCTACTAAATTAGCCCAGCTTTCTTTTTTTTTTTTATTTTTTTTTTATCCTTATTCTTGCCATAACACTCAAGGGTTGTGTGCATTATCATTATTGATAATGCACAATGGTTGTGTGTTATCATCTAATTATGCTTATATTCGGTAATTCGCCGATGTGGTGGATAACGCACAATCGTTGTGCTTTATGACCAAGCAATAACACTGGTTGTGCGTTATCTGCCACGTCAGTTTTTAATTTTTTTTGGATTTTTTAAAAAAATGAATTACATTTTTATCAAAACTTATAATTGTATGATTTATTTAAAAAGACTGTATATGTAACAGTTAACTTATTTTAAGCGTGTTTATTATGATAATATTTATATCGTTTTCTTGGAAAATATATTTAACTTTTAACCATTTCATCTCAAGTTATTTGAAGAAGTAATACTAAAGATAGTATAAAAATTTAGATCAATGATGTAGTAATTAGAAGAAATTGAAAGAAAAAATTTCATTAATAGAAACTTGTTTTATTATAACAATTTCAAGAAAATGGCAAACTTATACATTGCTTAGTCCAGGGTTATTACAATTTTTTCTATTATGTCCCGGTATGCGACATCTGCCACATCTTGCGGGCGAATCCGGATTTCTATAATCCATTTCCCCCTGAAATCACTTGTCCTGTTTCCTACCCCGTTCCTTTTTCATGTTTAGAGGATAAAATATTAAATTAAAAAGAACATCCCTCCAAAAGTTCTCACTCAAGACTGGATAAAAATTCGCTTGGTAAGTTCTTCTGTACGTTTGTCGTGAATATATTTTGGCACATAAGTATCTGCTCTTGACCCATTTTCTCTACACACTGCAAGAACATGAGAACAAGACAATGTATATGTTTGCCATTTTCCGCAACTACATGATTTATTATTTATTCACAATGTATAGACGTTGTTGCCCGTACAAGAAACTCGGATCGGAGATTTGACCATGTATATTCCTTCTCGCGGATTTTAAGGATAACTTTGTGTTCTCTTGATTTCATTTCAATTCGCAAGAACTTGTCAAAAATTTGGGTTGGAAATGGATGCACATAATTTTCAGCCTCTTTACGGTGTTGGTGAAAGTACTTAACTAGTTTGTTGAAGATTAGTTCAAATAGGGCTTTTAAAGGTAGGACCCTAGCTTTTTTCAACACACTGTTAAGCGCGTTAGAAATATTAATTGTCATGATACCGTGTCTGTGCCCGCCATCATGCAACAGTGTCCATTTTTCTGGGTCCAACTTCATCAAGTAAATGTAAGCATCCACATTTCTTTCTTGAATCTCTTTCATTACATGGTCAAATTTCCATTGTTTAGATTCTGTTCCGGCCTGCCACATCAAACTTTTTAGGTTTGTGTTCTTAAAAGTCTTGTTGAAATTTGCTCGAATATGGTGTAAACAAAATCGGTGAACTGCAAATGGTGGTTGCCATAAAGGTTGACTTTGAATAGCAGAGAAAATACCTTTGCGGCGATCATAAATGAGGCATACGTGGCGATCTTTGACAATGTATTCTCGCAGGTTTTTAAGGAAAAACCAATTCCAACTTTCGGAGGATTTCTTATCAACAATTGCAAAAGCAAGTGGGAATAAGTGATTATTGGCATCCCACATACTTGCAATTAACAGCACGCCTTTGTATGGTCCCCTTAGGTGTGTTCCATCAAAAGAAATCACCGGCTGACAATATGGAAATCCATCTATATATAGCGAGAAACTCCATAAAATAAATTTGAAAACATAATTAGGGGGACTGCTTGTTCTGTGGTGCAAAAATTCGTATACAGTCCCCTGGTTTAAATCTTGTACAGCTTGTAAGTATTTCGGTAAAATATTAAAGGTTGTCTCCCAACTACCAAAAACCCTCTCTATGGCAAATTTTCGAGCATACCATCCCCGCTTGTAAATAAAACCCATTTGAAACAATACCTGCACTTCTTGAATGATGTTTGACATAGGCATCTCAGGATCGTTGGCAACTAGGTGTGCTATTGACTTTGAAATAAATTCGAGGACAAGTTTTTGTTATTGTTTTGTTCAATTTGGACAAGGCATGTGTGTTCTTTTACGAATCTAGTTATCTCCCATCGGCTGTGCGTTGCTTTCTTTTTTATAAGGATGTACCATGAACAGTAATTATCATCACTGTGATGGTAACATTTCATGGTCCATGTATCATTTTTACTTTTCACAACTCGGTATTCACGTCCCAAACTGATGGACCACTTACGTGTTAGTATATGCCCTAAGACCAATTGACTCACATTTATGATTTATGAAGCATATATTTTTGAATTGTATTTATGCTCTTGGTCATCAAGTATGTGACTTGATAGTAAAACCCTTATAGCTAATAAAATACTATTCTTATTTGTCCCTAGTTTATTATATCTTGTAAACTAGTGTGAAGTTGATTGATGGTCAAGTTTCACTGATCATGAATATGAGATATAAAATCAATTCATAAATGCATATTAAGAATATTGTATTGGCCATGACCCAAAGTGAAGAAGAAATATTGCATGGGTTTAAGTTATAAGTATTTATTCTCAGTTTTATATTTGGTATCCTTCGACCTAATGTTTCTTGCATGGGGAGAAAATATGTTTTGACATAGTCAAACATCACTTTTAATTAGGTGATCATTATGACTATTGGTTGGCTTATTTTCTCGTCATGGCTTGATTATTGGAGATAGTGAAAGGGATTTGTCCCTCTCTTTTTAGAGAGAGATATCCATGGGCCCCTTGATAAGGAAGACTGGAAAATATGCATGGTCATGCTCAAATAAGTATTAATAAGGTGTTATTAATATTATTTGTTGGAATAGTCTGCCTGGTGATCAAGTAAATGGTTAATTAAGTTTTATAAGGATGACTTGATCCATGCCTTATACTTAATTAGGATATCGTGTGACAAAAGGACTAAATATTAAATCTGATGCTAGGTTATTATTACATTTACTTAACTTGGGTAAGCATAATGTCTTGCTAGAGGCCGCTTATGTTTTGTAAATAAATGTCTAGGACATTTTTTCATTCACTGCCAACGTTAAGTGAACCTACAGGGTCACACGCATAGACGATCTTGTGAGCATAATGTCCACGTTCAATGAATCTAGATTGTGTCCAGATTCGTTGAACGTATACAAAAGGGGAATCAGATTCCATATTGTATTTTCTGGTAGGTTAATAAGTAATTAATTTTATTTAATCGAATAAATGAAATTAATTACTTAATATTACTCATCCAACCGTTGGATGATTATAGGATAGACGGACGAGATTAAACTGTCATTAGATGACAGTTAGGGTTTTGATATTGACAGCTATAAAAGGTTATGTTAACCTTTTCTTGGTAGCCGTCCTTTATCTGAATAAAGAAAAACAAAACCCTAAACCCGAGAACGGCGATATAGTATCTAGCCTCCTCTCTCCGAAATACGACCGATTACCAGATAGTCAGGATCAGTTCTGAACATTTTTCAGAACACAGAAGGGGCTAGCATCCCGATCGCTTGCAGAGGAGTTCGTCGCGTGGATACCAGTAGAGGGCGAAGCGTACAAAGCAGCACCTCCACAACGAACAATCAAAACATTGAGGTAATTTCTAACTAATCGGTTTTTCTAGTATGTGCAGATCCTGTTGGTGGATTTCCGTAGTTTTATTTTACTTTGTTTTTGCCTACGGATTCCAACATTACGAACTGCACTTATTGCTTGCACTTTGTTAACAAATCTCATGCCTAACTGTATGTCAGTCATGGAATCGTTCCAATCGAGTAACCGTGTGGTACCAAATTCTACAAGGTCATCTATAAGAGAACCCGAGCCCATATCTAGGAATGCTCCGAATGTGTGTAGTCATACCTAGCGCTGCTGAACCATTGGTTGCTCTCCCATTGGGGCACTATGTTTTCAGTTACCGAGTTTACATGATTTACAGGGTTTAGGGGAGTTTGTAACTCTCCTTCTTCCGGGTCATTGTCATCATCTGATTCAAATTGACTAGAAATGACATCATCTTCGTCTGATTCGTCAACCTCATCGTCGTCGTTATTGACGGTAGTGTACAGCATAGACGGTTCATCAGAAACCATCTATGTTACCGCTGTAATCTGTTCGGTCATGTTTGTTGTATTTCTATCATGTGTAATTGGAATTAGGGCTGTAAACGGGTCCAGACCCTCAGGGTACCCCAGACCCAGACCTGTACCCTTATAGTTAAACTTGGACCCAGACCCGGACCTATACCCTCCAGGGTATAAAATTATGGACCCAGACCCCACCCTCCAAGGTCCAGGATAGGGTCTGGGTATACCCGTACCTGTATAATACTTTTCTATCTTTTTTCCTATTAAACAAAAATATATAAAACAATGTATAATCCTAAAATAAAAATTTTAACATGATTTTTATAATTTTCTCAATATTTCTTTCAACAAATACAATCATTTAACATATACATAAATGAATAGGGATATAGACCCCTTTAACTATATTAATTTTAGTTTGTAATCCAAATTCCTGGACAACCTCCGAGCAAAGAGTATATGTAATAATACGGTGTCGCCTAATTGATAAGTCAAATAGTAGCATATAAGATAGAGAACGACAAAGAAAAATAAAGAAAAAAGATTGTCTCTTTTGTCATGATCCATATTTTCAACAGTTCTATGAAATAAAAAATAAGGAAAAAATATTACTATCATAAATTGCTTTTACGTGGGATAAAAGAATATATTTTTATATTTAGTAAAAATAAATTATTTGTGAAATGACATTTGAAATAAAGTTGAAAATAAATAAATAAATAAATAATTTGAAAGAGGTTAGTTGGGCCAAATCCATCAACTAAAGAGACTCTATTTAGGACTGAAAAGGAGAAAAAAAAAGAGAAAAGGATTGAAAAGGAGGAAAAAAAGAGAAAATGACTGAAAAGGAGAAAAAGAAGAGAAAAAGACTTAAAAGAAAAAAAGAGAAAAGGACTGAAAAGAAAAAGAAGAGAGAAGGAGGAAGAAAAGGTTGCCAGCAGCAAGATTCGACCTAAGCTGGCAAGCCAAATAAAATTTAAGTTTACCTCCTTAACCACTCAACCAGAGCTCCCTATACACATTTATTACCCTCCATTTAATATAATACATATAATATATATTATTATTTTATTAATATGGGTCTACGGGTATACGGGTCTAGGCATCACCATACCCTGCCCAGACCCATATAGCAGTATAAATATGGGCACGGGTACGGGTCCGCGGGTATAAAATTTAAACCTTACCCGCTAAAATGGGTATAGACCCGCGCGGGTACGGGTAAGACCTGTCCCATTTACAGCCCTAATTGGAATACTGTGCTGCTGGATATGCTCGAATTCAACGAGAATATGAATCCCTTCCTTCGCGTGGTGAGGTGGAATAGTCCATAGATAACGCATTTCTTCATCGTTGTTCATACTATATAAATTAAAGTAAAACATGCGATGCACTTTGTAGTATGAAGGCACCCTCATTGTCATTCGAACAATCCAGAGATTGGGATCCATATCTCGGTATTTCAATATTTTCCTTACCAGTTTCTTATGTGAAATCATTCGAGTCATTGGCAATGTCCAATTTTTCCGCACTACTCCAGTAAAATAGGGACCATATGCATCCCTTGCAATTTCAGAATCCCAAAATAGCATCACTCTAACAGGGTGGATTGCTTCTATTTTAAATTGATTTAACTAGATGTGTTTAGGGTTTAGGGAGGATGAAATGTAAAGAAGTTAAGTAATTTGTGAATTGAAAAAGAATGAAATGGGACTTACTGAGAAGTTGGTTTGGCTGAAGAGTGTGCGTATGTGTATGTATAAAGGTGTAAAGGTAAAGTGCTGAGAGTGAATTATTTCTCTTGCAATTTCACATGCGTTCACATGGCATTGTCGGTTTAGGGCACAAAAGTAATGGAATGAAATGAAAACAAATTGTAGGTGCTGAATTATTGAAGATAACGCACAACTACTGTGTGTCATCTTCAATGATAACGCATTACAATAATGCGTTATCATGAAGATAACGCACAATGGCTGTGTGTTATCTTCAATGATAATACACTATCATAATGCATGATCATTGAAGATGATGCACAGCAGCTGTGTGTTATAAAAAATGTAAAAAATGTTTCGGTTTTTATTTTTCCTTTATTTACACCAAATTGAAATTGTTAAAATGTAGAATGTGGTTTTTTCTTTCCTTTATTTACACCAAATTGAAATTGTAAAATGTACAACCTGAGTAAGTAGTAGAAATACTTTTATTACAAAAAATATCATATTACTAAATAATATATATAAAATAAAATAATCAATAATATAGTTAAAACAAAATAATCAATAATATATATAAAACAAAATAATGAATAATATACATAAAATTGCATACTCTATATTGAAATTTAATTTACATATAATAGAAAATGAAAACTCCAAAATACTAAGTACAACTATGGCCAATCGGACGACATGAACCTCGTTGTCTTTTTCCCAACACGATGTCCGAACCCAAGATGTTGTACATCATCCGTGTCATCTGTCTGCTCTTTGTCATCAGATGAAGATGCTTGCGATATAAGCTGATGCGGTGTAGATGAACTGGCTGTGCCTGGAGGAGAAGGTGCACGAAACAATGAAAACCCTAAAGATGTACCGACTGGTGACTGAAATGGAAGCGGGAGGTGCGCAATGTCCCTGATCCACCTGGAAGTGACGGGAAGGTTGCGTCAAACCCAAACTAAAAAATGGTATATCTAAGTTTGGGCTGTCAAATGGGTCAATAGGAGGGTGTCCACCACCAGATCCCTCACCTCTCTCCATCTCGACGTGTCCGGGGTCTGTATGTCCGGGTCTGCCAGGAAAAGGAGAAACAGGAGAGTGTCCACCTCCTGCTCTATGACCAGGCTGTCCACGAGCGCCCCTCTTAACTCCACGAGCACTCCGGTCTGATACGTGCTCCCGGGGATGGTGACATGAGGTTGCACTGGGAATGTCTGTTGGATATCGTGTTGTGATGAAGTGTAGCCCAAAGTACCGGCAATAGATAACATGCACCTCCGAATGATTGTCTGCACTTTCTTCGCAAAACAGCCATCTGTGACGGAAATGAAGGTGGTTCCTATATCACCACTGAAGCCATGTCATCTACTTCCTGCAACATGGAAGTCTAAATAAAAAAAAAATAAATAAATAAATAAAACCATTAAACCGTTAGAAGTCATCATAAATAAATGAAATGCATTAGAATATTAAAAAAATGATTTGTAGAATGTACCATCATCCGTCTATCGACCCCAATAGGCTAGTATCCAACCGAACGGGTATCACGATTAGCTGAATTTCCGATGTACACCCGTGTAATTCCCCGATACCATCTTATGTACTTGTCATTGGGGTATGATAAGATCTCAACTGTCAAGGCAGGGCAATCCCTAACACGCAGTTGCCACTGATGCCACGCCTCTATATGGCTAACATACTGTGTTTCTCAGTAAGTGTGGTCATTCCCTCTAAGCTGGATCCGATGCAAATCAAGACGAGTATCACATGTATTCGGTATATGCTGAGCCTGTGCAAATTGACGAATCACACGTCCGGGATAGTGATACTCCACTATCTCATAACAGATGAGTGGGACCTCTGCCCGCCACAGGTAAGATGGAACCAGACCATGGTCATGATAAGGGAGCCATACAAACTATGAAGTCAAAATTCAAAATCAATATAAACTAAAGTGTTTTAAAAAAATTTCTTTATTTACAAATAATACAAAATATTTTAAAGCGAACCTGATCAAATGGCATGAAATCTAACTGGTCCCTGTATGTAACTAGGGTGTGAGTGGGCAGTTGGCTGCAGTCAAAAGATGCGCATCATATAGCACTAAGAGGAGCAAGAGGGTCGGCCTGAGCATATGCCATCAGCTGAGGCCGCAATATAGGTATACGCGACCACGCCCAAATCTGTACTTTGACTAAGGCTTCTCCTATCTGTCGTGCAACCCCTAAAGCTGTCGCGTACAACTGTCTATATAAATATCCAAGTACGCAACTACCCCAGCTATATGTTCTGATGGCATCAATATCTTCTAATAAACTGAGGTAACGCACATGAACCAAATTCCCTGAGAAATCAGGAAGCATATGACCGTCAAGGAGTAAAAATTAAATCCACGAGCATGCAATATGAGGTCATCATCGGTCTCTGAACCGGTAAACGCTCTCAAGATCCAAGCTTCCAAGGGTTCCTTCTTCACCTTGTAACCAGAAAAGTGACTAAGAGACAACCGTACAACAAGAAGTCTCTCAATCAGCTCAATCCAATACTGTTTCTGGTGTACACTCCAACTGGGACCGATAACAGGCAAACTCTCTATCCCTAAACCCCATAATGCCCGCATATCCTGAAGGGTTATTGTGATTTCACCACAAGTCATATGAAATTTGTGAGTCTCCGGTCTCCAACGCTCAACTAATGCGGTAATAAGAGCATGGTTGAGCCTAATGTAACCACATCTGAACACTTTCCCTAAACCAGTCCTGTCAATAAGCTCTACCAATCTATAGGGAGCCATACTGTAACACTGGAATAGATTGCGACAGAAACGCCTACATTGAAGATCAGTGAAACACGTCTCATGGTTCCCACTCTATATCAACCCAGACCGGTGCTCGTGCTGTCGTGTCAAAACATCAGGGACTATGGGACCCGGATGCACGTGGGCTAAGACTTCTTCCATCTACATTGTTTATAGTTTCAGTTTTGGTCAATATCTATAAATTAAAGTAAAAATATTTAAATAAATTATAATTCCAAACTCTTTAAGGTGTGTTGTTTATGGTACAATTATTTTATGGTTTTAGGGTTTGTATGATTTGTAACATATCAAGTTTAGTGTTTTTAGGGTTTTTAATGTTTTCATAATTTACGGTTAATGTTTAAAATATTAAGATTTTAGGGGTTTTTAGGGTTTACTGTTAGAATGTTTAGAGTTTTACGGTTTAATGTTTAAAATATCAATTTTAGGATTTTTAGGGTTTACTGTTACCAAGTTTAGAGTTTTACGGTTTAATGTTTAAAATATTAAGATTTTAGGGTTTTTAGGGTTTACTGTTACCAAGTTTAGAGTTTTACGGTTTAATGTTTAAAATATTAAGATTTTAGGGTTTTTAGGGTTTACTGTTACCAAGTTTAGAGTTTTACGGTTTAATGTTTAAAATATGAAGATTTTAGGGTTATTAGGGTTTACTGTTACAAAGTTTAGAGTTTTACGATTTAATGTTTAAATTGTTAAGATTTTAGAGTTTTTAGGGTTTACTGTTATAAATTTTAGAGTTTACGGTGTAATGTTTAAAATATTAAGATTTTAGGGCTTTAGGGTTTACTGTTACAAAGTTTAGAGTTTTATTTAATGTTTAAAATATTAAGATTTTAGGGTTTTTAGGATTTACTATTACAAAATTTAGAGTTTTATGGTTTAGTATTTAAAATATCAATTTTATGATTTTTAGGGTTTTTAAGGTTTTTATGATATACGCTATACGATTTAATGTTTGATGTAAAATTTAGGATTTTAATTATAGATTTTTAAGTTTTTCATTATTTAAAGTTTAGAATTTATAAGTTTTTTAGGGTTATTGATGCTATATTTTATAACTAAGTATTTTACTACTGGGTAAATTCAATATTAGGGTTTTAGAGTTTAGTCTATATATATATATATATATATATTTTTTAAATAAAAGTATTCATATTGATAATGGCATACAATTAATTACTAAACCCTAAATTTTCAAGTTTCAGTTCTACTAATTACCAAAAAAAATAGTCAAGAGAAAAAATCCAAATTCCAAGTCCGCATCTTTTTTACTAAAAAATTTATAAGAAATATACAAAATAATTATCTAAATAAATAAAAAATTCAAATAATCATAAAGTAAAGTAAAAAGAAAACCCTAATTATCCAAATAAATTCATCAAAATAATTTATCACCCTAAGATCACTTTTGCAATACAAAATACGATTATATACATAAAATGATCAAATTTGCACAAATTTATCAATAACAACAAATTTAAACATAAACCCCAACCCCACTTTCACAAAAATGAATTAATTCAAATTAACAAATAATCCAAATAAAATTCACAAAAATGATTCACAAACAACAATTAACAAACATAAGTAAGCAATAATTAAATTTAATACATAATACACCAAATAATTTAAATAAATAAAAACTTACCGAAAATTAAAAATGCACCTTCGTACCGATAAGCTGTGTCTACTATTTTCCACTTCAAAACTCTAACAACCTTCATACTCTAAGAAAAGTCTCACGATTCAAACTTGAACTAAATTTTTATTGTAAATTTCGAAATATAATACAAAAGTACTAGAAGAAGAGAAGACACAAATATAAGAAGAAGGAAGAAAATAAAAGGAAGAGAAAAAAAACTTACCAGGCAGCGGCGGACCAGCAAGAGAGGCGGCGACGGCACAAATGAACAGGAAAAGAATGTTTTGGGGGAGGACTAAAGTAAATTTTTGGGGAAGAAATAAGAAAGAACAAAGAAGAAAGAAGGAGGAAGAAGAAAGAAGAAAAAAGAAAGAAGGATGAAGAAGAAAGAAGAAATAAGAAAGAAGAAAGAAGGAGGCGAGGCAGGTGGGATAGGGTTTATAACGTGATAGCGAACGGTCATTGTGCCTTATCACTTATAATAATGCACGATGGTAGTGCGTTATTATAAGTGATAACGCATGATCATTGTGCGTTAACGCACAATGGTTGTGCGTTATCGACAACTCAGCGTCACATCACTTAACCATTACACCACGTCGTTAAACATGCATCTTAATGCGGTTTAAGCCGCTGATTAGTTGATAACGCACAATGACTGTACGTTATGGCCAATGCAGAATTAAAAAAAAAAAGAACCAATTTAGTATGCATTTTTTTAAAAAGGACTAAATATAGAAAAAAACCGTTGATTAGCATAAGGGAATGTCACTTGGAATTCATGAAAAGTGAATATGATACTTGTGCACCGCCTCTAAAATGAATCTTGATGATGTTCACAAATTCACCATGTCTAGCTTTTGTAAACAAAACAAGATTGTTAGAGATGATTTATAATTAAAAAGTCAATCAAAATATAGTCATCAATCTGAATAAGATTGACAATTACATACCATACCATAAAAGGAAAGTTGGGACTGTCGGTGATTTTACAGGGAATAAAGATAGGTATATGTATATATTTTGGTAACAAAAGGTGAAATTTCTTGTGTACAAGGTCCCATCAGACTGGCCGATACTCAGGTAGGGAATGTAAATCATGGTGGCTCAGTGGTTCTGCAGACTGGAGGTTAGGAACTGGTGTACACAAGGAACTACCTCCCACATTGGAGCTGCTGCCAGAATTTGAACTTTAACTCTTGGTACCAACTCTAGAGTCCCAAAAGTAACTGAGTTACACCCATGTGAATGGTATATACATATATATATATATATATATTGAGGGGTGTTGGTATAAAAAATATAAACTTGGTTAGTTAGATGTTCCTGAGCCTAAGAAAAAATCTCTTGCCCAAATATGCTATTGGAAATCGAAAACAGAAAAGGACTAACTCAGCATTGTGAAGTTATATGCATTGATGGTACACAAGAAATTGAGTATGAGTGGGAAACCAATTTATTAAGGAGACTAGTTGATTTCTCCGTCTCATCACTTTTAACAGAGGTAGAAGTTATCTAAACTTTTTGAAAGTTTAGAAAATTTTCATTTATGGAGGTCAAGTTGCTAATTTAATTGAGTTTGATTGGATCATGGAATTTCAAGTAATTCAACAAGTTGCCAATTACCATACATGCACAAGCATTTTACTTGTCAGTTGATTATGTACTTTGAGACAGATGCGAGTTTTTGTGTCTTTATCATCTAAGAGCATATATGTCCTATTTTTGAGTTTTATTAAAAATGTCTAAAGAAATTCAACTCCCTATTTGATGGAGGTTCTATAATGCCTATCCTGCGAAGAATTTGAAGACTTGAAATTTTGTCTTCTTCAAGAACTGGTCTTCTTTTACCAATCTGATTAGCTTATAGAATTTCAAATTACAAAGTCTTTCGGTAGGCTTTTATTTTGATCAAATTGGGCCAATCGATTGGTGTGTGGAATTTAAATTTTATGGTCCTTTTGGGTTTTATGGGTACTGACCTACGCAAGATATATTCTATAGCTTAAATTGAATAAAATTGATATTTGTTCCCCTAGAGAAATGGTTCAAGTCTATGAATAAATCCCAAGTGGGTAAATCTCAAGTGGGCAATTTGCAAGAATGAAAAAATTACAAATTAAATCCTTAATGTTTTATTAGAGTTCAGTTTCAATTCAAATATTCGTAATCAATAAAAGATGAACATGTGGTAAGATTAAAAGGTTTCGGCTAATAAGAATTCAAGAATTAGTCCAACAAATGAGATTGTACCAAATCACCCGAAGCACAATACTTCACCAATCAAATAATTCCACATCATATATGTATATATTTGAAATAAATATTTGAATTTTAAAAATGATCTCATCCCCTCAAGCTATGCCTATAAATAGAAGGGAAAGGTCAAGGAAAAGGAATACAAGAAATCTATTAAGCCCAAGTCTTGAAGCTCTCAAGTATTCTGCGGAGCTCTCGAAACAAGTTTTCAAAGAGAAGAATCATCGGACTTTAATACTAGTTTTATTTGTTTTCTTTAATTATTTTACAAACAAGAATTCTTTCTACACATATATACATTATAATATGAAATTAACTAAAAAATTAACATAAAATTCCTTTAAAAAATTTTTTTACGATTTTTAATTGTTTGAAGTCTTCGGGTGTAGAGAGAACTTAGAAGAGCGATAAAATGTTTAGGTGAAAATGAAAATTTTTTCGCGTGTAAATTTTATATTTGAACATAATTTATCCATTTCCATGTTTGGTTGATAAATATTGCATTTGTTCGATATTTTATTATATTTTAGGGATTTTAAAACTATTTTTACTAATAATTATATTTAAAAGATCAATACTCTCACTACAAAACTGTTCTCTCATTTTACTATGCACAACAAAATAAAACCTTATAACAACAAAGCATCAAATGACAATTCTAATACAAAAACAATGCATAATTGATGAAAGCTTACGCATAGTAACAAATTGAAGGAAAGATGCCAAAAGTCAAGGAAACGACCCAGTTTTGACTGAGTAGTGCGTTGTGCGTCAGGTGCATGGTATTAGAGGGATCCAATTTTGAGTCTTTTGATTAAACAGTAAATAGCAATAATTTTTCTTCCAAAAACGACAAACATTATTATATTTGTATACATCCTCCAAACATTCATCATTTCTTATTCTCTCCATACATTCACATGTGCACTTCTGAAAAAAAATACCATTGAAGGATCTCTTTCTCTCTCTCTCTCTCTAAGTCTATAGCTTTGTCGTCGTTCTTCGATGTAAAGTGCCTTCGGACATCAAATGGCGATCGCCGCTGCTGTCATTCTTCCTCTCGGCCTTCTTTTCCTTCTTTCTGGCCTCATTGTCAACTTTCTTCAGGTGCATATCTTTCTCAACCTGTTTCCTAGATTTATATTGAAATTTGTAAAATGTAATCTTTTGTTGATGAATGTGGTCATGTTGCAGCACTCTATGACCTTGAATGTGTTATGTGTGCGTTTCAGGAACAAATTTTTCATCTTGTATGTATTTATTCTTTTATGTGGAGATTTGTTTGTTTTTGAATTTTGAGCATGAAGAATCTTTGCTGGTTAGAATTTGGAAATGCGATTCCTTAGATGTTAGGGTTATTTTTCCCACTGAAATGTATTGAATTTGAATAGACGCGAGGAAAGGAAAGAAGAGCAAAAGATGAGAGGGAGGAGGAGAAACAATGTATGAGCTGTGAATGTTGTATTTTATGCAATAAACGTCATGTTATAGCATCCTTGATCCGTTTGACTTCTCTTTTTTATATAAAATGAATGCATTAGGTCCAAGTTCTTGTCTAATGCTTCATGAGTTGAAAGAGTTATATTTCCGTTTAATTATACATATGAATTCTTTTAGAATTTACAAAGGAAGATATCTAAAATTTGAATGAGTAAGCTGAGGATAGATATTTTAGAACCCCTGATCTATTTTAGAATATTCAAGTGGAAAAAGTTGTTAATCAGTACAAGGGTTTTTGGTCTGGGAAATTTGCTTTTAAGACATGACATTAAGCAATGTCGATCTTATTTGGTTGATGTGTTCTTCTAGCTACTTCATTTTTCTTCTTTTCTTCAAACATTTATTTTTCATACTTCAACCGAGACTATGATAATTAGGTGATGGTTTGTTAGAATCAAAACCTCATTTACCCTAATAATGGGACACTGCAGAGTTTGAAACTTTCTTAGATGCTACTTGATTGTCGAATAATTACTAGCAAGAAATGTGAATGGTGGAAGTATATTCTAGATGACTGTCAGCAAACACATGTATAAGCTTCTAAACTTTTGAGTATTCTGTACATAGTCAAGGAATCATCTATCCCTGCATTTATTCCTTCATCACCGTAAGTTTATTCTCTGAACACTTTCTGATGGTTGCACTAAAGTGAAGACTGAATAAGGATATGAATGTGGATTTGAAGCGATTTTTCCTTCTTCTTTAGGCTTTCTATTTTGTCCAAGGATTTATGTAAGGATGCTGACCATATTACAAATTACATAGTTTGGTGAATGATAATGTGTAGCAAATCTAGTTTTATATTCAAGTTTCAAGGAAGAGAGTCGCTCGTGAAAGCCGTCACTGTTCTGCTTCTTGACAACATCTTATGCTTTATGAATTGAGAGCTCTCAAATCATTCCTGATACTTCCCTTTTGTTTTTCTTTATTCTTCTTCTGCTACTTATGGGGAATGTTATAGTTATTAACCTACTAATTCATGATTGAAATTTCAGATGCTTCTTTTCATCCTCGTTCGCCCTTTATCGAAGAATATTTATAGGAGAGTCAATAAAGAAGTCACAGAATTACTATGGTTGGAGATTATATGGCTGTTCGACTGGTGGGCAAACATTAAGGTCTCCTTAAGCTATAATAATTTATTTATCAATTCATTTTTCAGTTTCTCACAAATGCAATATGTTTTAGCTTGGTTAATGGAGAGCTACAATTTCAAATTCTCTGCTGCTGGATGCAAGTGTCCTTGGCTAAGAAATCAGTCTTTTTGTTATTGATAACTCTTTCAGATATCTTCAGAATTAGAGAACGCTAATGATGCTTCAAACGATTATCAGTGATGGTAAATTTGAATGTACTTTAAAAATTCTGAGTGTCAGTATAAAGTACATAAAATCCTCACAACTTGAATGTTCCAAAAGATGCATGATGAATGTGAACCATTGCTCTTAAATTCTTTAAAATCCTGTTTACCTTGTGGTTACTATTATCATTCTCTAGCTAGACAGGAATGATGATAATTCAAATGAGAACAATCACGGTAAATTTGAATTTACATATAACTTCTCAATTCAGGAGGACATAAGATCCTGACAACCTCAATGTTCCAAAAGATTTTTATGCATATAATGCTGAATTTGGAATCAATTGAATGTAAATTCTTCATTCCCATTTATGATTTAGTTCATATTATCATTCAGTAACTAGATCTGAAACTTTGCAGGTGGAACTGTATATAGATCCAGAAATGTTGGACTTAATGGGTAAGAATTTCTCCTCTGGGTATCTGAGTTTTCTGATGTACTTTTTTTTATCTCACTTTGAAACTATACTCTGTGATTCTCCAGGCAAAGAGCATGCACTTCTCATTTCTAATCATCGAAGTGATATTGACTGGCTAATAGGCTGGGTCCTGGCTCAGGTACTTATTGACTTAAACACAATGTTCTAATACTTGGATATATGTTGTTTTTAATAACCTGAATTTCTTGAAAGATCAAAAGACACTTCTAAGTCTGATTACTTGGATGAAATACAAATTCTATATTAAGTTTGTCTTTTAGCTACTTTCATCCTTATTTTTCTCATTTGATCTGGACCTATACAAAATATATGCTCCGGCACTCTCAAATTATCCCTGCATATAAGACTATGTGGTTCGCACAATTACAAGTATCCTGTAAAAGAACCTAGACGAATAATTGTCGTATCTAATTCTGGTTCAGTGCAATAAACTTTCTGAATGAACAAACCGAATGGCTTTTTTTTATAGTGGCATGCACATGTGTTCAAAATAATTGTGCAGAATCTCTTTGCTAAGGTGGTGAGGACTCTAATAAGTGGTGAAAAGATATTGAAAAACCTTAGGGGGGGGGGGGGGGGGGTGTAAACCTCCAATTTTGTTTAAAAGAGTATTCTAAAACTCTTTTAATAAAATTCCAAACCAAACGAAATTTTGTGGTTGAGACAAATAAGTAATAAGCTTAGAAAGAAAAGAAAAAGGCACAAGGATTTATAGTGGTTCACTCCCTCAAAGAGTTACATCCACTTCCTTGAGTTAACACCCAAGGATTTTCCAAATCCACTATAAACACAAAATTACACCAACTACAAATATGAGGATCACCCTACAAGGGTTTTGCACACAACCTCAATCTACAACACAATGTAAATCAAAGGATTACCCAAGGGGTTTTTCAACACAAACCTTTGATATCAATAAGAGAGAAAGATAGGTTTAAGAACAATGTTACCACTTTAGAGCTTGAGAAATAATAGGTATAACTCAATGAAATGTTTCTACAA
This sequence comes from Catharanthus roseus, assembly GCA_028651295.1. NCBI lineage: Eukaryota > Viridiplantae > Streptophyta > Magnoliopsida > Gentianales > Apocynaceae > Catharanthus > Catharanthus roseus. The sequence goes on along the minus strand of JAPQWS010000001.1, from coordinate 1,317,340 downwards.
GCTCCTCATTTCTTCTTCTTTGATGATGATCAATAATGAAGCTCAAGAAGATTTTTGTTTGGGATTGAAAGTGTTTGCAATAAATGTACTTTTGAAGCTCTTAAAAGTTTTAAATGTTCTCAATGAATATTTCACCAAACTTCCTTCCTTTATGGTTGATCAAAAAGTCTATATATACTATCTTAAAAAAAGTGACCGTTGCATTCAGTGTAACGGTAATAATTTTTTACAGTAAATGTGAAAATCGGACGACCGGTTCTTAAACAGAAAGATTCAGACTTGTCCAGCTAGAAATCGGATTGCCGATTTTTTAAGTAAAAAAAAATCGGACGACCGGTTCTTGGACAGAAAGATTCGGACTTGTCCATCTGAAAAACGGACTGCCGAATTTTTGATTTAGAAAAAATCGGACGACCGGTTCTAAAACCGGATGACCGAATTTTTTATTTTTTCAGCCAAGTTTAAGACAAAAGCTTTCTTCATTGTTTCAAAAACATGCATTCTTGACAATCATTTTAGAGAGAAGAAGAACCTTTCAAAAGCATCACAACTTCAGTCAAGAATACTTAGATTTTAACAAAAGTTTATATTTGAGAAAATCGTAAAGGGAGCTTCATATATGATCAATAAACAAAGAGTAAGATTAGGGAGTTTTACAAAGGAGTACCTTATTGCACTCTAACATAGACAAGGCCTTCAATGTCTTCGATGTCTCCAATGATTTGATCTTGGAATGGCTTGGTCTTTTCTTCTTCATTTTGCCCTCATCAACAAGATCTTTTTCTTTTAGAGAGTGTAGACTAGAGACTTCAAAAGTGCTTTTTTTGTTCTATGAAAGGTTAGCTAAAATACTCACACAAGCATATGTTAATCATAATCAAAATCATAAGTATTAATGCCCTTAAGGCTAACAGATATATTATGTTGATCTTAAACATGTACATTTATGATTTCATTCCATCATAAATGAAGATCATATTCTTTTTCTTTTTGTTATACATCTGATTATGTTTTCCTTGCTTCGGTCAAAATTCAATTAGCTTTGGAAAATGAAGGTTAGCATTATTGATTTTAAAACTGATAACTGATTCTTTATGTTTGACAGCGCTTTGGTTGCCTTGGTAGTGCACTAGCTTTAATAAAGAAATCAGCTATATACTTACCAGTGAGTTTTCTTTCTTATACAAATTCTCTTTCTTAGTTATTGTTAATAGCTTTAAATGTGGTATTATCATATTTGTTTCTACTAGAATATGCTTATCAATTTTGTGTTCTTTAAAACCATATATGAATTTGTTTATGGTAATGCAGGTATTAAGTATCTTTGAAACAGCAAGTGTTCGCTTTTGTCTTAGAAGGTTCTTCCATATTCTAAAAGAGTATTAAGGATATTTTATGAGCTCGAATCTCCTCATATTCCTTTTTTTTTTTTTTTTTTAATTTTTCTGTGCACAATCACCATCAACATTTCTTTTAGATGGTTGGATTTATTGCCATCAGCATTCCTTCTGAGAAACTTTATCTTCGACCGACTAAGTGTGTTATGTTACAAAGATTGTGCATACAAAATGCAGGAGCATTTAGTTTGGTGATTTTGAAGAAACTTTGCTGGTCTAATAACTTTTCTGTTGATATGCATATTCAATCTGCCGACTCAAAGTCGAACTGTTTGTTCCATGAATACATGCCTCCTTTTTTTTTGTTAACTTTTTTTTCTTTCTCTAGGTAAATAACCCACTTCAGGGTTCAAGGGAAAGCAAAAAATGAAGCCTATTGTAGATCTGAAACTCTAGGATTCAAGGAAAAGCGAAACATAAAGATTATTTTTTATTTGAACATGCAACACTTAAACCAAAGGATTTAGAAAATGCAGTACTCATAACTATGACCTCAGTGATTGAGGAGAATTCTTTTAAGGCTGTTTGGTACTAAGTTGATTAGCTCCAGTTTTAAGAAATAAATAATTTTAATTTAAACAGTTTCTTATAATGCTCGTTTAGGAAGTCAAAGGAACTACATCGTAGTTAGTCTGTTTAGCACCATTTCAAGAAACATACGCTAACAGAAATATATTCTCTGAATTTTCTTTCCCACTGTTAGTTAAGGAAGTAAAGGAGTACCTTTTGTGCAGGTTCTTGGTTGGTCAATGTGGTTTTCTGGTTATATATTTCTTGAAAGGAGCTGGACCAAAGACGAGAACACATTAAAGGTTGAATTATATATTGTTGTTTTCAATACTTTACATCCATTTTTGCAATATCTTCCTTTTAATGTTTTCTTGGGTTCCATAACTGCAGTCAGGTTTTAAAAATCTCTCTGATTATCCCCGGCCCTTCTGGTTAGCCCTCTTTGTAGAAGGAACTCGTTTTACACAAGCAAAGCTTTTGGCAGCTCAAGAGTATGCTGCTTCAACAGGGCTACCTGTTCCACGGAATGTTTTGATACCTCGCACCAAGGTTTCTACTCCTCTAACACCATCTTAGTACATCTATCTTTCTTGTTAATTTATTGTATTCCTTTCAGTAAGTAGTAGGTACGCGTTTCGTGTCTTCACTTGTTATTTCTGTTTGTCGGGAATAATGAAGAAATACATACTTTTTTCTTCCTTTTTTGGGGGGTCACTTTATCACTGAGGAAAATGAAATATATATTGTCCTATTGACTGCATTTGCTAGTTAAGTTTTCTCTGACCTATGATTTTACATCATGAAATATTGAAAAGGATGAACATGAATATGATACAGTTGAGTTTTCTTTTTCAAGATTGTAGTGATCAGCTTCTTGTTTAAATTACATTGATGAGGTATTTCACATTCCAAAACCATTACAGTTGCATAGATAAAAACTACAGAACATTTCTAGGAATACACACATAATTATTTATCTAATAATTTGAGAATTTTTTCAGGGATTTGTTACAGCTGTGACTGAGTTGCGGTCCTTTGTTCCTGCAATATACAATATAACAGTGGCAATTCCGAAAACAGAACCCCGGCCTACAATGTTAAGAATGTTCAGAGGGCGGTCTTCTGTGGTAAGCAAACAATTTTGACTGGTCTATCAGTTCATTAACTTTTCTCTAGAACCATATGTGTGTATATCTAAGCATTGATGACCTGTATGTGCTATATTTTTAAAGTAGATTAACCTCATTTCTTCCCGACATTTTTGTCAAAAACTAAATATAACCATCTTATATATGACATTATTAAGGGGGTAAATTTTCAGCCTAATCCTTTTAAGCTTAAAATCCCTTAGTTTGACATTCTTCTGCTTTTGCAATTTTGAGATTTATTTCAGCTGCTAAAATGTCAGTAATAAAACTGACCTTGCCACGTATCAACATGGATTATACACATGACCATTTCTAACAACAATTCTTGTAATTTAAATGTTATATACAAGATTTGTAACTCCTTTATGAATTTCTAATTGTTCATTCATATTCCATCCATCCATTCATCCATCCAGGTTTCAATTGAATTTCATCCAGATAGGAATATGAAAAGTGTGTCCGCTGTTGTATATATGAAGCCCTATGAATACAGAGTTTCTTATTATAGATTACTTCCTCCATTTTTGACATTATATGTTGTTTAAAAGTATCTTTCTGTTTCTAAATATTTGTTGCTTAGTATTATCAAGACAACATTTATTTTTCTTTCTCCAGAATTATCCTTTCCTTTTATTAGTTTGCTAACCACATTAATCAAGTTCTCAATTTGAAGGTGGTTAAAAAATATGCCATTTACCTAGTCTTTCCTGACTTACTTAATATGTGTATTATCTTAAAGTGACAGTCAAATTCAAACGAAGGGAAAATATTCTTTACTCGTGCCATGATATATTATGAGCTGGTAATATTTTCTTGAATTCAGGATTCTCCATATTCAAGAAAGAGTTAATCGTCCTGACTTGAAGTCATGGAATCATAGCAATACTCCTCATGAGGAATTAAAACCTTAGGCCAAGTAATCTAATTCTTTTGGGCTGCACACATAATATTACTGCCATTATCACTATGCTGATCATAACTTGGGCACGAATTGATATGGCTTCTTAGGTTCATTTGCACATTGAACGGCATTTGATGGCAGGATTGCCTGTAACTAGCAGCGGTATTGCTCAGTGGTGTAAAGATATTTTTGTAGCAAAGGATGCTTTGCTGGAGCGGCATCTTGCCAAGGACACCTTTGGTAACAAGCAATGTCATGATATTGGCAGGCCAATTAAGTCATTGCTGGTAACCTTTTGAAAGTTAAACTCTTTTGAGAATTTGATTGCTTCCCGTCTTCATTCCAAAACCAAAATTTCTGTTATTAATTGGCAGGTTGCCATTTCCTGGTCATGTTTCCTCATTTTTTGCGTGGTCAAATTCTTTGAGTGGTGCCCATTTTCGTGGGGCGAAATTGCATTTTGCATAGTTTTCTTGGTTCTTGTTGCTATCCTCATGCAGATACTAGTTTTGTTCTCCCAGTCCGAACATTCTTCACAGCCAAATTCATTGCAGGAAAAGCTTCTCCAAAGATGAGTCAAAGAAAATTAAAACTCACTGCTACCAGTACCATTTACTGCTTGCTGTGGGAATTTTCATTCTTTTGCTGTATCTGAACATGTAAATGTACTAAAGGTTAGAAATTAGCAAATTGATTTAAATTCTTCTACTGTTCATATTATTTTTGTAAAATTATGTATTCCAATTTTGGGAACAGGACTATCATTGAGAATTAATGACCTTTTTCTTAATGTTCCAATTTCATTTCATTTTATTTCTAAAAATCTAATACAATTTTGAGGTACAATTAAAGGGAACTTAAATAAGTCATGTTTAAGGGACATGAGAGAAGTGCGAGATTAGTTAATGTTTACTGATGACATCTTTTGGCAACTTATGAATCTTTACTAAGACTTAAGTAGAAAAAAGATAAATATAAGATATAAAAGGATAAGCATTTTTCATATTGAGAATTGTTACATAGGATTCATAGCAAAGTCACAAATAATGGATAGTTTGGATGCTTTAGAATATTTTCTATAATATTTATATTCTGATATTTTCTATTACATTTAATTATTTTTTTCTTTAACTTTGTCTCAATTATAATTTCCTCTTTCTAATTTGCACAAAGTATATATATATATATATTCATATCATATATAAAATTTACAGCTAATGAGTCCCTAATATTAGTTTTGGTAAAGAACTTGTATTAAAGAATAGTGATTTCGCATCAAATAGTTTATAATCTTTGTTGGTTCAAAGGCTACTTTATCCCAGTTTTTTATGGTTAAGAAAACTAAATGAATTTATCTTTTGTCCAGAAGAAGAGTTTGTTTTACCACACTACAAAACTAATATTTCCAAAAAGCTAATTATCATATGCTAAGCTAATGGAAGTACACTAATCTAACAAAGGCAGAAAAAGAACACGTTGATCTTATTCCTTGACTATAGTATCCAAAAGCTTGATGTGATGAAGTGAGCAGACACCTTGAGACACGGCCTTCATGTGCCAGATTGAGAATTGCACTAAAAAGGGGAAGTTCACTTTTAGGCTTCATAAGAAAATCTAAGTTGAATATTCTTTAATTGTCCTTATTGTCTTTTCACTTATATAAATAAATCTTCTTAATATCTCTCCCTTGCTACATAAATTTAATGCTCTTGGAAACTCAACTGAGATGAGACAAAGGAAGAGAAGAGTATTGAAGAAGATTGAATTGTTAAAGAGGAAGTATAAATAGCAAAGCACTCACACCATTAACTATTCTACAAGAAGGATTTTTAGAAGAAATTAAAGTGCCATTTGAAGAGCTTATCGGTTGGTTGTGGAGGACTTTAATACATTGTGTTTAATGCTCTACCAAACCATGAAGTCTTGATCATCCTTGAAAATATGTTTATCTAGATTAGAGAGTGTTTTATCTTCTTGTTTCTTGTTCAGGTTGATAAGTACCCTCGAAAGTTTGTATTGAACTTACTCTTTGGGTGTTTGAGTTCATAGTTGTCTAAGTCTATTGAAAATCTAGAATAGAAAGTTCTTGTTTTTTGCAAAATCAACATTATATAAGGATAGTTGCTAGTATATTAAAAATTAACTTGTAAGGTTCCCCTCTACCCGAAAAGAGGTTCCTTTAGTGTATGTCCCTAAAGATCGGTTCTTTGGAAGATGGATGTTGCCATGTTGATCGAACTACTATAGTCTTATGCGTTCTTTACTTTCAACATCTTTATCTTCTGCCTTTACTTTGTTTAAATATGTTAAGCTTTAAACTTTCATCAAGTACAAAAGATAGCTTCACGATTCTTTTCGAGCTAACACTTCTACAAAGTTAACTGATCCTGAGCTAATCGAAAAAAAGTTTTATTAGCCATTTCACTTGAGTTTTTCCAATTCACCCCCTCTTGGAAACCCTCTTAGGATCTACAATCTTCCTTAAATATTTTTTGGTATGTCTAGTTCTTATTTAGTTCCATTTATTAAGATAATAAGACATTTTACAAAAAAAAAAAAATTAATAACTCAGCTTATAAACAATAGAGAAATTAGCTATATGTAGCCTTAAAATATTTTTATTTTTCTGTTTGTAGTCGTAAACTTTTATTTTAGTTGTTTATAGCCAAGATTATTTTATCTTTTTTTAGCCACGAACTATTTTTAATATTGCACGTTCATAACAATTTAATGATTTCATAGTAACATTCGATGCATTTTTTTGCAAATTTTATAACCTAACTTAAAGGATTAAGTTATTTTTTACTTGGATCCATATGTCAAAATGCATCAAATTCTATTGTGAAATCTTTAAATTGTTATACTTGCAATGATGAAATAGATCAAGCATATAAAAAGATAAAATAAAAATTCATGACTGTAAATAGAAAAGTAAAACAGTTATATATAGCTAATTTTTCTACACAATATTTAAAAAGGGTTTTATTTCCTTAATTAGTACTGTACATATACACTTACTTTTAAACTGTAAATTAATTAAGATAAACCTTAAATTTCAGTAGATAAATTCTAAGAATCAATTAATTATGACAAATTAGCTATAAATGCCCTAAAACATTTTATATTTTTCTCTTTATACCTAAATGTGTTATTTTAGCTCTTCATTTCCTCAAACCTTTTTTTTATTTGCGTATTGTTATAATTATGGTGAAGGACGATAGAATTTGGTGGCATTGAGCAAGCCCTACTCACATGCACACTAAAAAAAAGAAGAAGGTGAAATTGATGTTTTATTTTATCTTTTTATGCCTTCAAATGTTTTTGAGCAACGTATTATTATAATTATAGTGAAGAGTGAAGAACGACGGAATTTGGTGGCGGTGATCAAGCTTCATTCACATACACACTAAAAAATAAGTCAAAATTTTACCCTTTTAGTGTGCATGTGAGTATGGCATGCATACTATCACCGGATTCATCGTCCTTCAGTATAATTATAACAATACACAAATTGAAAAAACTTTGAAATGAAAAAAACTTTGAAGGTATAAGGGTTAAAATAAAATATTTATGGTATAAAGAGAAAAACGTAAAATGTTTCAGGGTATTTATATCCCTTGCACCCGAGTGCGCCTTGCAAGGTGCACCTTGTTCAAAATGGTGGTGTTCCATTTAATTAGAGAGTGGGTAGGGTTTCTTCTTCACGACTTTCTTCCAATATATCCTCCAATGTTGCATCTCCTTCTTCTTAGTTTCTCCTCTTATTTGTTGGCAATGTCTCTTTACAAAAGAACGATTTTTACGACGACTATTGCAGATTATAATAGCAGTAGCCATTCTCTTTTTTCATCTTTTATCATCAACGACATCAATTTTTTATTTTTTGCATTTTTACATATTTTTTTTATATTCTTCAGTGTATAATGTAAGGTAAAATCTATGAAGGATTGTGGAAAAATTGTTATTGGAGAAGATGAGAAGGAAGAAATATTTTTTCTTTGTCATTGATATTTTTTTTGTTGTTAAAGTTATATGTCACCAAATATATTTCAATGGCTTGAATTCCATATTTTTATAATTGTAGTTCCATAATTACATAAGTAATTGTCCATAAAATATTAAGATATGCTGTATTTTCTTTTTAGTATATGTGAGTGATAAAGTCATAAGTTGTTGGTTCCATAATTAAACCTTAACACATAATCCATGGATCATGGAACATCATTACAACAAAGCAAACATAGCACAAAACTCATGGAAACCTGCAGAGAACTCATGGAACGTGCATTATATTCTCATGCAATATCAATACGTAACCCATGAAACATCCATATAGGATCATCTGTAACATTTTCTGTAACACCTTTTATAATATATTTTTCTCTTAGAGTTTATCTTTTCCTTTTAGGGTTTATCTTTTATTTAATAGGTTTTATTAATAAAAGATATCAAATTAGGAATGTTACAGAATGTTACAACGATCCGAACCCTAGAACATCAATACTATTTTCTAACACAAAGCTCTTGGAACGCATTATATTCTCATGTGTTATAGATATTACAACCCAATGTACAGAAACAAATATTAAGCTTACAACCAAATCGAATGAAAAATAGAAAGGAGATAACCTAACCTATTACAAATTCTTCAGCTATCAAAAGAGAAGATAATGGAAGAAGCAATATGAAATTTGGGATCATACACCCTGAGAGGGGCAGAACCTCACACCAACAGTCTCTCCAGAAACTCTCTCTATCTCAAACATTTCCTTCAAGAAACTAGTCAAGTCATAAAGCTGACTAAGCTCACAGACAGTCAACAAAGTGGCAGTACAAGGAAGAGGGAAACAAGAGATCATTGAGAAAAGAAAGAAGCCAAGAAACCCTAAGGGAGGCGGCCAAAAGAGAGGAGAGAAAGAAAAGTGATTTGGGCAACAATTAGAACAAGAACAATATATAGAGTCCCAAGTCACTAGGGTACCACAGGTAGAGCCCAACTCAAGTAGTGTGAGGTCCAAGCCTAGTAATCATCATTTGGTTCAAAAAGGGTCCAAGTAAAATGTGGGCATAATTTGGGCCAAGGGCCAATAAACTCTACCTTGAACATATTTTACTAATAACCAACCAAAAGACTTATAGAGTCAAACTTCATCAACATGAAGTAGATTCCTGCACAAGACAAATTTTTCAGAAGACACTACTTAGGTCCCAAGATCGGCAAGATTGTCCTTGATGTTAATCTTGTTAACATCCACAACGCTATTGGTAACTTTGTCCCGAGTAAAATGATACTTCACATCTATGTGCTTGGTACATTCATGGTAAACGAGGTTTTGCAAATGAAGCAACTTTGACTATCAGTATAAATAAAAGCTTTAAAATGTAAGAAATGCAAATCAGACAAAAGAACTTGAAGCCAAATGGCTTCTTTAATGGCTTCTGTTGCAGCAATGTACTCGGGTTCAGTAGTTGAAAGAGCAACTACAGGTTGGAGTTGAGATTTTTAAGAAACATAATTACCAGCTATTGAGAAAAAGTAAGAAGTGGTAGATTTTCAAATCGTGATCACTAGCAAAGTCAGAATCCACATAACCAACTAAATCAAAGGTTTTAGTCCAGTTATGATAGTGCAAATTCTTATTAACACTTCCATTCAGATACTTTAACAGCCATTTAAGAGCTGCCCAATGGTCCCTACCAGAGTTGGACATAAATTTACTCAGAATTCTAATAAAAGCAATGTCAAGTCTTTTAGATATCATGGAATACATAACAGAACCAATCGCCATTCTATAAGGTATATTAGTACAGGTTTTAGAAGAAAGTTTGAAATGACTAGCAAGAGGTGTACTGACAGGTCCTGCCAAATAAATCTGCTTTCTCACTTTCTTGTAAAAAACAATACATAATTTACTGTCTTTATCATGTAGCAAAAAATTCTTTATGCAGCTAAAAGAAGAATCTCCTAATTTGGACAATCCATATACCTACTTATTAGACTAATAACGTGCATTACGTCTAGTCTTGTAGTTGTCAAGTATTTAAACTCCCAACAAGTTTCTTGTAATATTAAAGTCTATAGTTGACTATCTATCCTTTCAAGAAAACTTAGAAACAATTTTCTTTAAGAAAGATTTTTGAGCTAAGAAAAGAGAACAGTCAAACCTAACCCTAACAATGTTCATGCTTAGGATTTTAGATGCAGGTCCAAGACCCTTCATATCAAACTCAAATTTCATCAAAGTTTTCAGTTTGACAATTTTATCTTTATGTTTACATGCAATCAAATATCATCTACATACAACAAAAGATAGATAACAGTGTCGACAGAACTGCCATAGAAATAGAGACAGCTGTCATAACTGCTCTTCACAAAATTAGATTTAAGCATAAAAGAATCAAACCATTTGTACCATTGCCTTAGAGAATGTTTTAAACCATACAAGGATTTCTTTAATAGACAAGCAAAGTTTTCTTTTCTTTTAATCTCAAAACTAGGAAGTTGACGCATGTAAATAGTTTCTTCTAGCTTACCATGTAAAAAAGTAGTTTTAACATCAAGTTGTTCAAGTTCCAAATCAAAGAATGCAACAACTGCAAGTATGATCCTAATTATTTTGTATTTAACAACAGGAAAGAAGATTTCATTAAAATCAATTCCCTCGACTGGTCAAAAGCCTTTAGCAACAAGTTTGGTTTTAAATTTAGGAGGTTCATTAGCCAATTCAGACTCTTTGATTTTTAAAATACATTTATAGTCAATCAGTTTTTGTTTTGTAGGTTTAGGAACAAGCACTTAATTATCATTTTTATGCAATGAAGACATTTCTTCTTTCATGGCACGCATCCAAAAAGAGTAATTAGGGCTTTTCAAAGCATCATAAAAACATAATGGTTTATTTTCCTCTACAAATGATGCAGTCGTAAATGCAGATATGAAAAACTGTATCTCTTGGGGTCATTGGATGTCCTTTTTTTCTCTATCCCTAGTCAATCACTAAGGGCATGCGACTGAACAGCAGACTGCTCTTCATCATTGTCAGAATTTTCTGACTCAGCTTCAACATTTTTAGGTATAGGATCTGGGATACACTGTTCTGAAGTGCTAGCCTGATTTGGAATAAACTCAAGGGCAAGTATGTGCTCAAGGGTTTGATCTGTCCTCCACCTCGATTGGAACAATTCCATTTGAGGGAAAACCAGTAGTGCTAACAGGATCAGAAACGGATTTGAGACAGGGCATTTCTTGCTCATTGAACACGACATCTCTACTAACAACTACCCTTACCCCTGGTTCACTTTTGAGCCAAACTTTGTACCCCTTAACCCTACTAGGTTACCTTAAAAAGACTCCCCTTTTAGACCTTACGTCAACCTTACCGTGAAAAGATTCCCTTTAGGCCTGATGTGCAAAAGTAAAACACCAAAAAACTCTAAGGCTAGAAAGATCTGGTGGTGAACCAATCCATAATTCAATAGGAGTTTTAAAGTTAATTGTTGGGGAAGGTGACCTATTGATTAAGTAAACAACGGTACTAACTACCTCTCCCCAGAAAGGCTTACGAATCCTAGATGAGACTAAAAGGCATCTGACCTTGTCCATGATCATCATATTCATTCTCTCAGCAACACCGCTTTGTCAGGGGTTGTGCCTAGTGGTTTTGTGATGTGTGATGCTACAGGATGCACACAAGTCATCAAACTTTTTATTACAAAATTCAAGACCATTGTCGGTTCGTATGAATTTAAGTTTGTTATCAGTTTGATTTTCAACAAGTATTTTCCATTTATTAAATTTTTCAAAGGTTTGATATTTTGATTTTTAAAAGAAATATTCAAACATGCCTTGATAAAGCATCCACAATTGAAAGAAAATACACATTTCCACAATAAGTGGGTACTGAAGCAAGACCCCACAAGTAGGTATATACATAATAACGAATAGTAGTTGGTTTGTGTGTGCCAGTGGAAAAACATAATTTGTGTTGTTTGCCAAGCACACAATGATCGCAAAAATCTTAAGTGTCAAGTTTATCATCACTCAAAAAATTTTGTTTGTGAAAATGATGCGAAATTTTTTCACTCATATGTCCAAGTCTTTTATGCCATAACATGGTTTTCACAGATGCATTTTTAGTAAAAAGTGCAGATGAATCACAAATAGTTTTGCCAATCAGTGTTTATAAGTTGTTTTTCTTAAAACCCTTTAAAATGACTAAAGAGCCTTTACACACATGCAGACAATCGTTTTCAGATTTGTACGAGTATCCCTATGTATTGAAAACACCAAGAGAAATTAGATTTCTCTTAAGACCAGGGACATATCCAACATTAGTTAGCTTTTTAGTCACCCCATCATGCATTTTTATAAAATTGATCCAATCCCTTCAATAGGAAAGATTGATTACTTTCCATAAAAACTTTGGCAGAAGTCACAGGTTTTAAAATAAAAAACCGGTGTTTGTTATAGCTCACATGAAAAATGCAATCAGAATCTAAAATCCGTTCTTCAGAAATAGAGGAAACTGTAGGGCAAGGGACGACACATAAAACTTCTGAGTACATAGAATTGCCATCATAATCAAGTTCATTGGTTTTATTGTCAGGTCCGTATTCAATTTTATTTCCCTTCTTACCCTATATCTCATCTTTAATTCTCTTAAAGCACTTGTTCTTAACGTGACCCTCCTTACCACAATAAAAACACTTGTGTTTGCTCTTGTTTTTATCTTTTGATTTAGATCGAAATATGCTCTTTGATCTATCCTTGTTATTACTAGATTCCCTCTTATTAGGTCTCCCTATAACAAACAAGTTCTCACCATTTGATTTATTTTCTTTCTTTAAATCTAAATCTTTTGATTTTAAAGGAGATTTTACAGTAGAAAGATTTAAATCATCACACCCATACTTGATGGCAGATTTTACATCTTTAAAAGACTCAGGCAGAGAGTTTAATAACATCACAGCAAGATTTTCATCATAAACTTTTTTGCCAACGTTTTGCCGCACACGATTTTGTTTAAATCGTCAATGTTTTCATCAGGAGATTTTGAAGAATCCATTTTAAAGCCAAAATATTATTCTTCCATATAGATCTTGTTTGGAACAGTTTGATCTAGATAAAGTTCTTCAAATCTAGTCCAGATTTCAAAAGCAGAATGTTTTTTATCAATTTCTCTTAAAACATTGTCACTCAAATACAAAGTGAGAGTGCTGTGAAATCCCAAGCTTTGCAGCAAGGGTTTCCCCTTTCTAAGATTCAGGATGCTTACTAGGACCAAGGATGGCAAGTGCAAGCTATACTTGACTAAAACAACTTTTATTTTTCTTCTCGAAATAACAAAATCAGTTTTACCATCAAATTTATCAGTGTCAAGTTTGGGTATGGATGTGGACATGTTGTGCACAAGCAAACAAACACTAACAGTGAATGAGAAAAAATGAAAACAGAGGAGACAAAAACAGCAACCACAGAAATAATAGATAGTTCAGAGTCAAGTCAAGAAAATACCACTACAGAAAAATAAAGTTCACAATAAGCAGAACACATGAATAGTAGGAATGGAGATATATCGCATCAACAATGACACAAAAAAATTTCAGCAGCACAGATTCACTTCCAAACTCACAGATCTGAACAGATTTTTGAAAAAGGTTTTCGAAATCATAAGGAAAGCACCAATAGGACCCTAGCCAGGCTTAGGTTTTTAGTTTTGTGAGAAAACAATGGTTAATCAAAGGATTAACCAGAAAACCAGCCAAAAAAAGAAAAATAGATCCACAAGGAAGTGACGAAATAATAAGAGAAACAGAATAATAGTTGCAGTGACAGAAAAAAGGAAACAGAGGGGTAAAATAGTGACTTCCCTGAGTGGAACTCAAAGGTTCTCACCGGAGTTCCCAATGGAAACTCAAATTGAAGGTCGTTGTAGGGGAGCTGAACTATCCTGTTGATCGGAATAACCTGAGGGTAACTCAACATACCCAAAGACGTTCCTCCGACAAAAAAGGTAGAGGAAAAAGACACCGGACAGGCTAAAAAAGCTCTGATACCACTGTTATAGATATTACAACCCAAAGTACAGAAACAAATATTAAGCTTACAACCAGATCGAATGAAAAATGGAAAAGGGATAACCTAATATATTACAAATTCTTCAGCTATCAAAAGAGAAGATAATGGAAGAAACAATTTGAAATTTGTGATCATACACCCTCAAAAGGGCGGAATCTCATACCAACAATCTCTCCAGAAACTCTCATCTCAAACGTTTCCATGAAGAAGCCGGTTAAGCCATGAGACTGACTAAGCTCACAAACAGCCATCAAAGAGGCGGCAAAAAGAAGAAGGAAACAAGAGATCATTGAGAGAAGAAAGAAGCCAAGAAACCTTAAGGGAGCCAGCCAAAATAGAAGAGAGAAAAAAAAGTGATTAGGGCAACAATTATAAAAATAACAATATATAGAGTTCCAAGTCACCAGGGGGAGGGTTTGATCTTCATCTAAAAGATCCAGACATCAAAGGTAGAGCCCAACTTGAGTGTGAGGTCCAAGCCCAATAATCATCATTGAGTTCGAAAAGGATCCAAGTAAAATGTGGGCATAATTTGGGCCAAGAGCCAAGACCATGAATTCATATATACCATAGAACCATAGACGGATCTAGGGCGAGGGCACGTGCCCCTGGCCCCCACCAAAACTTCATAAAGTATATAGTACATTTCAAATTTTTTTATAGAATTACTTTCAAATTATAAAACTGTGTATAGTTTTTAAAATTTGTTAATCTACTTTTACATCGCTGAGTAAATAAATTTTGTGTTTAATTCTTAAGATATTATCTCTCCTTATTAATTAAAGGTATAACAGAAATTTTGTTTCAAATTTCCTTATTTTTAGAATTTAATACTCCCTCCGATTAAAAATAAGTACCGTTCTAGCTTATTGCAAAAATATTGAAGGTTTTGAAACCAATGAAGTATTTTAACATATGGTGTCTTATATTTCTTTCATAAATATATAGAAAGAAATATAATAAATAGAGATGAGAGAAATAAACAAAGAGAAAAAAGTGGATAATATTAGAAAAATGATCATAAATGGTCTTTGAAAGTAGTAAAAGAGCACTTATTATTAAAGAAAATATAACTTAAAAAGAAGACTCTTATTATGAATTAGAGGGAAAATATACATACCTTAAGATATCTTACATGTTATGTAATGATGGAAGTATTGACTTAATTTCTTGAAAGTTAGTAATATGAATTATTTGGTTAAAAATTTAAATTTAAGATCTTATAATGAATTTACATTCAATCTCTATCTAAAGATGTTTTGTGCCCCCACTAATAGTTTGTGCTAGATCTGTTTGTACATAGAACATTAATACTATTAATTTGCATAGATCTTTAATAAAGAACATAGAGCATGCATTATTTTTCCATGGAATACCTGATCACAACAAACCATTGGCATCGAGGAAGAAAAATAGGAAACAACCATGTAACTTATGTTCCATTGAACTTCTATAATATTTTCTCATAGTACTAATACAAAACAATTAAATTTCATCATAAAAAAACTATAGAATATGCATAATATTTTCATGGAACTCAAATACATAAAACTCATGAGCGTGTACGTAACTTATTTTTGTTGCGATTAAGATGATATTTTCACCTTTTTGCTTTTTTAATTGACGGCATCACTTTTGCACCGGAGTGCAGGTTTTTTTTCTGGGTCTGGCCCAGTTTAAACAATTGCCTATTGAACTGGGCCGGTTTTTTTTTCCGACTCTAGCCATAACGCACAATGGTTGTAATTGATGATAACACACAACCATTGTGCGTTATCAGTTAATTAAGTAAATCAGCCTATGTGGCTGATAACGCACAATGGGTGTGCGTTATGACTAGGTGATAATGCTCGTTGTGCATTATCAGCCACGTAATTATTTTTGATTAAATTTTTTTTTAATTTTTTAATTTTTTAATTTTGTTTAAAATTTTGTTTTTTAATTTAGGGTTATTTTTTTGAATGAACATTTTTTTTTTTGTTTTTAATCAAAATTTCTTTTGGGAAAACTTACAATTGTATAAGTTTTTTTTAGTAATTTGTTTAATGAATTATTTTTTTTAATGAAAAATTGTTTTGGAAAAACTTATAATTGTATAAATTTTTTAAAAAGACTGTATTTATTATATTTAACTTATTTTGTGCTATTTATATCATTTTCGTGGAAAATATATTTACATTTTGACCATTTCATCAGAAGTTATTTGAAGAAGTAATACTAAAGAAACCGTAAAAATTTAGAGCAATGATGTAGTAATTAGAAGAAATTGAAAGAAAATTTTCATTAATATAAACATGGTTTATTACAACTATTTCAAGAAAATGTCAAACTTATACATTGCTCGGTCCGGGGTTATTACAAATTTTCCTATTATGTCCCGTCATGTGACATCTACTACATCTTGGGGGAGAATTCGGATTTCTATAATCCATTTCCCCCTGAAATCGCTTGCCTTGTTTCCTACCCCGTTCTTTTTTCATGTTTGGAGGATAGAATGTCAAATTAAAATGGACATCCCCCCAAAAGTTCTCACTCAAGACCGGATGAAAATTCGTTTGGTAAGTTTTTCTGTACGTTTGTCGCGAATATATCTCCAGTACATAAGCATTTGTTCTTGACCCATTGTTTATACACACAGCAAGAACATGAGAACAAGGCAATGTTTATGTTCGCCATTTTCTGCAGCTACAAAATTTATTATTTAGGTGCAATGTATAGACGTTTTTGCCCGTACTAGAAACTCGGATTGGAGATTTGACCATGTATATTCACTCTCGCAGATTATAAGTTGTAACTTCATGTTCTCTTGATTTCAGTTCAATCCGCAAGAACTTGTCAAAAATTCGAGTTGGAAATGGATGCACACAATTTTCTGCCTCTTCGTGGTGTTGGTGGAAGTACTTAACTAGTTTGTTGAATATTAGTTCAACCAGGGCTTTTAAAGGTAGAACCCTCGCTTTCTTCAACACACTGTTAAGTACCTCGGAAATGTTGGTTGTCATGATACCGTGTCTGTGACCACCATCATGCAACAGTGTCCATTTCTCTGCGCCCAACTTCATCAAGTAAATGTAAGCATCCACATTTCTTTCTTGAATCTCTTTCATTACAAGGTCAAATTTCCATTGTTTTGTTTCTGTCCCGGCCTGCCACATCAAGCTTTTTAGCGTTGTATTTTTAAAAGTCTTGTTGAAATTTGCTCAAATGTGGCGTAAGCAAAACCGGTGAACTGCAAATGGTGGTTGCCACAAAGGTTGACTTTGAATAGCAGAGAAAATACCTTTGTGACGATCAGAAATGAGGCATACGTGGCGATCTTTGACTACGTATTCTCGCAAGTTTTTAAGGAACCGATTCCAACTCTCGGAGGATTCCTTATCAACAATTGCAAAAGCAAG
Source organism: Catharanthus roseus (assembly GCA_028651295.1). NCBI lineage: Eukaryota > Viridiplantae > Streptophyta > Magnoliopsida > Gentianales > Apocynaceae > Catharanthus > Catharanthus roseus. Next base: position 1,299,908 of record JAPQWS010000001.1, on the reverse strand, counting down.
TGGGAACAAGTGATTATTTGCATCCCACGTACTTGCAATTAACAGCACGCCCTTGTATGGTCCCCTTAAGTGTGTTCCATCCACAGAAATCACCGGCCGACAATATGGAAATCCGTTTATTCATGGCAAGAAACACTAGAAAACAAATTTGAAAACATAATTAGGGGGACTACTTGTTCTTTGATGCAAAAATTCGTATACAGTCCTCGGGTTTATATCCTGTACAGCTTGTAAGTATTTAGGTAGAATACTGAAGGTTGTATCCTAGTTACCAAAAACCCTCTCGATGGCAAATTTTCGAGCATACCATGCCTGCTTGTAAGTACACTCAGTTTGATACAATAGCTGCACTTCTTGAATGATGTTCGAAACAGATATCTCAAGATCGTTGGCAACTAGGTGTGATATAGACATTGATATAAATTTTGAAGACAAGTTTCTGTGTTTGTCTTGTTCAATCTGTACAAGACATGTGTGTTCTTTGACGAATCTGGTTATTTCCCACCGATTGTGCGTGGCTTTCTTTTTTATACGGATGTACCATGCACAGTAATTATCGTCACTGTGATGGTAACATCTTGCGGTCCATGTATCAATCTTACTTTTCAAAACTAGGTACTCACGCCCCACACTGACGGAGTACTTAAGAACCGCACTTACTGCCTGCACTTTTTCAATGAATCTCATGCCTAACTGTATGTCAGTCATGGAATCATTCCAGTCAAGTAATCGGATGTTACCAAATTCTATATTGTCATCTATAGGAGAACTCGAGCCCATATATAGGAATGCTCTAGATTGTGTGTAGTCATACCTAGCGTTGTTGAACCATTGGCTGCTCTCCCATTATTGCACTGTGTTTTCGGTGACCGGGTTGACAGGGTTTACAGGATTTAGAGGAGTTTGGAACTCTCCTTCTTCCGAGTCATTGTCATCATCCGATTCAGATTGATTAGAAATGGCCTCATCTCCGTCTGACCCGTCAACCTCATTGTTATCATTGTTTATGGCATTATACAACATAGACGGTTCATCAGAAACCATCTATGTTATGGCCGTAATATGTTCGAGAAAAGTTGTTGTGTTCCTGTCGTGCGTACTTGGAATATTTTGTAGTTCGATAGGCTCGAATTCAACAAGAATATGAATTCCTTCCTTCGATATCTCGGCCGGAATAGTCCATGAGCACCTCATTTCTTCGTCATTGTGAATGCTATATAAATTAAAGTAAAACATACGATGCACCTCGTAGTACGAAGGCACCCTCATTGTCATTCGAACATTCCAGAGATTGAAATCCATATCTCGGTATTTTAATATTTTTTTTACTAGTTCCGCATTTGAAATAATTCGGTTCGTTGGCAATGTCCAACTTTTTCGAATTGTTCCAGTAAAATAGGGATCGTATGCATCCCTTGCAATTTCAGAATCCCAAAATAGCTGTACTCTAATAGGGTTGATTGCTTCCATTTCAAAATACAGTAAAATATAAGTGTCTAGGGCGGATGTATATGAAGATGCTAGGAACTTCAGGAATTGAAAAGAGAATGAGTGATTTGCTAAGGTTGTTTTGGATATGAAAAGAATAATGAATGTATGTATTTATAGACTTTCAATATCACTGCATTTGGGGGGTAAGTTGTAATTGAATGAATTATTGTGGGATGAATTATTGTTCTTCCATTGGCAGGGTTCACGAGTTTGGGAGAAATTATTGTCCTTGGAAGCTGAGAAAGAGTAAAATTATTGTCCTGGAAAGCTGAGAAAGAGTGAAATTATTGTACGTAAAAGGGCTGGATGTGAGTGAATTATTGTATGGGATGCTGGCTGATTAACAAGGATAACACATAGTGGGAGTGCGTTATCTCCCTTAATTTTTTTTTTATCTTTTTATTTTTTTTTGTTTTTATTTTTTCTTAAAGCCTATGTTTTTGTCTTTTCTTTTCTTAACTTCTTTTGCCTTTTTTTTTTTCTTAACACATTTATCCCTTTTTAGTGGTTTTCTTAATTTTTTATTTTTTCACCAAACTTTCCTCTTTTACGCATAAACCTTTTTTTTTCCCCTTTTTTCCAAACCAATTAAAACATTTCTTTTGTGATTTTTGCAAATCAAAGTAAAAAAGCTATGTTTGTACCGAAGAATTTGAACTTTTGGATTTTTAACTATAACAAAATAAGAATATAATAAAGATACATAAACCTATTAAATCAATAATATAAACATCGGATGAATACTTTATAATTTATTTTTAAATTACATATAACTGTCAATGAAAAATAGAAAATAATAATTACAGCTAAGGCCAGTCGGATGACGTGAATCGCATAGTCTTCTTTTCAACAAGATGCCTGAAGCCGAGAGCCTGAACACTATCCATGTCATCCTGCCGCTCCTTTTCGTCAGACGAGGATGCTTGTGATATAGGCTGATGTGGCATTGATGAACCGGCTGTGCCCGGAGGAGGTGGTGCCCGAAACCCGAAAAACCCGTAGGCTGAAGAATGCGGTGATTGAAATAATGCAAATCCTAAACCGGGCATGGGAGGCATCTGCGACGTCCCGGATCCACTAGCGTTTGTCTGGGAAGCTGGAGTCACCAAAACTATAAAAAGGCATATCTAGGTGCGGGCTGTCAAATGGGTCGACATACTGTTGACCGCTACCAGATCCCTTACCCCTCTCAACCACAACTACTGCTGGGCCAGGGTCGACATGTTCCTGCCTTTGTGGAGCAGGAGGTACAGGAGGGCGTCCACCTCCTGCTCCATGCCCAGGATGTCTCGGGGACGGCGACGCGCCGGCTGAACAGGGAACGTGGCCTGGATATCGTGCTGTGAAGGAGTGCATCCCAAAGTACCCCCCATGGAGACCATGCACCGCCGGATAATCGTCTGCACTTTCTTCATCACTGCGGCCATCTGTGAAGTAGATGAAGGTGGCTCCCGAATCGCCACTGAAGTCATATCATCCACCTCCTGCAACATAGAAGTCTAAAAAAAGAAAAAAATTTAACAAATTAAATAAATAAATAAATTAGAATTCAATATAAATAAGTGAAATGCATAAGAACTTACCATCATTCGTCTGTCCACGAAGGCAAGTTGATAACCATGCGCACGGGTATCACAGTTAGCTGGATTGTCGATGTAAACCCGTGTGATAACCCTATACTATCTATCGTACTCATCACTGGGGTACGACAATGCCGCAACAGCTACAGCAGGACCATCCCTAACATGAAGTCGCCACTGGTTCTAGGCATCGAGATGGATAGCATGCTTTGTAACCCAAGATATGTTGCCATTCCCTCTCAGCTAGATCCGGTGCAGGTCCAGACGAGTATCAATTGCATCTGGAACTATCTGAGCCCGTGCGAACTGTTGCATCACACAGCCGGGATAGTGGTACTCCACTATCTCGTAACATATGAGCGGGACCTCTGCACGCCATAAGTCAGATGGAACCAGAGGGCGGTCATAATAAGGGAGCCACATAAACTGTCATGTCAAAATTCAAAATCAATAAAAATGTAAGTACGATAAAAAAACACAATTAATTACAAATAATACAAGCTATTGTAAAGCGAACCTGATCAGATGGCATAAAATCCAACTGGTCTCTGTACGTAACCAGAGTGTGCGTAGGCAACTGGCTAGAGTCAAATGCTGTGCACCATATTGCACCAAGAGGAGCAAGAGGGTCGGCCTGAATCATCGTCATCAGCTAAGGCCGCAATGTAGGTATACGTGACCACACCCAAATCTGACCTAACACTAAGGCCTCTCCAATCTGTCGTGCACCTCCCAAAGATGCCGTGCGGCTGCCTATACAGAAACTAAAAAACGCAGCTACCCCAGCTATATCTCCTAATAGCATCAAAATCCTCTAACAAACTGAGGTAGCGCACGTGAACCAAATTTCCGGAGAAGTCGGGAAGCATGTGTCCGCCAACAAGTAAGAAAATAAATCCATGAGCGCGCAGAATTAGATCATCGTCGGTCTCTGAACCGGTAAACGCTCTCAGGATCCATGCTTCCAATGGTTCCTTCTTCACTTTGTATCCGAAAAAGTGGCTGAGAGACAACCGCATACCAAGAAATCTCTTGATAACCTCAATCCAGTATTGTTTAGGGTGTAGACTCCAACTGGGCCCCGTAACGACCATGCCGTTTATCCCTAAACCCTACAGCGCCTGTACATCTTGGAGTGTTATTGAGACTTCACCGCACGTTAGATGAAATGTGTGGGTCTCTGGCCTCCACCGCTCCACCAATGCGGTGATAAGTGCGTGGTCCAACCCAATGTAACCATACCTAAAGACTCCCCCCAACCCGGTTCTGTCAATAATCTCAACCAATCTACGGGGAGCCGCACTATAACATTGGAATAGGTTTCGTCCAAAACGCCTATACTGAAGGTCGGTATAACACGTCTCCCGATCCCCGCTCCAGATCAAACCGGATTTGTGCTCGTGCTGTTTGGATAAGACTTCAGTGACAATGGGCCCCGGATACACATGTGTTGGCACTTCTTCCATCTACATTAATTATATTTTTCAGATAGTGTCAATATCTATATGTTAAAATTAAAAAGTTTTTAAACATATTCTAATTCCAAGAATGTTAAGATTTAATTGTTATTACGTTTAATGGTTGTAAAGTTTATAGTTTTACGTTTTCATGTTTCCAAATATCAGGGATAGTGTTAACACAATTAATGCAAAATTTAGGGATTTTTAAATAAATAAGATTTTAAAGTTTTTAAGGTATACTATTCAGTAATAAACATGGTATTATCGAATAAATTTTTGAAGATTTCCGTTTCTTTAAAATATTGAAGTTTTTAATATGAACAACCCTGTAGAATTTTAATTTTAAGATTTTGGTTGTTTAAGGGTCACTGTTAAAAAGTTTATAGTTTCACGGTTTATCGTTTGGTATAAATTTTTTGATTTTAATAATAGATTTTTACGCTTTCTTGTATTTAAAGTTTACAATTTTTAAGTCTTTTAAGGTTACCATATTTTGAAGTCCCGGTTCCCGTATTTTCTACTCGCAAAATTTATACGAAATATTCAAAAAAATTATATAAGTAATTATGAAATTTTCTAATAATCATAAAGTAAGAAATTAAACCAAACTCCTTACTTTATTCATGAAACAAAAATCCTAAACCCTAATATCACCTTTTTAATGAAAAAAAAAATTATATACATAACATTATCAAATTCGTACACATTTATTAATAACTACAATTTTAAACATAAATCCAAACCCCCCTTTCACAAAAAAAAAAATATATATATATATATAATAATAATGCAAAATTTTAGATTTTAATAATAGATTTTTAAGTTTTGTATTATTTAAATTTTACAATTTTTAAGTTGCAAAAAAAAAAAAAAAAAGTTTCCATAATTATCCAAATAAATTCATGAAAAAAATCCTAAACCCTAATATCACTTTTTAAATGCAAAAAAACAATTACATACATAAAATTATCAAATTTTTACAAATTTATTAATAACTACAATTTTAAACATAAATCCAAAAATTAAAAAAATGTAAAATTTTGGATTTTAATAATACATTTTTAAGTTTTGTATTATTTAAATTTTACAATTTTTAAGTTACAACAAAAAGTTTTCATATTTTCTACTGTTTAAAAAAAAAGGTTAAAAATATCGAATTACATATTCCCATATTTTCTACTCAATAATTTATACGAAATATGCAAAATAATAATCTAAATAATTTCTAATATTCATAAAGTAAGATAATGAAGTAAACATAATTATCCACATAAATTCATGAAAATAATACATCACCCTAATATCACTTTTTAAATTCAAAAACAATTATATGCATAAAATTATCACATTTGTACAAATTCATTAATAACAAACATTTTAAACATAAATCTAAAACCCAATTCCACAAAAAATAAATTAATTCAAGTTAATAAATAAAATTCATAAAAAACATTAACAAACAGCAAATAACGAAATAATTACACTTAATATGTAATAAACAAAAAAAATTTTAAATAACTAAAAACTTACCGAAAATTTAAAATGCAGCTCTAGTAGCCTTCGTACTCCAAATCCTTAATAGCCTTCGTACTCCAAAGAAAGTCTCCAAGATTTACTAATTTTAACTGTAAATTTCAAAATAAAATACACATTTATTAGATGAAGAGAAATCAGCACATAATAATAAGAAGTAAAAAAAGAAGAGTAAAATAATTTACCTAATAGTTGGCGGAGGCGGTAGAAAAAAATTTTCTGAAGGAGAAGGATGAAAAAAGGAAGAAGAATGAGATGAAGGTGGCTGAAAAAATGAAGAAAGAATGAAGGAGGAAGTTGATGGAAAAACAGTAAGGGGGAAGGAGGAAAGGGAGAAATTTTGCTGAAATTAGGAGAAAAGGAGGAAAGAGAGGAAATAAGGGAGATGGTTGAATAAGCTGAAAAAAAAAGTGGGGGGGGTGTGGGGGGAGGGGGCGGCAGCCGTGCTAGGATATTTTTTTGTAACATGACAACGCAGATTTAATGTGCGTCATCAGCTTAATAAAGCATAATGAATGTGCGTTATTAAGCTTGATAACGCACAGTCATTGTGCGTTATCTATTGCTCAGCGCCAGATAGGATTCATGTCAGATTTTTACGCGATTAACGTGGTGATTAGGGATAACGCACAATGACTGTGCGTTATGGCCAGAGTTGGAAAAAAAAAAAAAAGACCCAATTCTGTAGGCAATTATTTAAACTGGGCCAGACCCAGAAAAAAACTCCGGAATGCACTACTTGTGGACAAAATATAACTACTTACAACTAATTTCTCAATCAATTATTAATAAAAGTGTTATACTATTAATTAATGAATGTATTACAAAAGTGTTAAACTAATGAAGGATGTTAAAAAAATTTTAAAGAGTATATAGTAAATAAAATCTAAAGACAGTAAATACAAAATGAAATTTATGTCACAGCGAAAGAAAAATGAAATTTATAAAGTAATATTTTCTAAGAACAGTAAATCTGTCGGCAACCCCTTTTTGCTATAGGAAACAAGTGAAGCAACCTGACTTCACCAACATGTAGAAATTTCGTAATCAAAGGTGATGATTGATATTACTGTTATCAATAACGAACTTCCATCCACTAAGCAATTAAAAACAATAACGAACTTCCACGATATATATTACTCAAAAAGAAATCACAAATTAATGTGTTAGTTATTACACATTGTTAAAAATCTTGAAGTCAAATTATGTCTTTTATCACTACGTTTTTTTTAGCTTTCTACTTTTAATACCATATCCATCTTTATAAATATAAGAAATTTTAGACTCATTAAAAATAGTTCAGAATATAAAAAACTTTACAATTTTCAATCAATTTTTATTAAATATTTTACTTTTTTATTTATCTTTTATTCATTTATTTTACCCTCATTATCTATCTCTTTTTACATTTATAAAATGTAAAAAAAGTTTTGTAATTCAAAAATTATTAATTTTCATGATCCTTAATTTGTGTGAAAGTCTAAAACTCTTTATATTTATGACCAGATGAGTACTATCGTTTCTTTTCCGCACTCACATTTTCTGTTTCATTTATTAAAATTTTATCATACTCCAATGTTTTATTTTTTTTACAGGATTATTTTTCTTTTTTATTTGAATTGGATTTTATTTAATTTTGAGATTAAAAATTAGTCAGATTGTGAGAGGAAAAGTCTTTTCCAATCCAAAAAATTGAACAGAAGTGCCTCTTTTTCCATATTTTGATCCAATCCAAATGATAAAAGTATATGTATATATATATATTATGTAGTAATCAAACAAAAACCTAATACTACAAGGTTATTCTCATAGCTTGCTTTTCAAGTACTTTTTTGGGCACAAACTTTCTCAATCTCTTGTCTCAACTTGTGTTTGCACTTATTGTGTTTCTATCTGTTTTAAAAGTTGTTTACCATAGTGTTAGACATATATTCAAAATAGGCTTCCTATTAATCATGAAGTCTAAGTTGTGTTTCCTAGTTCTATTTAGCTAGGACTTTTACTTCTAATATGTTTCCTAGTTCTAATCTGCTTGGGATTTGTCTCTTGGACAAATCTATAAATTGTACACTATTCTCACATTAATGAGACAGAAAACATAAGATTGTTTTCCCCACTGGAAACTTTCATAGTATCAGAGCCAATTGTCTGAAATTTCTCAAAATGAGTAACGACAATACTGGCAATGTTGATAATGACATGGTGGAAGAAAGCCATGTTAACAAAATAAAGAAAGATGCTTATTATGTGGCATCCACTGATGGACCTGGATTGATTCTAACAACAGTCCAGTTGAAAGAGACAGACACAGATAATAATTATGCAGAATGGGCAAGGGCCATGCGCATGGCCTTGCGATCGAAGAAGAAATTGGGATTCATTGATGGAATAATTCCAATTCCTGAAGGCGATCCAGAAAAAGAAGAAGAATGGTGGGAGATCAATAATCTTGTAAACTCGTGGATTCTCAATACTATCGAACCCTCTCTCCGATCCACAATATATCATTCAGAGAGAGCTGATGAATTATGGATAGCCTTGAAGGAACGATTTCTCGTTGGCACCGGCCCCCGAATATATGAATTAAAAGCAGCTTTGGCAAATTGTAAGCAAGGCGGTGATTCAGTACACGTGTATTTTTCACGTCTAAAAAAGGTATGGGACGAACTAGAAAATTATACTCAACTTCCGCTCAGCACAGACACAGATCTATTGAATTTTATTATAAAAGAAAGAGAAAACGAGAAGGTTTTCTAATTTTTAATGGGATTGAATAGTGCAATTTATGGCACTGTTCGTTCTCATATGATCCAACAAGAACCTATACCCAAGTTACGTACCGTTCTTGCTCAAATCTGTAAAGAAGAACAACACAAAAAATCGACACGGAAAGAAGATTATTCTGGAGATGGTGCCGTCTTCGCCGCCGCCGGAGCCGCTGGAGCCGCCGCCGGAGCCGCCGTCGGAGCCGCCGGAGACGCCGTCGGAGTTGCCGCCGCCGCCAGAACCGAAAAAATCCTAGATTTTTTTCTTCATCTTTCTGCTCCCATTGCAGACGGGCCGGCCACGACATCACCGGCTGCTTCCAACTCGTTGGCTATCCGGATTGGTGGCCTCGGACTTCTCCAAAAAGCCGGCGGCGCGGCTCCTCACCGGCGACCCGAAATTCTCGGGCGCGGAGGCCGATCCGGGGACAGCGCATGGCGGCGAGACAGCCCCGGGGAGGTGGCTAGACCGCGCGAAGGAGGAAGAACAGCCGAGGCATGGGCCTTTTCGACCACTAACCGCCGCAGCCGACCCTTACGCTCGCGGCGCACTTGGGAGAAGACGAAGGGGTCGGGCCGATCTACGATGCTTTGGGGCCGGGTTTCGGGCCAACTTCCCAGCAGAACAGGGCCGGCCGGCCGGGCCGGGCCCGAGTACCTTTCCGGCTTTGACCGTTGACCGGTGGTCAACCCACGTTGATCGCCCTCCAAAACTCAAATAATCTGCAATCTGACAAGCTATCTGGTATGGCAAATTTTTGGATTTTAGATTCAGGGTGCTCTAACCATATGACTGGTAGGAAATGTTTTTTACAAAATTTACATCCTATCTCTCCGCATATTATCGGGTTACCTAACGGTGCCAAAACTTTTGCTATGCACGAAGGAATGGTCTCTTTAAGTCCTACATTACAACTCCACCGAGTGTTGCTAATTCCTGAATTGACCTGCAATTTAATTTCTTTGTCTCAATTGGCAAGAGATTTGCAATGCTTTATCACACTTTCTGACAAATTTTGTGTTATACAGGACCGTATCTCGATGAGGCCGATTGGAGTGGGTGAGCAGAGGAATGGGATCTTCTTCTACAAACCTTTGGAATTGAAGGAATTATACACTTTCTCTAGCATAGTTCTTGATTCAAGCACGCTATGGCATATAAGGTTGGGACATCCTTCAGATTTTGTAGTCAATCATTTTTTGGGTAATTCTAAAGACTCTACAACTAGCACATCACCTTGTAATATTTGTCTACGTGCCAAACAAACTCGTGATTGTTTTCCTCTTAGCATCAATAAAGCATCTACAATTTTTTATCTAATTCATTGTGATTTATGGGGCCCATATAAATCCAAATCCACTATAGGTGCTTCATATTTTCTTACTATCTTAGATGATTATTCTAGGGCTATTTGGATATATTTACTGTCAGAAAAAAGTGAGGTTGCTTCTATTCTTCAAGATTACCTTACCATGATCAAAACCCAATTTCACAAAACTGTAAAGACCATCCGTACTCGATAATGGGACGAATTTGCACCCCTTAGGTCGTATCTTACTACCCATGGCATAATCCATCAAACTACTATTCCTGGCACACCACAACAAAATGGAAGAGTTGAATGCAAGCATCGCCATATCTTAAATGTAGCTCGGGCATTACGATTTCAAGCCAATCTACCTGTAAAGTTTTGGGGAGAATGCATTCTGACGGCTGCCTATCTCATTAATAGAACTCCCTCAAAATTGTTACAAGGTAAGACTCCTTATGAATTACTATACCATGCAAAACCATCCTACTCTCACATTAAAACTTTTGGGTGCTTAGCTTATGTACATAACCATGATATCCCAAAAGATAAATTTCAAACCCGCAAACGAAACCGTGTGTCTTCCTTGGCTACCCTCTTCATAAGAAAGGATGGAGATTTTACGACCTGCAAACAGAAAAATTCTTTGTGTCCCGAGATGTGATTTTTGATGAAACAAAGTTTCCATTCCATGACCAATCAGGTACTTCCACTTCTACAGACTTCACACAATCTTACAATTTTGGGGAACAAGTTTTGAGCTCCGAACCACAAAATATCCCAAAGAGGGGGAGTTTAACACACAACACACCAAGCCCAGATCCAACACATCCTTTCCACAGCCCACCTACAAACCCAGATCCACCAAATCCTTCCAGAAGCCCACTAACCCACAGCCCATCTCCACTTTCAGACCCAGACCCACAACCCAGCAGCCCAGTTCGGCAAGGCCCACCACCAACCTCTCCAGCCGCCTCTCTCCAAACTAGTCCCAATAATACTCCTGCCAGCTTGCCGCATGACACTCCGCAAATTCATGCCCCAAGACGAAGCACTCGAATTAAACATATTCCGACTCGGCTCCAAGATTATGATTGCAATGCCATATGGAAGTCCTCTATATCCCATTCCGCCTCTGCTCTCTCACCCTCTTCGGATCTCTCAGGTACGTCCCTTTATCCTATCACAAAATTTGTGGACTATAGTAAATTTTCTAATACATACAGGCAATTTTTAGCATCTCGTGGCAACGTAATCCGAGCCTACCACTTACTCTGCGGCGAGTCTCCAATCCTCTGCAGGCGCATCGCTATGCGTCAAGAGATTGATGCTCTTGAACAAAATGGTACATGGACTTTAACCTCCTTACCTCCTGGAAAACGTGCACTGGGGAGTAAATGGGTCTACCGGATAAAATACAAAGCCGATGGCACCATCGAGCGATATAAAGCCCGCTTGGTAATTTTGGGAAACACACAAATGGCAGGTATTGATTTCACAGACACCTTTGCTCCCGTTGCCAAAATGGTCACCGTTCAGTACTCTCCTTTCCGTAGCCGCTGCTCATAATCGGCCTATCCATCAAATGGATGTTCACAACGCCTTTTTTGCATGGAGATTTACAAGAAGAGGTATATATGCGACCACCTCCGGGGATTTCATCCCTCAGTTACAAAGGACAAGTCTGCTCGTTTAAAGAAGTCTTTATATGGTCTTCGCCAAGCCCCTCGCTGTTGGTTCTCCAAACTCACCACCGCACTCCGTCGGTATGGTTTTTCTCAATCTTATGCAGATTACTCTCTTTTCACATATTCTCGAGGGAATATTTATCTATGTGTTCTTATTTATGTGGATGATTTACTCATTACTGGAAATTCCCTATCCACACTCGAAAAATTCAAAGCTTCATTACACAAGTGCTTTCACATGAAGGATTTAGGCTCGCTAAAATATTTTTTGGGCATAGAAATTGCGAGAAACTCCACGGGATTATTTTTATCCCAACGAAAATACACCTTGGAAATTCTCTCTGAAATGGGTTTATTAGGTGCCAAGCCAGCATCTACTCCTGTGGAACCTAATCATCAGCTGGCAAACGCATCTGGCTCATTGTTTGACAACCCAGATCGCTACCGACGACTCATAGGCAAGCTTATATACCTCACACTTACTCGGCCCGAACTTGCATATGCTGTACATACACTTGCTCAATTTATGCACGCCCCTCGTCATGCTCATTGGGATGTCTGCTATCCAGAGTTGTCCAGTTATCCGAAAGGGAGTCCCTGGGACGTGGCATTTTTCTTTCTTCTAACTCTTCTCTTTCGTTAACCGCATATTGTGACTCCGATTGGGCCACCCCGCCCGATAACTCGCCGCTCTCTCACTCGGGTTATTTTATCTCTCTTGGTGGGTCCCCTATTTCTTGGAAGACAAAGAAACAACATATCATGTTTCTCGTTCTTCTGCCGAAGTCGAATATCGCTCTATGGCTATGACTTTATGTGAACTTAAATGGTTATCTATTCTTCTGCGCGATCTTCATGTTCCCTGTCACTCGCCCCATTCCATTACATTGTGATAACCAGTCGCTCTTCATATTGCTCGAAAATCTCGTTTTCCATGAACGCACTAAACACATTGAAATAGATTGTCATTTTGTTCGTGATGCTTTTCAAGACGGTTTTATCTATCCTGTTTATATTCGAAGTGCGGAGCAACCTGCCGATATTCTTACTAAAGCTCTTCATCCGACCCATTTTCATCGATTAGCTTCCAAGTTGGGCATTTCTGATCTTCATGCTCCAACTTGAGGGGGAGTGTTAGACATATATTCAAAATAGGCTTCCTATTAATCATGAAGTCTAAGTTGTGTTTCCTAGTTCTATTTAGCTAGGACTTTTACTTCTAATATGTTTCCTAGTTCTAATCTGCTTGGGATTTGTCTCTTGGACAAATCTATAAATTGTACACTATTCTCACATTAATGAGACAGAAAACATAAGATTGTTTTCCCCACTGGAAACTTTCACATAGAAATAATAAATAGTGTGGTAGGGTTGGTTAGTCAATCCGTTCAATTTGACAGGCCTTAATTCATTGATTTAGCAAAAATTTCATGAGTTGGATCTCTAGTCATTTTAGATCTACATGGTAATTAATTTTTGTAATCTATATATGATAAAAATTATTTAAAATTATAAATATAAATGTATATGTAGTTTCTAACCTTTTTAATTGTTCATAAGCTTTTCGACTTCTTTCGATAAAAAATATTTGTTTTTCATTAAATAAGGTTTATATTCTCATTCATTATGATTTATATTTTTTGATAAAAAAGAAAATTATATATATTCTTAAAATAAAGAAGAATTGCTTGAGTTACATCAGAGTCAACAGCAATCTTAGCTAAAAATGGTGGATAAGAATATTTCTTACTCTTTTTAAATGAGAAAAATATTAGAACTTGTATATTAATAATATAATCTTCACATTTGAACCCTCTAGAAGTAATATAAACATAAAAAAATAAAGTTACTTTTTTTTTCTATCAATTTATTCTCCAAAAGGATTTAAAAAAAAATCTAATTATTTCAATTGGTTTTAAACTAAAACTTGTATTCTTTAAATATATTTGAGATAGTTATATAAACCTTTATATATGTTCTTGTTAGAAATAGTCTAGATTCTAGAATGAGAACAAATTCTCATATATATATATATATATAATTCATATTCATTTTAATTTGTTAAGAAGGAGATCATTCTACATTAATAGTTATAACACGGTTAATTTGGCTAATTAAGTAGTAATGGTTTTGATTTTTGCAAGATGAAAAGTTACCATCATTAGTTGAAAGAATCCAACCTTAATCATGAACATGATGGTTAATAATTAATTCATTTGATAATTACAAAGTCCAAATACAATTACAGCAGGTTGACTTTGTTCTCCTGCCTTCTAATTCCAAGTGGTCTTATCACGTAGGTGATTAAACCCCATTGGAAGCAAAAATGATATATTTTCTCTCAATATGATCTTAAACTTATAACATGTAATCAATCCTATGAAGAATTCCATAAAGTTAAGAGATTCCATATCTATTAAATGTATGTTAAATGTTATAATCCCACCTTACCATAACAACTATCACTTTGGTAATTTTCATTCTTTTTTATAATATTAATCACTCAAGACACGTTTTGGGATGAGTTAAGCCCAAGTCCAAATTTTAACATAGTATCAAAATGAGTTGTTGGGCTATCCGCGTTGGACCACCCGCGCAAATATTCAGTCCTACAAAAGTTCATACTCCAGATGTCCAGTTCTAGATATGAGGGGTATGTGGAATCCCACATGACTAGTATTTGAAAAATAATTATTTCTTATAAAGACTTGGACAATCTTCTCCTCTTAATACACCTTTTGGGATGAATTAGGCCCAAACCAACGTTTTACATGCTGAAATGAATATATTTTGCACATTTCTCATAATAAAGTTTTCTAACAGAGCAATAAAAAATCATTTTCTCTACATTTATGAAACTTCACATACAAATTGCCAAATATTATTACAATTTTCAACATAAACTGAAATATATGAGAGGCCTTATAAAATACATGCTAATTAAACACATCTATACAAGAATTACATGGCCACATATGTCTATATATATATGTGTGTGTGAGTGGCCTTATTCCTCAATATATTCACTTTTGTATATTTTCTTTCCTGTCCAACTTACAACATACTACAAGCTCAGGGATTTTCAGGAAAAAAAAAAAAAAAGTGGCTTATTTCTAGAACATTTAACAAGAAGCCACAAGTAATATATATGTGATCCTACTTCACCAACTGAGAAGATTTTCTTTCCTTAAAGCTAAAGTTGTGTAGGGCTATCATTTTGGCAATGGAAAAAAGGTCCTAAAGTGTAAACTAGAGAAGAAAATAGTAAAGAAAGGAAAGAAGAAAAAAAAGATCACCAATTATTCTTTTGGAAATCAGGGAAAGGAAAAGAAGAAACATCTTTCATCAATTCTTCTAAATCCCATTGATCCCCAACTGATCTTATTAGTTCATCTCCACCTTCCCAGTTACTATAATTTCCAAATCCTCCTAAATTTATCATGTTGTTATTATTTCTTTCATCCACATTATTAATATTGTTAATGTTAGGGTTTCTTCCAATACTTGTATCCTCTAATTGTGGCACAAAAATTTGTCCTTCACCTTCAATACTTGCACCAAATATTGCATTTTCTTGATAATAAACATGACTATTACCATTATTCATACCATTTTGTGCCATGCATGGTTGTGGATTAAAATATGATCCGGCCGCGGCCGGCCCGGTGCCAGCAGTACTTGACACATTATTAAGGCTTTGTTCATGGAGCATTGGCAATGGATCATTAATCATGCTTGTAAGAGCCTGCATGGAATATTGTTGAATAGATGATGGAGCTGACCCGGAACCGGATCCGGATGATGAATCTATGTACATTCCCATTAGGGTTTGTTCTTGAAATGACCTTAGACTTCCTACCATGACATGATGATCTCTAATTGGTTCTGAGGATGAATCACTTGTATTTGGTGAAGTTGATGAATTTTTAAGCCTCTTTTTTATAGTTGAATTCCAAAAATTCTTTATTTCATTGTCGGTTCTTCCGGGTAAACGTGCTGCAATTTGAGACCACCTAATTGAGAAAAATCAAAGAGAAGGTTACACAATATTAATAAGAGATATACTATCTCTCTTAAAAAATAAAGTCATTTTAAATTTGTGCACAAGGATTAAGCATTATGAAGATAACTTTTTTGAATTAAACTATCCTTTATATCGAGAGTAGTGATAAATAAATGAATATATAAAGATAAAAAAATATAATAAATATTCCTTAAAAATATAAAAAATTAATATTTTTTATCATTCTCACGTATTTGAATTTATTCTTGAAATTGCATGTTCTGAATGGAATGTTAGTTATATAAACAAATGTTACATGTACCACATAGCATGGCTTTGGAGTATCTTAAACTCCAAGGGCAGATGGAATCAATGTCCCATTCACCAAGTCACGAAAAAATAAAATACTCAAATAAAAGAATAAAAAACTCTATATATAATACACACACGAAAATTTACTATGTAAGGCCATGCATATATATAAAGTGAGAGTTCGTAGTTTTCTATAACCCTTTCTTCATACTCAATCTTAAAGCTTGAGTACACACTTTCCTGAATAAAATTTGAAAGTGAAAAAAAATACTAAATTCAATGAAATAATATTATTCATCATTATACTTTCTTTTCTTTCTTTTTTTTTTTTTTTTATTCTTTTTGATTGAGAATGATCACATGCAAATTTCAGGTAGATGACAATTAATTGTTAAACCATTAGCTATCCTGACATCAGACTAAGCTCTATTCAAGTCAGATAGGAAAACAAGAATGGTTAAGTACTTGACACAAAATATTTGAACTACTTGAGTATATACTTACAATCTCAAGCCTTTATCCATCTATAAAATTACATGCTTATTTCACTTGACCAACTGCTGCTATTGATTCCAATTTTCTATAGTGATTGATTGAGATATATGCAAGTCTCTACGAGAATTCTTTGTTGGATTTTTTTAGATTAATAATTTATAAATAGATTTTGCAACATATACAATCAAGATGTTGATTATTTAGATCGTATCAGAAAACAATATTTAAAAAAAATTAAGAAAAAGAGGGTAGATTAATAATGTTCAACTACTTCTATACATAATCATGTTAGCATGCACTAATATTATTCAACAAAACTCATTATGATTTTTATCACATTACCATCTAATTTGCTTGTCGCTACCAAATAATTAAAAACATGACTAAATAATATATATATATATATAGATTCAGAGACCATCTTCCTTTCACTAAACCTTACCAAATACTCCCTACTTGTTGTCATATGTCATCAAATCTCGTATTCTTTTTATTTATTACATTTTAGTAATTCTCATATTTTTTTTTCTTATCACATTTTGTGAAAACAATACGATATTAATTTAATTTTTTTTATTATACCCTCCCGTAAAAAACTAAAGTTCAATACTTATCTTTTAATTCTTCTAATATAAAATTATATAAAAATAATAATGAGGAGAGATAAAAAGAGCTTGAAGGGAATTCTATAGTCTACACATAAAAAATCTAAAATTTATATTTTCTTAAACAGTAATATGATAAGTAAACTAACAAACAGTACCTACCTTACCCTCCTCTCACCCCTCCCCCTTCCTCTCCCCTCCCCTCCCCAAAACAATGTATAGATAATTGGAGCATATGAGAAAGCAATGCATGGCTAGTTTGAGTAGTGTTATTTAATGTGTATAATTAACTAGTAAAATGTCACTGTAATGTCGTTACCTTGTCTACTTTTTTCCTGTTTCAGGCAAAACTATTCAGGAGCTGATATATCACTACTCTTCAACTCATAAGTAGAAAAAGAACATATATATAAGTTATATATAATTAATGATATAATTAGGACTCATTTATTAGCAAATTAAGGGGAAAAAGGCAAATAAAAAAGAAATGTGACATCAAACCAACCAACGGCTTCTATCGTGGTAAATATTAATATTGAGTAAATATTGAATAGTACTCTATTCCTTCTATAATATATATATATATATATATATAAATATATAAAAGATACTATTCCCAATCTTAGACAACTAATACTGCATGCCAAGTACATTTGATCACTGAGCTTTATCTCGATCGGTCATTTGATCGGACTCATAAATTATCAAATCTAACATTTTTTAATATCTTGGTGATACTTTTTCTATAATATTTTTAATATAATATTTTATTAATTAAATATATTAAATTTTAAAATTTTTAGTTAAAAAGGTAATATTATATAAAAAAAATTACTGAAAATGTTATAAGATTCAATTTTGAGTGATAATCTAAAAGACAAGAGTTAAGAGATTATCTTCGTCTTAGGAATTAGAATAGAACACAAGAGAGTTAAGAAAATGATTTGGTTAATTCAAAATGAAATGGATTGAGTTATTTTTTCACTATCATTAGTAACTCTAATGAAAATTTCTGATAATTATTTAATTCTAACAAAATAAGGGATATATGTAAAAGTATCATTTACTACTTTATTTTTTATTAAAGTGAAACATATATTTTGAAAAAAAAAAAATATGTTCAATCCATAATATGAAAATGGAGTAAACACGTAGTTTTAGCATCAATGTGTCATGTATGTGCATCAATGTGTCATGTATGTGCATGTGGAGAGAGAGAGAGAGAGAGAGAGAGAGAGAGAGAGAGAGAGAGAGAGAAACCTGTTTCCAAGAAGAGAATGAAGGTGGACAATGAGTTCTTCTTCTTGAGGTGAAAATGCTCCTCGTTTGAGGTCAGGCCTTAAGTAATTAATCCATCGAAGACGGCAACTTTTGCCACATCTTTGTAAACCAGCATTTCTAGCAACATCGCTCCAACAGCCTTGTCCATTAGTAAGCATATAATTCATGAGCTTATCATCTTCTTCAGGTGACCAAAGTCCCTTTCTTAACTTCACACCTGCATTGTTATTACTACTTTGCTTCCCAGAGGAGGGCTCTCCAGGCTTCCTCATTCTCTCTCTCTCTCTCTCTCTCTCTCTCTCTCTCTCTCTCTCTCTCTCTCTCTCTCTCTCTCTCTCTCTCTCTCTGTCCTCTTCAGAGCCCTTTTTCCCCAACTGTTTGATGTAAATGAGTGAGAATTTTATAGAGAGAAATATATTACACTCAAAATAGAATTTCTATTCAAATGATGGTCATCATGGATTTGTGGGGCTTGCTTAGAAATGGGGAGAGAGAGAGAGAGAGAGAGAGAGAGAGAGAGAGAGAGAGAGAGGTTGGTTGATGGGTCGAGTGAAAAAACGGTTTGGAATGAGATGGGTGGTGTTCTTGTCTTTGACTCCATACATTGTCTTTTTCTCTATGCATATATTTCTTCAAACTCAAGTTAATTTTTTTATATATATTTGGCTAATGTGTTATATATATCTAAAGAGATAGTTAAAAGAACATAATTTAGTTAATTTGTTTTGTAATTACCGAGCCATGAGAGACTTTTGCTTCCACCATAATTAATCATTCTTCTAATGTCCTCTTCTCTCCTGCTTCTCCTTATCTTTCTTACTCACTACATATGTCAATGAAGGCATAGAGAAATCTACAAAGAATTTAATGGTTAAATTTGTTAAATTTTCTTAAATTCTATACATTGAACTATATAGAATTTGGTATTGATTCCAAGTTCTTAGGTTCCCTATAAACAATAGTTATGATTTATATTTATTTATTTCAAAAAATTTTATTAACTTGAGGATAAGACAATCACAAAATAAGAAAATTATACCTTTCTCTCGTGTAATTTTAGTTTTATGTTACTTTTTGCGACATCAACATTTTCCCCACCCTTGAATATGTTGCAAAATCATATTCTAAATAAGCTGTCTACTTTTCTTTTCTTTTTTTTTTTTTTTTCACCATGTTATGGGGTACAAGTACTATTGCGCCAGAATTTCTAGTTAACCTAGGTAAATAATAGGTAAAGAAAGGTGATCTTTTAATGTAAATTTAAAGATGTCCTGAGTTGAAATTGAACTAGCTAAGTTTTTAACAAAAAAATAGCCAAGTACCTCACTTTCTTGAAAGAGAGAAAAGTGTTTGGTTTGCTAAGACTTCAGAAAACTGTAAAAAAACTATAAATTGAGATTAAATGGACTTAAGCGGAAGGAAATTTGAAATTATATTACTGAATTGAATAACATAACGGCGAGAAAAAGAAAGACATATATAAAAAGCTTAGAAAGACAAATAGATGTTGCGTATAAGTTAATGTATTTCCTAATCTCATCTTTCATTGTTCTTTAATAGCCAATTTTCAGCTTCTTAATTTCTCTCAACATTTTTCTTCTTTCCTCCCACGCCTGGAGTGGGCAAAAACATGTTAGAAACTGGTTTGAGGCCGATCCCACTTCAGATATATTGACTGCAAGAATATAGGGATTCAATTTAGCTAAGCTATAGAACTCAAAATCACCCACGCGTTGATCTATCCGCAGGAGAGTTAGGCTGATGCCCAGATTGACTGTGCATTCAATCAGGTTGTTGGGCGCTTGTCTCAACTCAAAAAGTCGATATTTGATTAGTTCGATTAATAGATCGACTATTGCTCAACTCTTCCATCATGTAACAATCTTACTCTCAAATAGCGAGCCTAAACTTTTTGTTTCAATTTCTTTAAACAAATTTGAAATAATTCATAAAAAAATGAGTGTAATTCTAACTTCACTAACTTTGTAAAAAAAAATATATATATTACACTTGATGTTACGTCCTATATATGAAATTACTCTTTTTTAATAATCTATACGTTCATGTAACACTTTTGCATAATTTCCTATTGAAACTAACTATTGCACATGTTTATAAGTAATAACTCAAAATTAAATAACATGTTTATAAGTTATAATTCAAAATTAAATAGAATTACATACGTACATATAAATATCCATATAGTGGACCTAAACTAATCAGTGTCCATGTGTATCAACTAAATTAATAATAATGGTATATATAAAAATTATCCTAAGGTTTGTATAATTTTCTCATGTTAAAAAATTAAAAGTTTTGTATGAATGATCATGGGGGACCAATGTGCATAGTTCAAAATTGGAAACTGTTGTAATTGCTATCCCCTTTTAATATGTTAAATGCCATTTGAAGCCCCCAAATATGAGATTCAAACACATGGCCTCTTTCATGATAATTTATATATGATCAAAAATGCAAAAAAGGATTCAAATGTGGAGAAAGAAAGAAACCCAAATTTCTTGAAATGGGAATGCTTTTCTTGATAAAAAGCAAATAGGCTTTTATATGCATGCAAAATAATTTTTCTCAAGCAGTAAAAAGTAAAACGAAAAATCAATATGTTGTCATAAAATCATTTGTCAATCTGAGAATTCAAGTCCAGGGTGATCATTAAAGATTGTGCAGTTGCAAATTGATCTAGAAAGCAACCACTATATATATATATATATGATTTTATTTTCTTTTCTTTTTTTAAAAAAAGAAATGTTATTTTTTCCCTATGTGATTTGCTATTTCATAGTTGTGGGCCAATTTGTGCAATGGCATCTCAACACGTTGCTTAACTGTCATCTAATCAATAATACTTCTTGCTTATGTATCAAAGAAAAGCATGTAAAAGGGCACCATAAAATATTAGGTGAATTGTAATTTAAGTAAGCGTGATTTCTAGCCTTAATTGAATTCTTGAGTTAATATAGTAAATATATGTGATTTCTATAGAGATGAACCACGAGGAGAACAAGAAAGTAACACTGAAAACCATATGTATACCGGCATGGACCACTTTTGGTTTAAATAAATAACAATGAATATGAAAATAAAATTCTTGTGAAAATCTCCATCAAAGAAATCAAATGTAAAATCCTTTTACTTTCCCTTTCTAGGAAATAGTTTTCTTAGTTAACAGTGAACTCATCCACACCTCGATGATTGTAGCTAACCTCAGTTGGGGCAGGCTGTCGCGTGGGGACTTAGTCATCCACTATGGACCGGGAAAATGCAAACCCTGAGTAGAGTGAGAAAGAAACACTCAACAAGGACTTTTAGCCCATGAAGAATGTCTCAAATGTTGACATGAAGGATAAACTACTTTCAGAAGAATCTCCGGAGGAAGTGGAGAAACTAGCCTAGATAATGCAAGGTTGAAGATTTGTGGATGTTGTTCGCAGCGAAACAGAGAAATCCCTGATACATATGGGGAAAAGACGAGGATATTAAGGAGGAAGATTTCCCCTACGATAAAACCTTGGGAAAACACACCATCCCCTTGTTATTGAATCCAGCCACCACTAGCCACGAATTAAACTCTCTCCCGAGGATTACCAGGCATTATGGGCACCCTGGAGGAGAGCACTTATTATTGAGTTTTTGGGCAAATCAATCACGTTCGCTAGAACAGTGGGTCCGCTGGAAGATAAGGATCTCTGGAAACTCAAAGATGGCTATGAGATAATCAATATGGAGCAAGGCTAGCAATGGATAGATTTTATAGTAGAGAGTATTATATACATGTGCTAGATGAGAGGCCATGTATAATCATGAGCCACTATCTTACGGTGGCGAGGTGGAAACCGAATTTCCGCCATCATCTGATCTTATCACCTCAATATTGGAGTGGATTTGGCTCTCGGAGATACTAGTGGAACTCTTTGAGAAGAAATTACTGATGAGGATAGGAAACAAGGGAAGAGCTATCAAAATTGACAGAACCACTTCGTCAGGTTCCAGAGGGCTTTCTCGTAGAATATGCTTCCAAATCAGCCTATGTAAATTGTTAATCCTATTTGTGGAGATATTGGGGCATATGCAGAAAATTGAATATGAGGGGCTCCATATAATATGCTTTGAATGTGGTGGCTATGGACACACGAAAGACAACTGTCTTAAGTTGGTTAAAGTTGGGAAATGGTGAAGAGATCAGTTGAGGGGTCGCGGACTAGAAAGGTTCCACCCCAGAAAAAGTTTGGCATGTATGGGAGCAGTCTTGCAGCAATCCCCTATGAAACTTGGATGTTATACCAAGGTAGTTTAGAAGAGGCAAGTCTTCTTCGACGAATCACCAATATGTGGGAAGGCAAGGACCATTAGGTAAAGAACATCATGTAACAGGGGGTAATAGTACAATCCAAACATTGGGTCATAATTAAGATTGTAAACGAGATGGGTCTTATCTATACTTGCGCGGGTTTATACTCGTTTATAATGGGTAAGGTTAAAATTTTATACCTGTGGACCCGTACTCATATATATATTCTATTAAATGGGTCTGTGCAGATGATATCCAGACCCGTATACCTGTTAATAAAATTATATATGTATATATATTTGTTGCTATAGAAAGATGCTTTGCCTGAATCAAGTGCAATTTCTCGATTGTACAAAGCTAATACTTTCTCTAAATTCCCCTGCCTGAACTGCTCATTTCCAATGGATTTGAGCTCCTCAGGGTCCAACTTATTACTCACCCCATTGAGCACATTTCGACACAAATGATTCCTTTCAGTTGGCTTCTTCAGAATATTGCCCATTGTTCCATATTTCCCACTATTGTTCCCTTTCTACATAGTATTCAAATTCTTAACATCACCAAGTGATTTCTTGATATATTGTATTATTTTATATTTTTTTATTAATACATAATTTATCATTTATGATATTTTAGTTCGTTGCAAAACAAAGTTTTTTTTTCTTATCAAAGTTACAGAACAAAGTTGATAGAGCACAAAGTTTTTAATAATTTTTTTAACCAGGACACAATTGGCAACGACAGCAGGTGAATTAGGTTTTTATGGGAGATTAGTAAAGCACTGCCAATAATTGAATTAGGACTTTTGTTTTTATTGGATTAATGTATTGGTGAAGATTTTGTGTATACTTGAACTTTTAGTCAAGTGAATTAGAGATGTTAAATGATTGTATTTGTTGAAAGAGATGTTGAGGAAATTATGTTAATCATGTTATAATTTTTAGTTTAGGGTTATACATTGTTTTATATATATTTTTTTTAACAGGGAAAAAATGTCATACGGGTACAAGTATACCCAGACTCTATCCTAGACCCTCCAACCCTATCCTAGACCTTGGAGGGTCGGGTTTGGGTCCATAAATTTTATACCCAGAGGGTCTGAGTCGGGATCTGGGTTCATGTTTTACTATAAGAGTATGGTTCTGGGTCTGGGAATACCCAGAGAGTCTGGACCCGTTTACACCCTTAGTCATAATGTAGAGATAGCACAGTCTTGGGAGCAGCCGAATGTCAAAAACAATTAGAGGGGAAATCCCTCCAAGTCAAAGAATTCAACCACAAATACAAGTAAATCTCGGTTTGAGGTATTAAGCTAGGAGGGTGAGTCATAGAAGAAGACAAAGAAGCCCAAGTGGTGATGAACAAGGTCCAAGCACTCAAAGGCCCAGGATCTCTACACAGTCTTTACTAGATCCCACACTCAAAAGGAGTCCAAAACAAACAAAAAGGGGAGTGAGTCCAAGAAAGGAGAAGAAGGGGAGAAAGTAGGCCACCAAGTAGAAATAAACAAGTAGGCCCAAAATAGGGTAAATCTGGCCCGTCCACAATAGTGGCCCAAGGGTGAACAACCCTAAAGGCATTGGACTCAGATAGAACATCAACAAAAGCAATTAGCTGAAGAGGGGATACTGGGTAAGATCCAACGCTCGGGTTATGCAAGGGCAACCACAAACTAGCGGCGTACAGAGGATGAGAAAGAGGTACCCCTAGATGAAATGGGTGATACAACCATGGACGCTGAAGTCCAGCAATTAAATCACACTTGGAAACAACAGGGCAGCTGATGCCTCAATGGATGATGTTCCACCAGAGCTTTGAAGGTCAGTAACTCTTTTTTGTATGTATTTATCACAACATTATGTTTTGGAATGTAAGAGGTGTGACATCTGAGGATTACATATGCACTCTTTTGAGTTTAATTCGTTTACATAAACCATATATGTTGGTTCTAGTTGAGACTTCCTAACAGAGCATACCACATTCTAGAGAACTCCCAATATGACTCCATAGCTATCTATGAGGCAAATGGCTATGCAAAATATATTTGGACTTTTTGGAATTCTTCGATTTTGAACATGTAGGTGGCGAGCATTAATGGAAAAATATAATCTACCAAAGTCATCTTATATCATAGATCCAATACTGTAGTCACACTCATGAGCACATGAACATCTTCCCAATATTCATCAAACTTCAGTGCCATTTTTTGAATCATTCTCTCAACCACAAAATTTCCACACGTAATCCATCGGTCCAACTCAACCCTAATAGAGCAAACAATAGGAAAAACGCATTTTTGGTGGGAGAAGTGGCACTACAAAATATGCTAAAATGATCACATATTTCTTTATCCATCACCCACTCTCAGTTGGCAAACAAATATATAATTGTTTCCTATGGTGAAGGGGAGCAAAAACATGTTCATATAGCAAAGTAGTGAAAATATTCAAAAAATTGAATTCCATCTCATTTTACAATTTAAAGCTGACTTTTTGGAATGAGGAGTACATATTTGGCATCTATCTTTCTCAAATCTTTGTTCTCTTTTGGATGATGCAATCCAAAATCTAATATTATTACGCACTTTGTCAATCTCATCAAGTATCACAGATAATCCATCCTCAACAATGTTAGATCCCTGTCCCCACCTGCCCCCATTGCCATTCCTAGTAACACCCCTTGAGCTAGATTCAAAAGGAATGTTTAAGTTAAGGCAAGCCTACGATATATTGCATAAATTTGATATAGAACCTAATCAAGTGAGATGGTTGGACCTATGGAAGTTTAACGACCCTAGAAGAGCCTCTCTTTGCCTCTAGTTTACTAGAAATAAGCGTTTGCCAACAAAAGAGCTGCTATGGAAAAGGAACATTTGTGAAAAACCTTTTTGTTTACTATGCATCAAATGAAGGAAACTACCGCCTCCATGATGTTTGCGATTGCGGTGGAGAAAAGACTATTTGGAACATGTTGGTTAAGCCAAATTCTTTGTTAAACTTTTACTCTCCAACTAAATATACCGAGTGGATTGATGCCAATTTGAAATATAGTTAGGTTGAGGACATTCAGGAGAATAAGTGAAAGTATATATTCTGAGAGACTGTCTTGATTGTCTGGTATAGGCTGAATAGGTTTATTTCATTGATAACATTGATGAGGATCATGTGGATCCATGGCTTAGTTTGATTAGATCAAGATATGATAAAGCTCTAAGAGCTTGTGATTTAATTGTTCCAAATTTGTAAGTTTTATATATATATATATATACACACACGTATATATATGTATATATAATATATACATGCATATATATACACACACATATACACACACACATATATATATGTGTGATTAATAGGTGTATTTACCCCTTAAACATCTATTAAATATGGAGTAGGTCCATAAATGTTAACTTTTCCTTTTAGGTTCCCAAATATTTTATTCTTGGTTAAATGGGTACTTCCATCTAGTTTGGACGTTAAACATTTCTTTTGGCCGTTAAAACGAGGGCATTTTTACCAGAAAGAATAATTCAAAGCATCTAACTTTTAATATTATTTTGGAGTTAAAATGAAAAATAAAAACATTAAGGATCAAAATGAAATAATACTCATCTAACCTATCTTCACCCATTTTCTTCCCCCCCTCATTCTCTCTTGTGTGAAATTTTCAAGTATACAAATATCTTAGCAAGTAAGAAGGCAGTGAGTAAAGATCGTCCTTCGAGGATTTCTTATCTAACTGGTGAACTCGTATACTTCTATCCAGACTTAAACCAAAAACAAAGTTGATTTATTTGTATCTAATAATTAAAAACTAATGAAAATTAAAAATAAAAGAAAACTTGTTCAATAAAAGTTTATGATGAAAACGGACTAAGGCACTCCCAATCTAGTCTACTCCTTTTATTCCTATGGTTGATTTATTATTGATTAATTCTTGATCTGGCTACCGGTGGAATTCCCGTGAATAAGCTAGGAGCTCCTAGTCTCGCTAATAAACCAATCGTATCTCTACGTGATTTTATGAAGCAAGACCGCATATACCTCTATGGACATCCCTAACTTCTATTTCTTACTTATTAGAAACCATAAAAAGAAACCGAATTTATCACTAGTCAGTTTTATGATATGTTGTTATTACCTTGACCCAATTAAATCTAGTACCCCTTTGTCACTAAAAACAATCTATGAAAATGCAATAGTTGATCAGAAAATCGCAAGCATTAAGAACACATAATAACAATTAACCAAGAACAAGATAAAAGATAAAATCTTTAATTAAATAAAAATAACTATATTTATTAAAGTTTCGACTTTCAAAGAAGGCCTTAGTCACAAAAGAAAATTAGCTACTCATAATAAATAAATAAAAGGAATGTTTAGAAGAGTCTGGATAGCCGCTCTCGAATCCGTGTTCCAAGTCTTTAATAATAAGAGAAATGATCTAAACTGAAGCCTAAACTCTTCTATTTATAGAAGTTACAAATCAAAACCCAAAAAGGATTAGGAAATTATTAAAATGTAAAATTCTAAAGAAAACTAAAAAGAGAAAGGAAGTTACTTAAAACTATAATTCTAAAATTACTAAATTAAACAAAATATAAAAATAAAAATAAAAAATAAAAAATATAAGAGAACAAGATATTCTGCCGAGGATATTCCAGCGCCAGAAATAGGAATTGGCGTCATTAGTCAAATCTTCAGGTCACATTATAGTTGCACAGTTCGCAATACAACATTTCAATTGCAATTTTCTTTGCAATTTTCAAAGCATTCCTAGGTATAGTTGTTTGGTTGACTTATGTACTTTCTTTTAACTTTTTTCTCTTTTTTACAGTTTAGTCCTTCAACTTCTTTTTATCTTCACTTGAGTTCCTACAATTTAAATAACGTATAAAGGAGGTTATTTGTTTCAAATAAGTTTAATTTTCTCTAGAATTTAATTAAAAATAAATATCAAATTAAGTCCAAATACTGGTCAAAATGTCAATCTATTAACTCCCCCACACTTATATGTTTGTTTGTCCTCAAGCAAAGACATACAAAAATAAAGAATAATTTAAATCAAGCATTCTTCATTAAAATGTCAAACTCATCAAAATAGAACATGTTCCTACTTTTCTCCAAATTTGATTTAACAGAATAAATATTCAATTACCCTCCATAACTAAAGCAAGACTTTGTGTATTGTTATTATAACCATTAGAGAGTGGAAAAATAAATATTGTATAAAGTTTCCAAATCACAACAAAAAAGATTAAGTTTAAAAAAATGACAGTTCCATAAGCTTACTTTTTATGCCATCTCTCCCATAATCGAGGCTTCCCAAACTTAACTTAGATCAAGTAAGACTTTTAAGCTTGTAATATAAGGCTAGGACATTGGTTAATAAACGAAGGATAAGGAATTCAAAATCAAACAAAGAGAGATCTTGCGAAAATTGATTAGACTACAACAAACTTTCTAACTTTGCTTTTGCTCCAAATATTTTTCCAATAAAAGCTTTATCAATCAAACCACTTTATAACAATATCTCTCCAATTACAACGCTTCTTTTCCTCATTTGTTTCTTTTCATATATGCCGTTTTTTTTCTTTTTCTTTTCTTTTCTTGGCATTTATTTTCCCTTTTTCACCATGACCTATAAGCTTTTTGCACTATACTTTTCCTTGTTTTTTTTTTTTTCCAACAAATTAGTTATGGTGTTCCCTTTCATACCTCTTTTCACAACATTCATCAAACTCTTACCAAATTACAAAAATATATCCCAAGGAACGATAAAATTTAGAATTAATCATCAAGCTCTCTATGAAATTTAGCCGTAATTTGGTTGGAGGGGAATCAGGGAGGGAAGTAGGAGGGGATGCAAATCAAAACGTAAATGTGTCATTTACGTCTTTTGGTTGCAATGTACAAGTGGATGGGATGTAAATGAGGAGGGGGAGAGCTCCCTCTCCATGTCAGCAAATTAGCCCCTTAAAAAACAGACGGATTGAGATGTAAATGATACTAAAAAGTGTATTTTATCCTCCTACAAATATGTTTATTGCAATTTTATCCTAAACTAAATTCCTACTTTATATATATATAACAATCCTACATTTATATAATGTATATAATAGTAAATTATATGTAGTAATTATTTACCTTCCACTTTTCACCCTAACCAAATGGAGGGGAGTAAGCGTGATTTATTTCCCTCTTAAAATAGTGCAACTCTTCCTCTCCCTTCCCCTCCCCTTCCCTCTCCGCGAACCAAACTACGGCTTATGGTCAATCTTTAAGTAAATTAAGAAAGAAAATAATGTATAATACTCAAAAGGGTGGGAAGGTAAAATTTTTGAAAATTGTATAGGCTTGAAATACACAAACGAGTCAAAGAAGGTCTAGGACCATCGTTTCTAAGTCAAGTAAGGGAAACCTTTCTATTTTGCCTTAGGAGGTAATCAAATAAATTCTAGAACGTCATAAACAAGCCATTAACTTTATGCAACTGAAAAGGTTATAAAAGATATAGAAAACAAGTATTATCGACTAAATTTAGAAATTAGCAGTCAAACACTCTATCTTAATTTAAAAAGTTTCTAAAAAATACTCAAAATAATCATCTTTGAATTAAAAACATTTTCTTTCATTTTCTTCAATTTGTTTTAAAAAACACACAAAAATGAAAGCCTACCCCCACAATTAAACTCAACATTTCCTCAATATTGAAAAACAAGAAGAACACAAGGGTTAAGAGAACTTAGCCGAATAAAATGATGTGTCAAAGATAGTTTGTTTGGCTTGGGGCGGCATCCGGAAGACTCTTTGAGGTTCAATCAGATCTTAAAAATTAAGAAACAAAAATTATAAACATTAACCATAAAAATTAAGAAAATATTTTTGGAATATTTAAATTTTTTATTTTTTTTGGGACTAGGAGAATTAAGAAAAAGCAAAGTAAACTAAGAGAAACTTAGATTACTTAAAAAAAAAACTTACCCTCCGTTGAGAAAAAGACTAAAAATATTTTAAAAAATTAGTTCTCATTTACAGTCTCGAGCTTGACTTTCTTGAATTCTTAATTAGAGACTTGAGGATCATCAGGAAGCAAAGCCTTTCTTGTTTCTGGAATTTCAGCCCCCAATTTTTTTTTAGGTCTCTGCCCATTGACGGTGAATGTGCCTTTTTCTAGATATGTGATAGTAATTGCTCCGCTTAGATGTACGTTGGTAACCTCAAACGGTCTGGAGCATTGCGGCTTAAGTTTCCCTTGAAAAAGTCTCAAATGGGAGTTATAGAGTAAAACTTTGTCACCAATGTGAAAAGTGCGAACTATATTATGCCTAGCATATGCTGCTTTAGTTCGTTCTTTGTAAGATTTAGCATTTCCATAAGCATGAAAACGAAGTTCATCTAAAGCATTCAATTGAAGCACTCGTTTTCCACCAATAGCCTCCATGTCAAAATTAAGAAATTTAATCGCCCAATTGAAGCATTCAATTGAAGCACTCGTTTTCCACCAATAGCCTCCATGTCAAAATTAAGAAATTTAATCGCCCAATATGCTTTATGCTCAGAAGATGACACGACTTACCATAAACCAAACGATAGGGGGTCGTATCAATAGGAGTTTTAAAACCAGCCCTATAAGCCCATAAAGCATCGTCAAGTTTCAAAGACCAATCTTTTCTAGAAGTACTAACAGTTCTTTCTAAAATCTTTTTCAGTTCTCTGATGGAAACTTTAACTTGCCCACTAGTCCTTGGATGATACAGAATAGCCATTTTATGATGTACGCTCTATTTTGCATAATAAATTCTCTAATTGTTTATTACAAAAATGAGTTCTGTCGTCACTAATTAAAGCTCTAAGGGTGCAAAATCTTAAAAAAAAAAATATTTTTCTTTAAGAACTTTATAACCACTCTAGCATCGTTAGTTGGACTAGCAATAACTTTAACCCACTTGGAAACATAATCTATAGCAACTAGAATGTAGTTGTGACTATGAAAAGACGAAAAGGGTCCAATAAAATCAATACTCCAAACATCAAATAATTCACATTTAATGGTATTTTGTAAGGGCATTTCATGTTTCCTAGAGATATTTCCACTTCATTGGCATGCATTACAATGTTTAACATACTCAAAAGCATATTTAAAAAGAGTTGGTCAATATAAACCAGATTCAAGCACTTTTTGAGTAGTTTTATTAGGTCCAAAATGGCCTCCTACTTTCTTATCATGGCAATAAGAAAGAACATCAGGTATTTCCCATTCAGGTATGCATCAACGAATAATATTATTATAAGCAAAAATCTTAAACAAGTAAGGGTCATCCTAAAAAAAATACCTCAAGTCATGGAAGAATTTCTTCTTCTGTTGATAGGTGAATTCAAGAGGGAGATACTTACCCGCTAAGTAGTTTGCAAAAAGGAGTATACCAGGGTTCATGAAATTTGTCATTTTTGCTTGTCTCTGAAACTGCATTCACAAATTGAACAATGTTAGGTACGTCAGTTTAGGGATGAAATCAGAAATTCATTTATAAGACTCAGTTATTCTCATCAAATTTTCGGCTTGAAATTCCTCATTGATTTCCCTTTCATTGTTCTCCTCTTCGATTTCGATCCATGGTAGTCTTGAGAGGTTATCATCAACTACGTTCTTGGATCCTTTTTTATCTTTGATTGTGATATCAAATTTTTGAAGAAGGAGAATCCATCTCATCAATCTTGGCATGCTTTCTTTTTTTCTTTTTCAAATAGGTACTTGCAAGCTGCATGGTCAGTGTAAACAATTACTTTAGCCCCTATTAAATATGAACAAAATTTATCAAATGCAAAAATAATAGTCAAGAGTTCTTTTTCCGTAGTGGCATATTCAATTGGGCAGGGTTTAGGGTGCAACTGCGTAGTAGATAGGCTGGAAGATTTTCGCCTTCCGCTGCCCCAAACAAGTGCCCATTGCAGTATCGCTAGCATCACACATTAATTCGAAAGGTAGAGACCAATCTAAAGCGATCAAGATAGGCACCAAAATTAGTTCTCCTTTCAGAAGGTTAAAGGCTTTCCTGCAATCATCGGTAAAATCAAAAGGCACATCTTTTATAGAAAAGAAGTCAAGGGTTTAGCAATTTTAGAATTTTTTTTTTATAAAGCAAATACCAGCATGTCCGAGGAAGCCTCTAAAAGTTTTTAAATTGGATGGCGAAGGGAATTTTGCAATGATATCCACTTTTTCTTTATCAAACCTCAATGCCTTTGTGAGAAATCTTGTGTCCTAAGAAGATGCCTTTCCCAATTTAAACAAAGATTAAAATTTTCAAAACGTTCTAAGACTTTATAGAGATTAGATAAACAATCGCTAAAAGAATTGTCGTACATAGAAAAATCATTCATAAATATTTCCATGCAAACCTCAACCAAATATGAAAAATAGCTGCCATGAAACTTTGAAAAGTTCTTGGACGATTACATAGACCAAAAGACATTCTTCTATGAGTAAAAGTACCATAGGGACAAGTAAAGGTTGTTTTTTCTTGGCCCTTAGGTCCAATAGCTACTTGAAAATGTATGGAGTACCTATCAAGGAAACAATTGAAGCGACCACTCAAACGTCAAGAATTTGATCAATGAAGGGAAGGGAAAAGTGGTCTTTACAAGTGACACTATTTATTTAATGATAATGAGTGCAAACACGCCACCCTATAATTAAACAGTAAGAAATAACTCATGATCATTATTCTCAACATTAGTAAAACTTCATTTTTTAGGTATTACGTGGACTGGACTTACCCATCTACTATCAGAGATAGGATAAATAATACCTAGATAGAGTAGTTTAGTGATCTCTTTCTTTACCACTTGTTGCATTATTAGATTTAGTTGCCTTTGTGGTTGTCTTGATGGTTTATGGTCTTCCTTCAAAAGGATTTTATGCATGCAACCCGAGGGACTAATGCCTTTTAGATCAGACAATTGCCACCCAAAAGCTTCTTTATGAGCTTTTAACACCTTAAGGAGGTTCTCTTCTTGAAGACTTGTCAGAGATGATGAAATAATTAGTCAGAGCGTATTATTAGTTTCAAGAAAAACATATTTAAGATGAGAAGGTAGGGGTTTTAGTTCTAAATTAGTTGGAGGCTCCTCAATTCTTAGTTTTGGGCGATCTCTTTTGATATCCAATTCCTCCAACTTAACTTTCTCTCTTGGGGTACAAATTTCATTAGCTTTTAATATAGAAATACATTCTACAATTTCCTCCTCGTTGTCATGTTCTGTGGCAAGATCTCTGAGACATTAAACATTAGATCCTCGTCTGCCATTGTTTCAAAAACATCAACAAAATTTCAGTATTCTTTATCAGGCGTGTGTTACATGGAGTCAAAAACATTAAATGTAATATGTTCATCACCATCCGTTAAAATTATTTCCCTTTTTGAACATCAATTAAAGTTCTGCCGCTATCTAGAAAAGGTCTACCCAAAATTAACAGTATGTCAGAATCATCATTCATGTCTAAAACCACAAAATCCACAGGAAAAGAGAATTTGTCAACTTTAACAAGAACATCTTCTAAGACACCTCTAGAATACTTAATTGATCTATCAGCCATTTGTAGGGATATAGAAGTGTTTTTAATGTCAGTTAAACCCAATTTTTGACAAACTGAAAAGACATAAGGTTAATACAAGCTCTCAAATCACATAAAACATTCCTAAAAAAAATATCACCAATATAACATGAGATTTGAAAACTTTCTGGATCTTTAAACTTAGGTGGCAATTTTTTCTGTAGGATCACTGAACACTCCTCATTCAAACAAATTTGCTCAAATTCATTTACCTTTTTTTTTTTGCTTGCTAAGATATTCTTTAGGTATTTTATATAAGTCGGCATCTTTGTTAGCGCTTCTACAAAAGAATTGTTAATTTCTAATTTCTTGAAAACTTCAAGAAATTTTTTAAAGTGTGAATCCATGATTTGACGTTTAGTCGTATTAGGAAAAGGAAGGAAATTAATATCAATATCATGATTATTGTATTCAAACTTACCCTTCTTACCTTTTCCTTATGTAGAATTCTTTGTGTCTGTTTGTTTATGAGCCTCTTTATTATTATCCGCCTTAGTTTCCTCTAAATCTAACTTTGGAGTTTCTTCATCTTTTTCTAATGTTTTACCACTCCTTAATGTTACTACCTTAGGTTCTCTAGGATTCTGTTCCATATTGCTTGGCAAGGCTCCTAGAGATCTATTTAGCATGGCATTTGATAGTTGCCATAATTGTACCTCAAGATTCCTTATGATAGCCTTCATATTTTGCTTATCCACCTTTATGGCCTTGAAGAGTTTTTCTTGATTTGCTCCATGAATTGAAGCATTACTTCCTTAAAATTAGTCCTTTTCTCTTGTAGAGGTGGTGGTGATGGAGGTTGCATCTGGATCAAATTGTTCTATCTCCATCCAAATGAGGATGATTTCTCCACCTAAGATTATAGGTAGGAGCATACATGTCATTCTTTCTGTTATTCTATCCAACAAAGTTAGCATTGTTGGTTTCAAATTGAAATTTATCATATTAACTTATTCACATTAACTTGTAGGATGGTTTTCATAGCAGAGCTCGAATTGGTTATTTGTAGCAGCTACTTGTAGTGTATCAAGTCATTGATGAAGAGCTTCGAATTGTGCCATCACATCTCCTCCAATGCAATTTGCCTTCATCAAACTTACTACCTTCTTTCTAAGAAGATCCTTTGGATTATTCCATTGAGAACTATTAAGCATCATCTTTTCTATTAAGTTCCCAGCATCTTCCTCTAAATTTGATATAAAAGCTCCACCACTAGCCGCATCTAGTGATGATCTCACCGCCGAAATACATCCATTATAGAATGTTTTTGTTTGCATTCCTAGTTGCATCCCATGATGTGGACACATTTTAAGGTGTTCCTTAAAACGTTCCCAAGCATCATGTAATGACTTCATGGGTTACTGCACAAAATTATAAATTTAAGATCATATTTGGATAGTTTTAATAGGAGAAATAATTTATTTAAAAAAGCTTCTTTCCAAGAATCAATAGAATTTGAAGGGAGAGATTTTAGCCATGCTCGAACTTCATCTCTTAAAGAGAAAAGGAAAAGCTTTAGCTTTTTTGCATCTTCACAGACTTAATTGATTTGAAAAATGTCACAAATTGTCAAAAAAATTCTCGATGTGAAACTGTGGATAATTATGTGGCTTCCCAAATAAAGGATTATTTAAAATTATCTGAATGTATACCAGTTCAATCTTAAAAGTTGCAGTCGTGATTTCTGGACAGTTTACTACTAGATTTAACCCCTCCATCTTTGGCTTGGTATAATCCTTTAGAGTCATCGGATTCGCCATCTTAGAACTCTCACTCTCATATTCAGATGAATACTCTTCTTCGAATGAGTTAGTCACTTCGTAGATGACCTCATTTTTGCGTTTCTTGTGAGAACGAGCAAAAGCCTTAATTTCAGGTATAAACTCTAATACGTCTACATTAGCAAAACTTCGCGTATGCATGAGATAAAATAAAAAGAAGCAATTAATATTTTAAAACATTAAAAATATAAAAACACTTGTAAAAAAAATTTAACAAAAAAATTAAAATACAAAATAAATTTTTTTAGTTTTTAATAAAAAGAAAGTAAGTACAACGGTTTAAACTCAGGTTTAATACTAAAATTCTACACTAGATAAAAATAATTCCCAACAACGGCACCAAAAACTTGTTGTATGAAACTTGCAAATATACAAATATCTTAGCAAGTAATAAAGTAGTGAGTAAAGATTGTCCCATGAGGATTGTTTATCTAACTAGTGAACTCGCCTACTCCTAACCAAACCTAAACAAAAAAACGAAGTTGATTTTTTTGTTTCTAATAATTAAAAACTATTCAAAATTAATGATGAAAATTAAAAGTAAGAAAAGTTTATGATAAAAAAACGATTAAGGCGCGCATAATCCAGTCTAGTTATTTTATTCCTGTAGTTGATTTTATTCTTGATTAATTCTTGATCTGGTTAACAGTGGAATTCCCGTGAATAAGCTAGATTCACACTCGTGCAGTAAAGCTCCTAGCCTTGCTAGTAAACCAATCGTATCTCTACATGATTTTAAGAAACAAGATCGCATACGTCTCTATGGACTTTCCCTAACTTTCATTTCCTACTTATTAGAAACCGCACAAAGAAACCAAATCTATCTCTACTCAGTTTTATGATATGATTACTTTGATCCAATTAAATCTAGAACCTCTCAGTCACTAAAACGTGTTATAAATTTTGTTGGCGTAGTATTGTCGGCACAATAGAATAATCAATATAAAATATAAAGTATAAAGTCATAGATAAAGAAATATAAAGAAGAACTAGAAGAATATATAGAGAAAAAAGAAAACAGAGAAGAGTAGAGGGAAAATAAGAGAACTTTCATTGATTTTTTTATCAGGTGTGATTCCTATTTATGGGGCTCTAGGGATATAGGAGATAGACATGAAATAGGGGAATAGATTCTAATCATATCTAAGATAGGATTAAAATTTGATCACTTATCTTATCTATACGTAATATCTATCTCTTCAAGATTTCTATATCTTAAGAATATATATCTCTTCAAGAGATAGATTTTATCTCACATATTATTATCTATTAAGGACATCTACAATTATTATTTTATTCATCATAGTAAGGTCAGAAATTAGGTTTTTTTGAACTTATGTACAAGAATTAAAGGTATTGAAAATAAGACTACTTTTATACTAAAATACCATTTATACTCTTAATGAATAAGGATAGAGAGATGGAGAACATTAGTGAATAAATGAATAAGGAGATAGATAGTGAAAAAAGATACATAGTGGTGAAATAAATTATAAGAAAAATGAGTAAAAATAAAAAAAGTTAATAAATTCTTATTGAAAGTTGTAAAAATCCTTATATTCTTGGTCATTCTCAATGGGTCTAAAGCTCCTTATATTTTTTATCGGAGGGGAGTAAGTAAAGATGGAAGAATGCAATAAATTACTTCCGATCAGAAATATAAGTAATTTTAAACTTATGTATATGAATTAAGGTCATTAAAATCAAGATAAGTTTTAAAATAAAATATCTTTTATACTCTTAATAATTAAGGAGGGAGATAGATAAGAATGATGGAATAAATGATAACTAGATAGGTAAAAATTAAAAAAAAAATGCAATAATTGCTTATTAAAAAGTATAAAATGAATTATATTCTTTGTCATCATCGAATATTCTTAAAAATATTTATATTTTCGACATGAGAGTAATAAGCTTTTTAAGTATACTATATATTTTTTATTTTCCTCAATCATATTAAAAGGACTTATATTTCTCACTACAATAATTTAGTTGATCATAATAATATCTAAATTAAAGTTAGAAATCTAAAGGTAACATCTTCTAAAATCTCACATTAAATTGTAAAGTTTTTACCTATGTTACTTTTAACTCATCGTATCCAATAGTTTTACAATTTTTCTAATACATATTATTATTATTTAATAAATACTCTCCCAAATTAAAATTCTAGTTTTGTCTATAATTAATCTAAAGTGCATCTTTTAATTCTATCCAAAATGTTTAAACAAACTTTTAACTGTAATTACTAAATCAACGTAGATCCTTAAAAAAATGATTTATATGAGACAATGTCCATAGAAAATACTTTGAAATCCATGAGTTTCTCACAAGCAATAGTATCCTAAGATCAATAATCCTTTTCCAACTTGTATATAAATCCCCCATGTAACTATAATCCTTTTCATCATAGTATTGTTTCCTTTTTCATCTTTATCCTCCCTTCAAAAGAAAAAAAAAAAAAATGGCCCTCCTAAACTATTGTGTTGCCTCAACTCTCATCTTCTTTTTCATTCTCTCAATCTCCGTAGGTGAAGCAACGACCGCTGCGAATCCTCCTCCTCCGATGGGGTCGCCATTACCATCTCCTCCGGCATCACATGTAGGTTGTGTTCCGAAAAATATTAAGTCACAATTAAACAACACAGCTTTTAGAACGAAAGGATTTTTGAAAGAATATATTGAGAATCGTTTGCAAAATAAAAGCTTTGGGGAATCAGAAAAGGAATGTCTAATGAGATGTTTCCAAGCATACCATGCTTCCATTGCTTCAATAGACAAAGCCAATACTGATGTTTCTGAGAACAAATTTTCCTATGCAATTATAGATGTTGTTGCATATTTATCTTTCATTGGATCCACCATGAAGTTGAAGTGCTCAAGTAATATTATTGCTCAAAATCCTGAGTTTTCAGCGATGCAAAAATGGTCTGAAACCAATGCTCAAGATCTCCTTAAGCAACTCAAGATTTGCGCCAAGTAATTTCACCCTTCTTTCATGTTTCCCTTTTTCTCTTTTTGGAGATTATAATATCATGATGGAAATTTCAATTTTTTAGTTAATTATTATGTATAATAATAGGCTTGCTATAGGCTAAATTGCAATTGCATTTGTGGCCTAACTAATGAGTGGATTTGTACATTCATTCAAAAATAATTTATTTTTTTGGCAGAATAAAAAAGAATGTAGTGGTGAGAGCCATTAATACATGTTTTGCTATCCTTATGTTTTGACTTTTGTAATATTTTTTTTTATAATATATTTTTCTCTTAAAATTTATCTTTTATTTAGTAGGCTTTAAAAATAAAATATACTCCCTTCATTTTTTGTACTTTATCATGTTCTGCTAATTCCTATATTTTTTTTTACTTCACACATTATAGTTTTAAGTTAATATTTAATTAACTGTTTCTTATTATACTTTTCATTAATAACAAATTTCAATCTTTTTTATTTTTTTAACATAAAAATTAATAAAAATAATAATAAAAATGGGGGAAATTTTAAAGAACATTCTTACAAACCATCCAAATTCTGTAAACAGGGTACAAGGTAGAGTCTATTCTCTTCTTCCTAACTATGGATAGCCCACCAGTGATAAAGAAATATATGAGTTTGGATTATGTTATTTTTTTTGGTAAGAAAAAAATGTATAATTAAATTTGACCCTTTTGGCATGGTTCCTAAAGAAAGACCTTTGGAATAAAAGAGGGACATTTTAGGACCATGTGGCTTAAAATGAATCTTCCAACAAGGGCCGCTAAATTCCAATATTCGCCCTTCACTTTTCTCCACTTATAGATTCACCTCTTGCTTCTCTGAACTCTCGTTTTGGTCACAAACTTTCAAAAATGCCCCTGTACGTGCACGTGCATTTCGTTATGTTTCTGTGGTTAATAATACTCCATCGAGCCCCTTTTTTGTCATTTTCTTCACAATTATATGATTACATCCACCTGTCAGTCAGTCTCCGATCGTCATTATCGACTCTGCCTTATTGCAACGCCTACCATAGACCAATCAGATTCCAAGTAAGCTACCTGTTATCCAATCAAACCTATCCACGTCACCATCTTAAAACAAATAGCAATCAGGATCTGCAACATGGAAGCGCAAGTTAGCAGGCGGGAATTACAAAAGAGTCCTGGTTTTTTTTTTTGACTTCTCGTATTAGAGTCAAGTTTGTACTACCTAGGGGAAAAAAAGAAAGAAAAAATAATCACTTCAGTCCTTAAATTAAGTTACTTTTTTATCACTTTATTCCACAAATTTTTTCTAGCTATTAAAATTTTTGCACCCAGAATCGTAAAATTTACCTGAATATTTTTTTATAATTTTTTCTCTTAAAAGTTACTATTTTCCCTTAAAATTTATTTTTAATTTATAACTTTATTAATAAAATACTCTATATTTTAAAAATGTTACAATGGATCCACTTCAAAATTTTTGAAAAATGCAAATGTTTTTCTAATAAAATACAAATACGATTAATAATAGTCACATTTGTATTCTTAAAGAAAATTTTCACATGTTCCACACTTTTTAATGTACTATAATTAATTTTTAATTTTCATTTAAAGATTGTGCCACGTCAAATTCAGTAATATAAAATGAGAAAATAAATATAAAAAATTATCTATCTTTTCATATATATATATACATATATACATATGTATAGAGACTAGTTTAATATTAAAAAGGAGTAAAATTACTTTAAAAATAAAAGGAAGATATTTCTTTTCTAGAAAAGGAAAATATTTTTTTGAAGGGAAAATATTTATTATTTATCCTTTAATTAGTTCAATTAGTAAAAAATACTCACAGACGTTAACTTTTATTTTATATTCATAATTTATTTTTATTTCTCTAAATGCATCGATCATAGTTATCGTTAACATATATAATATATATTTGACATTTTTAATATATACTGTTGACAGTTTGTAAGAGAATTTTATTTTCAATTTCGTAAAATGTAAATTTTTAGTGAGGATGATTTACGATTCAAAGTAAAAAATTAACAGTTTTATTTTTAACCCTAATGCGAATAAACCATAAGAAAATACAAAATACTTTTTACATATTAAAAATTAAAATTAATTTTTTGGATATTTTAAACCAATAAAAAAAATAGTTAAACTAGAGAAATTGTTTATGAATAGACATAAACTATGATATTATCTGTAAATTTTTAAATTTTATCTTATATATTCATAAATTGTTTTTAAATTTTTCAAAAAAAAATTGACTAGTTATAAATATAAAAATTTTCACCTTAAATTCACACTCACAATTTAATACATTTTTTAATATTTTTCATTTATTAGTAACTTTCTTTTAGAATTCACATTTTAGAATTTATAATTTATTTTTATAAAATTATTATAAAAGACGTGTATTATAGAATATATTAGAAATTGTAATAATGGATCTGCCACCTTCAATGAAATCTGACAATTTAACTAATGTTGTATTATTATTACACATGTTCTCGTCTATTTATAGTTAATTTCTAGTAATTGTGTTTTTTTGAGGAAAAAAAAAAAAGGCCTTTTTTCCTCAAAGAAAAGAAGCTTCAGCGCCCTATAAAAAAGGAAAAGTTTCAGCAATGAAATAGTGTCACGTGTCAGCGTAGTTTAGCAAGCAAAAGTCCAAAATCTGAAGAGAAAGTGGAGACGGACACTGCGAAATCAGAAGGCGGAGTTCACAAAGCCACAGTTGGCCCCTTCCAAAACCGTATATTCCAGACCACATCTCCACCGTAGAAAACTTCTCATCCAACGGTCAGAATTCCATCTCTTAAGTCTTCCCTGTCCTCTTTGCTCCTTCACATTTCCGGTTCTCGTTTTAAGTTCACACTCTTTGAGAAGTCAGATCTCAATCACAAACGCCACCTAACCACCACCAGGATGGCGTCTCTGGCTCTCACCTCCTCCGTCAACCTCCGCTTCCGCCCCCTCTCCTCCCAAAAATCCCACCTCCCTTCTGCCCAACCTTCCTTGTGTCTCAAATTCCAAAGCCATTCCGATGCTAAATTCCAGAAACTCCAGAAATTTTCACATGAAACCGCCAGAAATTTGTTCTCTTCCGCTACTAGACTTTCTACTGCTCCATCACCACGAGGGCTTAAGGTGAAGGCTTCAGCAGCTGGGGCATCGCCAGCTTCAGCTCCAGCTGTGAAGCCGCCAGAGCCTTGGAATGGAGCCGCTATAAAGCCGTTACTGGCATCTATTGCTACTGGAGTGTTGTTATGGTTCGTGCCTTCTCCTGAGGGAGTTTCTAGAAGTGCGTGGCAGCTGTTGTCGATATTCTTGGCTACAATTGTTGGGATCATTACTCAGCCTCTGCCTCTTGGTGCTGTGGCTCTACTGGGATTGGGGACTTGTGTTTTGACTAAGACTCTTACTTTTGCTGCTGCTTTTTCTGCATTTGGAGACCCAATACCGTGGCTAATTGCTCTTGCTTTTTTCTTTGCACGAGGGTTTATTAAGACTGGTTTAGGGAATAGAATTGCGTATCAGTTTGTGAAGTTATTTGGGAGTTCTTCACTTGGACTGGGATACAGTTTGGTTTTCAGCGAGGCCTTGTTGGCACCGGCTATTCCTTCGGTTTCTGCACGGGCTGGGGGGATTTTCTTGCCGTTGGTGAAGTCACTTTGTGTAGCCTGTGGAAGCAATGCAGGGGATGGGACTGAAAACAGATTGGGGTCTTGGTTGATGTTGACTTGCTTCCAAACGTCAGTGATTTCCTCGGCTATGTTTCTAACTGCTATGGCTGCCAATCCTTTGGCTGCAAATTTGACTCAAACTACCATAAATCAGACCATTGGCTGGATGGACTGGGCTAAGGCTGCTGTTGTTCCTGGTTTGATTTCTTTGGTTGTGGTGCCATTACTTTTGTACATCATTTATCCACCCACAGTAAAAAGCAGCCCTGATGCTCCTAAGCTTGCTAAGGAGAGGTTGGAGAAGATGGGGCCTATGTCGAAGAATGAGCTTATCATGGCTGGTACTCTGTTTCTTACGGTATGACAGTAACACTTTCCCAGCTATTCTTATTTAATTAACATGGATTAGGAGTTCATGCATTGTGATTAAATTTGATGGTTTGAACTCATTAGTCGTTATTTTCCTTCTCAAGATTAAACGTCAATGAATTTGCGTGGACATGCGAATGCTTATAGTATACCATGGCTAATGGCTATTATCTAGAGATTTCAACTAACTAGGAAACTGCATTCGTAAAGAAATTTAAAATTGTCGGTGTCAAATGAAAATGAGCTATATACTGACATGAAACAATTCTTCTACAATCTGCTGTCCTGATTTGTTACTTCCAACTGCTGCTTGACTGTGAAATATTATTAATCTTAAATCCACCTATGTATCTGAAAATCCTTGCTCAGATTCGATATGATAGAACTGAAATACTGGTCGTATCTTGTAAATCTGGGATTGATATATAGTAGTCATGTTACTTTTGCTTAGAAGTTG
This sequence comes from Catharanthus roseus, assembly GCA_028651295.1. NCBI lineage: Eukaryota > Viridiplantae > Streptophyta > Magnoliopsida > Gentianales > Apocynaceae > Catharanthus > Catharanthus roseus. Next base: position 1,257,184 of record JAPQWS010000001.1, on the reverse strand, counting down.
ACAGCACATGTAACTTTTTTGAACGGGATCCTGTATAATTGTACTTGAATTTTTGAAAGTTGCAACTCTTTTGTGGATTCTTTGAATGTCCAAACATGTTAGGCAAATTACTAAAGTTAGGTTATGGTCAATTAGTTTTGTGCTCTGGCATTTTATGTAAACAAATTTAGTTACCTCATATTTCTTCTATTTCTTCATATTTGTTTTTCTATATTTTATCTTATCTACTATATTTCATTTTTGGAAGGCAGAATGTATTAATTTTCTTGAAATTTAGTTCTATACAATTCTCATTATTAAATCTTCATTTTGTCGGAGTTGATTGATCAGATTGCCCCTTTAAAATTATGAGATTCACACTTATACATAAATGTTATCAAACTCTCTGCCTTTCTGAGGCATAGAAAAGCTAGACACCCTTTCACATGTGGTACATAGTAAAACTTTTCAGTTGGATGAATACATTTAATGGATTGAACTTAAACATACAGTAGAGTTATTTACATTTAAATATTGTTGTATGATCTAAAAGAAGAATCCTGATAAGATTCATGTATACATTTTTCTCTGTACATTGAGTTTAACTAAAATCTTGATTTGCCAGATTCTGTTAATGCTATGTATTTTTTATTGATGAGGATTTTATACGACCAATTGAAAACTACAAGAGAGTAGATAACTTGATAGAGGACAGTTGCCTGTCTATGACTGAATTTGATAGATTTCAGACTGGATATTGAATATTAGGAAACTACTATAATATATTTTGATTCTCTATCTTTGTGACCTAAAGCTATTGCTATTATGCATCTCTGCTATAATAGAGAAAAGGGAAGATTAATGGCAGGCTAATATTTCTCATGAATTATATGGGATATGGCGCACATAGTGGTGTAAATGAAGATGGTCCCTCCCCCACCAAAAATGATAAATATAAATAATAAAACAGAAAAAAGGTAAGAAATAGAAAACAAAGGGAAAATGAAAAGAAAAGGAACAGACAAAAGAAAAAAGAAACCCAGTAGACATTCCGGGACCAGGTGAAACTGAGCCCTTGCTTGACATCCAACTATTGTGTTGAATGACAGTCCCTTCAAATTTTTTCTTACAAAAGCGCTTGGGAAACTGTCATCTTGCTGAGCTGCCCGAACATATGAATTTCAGCTACTGTTGGTTCTGTTTACCATTTCCCTTTTTCATTGTGAAATCTACGCAAGCGGTCTAAAATTATCTGAATAGACCAGAAACTATATTAATTTGATATGAGGACCTTACTTCATCTTTTCTTGCTCATGCTCCGGTTAGGTGGGCCTTTGGGTTTTTGGAGGTGTGCTAAATGTGGATGCTGTTACTGCTGCTATTCTTGGATTGTCTGTCCTCCTTGTGACTGGTGTTGTCACGTGGAAAGAGTGCCTAGCTGAATCAGTTGCCTGGGACACCCTCACATGGTTTGCTGCACTTATTGCCATGGCTGGGTATCTTAACAAATATGGCCTCATATCCTGGTTTAGCCAAACTGTTGTCAAGGTTTGCCTATTTCATCCTTTCTTGCCACTTGTATTTTTACCGTTGTTTGTGCATGTCGATTTATTGACATCAAGAGAGTTGGTTAATCAACAAGATGTTGATAATTTTATTTATTCATTTATTTTTTTAAAATACCGGATCCAAGAGTATATGTATTCATTGTCTTATTGAAGGCTCTATCGAGCATCCATTATGTTTTCTCTTTTCCTGTGTTATGTTCTTCTGTTCTTTATTTATTTATTCATTTATTTTTTTTTAAAATACCGGATCCAAGAGTATATGTATTCATTGTCTTATTGAAAGCTATATCGAGCATCCATTATGTTTTCTCTTTTCCTGTGTTATGTTCTTCTGATCTTTATTTCATTAATGGCACTTGGAAACATTATTTCATAGTTTTTTTTTTATGTTCAATTCATGAGTTCATGGTCTTGTTCAAGAGTATATGTTTTCATGGTCTTACTGAATTCTGTGTTGGACATCTATTTTGTTTTATCTGTGTACTATGTATATAGTTTGCTCTTCTTTATTATCTGATTGGCCAGCACTTTTAGGTTAAATTAAGGTTCTGTTTGTTAAATTAAGTTATCTCTTAAAATTAATTAATTAAGAGTTTATTGAATTAGGTGTGTTTGATAATTGTTAAGGGCTTAATATTTAAATGCGTTTAATAGCAATTTTTACAAATCACTTAATTGTTTAAGATGTGCTAATTGTAGTTATAAATCTTAAGTGAAAATTTTTTGCTTTCACTCTGAAGTTTGAAATCTGAATATTTTTATTGTTTGTCACATTATTACACTTTTTTGCATATAATTAACACTTATTAGTTAATTCAGACTTCACTTTTCAGATTCAATGCTCAGACTTAATTTTCAAAATTTAGAACTTAAACAATTCAAACTTCAGTTTCAATTTTATTAAACAGGACCTTAAATATCTTGATTTCATAGCTTTTTCATGGTCAATTCAATAAAAGAACTTGCGGCATGTTAGATTTTATTTTTGAACTCTTTGCTAAAATTGATATGCATTGATAGCATCCTATATGTATCTTGTTCAAACATGTCGTACTTTTTTACCTATGGTTTTAGTATTGGTGACCCACAAAGTTGATTACATGCATGTCTAGATTTTTAATGGAAGTTTCAAACTGTGGCCAGAATTTCTAGTGATCAGTCTTTGTTGAGGTGAACACAATTAGAGTCTTTTATTAGTTGAGAGTGTTTATGCTCATTCTCAGTGTTCAAACCTTTCTTACAACATGCATGTAAATATGTCTGGGATTTGAGTTATGATAGGCCATCCCGGCTATGTGCATATGCACTCTATACCGCTTCCACTTCCGGGGTATGCCTCGGTAAGGTCCAAGTTATATGATGTTCAGGCACAAAATTTGCAGCTGTTGGTAACTTTTTTGGTAGTTTACCGAGGATATTTTTTTTAACAAGCAATATTACTCAAAGAATTATATGCAACTTCTTTGTAATAAAATTTCAATTAAGATATGAATCACGTTGTAGGACATTGTCTTTGCTTGTACTCGGTATCCATGTTTTTAATTATTTTGCCATTTGTGCAGTTTGTTGGTGGATTGGGTCTGTCTTGGCAAGCTTCATTCGGCATTCTTGTCCTTCTCTACTTCTATTCTCATTACTTGTTCGCTAGTGGAGCAGCTCATATTGGTGCCATGTTCACCGCATTTTTATCTGTTGCCAGTGCTTTAGGCACTCCACCTTATTTTGGTGCTTTGGTCCTCTCCTTCCTTTCTAACCTTATGGGTGGCCTCACACACTATGGAATTGGTTCAGCTCCCGTGTTTTATGGTGCTAACTATGTTCCCCTTGCACAATGGTGGGGTTACGGATTCATCGTCTCTGTTGTGAATATTCTTATCTGGCTTGGAGTTGGAGGCATTTGGTGGAAGGCCATTGGCTTGTGGTAGAGCTGCTGTTTAGGTCAGTTGCTGCTTATAAAATTCTGCTTTGAGGTCCCTATTTTTCTCTAGGTGGCCTTTTCAGTACAAAGTTTTGATTCTTTATATGAAAATAATATTCATTGTGGGACTCGATGTGTTTCTCTTGCGGCTGGGACAGAGATGATGATGGTATAGAGGACTGAATGATGAGAGGCAGTTTATAGCTGAAATTAGGAGTTGTATTCAAATTTTGACATTGGATTGGAACTACAAATTGTAATTTTAATTTAAGGAAGATAGAATGGTTATTATGATCTGACAGACCCTTGTCGTCAATATTCGGTATTTTCCCAACTTGAATAAATTATTAGACGTCGAAAATTCATGAGCAATATCTGCTCCCAAATCAGCTTCTGGCCTTGTTGGTACATGGGCAAGTGGCTCTCTTTTCGGTTCTGAGTGACCTGGTTGAAACCCAAGAATGGAATTTGAATTGTTTAAGTTATATAGTTATATATATATATATATATATATAAAGGTCATGCTAATCAACTTTAAAGTTTCTTTTTAATCTCAGAATAGATGCCACTTAGCGTGTTTGCAGTCACCAGTTTAGCTGGAATATCAGAATAGTCTTGAATAATCGGATCTTCAAATCACTTTGTTTGCAAAGGGGTCCTTAATATCCCAGTCATTCAAAGACGGACACTATTAGATGGATGCAAGGCCTTCCTGCTGTTTGCAACTTCCTGGAATCCAATCAGAATCTTTAAACGCTAAATTTACGGTCGGGAAGAATCTAGTACACGCGACTCCTTAATTCTATATGGAGATTTACTCAACTTGTGTTGGGTACATTTTGATTGGATTTAAGATGAAAGAAGGTGGAGCCTTTTACTGAAATTGTACAAAAAAATAAATTGTTTGTAAAAAATAATAATAAGGTCTAAAATAAAAAAAAAAAAAAAAGATTTGGATTTTAGTTTTTATCTTCTCAAAAAGAAAGAAGAGATAAAAACAAAAAACAAGAAAGAGCTCATATATTAATGCAATCTAGATCATTATATTTGATCAAAATGGTTACATATCAATTTCATCATTCTTATAAAAAAAAACATGTCGTAAAATTTATTTTGTTTTATATTCTTTAATACCCTTCAACTTCATAAGTCTATTTTGAATGCGCCAATAAGATATATGGATCCAGACATTCTTAAGTAACTATATAAAATAAAAATATGAATCACAATATTAACTACTAATTAAAATCATATTATTGTCTCATATTATTGATAAAAAAAAAAGTTTGGATAGATCAAATAAGTGAGCATCATTCTACCATCTATATATTCATCTCAACTTAAATGAAAATAATATATTTAAGTGATCGATAAATTAAAATATATTTAAATAAAATTAATATATTTAAGTGATAGATAAATTAAAATATATTTAAATAAAGTTAATATCTTTAACTGATAAGATAAATTAAACGTATTTAAATAAAATGAGTATATTTAAGTGATAAGCTAAATTAAAACGTACTTAAATGAAACTAAGTATATTTAAGTAATAAGATAAATTAAAACGATGAAGTACTATTATATATTCTTGACTAGTGGTATTGACTAGCGTTATTACCCAAACTGGCGGTTCCAATTCCAACTTGAAAGAAAGAAAGAAAGAAAAAGAAAAAACCCACAAAATTATTGACGCCACAAAATTATCTTGGTTGTAATGAGCCATTAAATTAAAAACTATTCACAAACCCTTTTGGGAATCAAACGTGGACCATTAACAGTCTTTAAATTCATTAAAAGGTCTTCAGCATCCACTGAAATTCTCCCCTAGAGAATAAGCACGTAATGCTTGCCGGCCAACAACTTGAGCAGAGCAGACAAATATCCTCCATCCATTTTATGTTATCTGTTATTAATTTTTTTTATTTTAAAATATTCTTATACTTTTATGTTTTAAAATATATTTATAATAATAAGTAATATTTCTTATATATATTTTGTTTTAAAAATAAATATTTATCTAACAATTTTCATAAAAATTATTAATGACAATTTAATTCATCTTTTTAAATTAAAACATCTTAATTATTTTCTTATTCTTTTAATATTTTAAGGAGATAAACAATATGAAATGAGAGAGCAACATATACTTTCTTTATTTTTAACTTGTCGCATCCTGTTGTCATTTTTTCAATTGTCACATTTTAGTTTCAAGGTAATATGTAATGAATTTTTTTAATCATACCTTCCCATTAATAATAAATTCTAACAGAAAAATATTTGAAGGGCATTGTAGTTGATATAATAAAAGATATTTAAAATTTACGTATTTTCTTAAAGAGTGTGACGTCTAAGGTGTAATTAAAAATAAAAAATAAAAAAAATGGAGGTGTAATTAAAAAAAAAATGGAGGGAGTATTTTTTAAAATTTCCAATAGAGAAAACAATCGATGTTTTATATATTGATTTGCGAGAATAGTACAATATATAATATATACTAATATACAACATCCCTAATCTAGCCACTAATCTAGCTACCTATTTAGGAAACGTACATTTATCGAATTACTCAATCTCCGGGATTATAACAATTTGGAAGATATGTAAATATACGGAACCAAAGATATGGAAATATCCAATTTCTAACAATACTCTCCCTCAAGTGGGAACATGGAGATTGCAAATGCCAAACTTGCGTGCTAATGAGTGAAACTGAGTGAGATGAAGAGACTTAGTGAGAAGATTGACGGGTTGCAGCTTATTACAGAGATAACTGGGAGAGAGAAAACCATCCTGAAAACTGTCTCGCACGAAATGGCAATTAATCTCAATATGTTTGGTGCATTCATGGAAAACATGATTAGCGGCAATGTGTACTGCCCCCTGATTATCACAATGTAAGCGGATCGGGTGAGTGGGTTTGATATGAAAATCATGGAGTAAGTGAGTGAGCTATTTTAACTGACACAAAGTCATGGCCATATAGCGATACTCATCTTCAGCTGAAGAACGAGAGATCGTGTGCTACTTCTTCATTTTTCAAGATATCGGAGAGCCTCCCAAAGAAGCAAAATACCCGATAATAGAACGCTGAGAAATTGGGCAGATGCGCAATTAGAATCACAATAAGCAGTCAACAAGAGAGGAGAGTTGGAACGAAGTAAAATACCTTGACCATGGTAACCCTTAAGATAATGGGTGACACGAAGTGCAGCGTCCTAATATGTCGTCCGTGGCTTCTGCATAAATTGGGCAAGAATATGGACCATATATGCAAACTCGGGATGAGTGAGAGTGAGATAAATCAACTTTTTAATTAATCGGCAACAGCAATCTGGCGCGGCAAAGAAAGGGCCAGAAGCTTTGGCCAACTGATGATTTAGCCAACTGATGATTTGGTTCCAAAGGAGTAGAGGCAAGTTTAGCTCCCATTAATTTGGTCTCAGAAATGATCTCCAATGTATATTTGCATTGACATAAATATAAGCCAGAGGGATGGCGAACAACTTCAATCCCTAAGAAATACTTGAGTGGGCCTAGGTATTTCATATGAAAGCAGAAGCTAAGATATTCCTTAAACTTGGTAATGGAATCTAAGGAATTTCCAGTGACTAAAAAATCATCCACGTAAACAAGGATGCACAAAAAGACATTATTCTGAGGATAGGTAAATAAGGAATAGTCAACATAAGATTGAGTGAGACCACACTTACGAAGGGCAGTAGATAGTTTGGAGAACCAACACCGAGGCGCCTGGCGAAGATCGTACTTGGATTTTTGGAGGCAACAAACTTGACCAGGAAGTGAAGTGCGAAATCTGGGGGAAGACATCATATATTCTTCGTCCATCAAGTCACCGTGAAGGAAAGCGTTACGCACATCCATCTGATGAACATGCCAATTTTGGGCGAAGCAATAGAGAGCAAGTTGCAAACAGTAACCATTTTGGAGACAGGGGTAAAGGTTTTTGTAAAGTAAATACCTTCAGTCTGGGTATTGCAGAGAATTACCAAACAAGCTTTGTAACATTTGATAGATCCGTCTACTTTATATTTGATACTATAAACTTATTTACAACCGAGAGCCCGTTTCCCAGGAGGCAATATGGTAAGAGTCCACGTCTTATTGTTCTCCAAAGTGACAATTTTATGTCGCATACCCTCTCTTCATCTAGGATTGGTGACAGCTTTAGAGTATCGAGTAGGCTCAATTTCTGTAGCAATAGATGCAAGAAAATGTCGTTGAGAAGGAGAAAATTTGTCGTAATGAACAAAGTGTTATTGGATAGAGAGACTTGCCTGAGAGATCCGAATAAGTGGAGGGAGCAGTGGAAGAATGGATTATTTTAGAAGCAAGCATTATTACAATCATAATCCCTTAACTTTAGAACACTTTTTATTCTAGTGCTTTTTCTTGTTTCGGGTTGAATCGCTTCTGAATTGGAAGTCATATCGTTGGACTAACTTGCAAACGTGCAAATGGAGTGTGGGCTCTAGACAGAATCGGCGACAACGTCCAAAATGGAGGGAAGTGGGCTCTATGGCTGGGCCAATTGTTGGGCTAAGCCATAGCCTTCTGCCTAGGCTTGGTGTAGGACTGCTGGGCTAGAAGGCATGGAGGCAGCCAGGCCATGTGAGGATAGGCCCAACGACTGATTTCCTAATGCTATTTAGGACTCATCAGGTGGGCCATCCAAAGAAGAGCCTGAAGAGGTGCTTGGCCCAAGCACTACTGGACCGTGAGGCTTCAAGTAGTTTTCACCAAAGTTATACAATTTGGAAAAATCGAAGGAGTGATCTAGAGCTTCTTGTCTCAAGCAAACATATGGAAACTGTGATTCATCAAACAATATATCCCTTGAGAAGAGAAACTTATTATTTTCCACGTCATAGAACCGCCATCCCTTTTTGTTAATAGGATATCCAAAAGAAACGCAAACACGACTCCAAGCTCGAAACTTATCCTTAGGCAAGTCATGATCATGAACATATGCAAGACACCCAAAACTATGAATGCGAAAGTAAGATGGCAATTTACCATGTAATAATTCATAGGGTGTTTTTCCTTTCAACAAGGAAGAGGTGGTGCGATTGGTAAGATAACTTCTTGTTAATACATATTCTCCCTAAAACTTTTTAGTAAGTTTCCCTGGAAACGCAATGCCCTTGCTACATTGAGGATGTGGCTATGCTTGCGATCCTCCTATTTATTTTGTTGTGGGGTTCCAACAATAATCATTTGGTGAATAATCCCATTTTTCAAAAATATGATTTCAATCAGGTGAATTCAGTCACATTATCACTGTGCACACTTTAACATGTTTATTAAATTGCGTTTTAACCATGGCAGAAAATTCTATTAACACGGAGGCAACTTCACTCTAGAGTAATCATCAAGTATAGTGAGGAAATAAGATAAACCGATGGATGATACCGACCTCATAGATCAAGATGAATCAATTAAAAAATTCCACAGGCATTATTTTGCTTAGAGGAAAAGGATCATGTGTTTGTGTGGCCTATAAACAAATGTTGCAAGGTATATTATTAAAGTCTTTAGACACAGTGATCAAATTTTGAGCCAAAAATTTGTTTACCACTAAATTCAAGAGGTGTCCCAAACGGATATACCACAACTTATTCGAATTAGAAATAGAAAGTGCATAAAGGGAAGATAATTGTAGAGGCTTGTAGAAACATAACTCATTCTGTTGTTCACCACTTCAATCGGTCTCATCGAGGTACGGTTATGTATAACACATAGTTCATTAGACAAAGTGTTAAAAAATAATTTCTCGAGTCAATTGAGCCAAAGAAATCAAATTGCATTTAAGTTCTAATATAAATAGCACACTATAAAAGGTGAGATCTGAACTGAAATGGGCAATTCCTTCATGTAAGCAACTGTCTCGGCCCGTTGGGAAGGCTAGTGTACAAAGAAATAGAAGGTTATATTTTCTACTAGTCATATGATTTGAGCAACCCCAGTCTGAAATCCATAAATCTCTAATATCGGACAATTTATCGAAAGGGGCGGAATTTATATTATTGAGCAACTACATCAACGTCATCCATTGCTAAGTTGAAAGGCCTGGAAAATTTGGAGGAATTTCGGAATATTCACCATTGCTGTTATCTTGAAGAGGCCCACTACCGCTGCCATTGTTGAAGGAAGCTCCATCATGGATGCTTGTTGCTGCGTGTGCCCAAGCACTGCGGGTCTGTTGCTGCATGGGTCCTGAGCGACCAGGTTGAAGCCGTCCTCAACTCCTGCCTCATCCGCCGGAGTTTGGCGTACTTCTGCGACCGACACCACGAGCTCCACTGCGGGATGCTGCTGGAAAATAATTGTCGCCGGAAGTTCCCTATTTCGGCCACCATTCTAGGAATCCCAGAAGTTGGAAACAATTTCCAACTCATGGACAGCTTTGAGGCAGTGCGAGCATATCAATCATGAGGATGAATGTTGCTGTCGTTGCAGAGCTTTTTTGGTAGCAAAGGCAACACCAGAACCTCCACGTTCTTCCTCCGTTGCGGATCTAGCGATAATTTTGTGTTGTTCTTCCTTACAAATTCTAGATAAAACAGTCTTAACTTTGGGAACAGGCTCTTGCCGAATGATACTCAATCTTACAATGGCATAGATTGAATAATTTAATCTCATTGGGAATGGAAAAACTTTCTCTTCGTCCCTTTCTTTTGTAATATTTGACAAAATTTCATCATTGGTGGTGGGAGGTAATTGAGTATAATTATCTAATTCATCCTAGATTTTGCTCAAAAGCGAATAGTATGTGTTTACAGAATCTTCCCCTTGCTTGCAACTTGCTAAGGTGGCTCTTAATGTGTATTTTCTTGGTCCGTTTCTAACCAAGATTAAATCAACACATAGTTCATCGGCTCTTTTTGAATAATTCATAGAGGATCACAGAGAAGGTTCGATAGTGTTCAGAATCTAGGAATTGACGAGAGTATTTATCTCTCACCATTCCTCTTCCTTCTCTGGATCGTTTTCTGGTATGAGAATTAATCCGTCGATAAATCTCAGTTTCTTCTCTAAGCGCAATGCGAGACATAATTAGTCTTTGTTGTTCTCTTTCTATTGGACTGTTGTAATGTTCAGCTCGGAACCATCCGAAGGTGCTACATAGTACGCATCCTTCTTTATTCTTTTCATATAGGCTTCGTTGATGTGTGTTTCATCCTCGACAACGTTACATATATCGTGCTTGTCGTTACTCATTGTGTAAGATTAGATAGCGACTCTTGATACCATGAAAATTTTCAATAGAGAAAAAAATCAACTATTGTTTTATATTGATTTGTGAAAAGAGTACAACATCCATAATCTACTCACTAATCTAGCTACCCATTTAAAAAATATACAATTGTAGAGTTACACAATATCCAACATTACAACAATTTGAAAGATATGTAAGTATACCGAATAAAGATGCCTGCATGGGCGTAGCTCAGTTGTTCTGGGGCTGCAGAGTTAGTACTAAGATGTAGAAATTTCAATCTCTCCAATATATAGGGTGGTTTCTTGTGCGCACCGCTACTTGGCCTCCAATATTCAGAGCGGCTGAGTCACCATAATTTACATCTTATACTTGGACATCAAGCAGTCTGGTAGGGACTCTGAGCAAGGGATTTCGCCTTTTGGTACTAAGTATACATAACAAAGATATGGAAATATCCAATTTCTGTCAATAATTTTCATCTTTTAAGGTTCAATAATTTCGTTGTGATTACTTTTACAGAAAAGATGGGAGAAGCAGAAGAATATGCATGCCAACCATCCATAGCTTGAGCTAGGCAAAGCTGCTTGCTTTAAAGAAGAGAAAATGAAGAAAAGGTAGGTACGGTTTGGTTTTCTTGCATGCTCTTCTTCTTCTAATTTGCCTGATTCCGCAGGCAAGGTCCCCTTGGCTGGGTTTTTACAGCTCTTCAAAATCAAAAACTCAGAGCAGAGCCAACTACGGAGTTCCAACCTCTAGAAGCATGTTCTGGGAACACTTGGGCGGGCAATTATTGTTCAAACCGAAATGACACTTGTTGACAAATACAACAACTAGTTCACTTTCTTCTCAACTTCATTTAGGACACGTCATCAGGAATTTTGTTCACCTATGAATTTGACAATCCTTAACGTGGGAAGAAAGAAGGAAGGGTCCACTTAATTTTGCATGTTTGGTTGAAGATTTTTTATGGCCCAGAGAAAAATTTTGACAAGGAAAACTAATTAATGTTTCGTTTCACTATAAATAGAAGAACATGGGTCCATTCCAAGAAATTGACTGACTGAATGACTGAGAATCTCTGTCAAATAAAGTTATTCTGAGAAATTTCTGGTTGAATAGTTAAAGATTGGCACAGTTGCGGCGCTAAGTTAGAATCTTTGTGTCGTGAAATTCTACTTTAAAGTTGATTATTTGGGTAAATTTTTAGGCTCCTTTCTGGGAAGGGGTTGGGTTGGGTTGGGTTCCATTTTTGTTGGTTCAGTTGGATTTCCCTCTGAATCTTTGAATAGAATAATTCTAAATTTATTTTTGGGTCTCTGAATTTGAGCATCAAGTTTAAATAAATCCCAGTTCTGTATCTATTTTTGCTGAGTTTTTGTGCATTTTGTGAGTTTAGAATAACAATCTGTGTACTAAAATCTGCAGATTTTTTCTAAATTTTTCAGCAATGAAATAGAGAGTTTTGTTTGATCAATTTGGCTGCTGTGTGAATCTTTGTTCTGATTATGGCTGAGAAGGAAGATAATACTTCTTCCAAGGGAAAGCCCTTCTGCCTCTTCATAAGGGATGCAAGGTAACCTTCTTGCTGAAATTTTTACGTCATCCTTGTTAGTGGTTTTTCTTTTTTTTTTTTTAATGATATGATTTTATAGAAAAGGAAGTTAAAGGTAACTGAAAGTTGAAATTTATACATGTAAAATTGGACAATATAATTAAACTTGGCTAGACGATCTCAGTGCTGAATCTGTCAGAAATACTGATATGGAACAGATTTTTTTAGGAAAATGCAATAGGCTGGTTAAGTTATAGTATATTTTCATGTTAAAAGTTTGGATGAATTTAACTTGGAAACAGTTAATTAGTTCCTTACTAATGATATCAGATTAGTTTTCAAAATGGATGAGCTTGGTTTGGAAATTGCAAGAATTGCTTTCCCTGCAGCTCTAGCGCTCACTGCTGATCCTATTGCATCCCTAATTGATACAGCATTCATTGGCCAAATAGGTATGTTTCTCTTCTTTCACAGCATTGATTGTTGTATTCGATTTTGATCCCTATATATATTTGTTATAGAAGGGATGTTGGGATTGGAAAGAGAAAGGAGAGAGAGGTGGAGGAATGAGGAGAGGGATCCACGTCATGCTGAAATTTAGTCTGAGTATCACTTTGTGTTTTTTGGGACGATCCAAGTCAAAAAATTTGTTTATTTGCAGCTCAGATTTGAGTACTTTGCGGAAAAAAGAGTCGGTTGCAACTCAAAAGCACAAGAAATGTATTTTAACCTCTAACTATATTAATCCAGGTCCAGTAGAGCTTGCTGCAGTTGGAGTCTCAATTGCTTTATTCAATCAAGTATCAAGAATTGCAATATTTCCTCTTGTAAGTGTCACCACTTCTTTTGTTGCCGAGGAAGATACTATGGGAAAAGTCTCTCCAGAGATCCAAGAGACTGAAAATCTAGAAGCAGGATCAGAAAATGCCGAAAGTAAGAAGTTGATATCTCAAACTCAAAATGGTATGGTAAATTTCCTTTACGGGCATTTTGTTTATGCTACCCTCTTTACTCTTTTAAAACCTGATTTTGTACATCGGTTCATGTGATCCAAGTTTCACTAATTGATGGGGTAACTTTTGAATGTTCCATTAGATGCTCTTGAGAATACATACAAGTCAGACTCCATTGGTAATAGTCTTGAAGTAGATAAATGTGAGCCTGAAAAGAGGCATATCCCATCAGCATCATCGGCCTTGTTTATTGGTGCAATCCTTGGCCTCATTCAAACCGCATTCCTAATTTCTGCAGCAAAACCTTTATTAAACTTCATGGGAGTTAAATCGGTAAGTGAATTTGCTAGAGAACAACAAAACATATTTTGCATTTTCCCTTTTTCGAAAATTGTGGTACTTGAAACTGAATTCTATATTGTGATGCTTATGATATTTTTATTATATAGGATTCACCTATGCTAAAACCAGCTCTACAATATTTGACCTTGAGATCACTTGGCGCTCCTGCAGTTCTTCTCTCATTAGCAATGCAAGGAGTCTTTCGAGGATTTAAGGACACAAAAACTCCACTATATGCAACTGGTTAGTCGCCTGAAATATGATTTGTACGCAGACGAAAGATACGAGGAATGTAAAAATGCATCTCCAATTATGAAAACACACTAAGATTATAATATTTGACCTCTGACTTGATTGAATTATTTTTCAAGTTCAATTGACAAATGTAATCATGGTTGTTTGATGCAATGCAGTGGCAGGAGATCTCACCAACATAATTTTGGATCCCATTTTCATGTTTGTTTTCCATTTGGGTATCAAAGGCGCAGCTGTCGCGCATGTATTATCTCAGTGAGTCAAAATCGAATTGCATACTGCTGTGCATGCCTTCTTGTTTATATTGAGGCTTCGTTGTTATGCAGTAGTGACAATTTCCCACATATTTTAACACTTTAATTTATATTATAGGTACCTAATTTCACTTATACTTTTTTGGAGATTATCGGAACAAGTTGATCTTTTACCTCCTAGTATTAAACATCTGCAATTCAGTCGGTTTCTTAAGAACGGTGAGGTTTTTCTCTGATTTACTAACACTTTTATCATGAGATGTAGGTGTAATATTTTATATTCTCGCCTCCACATATCAGAGTTTTGTAATTGTATGCAAGGACTTCGGGCAATTCTTTTCGTTGATCATAGGCAAATTTTTTAGGCTGAAAGTTTCACTGTTGATGAACTAGTATTCTTTGCAAATTTCAGTAAGCTATGAAATTTTCTTTTGGTTTCAAACTTCAGGGTTTCTGTTGTTGATGAGGGTTATAGCTGTGACTTTCTGCGTAACCTTATCTGCATCATTGGCTGCACGGCTTGGACCAGAATCGATGGCTGCATTTCAGGTCTGCTTGCAATGTTGGCTGGCTACATCTCTTCTGGCTGACGGGTTGGCTGTTGCTGGGCAGGTTAGAAGTGATCTTATTGAAAAACTGACTCTAAAGCAATTTCGCTTTCAAAAGTTTTTGGAAAACACTAGTTATGTTTCTGTAACCTTTTTCCTGTTCTAACAGGCAATACTTGCTACTGCATTTGCTAAGAAAGATTATGGTAGAGCCACGGCCACTGCATCACGAGTTCTACAGGTATTAAACATTGCATTATTACAAAATACTTGTTATTGCTTTTCTTCAGTAGATGGTTTTTTCTAACGTTTCTAAAAACTGTAGTTAGGACTGGCACTTGGTTTGGTTTTAGCAATTGTACTTGGAGTTGGACTACATTTGGGAGCAAGACTATTCACGAAAGACGTCAATGTCCTTCGACTCATTGGTGTGGGAATTCCGGTATATAAACTTTGCGAAAATAGATTAATATCTTATACTGTCCCGATAAACTCAACTTAGACCGTAACTAACAACCTTTATTTTTTTTGTCTTTGCCAGTTTGTTGCAGCTACTCAACCTATCAATGCATTGGCCTTTGTTTTTGATGGTGTTAATTTCGGAGCATCTGATTTTGCTTACTCTGCCTACTCCATGGTAATCACTTCCTCAGATCATCTATAATTAGAATTTACTTTTGGCTGGAAATTAGGTCGCCAACAAATGAGCTGTCTCTAATGAGGCTAATGTATGATGTATCCCTTGGACTAAATAAAATTGTTTCGGAAACCATTACTATGCATAATTTGACAGTTAAAGATTTTAGAACTTTTTTCACCAAAGGATGACATAAATTTTCAGGTAACTGTGGCAATGTTCAGCATTCTGTTTTTGTTCATTCTTTCCTCTCATTATGGATTAGTGGGAATATGGGTTGCTCTTACCATTTACATGAGTCTAAGAGCATTTGCAGGTTTTTGGAGGTAACCATATCTCTTCCGTAGGATTTTTCACTTTCCGGACCAGCTGGAGAAATCTTGTTAATTTTCTGCTCTATTCATCACAGGATAGGGACGGGAACTGGTCCTTGGCGATTTCTCGCGAGTTGATGTAAGTAAATCAATTTATAAGCTCAGCGTCATAATACGAGTTAGTTGATTTTATACCAGAATCTTTTTGTAATATATGAATAATATGAACAAAGTAACGATGATTTCTCGAGAGATGAATGGTTGAACCATATCATCGGTTATTTGATGAACATGTTGTCCATATTGTTTGTTGAAAATGGCAAGAGGGCAGATTTTGAGTGCTCTCATGTAGATTTTATTTTATTTTATTTTAAGAGAAGGAAAAGATTATGGAAGGGTAGAAATGATAGCATTACGGTAATTTTACCCAGTAGTCATTACTGTTATTATTATTCACTAAAAAGTTAACATTTTAAAACTAAATTAAGTTTCAAAAATACTAGAAAAATTTTAAAAAGTCATAAATTACATATAATTGTTTAAATAACAAAATTCTATATGAGAGTATATAAATAATTAAAAATTTTAAAAAATTCATAAATTACATATAATTGTTTAAACAATAAAAATCTAAATGAGAATACACAAATAATAAAAAGAAATAACAAAAATTCAAATGAAAGTATATGAATTTTAAAACATGTTAAACATAACGTATTAAATATAAAAATTGATTACAATCGACATTGATTTTTTCTTTTGGTAAAATTCTTTTACCAATACTTATTAGTTTCGGTATCGGTCGACTTTAGGGAATACGAAACCCTAATGGAATTACCGTCAATTACATAATCGATGATATAATTGGAAGGTTATTTTGTTCAAGCTTTGGTTGAAAATGTTGCCCATTCCATTCTTGTATAGCACAGGGGCAAAGCCAGACTTGATTCTTTTAGGGGGACAAAATTTAAATACAAAATTTGGTGTATCATTTAACTGTAAATTAATAATTTTTTAGAAATTAATAACTTAATTTTTTATTTATTTGAGAACATAATAGAAAAATATACTAATTTTTAAATGAACATATTTTGTACGATACGTAAAGTATAAAAAAATTTGAGGGGAGTTGCCGCCCTTCCAGACTCCTTCATAACTTCGTCACTAGTATAGTTTTTATTTTCTCCAAAATAAAGGTATACTACCTCTGTTCTATTTACTTGATGCATTATGGAAATTTTTGTATTTATTTTTATTTTCATATTGTGGTTTCAAGGTAACTTTAATGAACTTTTTTCCTTAATACCCTTCCATTACTAATAAATTCTAACATCTTTTCATTTTTCTAATATGGAAACTAGTAGAAATAATAATGATGAGAGAAAAAATTATGAACGGTATTCTAGCCTACACAAGAAAAAATACTTAAAATTTTGCATTTTCTTAAATAGTGAGATATCTAAATGTAACAAGTAAAAATAACAGAGAGAGTATTTTTGTTAAGGAAAACTGAACCTATTTAGTTCCAAATTCCAAAATTAGGCCTTGACATAATAGCACAGTCAATGTTAAAAAAAAAAAAAAAAAAAAAAAACTCAGGTTTGCGAGCTAGCCTTGATTGTTGGACATATATGGATTAGAGAAATCTCAATCCAGAAAAATGCAGATCAGATTGGACCGTTTTGAGTGCAAGCTAGTGCGATCAAGTCCGGTCCGCAGATTGCCCCTTTAAAACTTATACTGTCCCGTTTATTTAATTTGTTTTAAA
This sequence comes from Catharanthus roseus, assembly GCA_028651295.1. Lineage (NCBI taxonomy): Eukaryota > Viridiplantae > Streptophyta > Magnoliopsida > Gentianales > Apocynaceae > Catharanthus > Catharanthus roseus. The sequence goes on along the minus strand of JAPQWS010000001.1, from coordinate 1,239,853 downwards.
AACTTAAACATTGATATTAATACATTATATATCAATTAAATTATTATTTAGATGTTTAGGTGTTATTTATGTGTAACTAGTTTGGTCATTATATGTTAGTTCAATTTTACATTAGTTGAATATTTTTGCAAAAAAAATATTTTCATACTTTTGAAATTAAAAAATATTTTTTTTAAAAAAAATGCCCAGCAAATGTGCCAGCCTGTTTATTGCGGGCTAGGTGCGAACAGAAGTGTATTATATGGTTCATTTTTTTGTATTTGTCACGTCGCAATAATTTTAGTATATTTTTTTTACTTGTTACAATGTAGTTTCAAGATAATATTTAATGAATTTTTCTTATTATACCCTTTTATTAATGACAAATTTCAACATCTTTTTGTTGTTCTAACATAGAAACTAGTATAAATAATATTGAGGAGGGAGAAAAGTTTGAAGGGCATTATAGTCTATACAAGAAAATCATTTAAAATTTTGTATTTTTTAAACAATATAATATCCAATATGCAACAAGTAAAAAAACAGTTGGAGTATTAAAGAAGGAAGTGTGCTAGAAGATATTCTTGAAGATGTATTAGACGATCTTAAATGGTGATATGAATGTTGGATTTAGATATAAGTATCAAGAAATATAATAAACAATGCCCTTTATATTTTTAAATTTCGCCAATTTAGAGTTTATTCTTTTCTTATAGTTAATTATACTTTTAACTTTTTTCAATTGGTTAAAAATGCCATTCAACTTTAAATGGCAAAAAAAATTAAATTACTAAGACACTATGGTTTCCGATATTTTGGATGAAGATTATTATGTAAATTATACATGATTTATTCATAAATATTGGCATTAAAGTATTATTATTTGCTAATCAATAGGCTTTAAAGCATATATCTTTTACATATATAGTTTTTCTCACATTTTAGTTGTATCATTCTTTTGTCTCTATAATTGTAGTATTATATCCATTTTACACTTTTATGAACAATCTATGAGTGCTTACGTGATAATTTCTACACAAAGATAATATATATAGAGAGAAATTAGCTAAATCTAATCATAAAACAATTTACATTTTTCTTATTCTACCCTTTAACTTTAATTTGAACTTATTTTACCTATAAAGATTTTTTAAGATGGCTTGTTTTTGACAAACTAAGGATTTGGTGCTGGAATTCATCATGTGATGTCAGAGGAAAGAGCAATTTTGTCTTTCCCTCTAAAATATTAAGGAGGTTTTAGGGAAATAAAGAATTAAGCAGTTGCAGAACAGAAGCTGTGGAATTGGAGGAAGAAAACGGGTTTTATGTAAACAAGAATTAAACCACTTTCATTGAGATTTGGTGAGAAAGTTTCAATCGAATCAGAACTGGACGGATTCAGTGGTTTTGGAGGGGTTCGATTTGACTGATGATTTTACTCTATAGATTGGTAAATTGTTAGCCGGAATCAAATTTTGTCAGAGGAGATTACGAAGATTGTTTGTTCTTTAGATCAACTTTTATGATTTCTAAAGCAAGATTGCATCAAAGGGTAGCAGATGAAAACAATCAGATCAAGGGCAAACTTGGGATTTTACTCTATGGATTTAGAAGATCAAAAGCAGCCATGGATGAATTAAGTTTGCAGCTTGAGAGAAAATGCTCACAAGGGATAGTAGTAGGAGATTGGGAATCAAAAGTTGGAATCAGGGAAAGAGTAGAGAATTTGAAAGGTTGGTTTGGAACTTTAAGTGATTTCTGGAGCTTCAATTCTCCTGATTAGCAAGGAAATGGAGTTTAGAAGATGCGAGTGTAATGGATTTGTGGTAATTTGGTGAAATCCGAGAAAATTCTCCTTTCTTCCCACGTGTCACGTGACGAAACTTGTCAGTATCAAAATCTTTAATTTGTCAAAATAAACCGTTCAGGAAATCTTTATAGATAAAATAAGTTCAAATTAAAGTTTATGGATAGAATAAAAAAAAATGTAAATTGTTTATTGTTAGTTTTAGCTGATATATATTTGTTAATAGAAAATAACATAGTTAATCTCTAAAGATTAAATTTCGACCCGTAAAATAGACGAATATGGATTAGAGAAATATCAATTTAAAACGGACGAATATAGACTAGAGAAAAATCAATTTGCAAAAAGGATTGGACCATACTATTTTGAGTGGAGGCTAATGCGTTCTGATTTGCGAGCTGTCCTGATTATTATAGTGTTTAAAAATTTAAATATTAATCTTAACACATTATACATAACCTAAATTATTATTTAAATATTATTTAGGTGTTATTTATGTGTAATTATATTTTTGAGAAATTAATTATAAATATCAATGAATAATTTTAGCTTTTTACTTTATAAGCACTTTTATTTTATCTTTTACTAGTCATGCACTATTTTTATCTTTTATTTTATTTTTTTACTAATCATACACTATTTTTTGCTTTTTTTCTTTATAGTCAGAAACCTTAATTTTATTTTTTTTAGCCATGAGTTTTTTTTATTTTTAAAATACATGAATTATTTTTGGCCTCACAAATATAGTCATGAAGTATTTTTAATATAAATCGCTATATTTGGGAGGTCAAAATAGTTCATGACTATTTCAAGAAAAAAAAAAGTTTATAGTTATAAAAATATAAAATCAAAGTATGTGGCTATAAATAGAAAATTAAAAATACTTCACAGTTAAAATAAATAAAATCAAAGTTTGTAAATGTAAAAAGTAAAGTAAAAATAGTTTGTAGGTAGAGGAAGATAATAAAATCAAAATTTGTATGTGAGAAAAAAATAGTTTATGATTATAAATAGTTAATTAGTTAAGTGATAGTAATATTGATTTCGGCATTTTCTTACGCGCCAAAACAGTGGAGGATGGACGCACCCATATTAGTAAACCTGCAAAATCTTCCATTTTTACCAAAACAAAATCCGACATATGATTCAAAACAATGGAATTCGCTCATAAAACGTCACGCAAAGCTAAAAAACGACAATGCAATACTGACAGCTTATGCCCATATGGAATCTTTGGGAGTTCTGCCAGATAGCACCACAATGCCTCTCATTCTCAAGGCCTGCGGGAATTTAAAAGTCCTTGAAAGGGGCAAGAGAATACATCGTGATATAGTGAATGTTGATTTGATTGATGATGTTCGAGTTGGAACAAGTCTTGTGGATTTTTATTGTAAATGTGGGCGCTTTGAAGATGCCCTTTGTGTGTTCGATTCAATGCCACATAGAGATGTGGTGGCTTGGAATGCCATGATTTCAGGGTCTGTTGAGTGTGAGGAATGTGAGGAAGCAATCAACCTTTTTGTGGAGATGCAGAAGGAGAATTTGAGACCTAATTCAAGGACAATGGTTTCCCTGCTTTTGGCATGTGAACAGCTTTTGGAAGTGAGACTTGGGAAGGAGATACATGGGTATTGTTTGAGGAATGGGGTATTGGATGTCAGTCCTCATGTTGGTAGTGCTTTGATTAAGTTGTATTCCATGTTTGATGTCAAGTTGGCATATCATGTTTTTAGGTTATTGGATTCGAGCAGCACTGTGATTTGGAATGCCATGATTACTGGGTATTTTGATGCTGGGAATTATTTAAAACTGCTGGAGCTTTTCATTTCGATGCTCAAGAAGGAAGTAAAACATGATGGTGTTACAATTCTAGTTGTTGTTCAGGCCTGTGCTGCATTTGCATGTTCTGAATTTGGATTGCAGGTACATCAATTTGTAATTAAACATTACCTCTGTGCTGATCTGCACATACTGAATGCACTTATTAATATGTATAAAAAGATGGGAAGATTGGAATCCTCATCCAATCTATTTGCCTCATCTCCGAACAAGGACGTCGCATTGTGCAATTCTATCTTATGTGCCTATATTGAGAGTGGCTTCCATGAAGAAGCAATCATTTTGTTTAGAAAAATGCTAGAAGCAGGCACCAAACCAAATGAAGGTTCTGTTGGTATCATGTTAAGTTTATTGACAGACTTGGGAAATGGTTTGAGAAATGGGAGAAGCTTGCATGCTCATGTTATTAAAAGTGGAATGGAGACTAATGCAAGCTCTAGAAATGCTTTGATAAATATGTATGGGGAGCTGGGATGTACTGAAGAGTCCTTGCAGATTTTTAATGAATCAGGAGTTTCAGATGTAGTTTCGTGGAATACTTTAATCTTGGCGTTGGCTCAAAACAATCAAAGAAGCTGTGTTTGGACATTGTTCAGGGAAATGATGGAATCAGATATCAAGCCTAACTCTCACACAGCAGTTTCCATTCTTGCTGCTTGTGACAATGAGTCATTTCTGCCTGCTGGTAGATCCATCCATGCTTATATAATAAAATCTGGTATTGAAATAGATGCAGCATTAAATACAGCGCTTTCAAAAATGTACATGAATTGCAGCGACGAAGTAGCCTCTGTGAATTTATTTGAGGGCTTCAGGTACAAAGATATCATCTCATGGAATTCTATGATTGCCGATTATGTTAACAATGGCCAAGCTTATAAAGCTCTTTCACTTTTTCATCATATGGTTCTCGAAGTAGAACCTAATTCTTCTACAATTATTACTGCTCTGTCTGCATGCACACATTTGGCTAATCTTCCTCTAGGCCTTAGTTTACATGGCTATACAATACGTAAAGAAACATTGTTGGGTGCTTCTTTGTCTCTGGGAATTGCTCTTATAACCATGTATGCAAGATGTGGCAATATGGAATATGCAGAAAAGATTTTTAAATCCTTGGAAAAAAGAAATTCTGTCTCATGGAATACCATGATTGCTGGCTATGGTATGCATGGCTGTGGATCTGATGCTGTTCTCGCCTTTTCACAAATGTTAGAAGAAGGCTTCATGCCCACTGATATAACTTTTATATCAGTTTTATCTGCTTGCAGCCATTCTGGTTTGATAGAGGATGGCCTACGGCTTTACCACTCTATGATTCAGGACTTTCACATAACCCCAAAGCTTGTGCATTATGCTTGTGTTGTTGATCTGTTATCTCGTGGAGGACGATTGGATGAAGCTATGGATTTCATAAGTTCCATGCCAATTGCACCAGATGCATCCATATGGAGAGCTCTGCTTGGCGCTTGTCGAATATATTCTGAAATCAAATATGTGAAAATCATCTCTGAGAAGCTTATTGAACTGGAGCCTACAAATGCAGGTAACTACATTTTGCTGTCAAATGTATATGCTGCAACTGGCCTTTGGTCAGAAGTTAAAAAATTGAGAGTGCTTCTTGAGAAAAATGGTTTGGTAAAGCCTCCAGGTAAAAGCTGGATTGTTGTTAGAAATAAACTTCACGAATTTATTGCAGGAGACAAGTCGCACCCACAATGTGACGGGATTTATAAAAAATTATCTTATTTGTTGTCATCGATTAAGGAAAGAGGCTATATTCCTGATCTCCGATGGGTTCTTCATGATGAAGAAGATGAAGAGAAACTCAAGCGACTTTCCAGCCATAGCGAGAAACTTGCTATTGCTTTTGCATTGATTAATGTGGGGGGCAGGGGACCAATATTGATTACAAAGAACCTAAGGGTATGTGGTGATTGTCATGAATTCAGTAAGCATATATCAAAGTTGGTTGGCAGAAATATAGTTTTAAGAGATGGAAGTCGATATCATCATTTTAGTGATGGTGTCTGCTCGTGCAAGGATTATTGGTGACTTGAAAAGTTGGCTGGGTTGAAAGATCAGAAATTTCTGGAAATATTTCTTCAAAAGCATCGGTCATATAAAACCGTGGAGGGAAGAGGAAACTTGTAATTGGACTTATAAAAGGTCTGCTTTCTCACTCCATTGTACATTATTGCACATATGTTATCTCAGCAACTCAATCAAATTGCAACCTGGTACTGCTCTAACGTGCCTGCCTTCTTGTTTATATTAGGCCTTCTTCATTACTTGCTTGTAGTATGGCCAAAATCTGCTACATATTTTCATAGTTTGGTTTGCAATATAGGTACTAATTTTCACTTATCCATTCTGAGATTAATGCAGTGAGTTGATCTTTTATCTTCTAGTATCAAATATCTGAAATTTTGGCAGAATCCTTAAAGGTGAGTGGAACAATAGCAGATTTATACATCACTCATCTTTTAATTCAATTTTCAGTATGTGACTGTTTGATTGAAATGAAGCTTCAAAGCAAAGACTCTTCCAATTTTGGTAAGGTTCGTTCATTCATGTGTCCCACTGAAATGGAATCAGCTACCGTCCAGTCTGTCCTCCATGTTTTGTTTTTTCATTCTTATTTAGGTTTTTGTGTAATAGGTTTCACAGAGAAGTGAGATGAAGTTTCAGTTGCAAATTTCATTTTGGATTTTGTCTTCTTTAATTTGTAATGAGAAGAGGGCTATCAGAAGTGGCTTGCCGATGCTTGGCAGGTCATTGAATAGGGAAGTGATGTATGGTCATGGATACAACTATAGTGAAGAATGTTTCACTCTCTTTGACTTACAGAAAATAATTGATGACTGTTGGATTAAAAATGACATGATCTCCATCGTCCATATAACACCACTTAAAAAACTAGGGAAGATGGACACCGGTTTTGCAGGTAAGGGGAAAAAAATGGGCTCTTTACTTACAAAGCTGCCCTTTTACTTCCGAAGGCCGAGAGAAGGGTTTCTGTTTTCTTCTCTGCGAGAGGTGTCGAACGACTTCTGGGAAGAACATCATCAGAGAAAGAGCAGCAGTCTGTGGGAAAAACCTCAACCTGCTTCCCTTTTTGGGTTTGGCCGTTCAAAAATTTAGGTCTACGGATCGGGAATCTCTTAGGTGGACAATTAAAGACGAAATCGTTGATTTGGAAGCCCTAATCAGGAGGCTTTCCTCTTTGAGCCGAGAATAATTTGTCGACTAGAGAAGCGGAGCGCTGGTTTGAAATTGCCGGAAGTTATCCGCCTTCTCGTAAGCCTCTTCTCATACATTATTTGATGATTATCCATTCCTGTTTTTATTGTAGTTGTTTTTATTGTAGTGTGATATTTACTTGAATGTAGTTTTGAGAAGTGGTTCATGATATGTTGTAGTGTGTTGCAATATTTGTATGCATGTGTGCCTAGTTTCATATGTAAAGTGCCTACTTTTATAACTGAAAGTATTTAATTTTATAACTCAGCTTACTCTTAAAACTGTGTGCCTGCTTGCATAATTGAAAGTGCCTAATTATATAACTATGTATGCCTTGCCTACTTTTATACTTGAAAGTACCCGCTTCTATAATTGTGTACATACGTTTCATATCTGAAAGCGGTTACTCCTACTACTATGAGTGCCTACTCCTAAAACTGAAAAGTGCCTACTTTTCTAACTCAAAGTGTCTACTTTTATAATGGTATTTTTCTATTATGGTTTTATAGTTGAATTTTGTGCTACTTTTTATGTATTTTAATTGTATATATTTGAACATAGTTTGAGAAGTATTTCATATATAGTATTGTGCGTTCCAACCTTTGTACTTAAGTGTGCTTGTTTGTTGAACTAGGAGTGCTTACTTTTATGACTGAGAGGACTTATTTTTATAACTAAGAATGCCTTCAGAATTATATCTCATGTGATATCTTTATTTTTTCTCCTATAGGTTGATGGATATTTTTGGGTGCCACAATTACAAATGGTTGAATAATTTGTATAATTTGAGAGAAAAGTGGTGTCCTGCATTTAGTAAGGAATTCTTTTTCAGAGGTATTCTACTTCTAGGAGGCTTTCAAAAACTTCTACATTATGTGATTTTTATCGAACATTTTCTGAAGTTATTTCTGAATGGAGGAGCAACAGGAATATGAAAGATTTTCGTTGCCACCAAGGGTGTGTTGAGTGGTGCTCCGCAACTCAAAACTATTGCAGCATGCTAATAGAGTTTATAATATTGGAGCATGCATGTTATTTGAAAGACAATTTATGAGATTCCTGGAGTTTTGTCAAGGGCTTGTGGTTTCAATCACGGTGAGCATGTGTCTGAGATTTGACGTTCTGATATAAGTGGGTTTAAACATACAATTATGTATAACAAGCATACTTTAAAAGCATTTCATGCACATTTAAGACATTCGGTGAAGTTGAAAGTCTTTGTTCTCATTGTTTGTGTGTCTTGAATATATATTGTTTTCAAGCCGTTCCGAATAAGTATATATTGGAGAGATGGACAATGAACATTGCTTTAAGTGGGGACAGTACTAAGGTTGGTGATGCAGAGAAAGTGAACAAAAAGGGTAATGCTAGTTCAAGTGTTTGGAGGATGGAAATGTTAAGAAAGTTTTCATATTTGATTTTTGCCAGCGAATTAAATGTGAATGTTCGGGAATGTGTAGAGGAAGGATTTAAAACGATGGGGGACAGAATCGTGGTTGATGTTGAACCTTATCGTGTGGGTGATTTAGGGAACGGAAAGATTCTCTATTATTAAAGATCTTATCGAAAGCAAAGCCCCAGGAGAACATAATGTAAGGAAAAAACGCATAATTGAGATAAAGTGCAATCAAGAAAAAGAGAGGAGGAAGAATGCATTGATGTGTGCTTCAAGGAACAAGACAACGGTTCAATTGTCTATGAACAATGAAGCACTAGGAAGGGTGTGAATGCTCAAAGTAGTGAATGTCAGTTTAGTTTAGGTATATCTAGTTATAGTGATGTGGAACCATCAAGTACATTACAATCATTGATAAATTTTTTGTAGATGTCATAATTTAATTCGTTTAAAGCCTTTTGTATGGCAAACTTCATTTTTTTACCTTTGTTTGGTTTTTTTGATGTTATATTTGGGTTAAATGTTTTTAGAAAGCGTGTTTCAATAATTTAACTTGTGTTATAATTTTTGTAAGCATTTGTGTACCTAATTTAAATATAGGAGTGCCTATTTTCTCAAATAGATGTGCCTATTTATATAACTAAATGTGCCTTTCCTTGTTTTATGTTTTTCAGATAACATTTTTTTGTATATGTACATGATTTTGTTAAGTTAAATTATTTGATTTTAGTGGCTCTTTTTGTATTTTTATATGTGATGGACGTTGTAATATCGTGGGAATGTGTTTCGTGACTTTTTAATACGACATCAAGCTTCTGTATTTAGCAGTGCCTTATTTCATTCTTACGAGTGCCATCATTATTCTGTGTTGTTCTATATGTGGCATTTTTCTATATTGTTGGTGATTTTTGTGATTTCCAATATCCTATTTGTGTAACAAGGGATGCCTATTTTTTATAGCTAAGAGTGCCTAGTTTTATAATTGGGAGTGCCTAATTTTATAACTGTGTGCCCCTACTCTTTTGGAACATGCAAGATTAGTCACCTTAAGAACTTCATTATTTCATTATTTGGTCTTTTTAATAAGAAGTGCTTTTATTATTAAATAATATACTCCATTCATTTTTTTTACTTGTTACATTGTGTAAATTTCCGTATTATTCTTATTTATCTCACTATAAAAATAATACAACTCTTATAAATATTTTCTCATTATACCCTTTCATAAAAAATAAATTTCAAATCCTTTAATCCTTCCAATATTGAAACTTGTAAAAATAATAAGAAAGGTATTAGTCACCTTAAGAACTTCATTATTTCATTATTTGGTCTTTTTAATAAGAAGTGTTTTTATTATTAAATAATATACTCCATTCGTTTTTTTACTTGTTACATCGTGTAAATTTCCGTATTATTCTTATTTATCTCACTATAAAAATAATACAACTCTTATAAATATTTTCTCATTATACCCTTTCATAAAAAATAAATTTCAACTCCTTTAATTCTTCCAATATTGAAACTTGTAAAAATAATAAGAAAGGTATTACAGTCCATATAAGAAAAAAACATGTAAAGTTCACATTTTCATAATTTATATAATATAAAAAATGTAACTACACTTTACTCCTCCCTTCCCCGCGTTCTTCTCCTCTCTCTTTTTCTCTAGGCATCCATCATCACATCTTTTCTGTTCTAAGAAATTTGACATTCATTTCCTCTTGTTTCGAGAATGTCTAATTCTTCTGGGGAAATGAGATGCGAAAGGAGCTCCTGAAGATACTCCGCCTATTCTTAAAGTCATCAACGAGTACTTCAAAAGACTATGACATACATATGAATGGATCAGTTTCATTTCCGAAATCTCCTAATGCAGTAAACGTGCTAGTCTCTTGGCCAGAAATTTATTGTCAGAAAATCAATTTTCTTTCAAGTTGTTCCTACAATTTTATTAGTTCAATTTTGTCAGAAATTCAATTTCCTTCAAGTTGTTCCTACAATTTTGAAGTTGTAGGAACACAGGTACTACTCTCTCTACTTTTATGATTCTTCGTTGCATTTCTTGAATTTTAGCATTTAACTTTGAGTTTGATCATTTGGAAACTAAGCGAAGTACTACTTTTTGTTTTTCTTTTACATTTTGGTAATATGGATTGTACGTCTTTTGGGGTTTTTTGATTTTTTTTTTTGAAAAAAAAAATTTGTACAGCTGGTGGAATGAGGCCAATACCGCCATTGAGGGTTGCGAGCGTGGTATTCTTTATGGTACAGACGTGTCTTTTATACCTAAAGAAGATGATCCCCTCATGATTTTGTTCGAATTATCCTACCAAATAGGGAGGAGAATCTTGTTCTGATATCATATCAGATGTTCTTGAGAGCCTCCAAATGGTGATACATCTATCTAACATGAAGGGCATTGTCGTACCGTATGATGAAAAATGAAATATAGGCGAGATTAAATTTTATTCCACACGTAACTTGCAAGATGTAAACACTCATGCCTGCCATTGCAATTTTCATCCCAGTAAGGTTTCTAACCATAGTATTTAATATTTATTATAAAAAAAAGAAAAAAAACTGTAGTATTCAATGGTTCAACCGAGGAGGCTGGCATCCTCCTGATAAGGATGTAGAATCTTTTCAATGCTCCATATTATGGGATTAGTTTATTTCATAATTTGTACCTTGTTTTACCATGCATGTGTTTCCCAAAACTTAATTTAAGCTATGATATGAATCTTTGGGTTCTTCCATTTTATGACACTAAATTGTCTCTCTTAAAGTGTTTTTGTCCACAATTGACTTAATTAGAGTTATTGAAAACGATATGATGATGAATTATATTAAAAAAAAAAAAAGAGAATTATAAAGTAGGTATATATAGGTTTCAGAACTGCACATTCTCAAGGTGTACTCTTTTTTTAACCTCATTCTTGTTTAGATTTTCCACGACTTACTCAAGGTGTACTCTCATGCTCCACCGCAGCTAATTAAAATAGGTTTTTTCCCCTCTGATTGTAGAGGTCTTGTATGTATTTTGCATAAATGTTCTTACTATCTTTTCTTACCTCCATAGTTGACAACTTCTATTTTGTTTCTGAAGGACAATGAGATTACAGCCTTTCGGCGAGCTTGTAATATATACTATTCTAGACCAGTAAGTTCTTTAGTTGGCAATCCATTTTTCATCATTTGGCGTCCACATATTTGTTCCCAAAGAAAAGGCTAAAGATTAGATGAGGATGAAGAATAAAAGTTGTTTATGTGTTTTTATTTGTTGTCCAGTTAAAGATTTAGGACTTCTCAAGACTGATGAGTCGATTTCTAATGAATGAGCAGAAGTTGGTCAATGTTTCAGATCAGCCAGACAATAAAGCATGTTAATGTTAATTGAACTTCTTTCCTTTAATTTATTCCTACAATTTTGTTAGTTCAATTTTATCAGAAATTTATTGTCAGAAATTCAATTCTTCAAGTTGTTCCTACAATTTTTTTAGTTCAATTTGGTCACAAATTTATTGTCAGAAATTCAATTTTCTTGAAGTTGTTCCTACAATTTCCTACAACTTCAAAATTGTAGGAACAACTTGAAGGAAATTGAATTTCTAACAAAATTGAACTAACAAAATTGTAGGAACAATTTGAAAAAAATTGAATTTCTGACAAAATTGAACTAACAAAATTGTTGGAACAACTTGAAACAACTTCAAGGAAAGAAGTTCAATTAACACTAACATACTTTATTGTACTAACTTGAAGGAAATTGTAGGAACAACTTGCAGGAAATTGAATTTCTGACAATAAATTTCTGAAAAAAATTGAACTAAGGAAATTGTAGGAACAACTTGAAGAAAATTGAATTTCTGGCAAAATTGATGATGAATTTGTTGTTTTATGTCTAGGCCAGTCTGATGATGAATTCTTTTATTAATTTACAGAATCAGGGATAGCATGAATTTGATGACAAAAATGTCAATAATGAACTAATAGAGGAGAAGATAAAGACAGGTAAAGAATTCAACAAATCTGTTTCATAGTCTTCAAACATTTTTTCTGGCCAGGAGACTAGCACGTTTACTGCATTACGAGATTTCAGAAATGGAAATGGAACTGCATAGTCTTTTGAAGTACTTGTTGATGACTTTAGGAATGGGTGGAGTACCTTCAGGAACTCCTTTCGCATCTCATTTCCCCAGAAGAATTAGACATTCTCGAAACAAGAGGAAATGAATGTCAAATTTTTTGGAACAGAAAAGATGTGATGATGGATGCCTAGAGAAAAAGAATCGGAGGAGAAGAACGCGGGGAAAGGAGGAGTAAAGTGTTGTTATATTTTGGATATTTTACAAATTATGAAAATGTGAACTTTACATGGTTTTTTCTTATATGGACTGTAATACTTTTCTTATTATTTTTACAATTTTAATATTGGAAGAATTAACGGAGTTGAAATTTATTTTTTATGAAAGGTTATAATGAGAAAATATTTTATAAGTGTTGTATTATTTTGATAGTGAGATGAATAAGAATAATACGGAAATTTACATAATGTAACAAGTAAAAAAAAAAAAAAACGAATGGAGTATATTATTTAATAATAAAAGCACTTCTTAGTAGGTTAAAAAAAACTCAAATACTTAACCACATGAAAAAAAATTTGTACAGCTGGTGGAATGAGGCCAGTGCCGCCACTAAGGGTTGTGAGCGTGGGATTCTTTATGGTACGGACCTGTCTTACAGAAATTATAAGACAAGATGTGCCTATTTATATAACTAAATATGCCTCTCCCTATTTTATATTTTTCAGGTAACGTTTTTTTGTATATGTGGATGATTTTGTTGAGTTAAATTATTTGATTTTAGAGGCCCTTTTTGTATTTTTATATGCGATGGATGTTGTAATATGGTGGGAATGTGTTTTGTGATAATTTAACACGACATCAAGCTTCTGTAGTTAGCAGGGCCTTATTTCATGTCTACGAGTGCCTTATTTCATGCCTAAGAGTGTCTATTTTATGAACTGAGAGCGCCTTCATTATTCTATGTTGTTCTCTATGTAGCATTTTTCTATATTGTTGGTGATTTTTGTGATTTCCAATATCCCATTTGTGTAACAAGGGATGCCTAGTTTTTATAGCTAAGAATGCCTAATTTTATAATTGAGAGTGCCTGATTTTATAACTATATGTGCCTAATCTTTTAGAACATTCAAGATCAATCACATTAAGAAGATGGGTTTTTTAATTTCTACTATTAAATTTTATGGTCATTTTTGTGTTTTTAGAGGAGATATGTGTTGTAATATAGTTGGTAGTGTTTCATGATGCTTTAACTCGTCGTGCAAAGTCTGTTACCACGGGTGTCTAATTTTATGGCTGTGAGTGCCTATTTTTCTTTTACTGCAAGTGTCTAGTTTTATAACTGTGTACTTTGAATATTTTGTACTTTAGAAGATAAAACATAAATACAAGAATGATTGAGAAGTAAGATTGGGAAATGTAATTTTCATTTAATTTCCAAATATTGCATAGATAATACAAGAACAAAAAATTTGAATTTGTTTTGCTTGTAAAATTTTGATGCTGCAAGTTCTACAAGTTCTCTTTGGGTATCGATCTCGATACAATAATTGTGTACATGTACTTGCCCCTGAGTCTTGTAATTATACTTGGGTTTGTCTTTTTTTCCATCAACAGTGTATCCCAGGTATGGTTATGTTATCCCTTGTACATACGTTTCCATGTGTTATGTACAAAAGACTCCAAAATCTATATAGTTTTTACTGTACTCTTGCCATGACATCTTGTTGACTAGTACCTTGTATTTCATCACATCAGTGTATTTATTGAATATTTCAACATTCTTTTCTTTATAGTATATTAGTGCTTTTTTCTGTCAATCACAAGGAAGCATGTATGTTAGATATTTTTAACAAGATATTCGAATATAATTCGTTTAAATACATGATAAACTTACAAAGAATATCGGGATATCTGAGTATTTCATCTATTGTGTCACGGTTTTTGTCACTGGTTTGCTGTCAATTATTTGTACTTGGGTTGAAATTGAATTCATGACAACGAGATAGTTGTGCTCTAATGCCACCACAAGGAAGATAAGCTATATTTGAATAAAAATTAGAATAGTTTAATAATACTAATATATAAAGGAAGATTCATATTGTAATTATTGAGATTGCTTACAAGTTCAACATCTTGGCGATAAACATTGCGATATTGCAAGTGTCAAGCTCATTGTTAAGTCTATCTACAAAGTTTGTGAAGCACACTTCATCGTCCAGCGGTTTACCGTAAGCTCCTGAAAAAGGCAACATTAGCGCCTATTAGAAAAAGAATTGGTGAAGGTTAGGTAGTGTTGCATGTTGTTGTGCTGTAAATTGATTAGAGGAAAGATGATTAAAGCAAGGAAATTACAAAGATATTTGGGGAGAATATGATTCTCCTGGGCTTATTATGTTTCATATTTTTAATTGAGTGATTCAGATGATATGCCCAAACTTCAATAATATTGTGTTCAACTTGCTGATCTTTTATCACTGATTTTGCATCAGTCCTTGAAATATTGCATGTTTCTTTCAAGTAGAATATGTTGTCACAAAAAAAAAAAAAAATTATAAAAGGTGCATGTGTTTTATATAAGAGTGCCTACTTTATTACTGTCTATGCCTAATTTTATAACTAAGAATACCTACTTTTATAATTGAGAGGGCCTAGTTTTATAACTGAAAATGCATACTTTTATAACTAAAAGTGCCTACTTCTATAATTGATAGTGCATATTTGTTAACTGTGTGTGCCTCTTTTTACACTTGAAAGTGCCTATTTTATAACTAAGGGTGCCTAATATTTATAACTAAGCATATTGTTACAACTATATATGCCTACTTTTATAACTGAAAGTACCTGGTTTTAAAATTGAGTGCCTACTTGTAAAACTAAGAGTGTCTACTTTTATAATTAAGAGTGCCTACTTTTATAAATAAGTATACTTTGCTTTATCACTGTGGGTGCCTAATTTTATAATTGAAAGTGTCTTTCTATATAATATGTAAGATGAAATCCACAAAACACTGTATGAACCAAAAGATGTAAGATAATAGTTACCTGCTTGAAATTTTGTTGTTCATGCATATTATCAAGAAATACAAAGTCAGTTAAGAGCATTTCTTTTGTGGACAAATGGATTTGATCCTCATTTTGCTCTGTCCAGAAATGTGACCTCAAATTGCTCGGGACTTTTCGTTTTGTGTAAAGGGCTTGGCCCAACAGTAGTCTTCTCAATGAAGTCCCCATCATCTTCTACAAGGGCACTGGGAGAGGGGGGGAAGGGGGGAGGGGGGGAGAGGGAGAAAATGTTAATTATATTTTTGTTTAGATTTTTTATTACCATTTATTAATTGAGGACATTCACTTGTCAATATCATTATCTTCAGTCCGATCTTGTTTTTTCTCCTTTCTTCTACTTGTTGTTATTGTTGTTGTTGTTGTTGTTGTTGTTGTTGTTGTTGTTGTTCAACTTGTGCACTATTTTTAAAAATGTTCATTACGTTTACAACAAGTTTTTTAGTTTCCAAGTCTGTATACAGACTGTCTTTTCTTGGTACCTCCTTGGTTAGTGTTTCATTGGCCGATCCAAGATCTAAACCTGGCATTGTTTTGTCTTTTAGTCCCTTTGTCTTGATCATGTCATTCTCAAATTCTTCGCATGCATTTAAGAAATCATCACTCTCAATGAATTTTCTTCTTAGCTTTCAATTTGTGGATTAAATGACGAAGCAGCAATATTATCTTGGTCATTGCACTTTTGTTTTTCTTTTTGGATGACTGGAAGCAGCCCAATTTGTATTTTTTTGGGGAGTCTGGTGACATTAATGTTTTGTCTTTTTAGCTCTTCAATCGCTTCAAAAAAGTTAAAGCGTTTTTATCCAAACCTATAATTGCCATTGATATCTTTTCAAAAAGCTCCTGCAGATTACAGTATAAGTGAGTAATTTCATAATTATGAGTACCAAGTTTTATTTCTAGAACTGCCTATGATATATAACATGCAACATTAGTCATTCTAACCATAGTGCTAAGTTTTATAACTGTGAGTGCCTAATTTTATAGCTAAGAATACTTAGTTTTATAATTGTGTGTGCCTATAATATATCACATGCAACATTAGTCATTCTAAGTAGAATGACTAGTCTTATAACTAGGAATGTCTAATTTTATAGCTAAGAGTGCCTACTTTTATAACTGTGAGTGCCTACTCTTTCAAAACATGCAAGATCAGTCACTTTAAGTACTGGAAACTTTTCTTATATGTGAGTGCCTAATTTTATGAACTGAGAGTGCCTGTTTTTATGACTGTGTGTGCTTATAATATATCACATGCAACATTAGTCATTCTAAGCAGAGTGCCTAGTTTTATAACTGGGAGTGCCTAGTTTTATAGTTAAGAGTGCCTACTTTTATAATTATGTGGGCCTACTCTTTACAACATGCAAGATCAGTCACTTTAAGCAGTGAAAAGTTTTTTATATGTGAGTGCTTAGTTTTATAAATTGCGAGTACCTATTTTATGAACTGAGAGCGCATTTTTTTTTATAACTTTGTGTGTCTATAATATATCACATGCAACATCGTCATTCTAAGTAGAGTACCTAGTTTTATAATTGGGAGTGCCTAGTTTTATAGCTAAGAGTGCCTACTTTTATAACTGTGTGTGCCTACTCTTTAGAACATGCAAGATCAGTAAGTAGTGAAAAGTTTTTTATATGTGACTGCCTAGTTTTATGAATTGAGAGTACCTATTTTATGAATTGAGAGTGCCTATTTTTATAACTATGTGTGTCTTTGCAACGTCGTTATTCTAGTATCTAGTTTTATAATTGGGAGTGCCTAGTTTTATATCTAAGAGTGCCTACTTTTATAACTATGTGTGCCTACTATTTTAGAACAAAGAAGAGATCAAATAGATTATATATCTTTGTAATATCATTATGGATATCTAGTGGTAGCAATAGAGCTAAGGCAAGTAGGTTTGATGAACATTCTTCATGAGCTTTTTGTTCCTTAACCTTCAGGAGCTCAAAGATCCTTCCAGTCCAAAGCTTCCTGCTCCAATCTCATTTGTCTACCTTTGCAAAATAACAGCATCATCCCAACAATTAATTATTGGGATTGCTCGTTTTTCTTCTCGCTTAAACTTCACCATATCTAGGTAGAAGAGCTGCATTATGTAAATTTGTAGTGAGTTAGCAATGATATAATATTAAATCAACAATGGATAATACATCATAATAAAACTTAGTAGTAAGAAAGTGATAGGTCCGATGAAGTATGTCTTGTTTGAAAAGGATTCTTTTGAAACGTCTCACACTTATCTATCAATGTCTTAAGTGTGTATCTGCACCCGCTGTAGTTTCGGATGTCATTGCTATCAGATAGTGTCTTGAGCAGGTTGTGGCGTATTTTTTTTATGTAGTGTGATGGATAAGACTCGTGATGGAGAATAGGAGGAATTCTCTTTTTAAGTAGTCTCCCGCGTCTTGACTGTCAATTAGTCTCTTCTACATAGGCGTCATAAACAGTGGGAAACTTGTATATTTATCCTTCATCTCATTTATGAATGCATTGTGTTCTGTTGTTTCCACAGCCTACTTATTTTTCCCATCCACTGTTTTCGTCCCCCGTGGAATTCTAAAGGCCAGATTTACATCCTCCTCATATGTTTATTGTCTCATTCTCAAGTTTAATACTCATACTCTGAATGCTGAAATTTTTTGGAAGATACATTGCAATTCTTTTTGGCCGCTTGATGCAAAGGATAGCAAGAATTTGAATCCTATATATCTTACATCTCTTTTTTGCTCTTTATTAGGGCTTTTCACAACATCATATATTGCGAATAATGTCATATTTGTTTTTAACAGTGGGATTTTTTTCTCAAATGTATTGACTTCTTCTTTGTTATCTGATTCTTTTTCATTATCTAATTCTTCTTCACACAAGAAGATTTCTTCTCCCGCTGGTTTTTTGTTTTTTTGTTGTCTTGGCCTTTTTGTTGCTTGTTTTTCTCTTTTTCTTCCGCCCTTGGTCGTTTAAGCTTGTTCAATATGCCTATTGGCTCATTCTTTTGTGATGATATCTTATTCTTCTTTGGGTTAACTTGTGTTACAACATAATGTAAAATTAAAATATAAATTGTATAGGAGTGTATGTGACTGTACTGTTCTATGCATATATTGCCTCTTAACTGCATCTGCCAATGTCTCATTGTCAGCTGGCACATCATATCTTTGTTTTGTTCTCAATTCTGAATTCTGCTTACTATTAGGAGACATTTTCAAATTGTTAGTGTACATAGAGGTGTATACATTTATATGTAAGAGTACTTATTTTTATAAGTTAAAGTGCCAACTTTTATAAATGATGGTGCCTACTTTTATAACTGAAAGTTTCTACTTATACAACTATGTGTGCCTGTTTTTATAACTAAGAGTGCACTTTTATAACTGAAAGTGTCTACTTTTATAATTGAGAGTGCCTACTCCCAAAACTGTGTGTGCCTACTTTCATAATTACAAGTGTCTACTTATATAACCATGTGTGCCTACTTTTATAATGAGAGTGCCTAGTTTTATAACTCAGAGTGCCTACTTTATAACCAAAAGTACCTACTTTAATAACTGAGAGTGCCTAGTTTTATAATTGAAAGTGCCTATTTTTATAACTGAGAGTGCCTACTCCTAAAAATCTGTGTGACTACTTTCATAATTAAAGTTACTATTTATATAACCATATGTGCTTACTTTTATAACTGAGAGTGCCTAGTTTTATAACTCAGAGTGCCTACTTTTATAACTGAAAGTGTCTACTTTACAATTGAAAGTGCCTACTTTAACAATTGAGATCGTCTACTCCTATAACTGAAAGTGCCTAGTTTTATAACTGAGAGTGCCTGCCTTTATAATTGAAAGTGCCTACTTTATAACTGAGAGTACCTACTTCTGAAATTGTGTAACGGAAGACGATTTCTTTTCCCGCTGCAATCTCATTGAATTAATATGATAATGTGAACAAACTGATGAACCATAAAACACAAAAACATATTTCTGAGAGTGCCTACTCCTATAATTGAAAGTGTCTAGTTTTATAACTGAGAGTACCTACTTTATAACTGAAAGTGCCTAATTTTATAATTGAGAGTGACTAATTTCACAATTGAAAGTGCCTATTCTAATAACTAAAAGTGCCTACTCCTATACTTTTATAACTGAAAGTGTCTACGTATATAACCATTTGTTTCTTCTTTTATAAATGAGAATACCTAGTTTTTATATCTAAAAGTGCATACTCTTAAAACTTCTATTATAAGCTGAAAGTGCATTTTATATTAGCAAGAAAGCATTTGAAATTTACAAATGAAAGTGGTATAACTAGCAGTCACTAATATACCAACTGGAAGTTCCTGTTCGTACAGGGAGGAACGATTATTGTGAAATAGTATTAAATTCCACATATACAAATATGCAATAATGAATTAATGGTGATATTGTGAACAAACTGATGAACCATAAAACACAAAAACATGTATTTGAGAGTGCCTACTCCTATAACCAAAAGTGCCTACTCTTATAATTGAAAGTGCCTCGTTTTATAACTGAGAGTGCCTACTTTTATAATTGATAGTGTTTACTTTTATAACTGAGAGTGCGTACTTTCATAATTGAAAGTGCCTACTCTAATAATTGAAAGTGCCTATTCCTATAACAATATGTATGCCTACTTTTATAACTAAAAGTGTTTACTTATATAACAATTTGTGCCTTATTTTATAACTGAGAATGCTTAGTTTTATATCTAGAAGTGCCTACTCCTAAAACTTTTGTTATAAACTAGAAGTGCATTTTATATTAGTAGGAAAACATTTGAAATTCACAAATTAAAGTGTTACAACTAATAGTGCCTAATATACTAACTGGAAGTGCTTGTTTTTACAGAGAGGAATGGTTAGGTGAAAGAGTGTTAAAATTCCACAGATACAAACATGCAACAGTGAATTAATAATGATATTGTAAACAAACTTATGGACCATAAACACAAAAACATGTATCTGAAGTGCCTACTCTATAACTGAAAGTACCAAGTTTTATAATTGAAAGCGCCTACTTATATAACTGAGAGTGTCTACTCCTAAAACAGTGTGTGCCTACTTTAATAACTAAAAGTGTCTACTCCTAAAACCATGTGTGTGCCCACTGTTACAACTGAAAGTGCCTACATATATAATCATGTATGCATTCTTTTATAACTGAAAGTGCCTAGTTTCTTATATCTAGAAGTACGTACTCCTAAAACTTCTAGTATAAACTGAAAATGCATTTTATATTAGCAGGAAAACATTTAAAATTCACAAATTAAATTGCTATTACTAGCATTGCCTAATATACCAATTGGAAGTGCCTGTTCGTATAGGGATGCATGGTTATTGTGAAAGAGTGTTAAAATTACACAGATACAAACGTACAATAGTAAATTAATAATGACATTGTAAACAAACTGATAGACCATAAAATACAAAAAACATATATCTCGAAGTTCAGCACACAAAAATAAGGCAAAAAAACAATGAATAATGATTTCAAATAGAAATACGTGAATTAAAAACGGTGTAAACTACTTTGTTGTAGTGTTATTGTTAAAAACTACAATTTCTAAGTTGAATTTTACCTGTTCTCGCCACTGCTATTTGAAGAAGTCATTTTTGATGATATTTGTTCGTGAAGATATACGGAATAACCTAGAATCAAAGCGATGAAGAAAGAAAATCAAAGAAATTGGTTGTTGAGATTTAAATTTTGGTGAAAAATGGACTAAAAATTGCCTTGAAACTGAAAGTGGGTGAGGGCTTTTTGGAGGGAACGAAAGGTCTGGTGAAGATGGTGCGTGTATTGTAGGTCCGATTAACCTATTTCTTACACTAAATAAAACTACATAGTTTTGAAATTAGGCATGCTTTGCAAGGTATGTGTAAGTATAGGATATAACAACTCAGTTTATTTTTTCAAAAGGATTACAAAGTAAAAAAAACAAAAAATAACTTTAAAATGCTATCCATGTTTTGATTGAAACACCAAGGAAAGACATTTTTACTTTTTTTTTGTGGGAAAAATCTATTTTTTATAACAATATTCCCTTTTCTCAGCTTATATTTGCAGCTGTATTGCTGTGCAACACCAGAAGAGGTAAATGCAGTTAAATCTTGCATAGAAGAATTTCGCTCAGGTCAGGACAAGTAAATTTTGACAAATCAATCATACGTTTCAGCAAGAATGCTTCTGACCGTACCAAGAACATTATCTGCACTAGTCTAAACATGAAGGAATGTGATCACAAGGTCAAGTACTTGGGTCTTCCATTCTGCAAAACTTAATTACAGCAAGATGCATTCTCTGAAGTGGTTGAAAAAGTTAGGGAAAGGATTAATGGTGCGGGGGGGAAGATTAATACTCTTTCACAAGCTGGGAGAACTACTCTTATTAACTATGTTTCTCAATCTATCTTTAACCCTTCCTCATATGCACTATTTTCTTTTGCCTTCTATTTGCAGGAAGCTGGACGTGCTGAACAAAGACTTTTTCTGGGGATTTAAGGAAAGTAGTGGCCGCCATTTCTATCCTAAGGCATGGAACACCATGTACAAACCAAAACTTGAAGGTGGACTTCAATTCAGGAAATCCAAATGTATGAATGAGGCCCTCGTTGCAAAGTTGGGCTGGGCTTTAACCATTGAATCTCACAAACCCAGGGTATAATTGATTAGAGCAAAATATCTCAAGGGTCTGCACTTCCTTCACATGGATTTTTATCCCGGTTGAAACTTCTTGGAAATGGCAGAGTATATGGGCGTGTAAGGAAGTGATCATAAAGGGTGATTCTTATAGAGTTGGACTGAACTCGAACACGCTGGGGCTGATCCCTGGATCCCAGGCCATAACATATTCAAACCCAAAGGAAAATCTTCGATTCAAACACACCTCTATATGGGTTTGTGATCTTATTAACACAGACCTCCTCTGCTGGCAGACTCATATGATTTACAATATCTTTCCCCCTCATGTTGCCAATCGTATTTTCCAAATCAAATTACTTTTCCTGAGGCAGATGACAAGATGGTGTAGGCACCCTCTACAACAGGAAGCTTCATCGTTAAATCGGCATACCAGATTGCAGCTAACCCAGCATCTTTCTTGTTGTAGAAACTAATTACTATTACTGAAGCTATTTACTAATAGAAGGCAAAAATAGAGAAAAATAACAGTGGAAGAAACAAGAAAAATTATACAGCCTTCTTTGCTCACGGCAAACAAAAAGAATAAAACTCCAGAGCTGCAAATAATAAACGATTTATAGTAAAATAAAGGTAAAGAAACTGGAAGAAAAACTTACCACCGCCGCGGACAATGTCCACCGGCGGGAGCACTGACGAGCCGAGTGAGAGACAAGACGCCGAGCAGCAGCTGTGAGGGATGAGCCGTATCGAGGCGTCGCCGGTGAGTGGAGGAGTGATCGGAACCCTCAGATCTGTACCTCAATTGGAAACCGTCACCGGTGCACCCTCTCTCTCTCTCTCTCTCTCTATCTTTCGTCTCTCTCTCAAACATACACAGAAAAAGGATCAAACAAAGATCCAGGAAAGCCGATGGTCGCAGGAAGCCAACGGGCGGAGGAGAGCAGCGGTTGAAACCGCAGAGAAGAAGAGAAGGAAAAGTCGGGAAAAACCAATAGTCGAAAAGAGAGAAGAATGAATCCCAAGAGAAGAAAGAAAAACGACTGCACCAGAAACGAGAGGGAGAGAGAGGGCTTAAATAGAGAGACACCAATGGGTAGCCCGGGTGGCCAGGCCTGGGTCTGACCCGCTCTTTCTTGACCTAGTCAAAGGGCACCTCTTCTCCAGCTGAGGTCCAATTTCATCATAGGGAAAAATGGGCTGGAAAATGAAAATATTGGGAAGACTTCAAGGCCCAAAAGGCCTACAATCTCTACCTCGAACAATATTTTCCAACCATTGTTTGAACTTACCGTGAATCAAATTGCATCCAAGTGAAGAAAATCCCTGCAAAACATAAACTTGTCAGTGTTTGCAATTTTAGTACCAACGTCTGCAGGATTATTATCAGTACTAATCTTGTCTATATCAATTAAACCACTAAAAACCTTTTCTCTAATAAAATGGTATTTGGCATCTGTATGTTGGTTCATTCATGATAAACCAGATTTTTACAAAAATGTAAACAACTTTGACTGTCAGTATATATAATAGCTTTTGAATGTAAAACGTGTAATTCATTCAATAACCCTTGAAGCCAGATGGCTTCTTTGATCGCTTCCGTTGCGGCGATATACTCAACCTCAGTAGTTGACAAGGTAACTACTGGCTGTATTTCCACGAGATGCAATTACCCACTAGGGTAAAGAAGTAGGATGAGGTAGATTTCCTACCATCCTTATCACATGTAAAATCCGAATCAACAGTCCAATTAATTCAAAATCAGACCAATTGTGATAATGTAAACCCCGATCTAAAGTTCCGTTAAGATAACGCAATAGCCACTTGAGAGTGTTGGAATCCGTAGGCAAAAACAAATAAAATGAAACTACGGAAATCCACCAACAGGATCTGTACATATTAGAAAAACCGATTAGATAGAAATTACCTTAATGTTTTTAATTGTTCGGTGTGGAGGCGCTGCTGTTTACGCTTCGCCCTCTACTGGTATCCACGTGACGAACTCCTCTACAAGCGATCGGGATGCTAGCCCCTTCTGTGTTTTGAAAACTGTTCAGAACTAATCCTGACTGTTTGGTAATAGGTCGAATTTCGGAGAGAGGAAGGTAGATACTATATCGCCGTTCCAAGGTTTAGGATTTTGTTGTTTTTTAATCAGATAAAAACAGCCATAGAGAAAAGGTTAACCTAACCTTTTATAGCTGTCAATATCAAAACCCTAATTGTCATCTAGTGACAGTTTAATCTCATCCGTCTATTCCTATAATCATCCAACGGTTGGATGAGTAATATTAAGTAATTAATTTCATTTATTCGATAAATAAAATTAGTTACTTATTAACTTACCAGAAAATACAACATGGAATCTGATTCCCCTTTTGTATACATTGAACGAATTTGGACACAATCTAGATTCACTGAATGCGGACATTATGCTCACAAGATCATCTATGCGTGTGACCCTGTAGGTTCACTTAACGTTGGCAGTAAATGAAAAATTTATTCACAAAACATAAGCGGCCTCTAGCAAGACATTATGCTTACCTAAGTTAAGTAAAAGCAATAATAACCTAGCATCAGATTTAATATTTAGTCCTTTTGTCACACGATATCCTAATTAAGTATAAGGTATGGATCGAGTCATCCTTATAAAACTTAATTAACCATTTACTTGATCACCAGGCAGACTGTTCCAACAAATAATATTAATAACACCTTATTAATACTTATTTGAGCATGGCCATGTATATTTTCAAGTCTTCCTTATCAAGGGGCCCATGGATATCTCTCTCTACAAAGAGAGGGACAAATACCTTTTACTATCTCCAATATTCAAGCCATGACAAGAAAATAAGCCAACCAGTAGTCATAATAATCACCTAATTAAAAGTGACGTTTGACTATGTCAAAACATATTTTCTCCCCATGCGAGAAGGATTAGAAACATTAGGTCAAAGGACACCAAATATAAAACTGAGAAGAAATACTTATAAGTTAAACCCATGCAATATTTCTTCTTCACTTTGGGTCATGTCCAATACAATATTCTCAGTATATATTTATGAATTGTTTTTATATCTCATATTCATGATCAGTAAAACTTGACCATCAATCAACTTCACACTATTTTAATAATAAAAGATGTAATAAAGCTAGGGATAGATAAGAATATTACTTTATTAGCTATAAGAGTTTTACTATCAAGTCACATAATTGATGACCAAAAGCATAAAATACAATTCAAAATACATGCTTCATAAATTATAAATGTGAGTCAATTGGTCTTAGGGTATATACTAATTGAGAGCAGCCCAATGATCTCTTCTAGGATTAGACATGAATCTGTTGAGAAGGCTTATAGAAAAAGCAACGTCAGGACGGGTAGATATCATTGAGTACATAACTGAGCCTATGACCATTCTGAAAGGAATATTAGCCATAACTCTTTTCTCACTGGTTTTGTCAGAAAGTTTGAAGTGGCTTGCTAGAGGAGTTATAATAGATTTACACAGGTACATTGAAAATTTGGATACGATTTTCTGAAGGAAAGGCTTTTGAGATAGAAACAGGGAACGCTCAGATCTACTCCTGAAATATACATGCCAAGAATTTTGGATGCAATACCCAAATCCTTCATATCAAATTCAGATTTCAATAAAGATTTCAGATCATCAATTTTAGCTTTATGTCTACAAGCATTTAGTATATCATCCACATAAAGTAGTAAATAGATAGAAGAATCAATATTAGAACCACAAAAATAAGACAACTATCATAGTTGCTTTTAGAAAAACCAATTTTCAACTTAAAAGAGTCAAACCTCTTGTACCATTGCCTGGGTGATTGTTTAAGTCTATATAAGGACTTTTTCAAAAGACAAGCCATGTGTTCTTTACCTTTAACCTCAAAACCTGATGGTTGACGCATATATATGGTTTCTTCAAGATCACCATGTAAGAAAGTGGTTTTAACATCAAGTTGTTCCAGATTTAGATCATAAAGAGCAAGAATAATCCTGATCATTTTGTATTTAACGACAGGAGAAAAAATTTCATTAAAATCAATGACCTCAACTTGTGAAAAACCTTTTGCAACCAACCTGGCCTTGAATCTAGGAGATTCTTTAGAAGACTCAGGTTCTTTTATTTTGAAAATCCATTTGCAATCAACTAACTTTTGTTTTGAGGGCTTTGAAACAAGAATCCAAGTTTTATTTTTGTTTAAAGATGTCATTTCCTCATTCATAGCACATAACCGTAAAACACAATTAGGGCTTTTCAAAACCTCAGAAAAACATAATGGTTCTTTTTCTTCCACATAAGATGCAATAGCAAATGCATATGAAACAATGCAGGAGTAAACATACCGAGGATGTTCTTTAGGTACCCTGCAGACTCTATCTCTTGCAAGTTGGTAATCTCTAAAGGCTTGAGCATGAGCCTCAGGATGTTCTGCCTCTTCATCATAACCTTCTTAAATAGGATCAGAGGTTTCAGGAATACTAGAAGGAACAAGGGTGCTACTGGATTGAGTAGGAATCACTGGATTGGTTTCGGGTTCTAAGGGTGATTCTAAAGGAGGTTCAGAAATGACCTCAACCTCCACAGGAATACTACTAGGAGTGGGAACACTCGGTGGATTATCGGAGATGAGTTTATCCTTAAGACAAGGCATTTCTAGCTCATTGAAGATAACATCCCTACTGATAACAACCCTCACCCCCTGTTCACCCTTTAACACTTTATATCCCTTCACCCCACTAGGATATCCTATGAACACTCCCTTTCTAGATCTTGGATCTAGTTCACCCTCCTTCTAATGTGCATTGGCTGCACACCCAAAAACTCTCAAGTTGGAAAGATTAGTAGGTTTACCACACCAGAGTTCTATAGGAGTCCTAAAGTTTGTGGCTGTAGATGGGGATCTATTGATGAGGTATACAGCTGTACTAACAGCTTCTCCCCAAAAAAGGTTTTGGAACACCAAAAGAAATAAGAAGGCATCTAACTTTGTCCATAATGGTACAGTTCATCCTTTTGGCAACTCCATTTTGCTTTGGGTTATGTCTAACCATTCTATGTTGTAGAATGCCATGTGATGCACACAAATAAAAAAACTTACGGTTACAAAATTCAAGACTGTTATCGATCCTAATAGTTTTTAGTTTATTTCTAAAATGATTTTCGGCAAAACGTTTCCATTCACAAACTTTTCAAAAGTTTGATCTTTGGTTTTTAAAAGAAAAACCCAAACATGCCTTGAAAAATCATCAACAATAGACAAGAAATAAACATTACCACAATAAGTTAGAACCTTTTTAGGTCCCCACAGATCACAATGCACATAATCAAGTATTGCTGAAGACTTGTGAGTGCCGGTTGAAAAACTGATTTTGTGTTGTTTTCCCAAAACACAGTGGTCACAAAAATCCAAGGAATCAATTTTGTCACCACGCAAAAGATTTTGTTTTTGTAAATAATAAAGTCCCTTTTCATTAATGTGGCCAATTCTCCGATGCCACAACATAGTTTTTTCAGGAACAGTTTTTGAAATTAATACAGCGGAGTTACAAACCGTTTTACCAAGAAGAATGTGTAAAGTTTCTCTTTTAAGCAAATGAAGGGGGAATTACGGGCCGACTACAGCTATTTCAATTCCTATTGTTTTGTCGGTCTGCTCGGATTTGTTTGTACCGCCCAGAAGATGGTCTTTAGTTCGTTCGTTGTCGCAGAGCGAATAAGGTATTGACTTTCAGGATGTCGATAAAACTCTATCTGTAGATAGCTCTTGGAAGCACTCTTTCTCATTAATAAAGGAATAGACAATAGCTCCCCTTTCTTCTTTCTTTTCAAAACCTTTCAGCATGACTAGGTTTCCTTTATAAACACGTAAAATACCGTTTTTAGATTTAAAAGAAAAACCCAAAGAGTCTAAATGACTAAGAGAGATAAGATTCCGACGTAGGTCGTGCACGTATCTCACCTCAGTGAGTTTCCTAGCCACACCATCATACATTTTGATGAAAACATTACTAATACCTTTAATATCACAAACTTGATTATTTCCCATAAAAACTTTTCCTTGACTTAATGGTTTGAAATCAGAAAACCAGTGTTTGTTAGTTGTCATATGAAAAGAACAACTAGAATCGAGAACCTAATGATCAACAACTTCAGAACATGAAGGAGAAAGGGACACACACAAAATTTCTGAAAACATAGAATTACCATCTGAATCAAAATCATGGGTTTTATTACTCCCTTTACCATGTTTACATTATTTTTCATCTTTAATCTGTTTAAAACACTTGTTTTTCATATGGCTCTCTTTGCCACAATAAAAACATTTTACTTTATTTTTCTCTCGTGATTTGGATCGCCCTTTATTTTTAAAATGGTGAATAGGAGGTTCCCTCTGGTCAACTCTTCCTTGCACAAAAGGATTTTCGCCTTGAGATTTATTTTGTTTTTGTAAATCCAAATCCTTAGATTTCAAAACATTTTTAACATCGGAAAGAGATAAACCATCTCTGCCATATTTAATAGCAGATTTAACCTCGTTAAAAGATTCCGGTAAGGCATTTAATAAAATAACTGCAATATTTTCATTAGAGATGTTTTCTCCAACGTTTTGAAGTTCCAAAACGATTTTATTTAAATCATCCATATTTTCTGAAAGTGTTTTTGATCCGTTCATTTTAAAATCGAAAAGCTACTCTTTTAAATAAATTTTATTTGAAAGTGATTTTCCCAGATATAGTTTTTCCAATTTAGTCCAAATTTCAAAAGCATTATCTTTTTTATAAATTTCTCATAAAACATTATCAGTTAAATACAAGGTGAGGCAGCTGTGAGCATCATCTAGTTTTTCTGAAAGAATTTCACCCTTCCAAGATTTCGGATACTCTTCAGGGCTACAAATAGCAGGTGCAATTTTATTTTGTACCAAAACTGCTTTCATTTTCCTCCGCCATATTACAAATTCATATTTGCCATCAAACTTATCAGTTTCAATTTTTGGAACTGACATGTTTCGAAGGAAAATAAGTGTAATTAAATGACTAAGAAAAATGAAAGATTTTTAAAAAAAAGTTTTGAAAGAAAAGAATAAAACTTCCCGGTATTTTCGAAAAATAAAAATACAATTTCAAGAAAAACGGTGTTGGTTTGTTTTAGTTTGCTTGATTTGTTCTGTGTGTTTTTTTTTTAAAATAAAAACGGCGCAACAACGTGAAGCACAAAAACCAAGAAACAACCAATATAACTGAAATAACGAGAGTCACAGCAGTAACAGAAAAAATGCCTTACCACCAATCAGAAAAAGACAAAACAGAGGAAGTAACAATAATAAAAAAACTTTTGAAAAACAGAAAAACGCGCCAAGACACAGATACTTGAAATCTCACGGATTCATGCTAGGCTTGTGTTTTGTAATTTTTGAAAAAACAGAACAGGAGGAACACCAGCACCAGAACAGTAATAGGAGCAAAACAAAAAATAATAATAGTAAACAACACAACTGAATAGAAACACAATTCAGCAAGATGAGTAGTAAGAGTAATCGGCGGCAGGCCAAGCAATAGACAAAAAAAAAAAAAGACCAAACGGCGGCACGCTAGAAACAGAATAGATAACTGGTGGCAAGCCAGAAACACCAAAAACAGCAGCAGTAATCGGCGGCAAGCTGAGAGAGGAAACAAAAAACATAAACAGTAACAATAACTAAAATAAAAGAAGAGTGAAGGAGAAACTTCTCTGGCTAGATCTGAGGAACTTATCGTCGATGGTTGCCGGCGCCGATAAGCCGAAGCGCGACTCTGATACCACTTGTTATAGAAACTATTTACTATTATAGAAGCTATTTACTATTATAAGCCAAAAACTGAGAAAAATAACAGCAGAAGAAACAAGAAAAATTTACAGCCTTCTTTGCTCACGGCAAACAAAAAGAATAAAACTACAAAGCTGCAAAATAATAAACGATTAATAATAAAATAAAGGTAAAGAAATTGGAAGTAAAACTTACCACCGCCGCGGACAATAGCCGCCGACGAGCTGAGTGAGAGACAAGATGCCGAGCAGTGGCTATGAGGGATGAGTCGCGTCGAGGCGTCGTCGGTGAGTAGAGGAGTGATCGGACCCTCAGATCTGGACCTCAACCGGAAACCGTCATCGGTGCACCCTCTCTCTCTCTCTCTATATATATATATATATATATCTGTATCTTTCGGCTCTCTCTCAAACATACACAGAAAAAGGATCAAACAAAGATCCAGGAAAGCCGACGGTTGCAGGAAGCCGACGGGCGGGGAGAGCAGCAGCTGAAACTGCAGAGAAGAAGAGAAGGAAAAGTCAGGAAAAACCAACAGTCGAAAAGAGAGAAGAATGAATCCCAAGAGAAGAAAGAAAAACGACTGCACTAGAAACGAGGGAGAAAAAGAGGGGTTAAATAGGGAGACACCAACGGGCAGCCCCGGTGGCCAGGCCCGGGTCTTACCCGGTCTTTCTTGACCCAGTCAAAGGGCACCTCTTCCCCAGCTGAGGTCCAATTTCATCACAGGAAAAAATGGGCTAAAAAATGAAAATATTGAGAAGATTTCAAGGCTCAAAAGGCTTAAATTTCCTAACCTAAGCGATGATTCCAAACAATCCCATTTGGAGTAGATTGTGGAAATCAAAATTGAATAATTGTCACAAGAATCTCATCTGGAAAATTATCTCAAATGCTTTGTCTAATGCCAGCCGATTGCTGCACTTCACCGAAAAGGACAGTATTTTCTCTGATGAAGAAGCTGATACCAATGAACATCTCTTCATCAGATGCCTTCTAATGAAAGCTATTAGGTTCACATCACCCCGATAATTCACGTTAGAAGGTTTTGCTCAATGGACGGTACAGGAATGGTTTGGTAAACTTGTAAACATAGGAAAATGATTTTTCTCTCATCCCCGATTGAAAGGAGGAACTTATTCATTTTGCAGCAGTTGGGGCCGAAGTTGTTTGGATGTTCCAAAATAAAAAAATAAAAATAAAAATTAAATTAAATTAAAAAAAAACTCATGGTGAGGAGATTCCTGATTGGAAAGAGATTTGTAAGCTGATGGAATAAAAGGCTAGGGATGATTACTCTACTGCTGCTTGCAACAAACCGTAAACGACCTGCTGCGACATTTGGCTAGATTGATTGGAAACCTCCAAAGGCAGGTTTTTCAAAACTGTAATTTCGACGCAACGTTTGAACCCGACAGAATTACTTTTAGTTCTTGTATTATTAGGGACCACTTGGGGAAGGCACTGAGGCTGTGGACTAAAAAAGACATGGTGAGTGACTCTTTTGCAGCTGAAGCCACTGCGCTTAATTTTGCTTTTAGTGTAGGCATGGACCTTGAAGAACACATACATGATCTATGGAAGTGACTCCCTTTTCGTTATTAATGATGTAAATGGAAATGATGAATTCATTGACTGGAAAAGGACTAGCCTGATTACACATGGAAGAGAAGTACTCAGCCAATGGCCATACTCCCAGAATGTGTGATTCCTTGGCACACAATATTGCACAGTAGGCAAAGGATAACCCTTTTATAGGTTATCTTGATCCCCTACTACCCATTTTTATTTCCTCTGATAAAGAGGGAACTACTGATGTACTTTCTCCATCGGAGCTTTGTCTTTTAATGAAAATTAAATTATTTCCCAGGAAAAAAAAAAAAAAAAAGGAAGCAATTGTTGAAAAGTGATTGATGAGAGGGAACTCAATATTTCTTTTACCCTGTAAATTTCGAAACCAATTAGATCCACCTCTGACATACTTTGGAAATTGTATTGGGCCTAGCATTGCTCAAATCTTTTTTAATGCTGTGCCCATCTAATCTACTTTTTTTTAATGAATGTCCACAGCTAATCAGGTCATATGGTTAGAACAAATCTTTGAATAAAAAATATGACACAAATTCTACATTAAATTAACATTTCTATTTCTATCAGGAAATTGAAAACATATTTACCTATATAACTAGATTTATTTCTATAATAAAAATATAAATATACTAAACTAAAAAAATATATAATAAATAAAAAGCATTACCCTACAAAAAATATAATATATTACAAAATAAAACATAATTCAGTAATATAAACACAAAAAAATATTACTTGAGAAATATAACACTAAAAAATTCAATACTAATACTTTTAGAAAAATAATAAAAAGAAAAATTAATTTTCTTACAATAGAGATGGGAAAAAGCTAAGGGTGAAAAAACTGCATTGAATTAAAATCAATGCAATGTGTGCCAACACGTTTCCATGATGAGTCTCCTGCCAAATGAGCAAAAAATATGGTTGGAAAGGGACATACTTTTAAAAGACGGTTATTTGAAGAAATAGTTGTGAAATTTCCCAGTTTTACAGTAAAATAGTGGGGGATCTGATGGCCTTATTAATATGGCAACTTTGATTGGAAAAGCAATTTATACAAGTAAGAATAATGTGGAACAAGTATGGAATGGAACAAGTAGATGAAGGGAGAAAAGGACGAGTTTTTGTTGTGAATGGATCCCATCGCCGTCGCCATTTTTGATACTTATGGTATATAGATTTTGGGTGGGAAAAGATGAACAAGTATGAGTATATTATAACTGATATTGATGGAAGCATGTCCCTTCAGAGGTCAAGAAAATCTGGAAGTGGTATGTGTAAAATAATGGAGCAAAAAGAGTTGAGAATTTTGTAAATATATTATTTCAAAATTCTGGCTTCTTCGGCTAAATTTTGCCGTGAATATAAACAATGCAATTTACAAGCTATACAACTAACTAATTGCCATATAGACAATCCATTTGATATAAGGAAACTGACAAAAAATGCCAGCCTCATAATCAATACAAATTTATACACAATTTATGCACATTTCCTAAAGTAGTGGTGGAGATTAGTCCCGAGAGAACTCAATATCGGTATATCCGCGAATACTCTCCTCAAGTTAGAACATAAAGGTTACGAATGTCCAATTTGTACATGAGATCATGAAACAGATAATGATTCAAAGTTTTAGTGAAGATGTCATCAAGTTGGGAGGGTGAAGAACCATAAGTGAGAGAGATTTGGCGAGCCTGATATTTGTCACTGTTGGAGAAACAAAGTCCTAATTAATATTACACAACACTAATTACTATTACAAATGATCAAGAGAAAAAAAAATAGCGGAAGAAAAAGAACAGAAAAATCCAATATTTTCAAGAATAGAAACCAAAAGGTAAAAAATAAGGCAATCTGCAAAACAACACCCAATTAGTATCAAAATAACCCGAAAGCAACAAGAGAGTTTCGCTTACCACCGCCGCCGTGAAACGGCCGGCAGAAAATCAAAGAGATGATTGCGAAGCTGAAACCGAAAGGTCACCAAATCAGAAAACAGACGCCGAGCAGCGACAATGCCGCGTCGAGGCGCCGATGGTAAAGAAAAAGATGATCGGGTGTTAAAACCCTCAGAAAAGGGCCTCAGCCGTGATGGAATCACCGGAAACCTTCTTCCTCTATCTCTCTCTCTCTCTCTCTCTCTCTCTCTCTCTCTCTCTCTCTCTCTCTCTCTCACGTTCCTCACGGCTAACTCTCTAACCTCACCAACAGACAATCAAAGGTGACAAAGAAGACCGGTGAACAACAGAGAGGTATAAAACACTGGAACAGAGAGAGGAAAACAGCGGCAGAGCCGAAGAATCAGGAGGAAAACCAAGAGTCTCGAAGACTCCAAAAGACAGAGAGTGGAGAGACGGTTTAGAGAAGGAGAGCAAGAGACTGCACAGGAATCGAAGAAACAACAGCTATAAAAAAAGAGAAGGCGGGCGGTTTTTCTGCGGCTCGCCAATGGACGGCCCGGGTGGCCAACCCGAACCGCCCGAGCATCCCTTTGACCTGGTCAAGAAAACAAAAGAGAAGCCTATTCCAAATGGGGCTGAGGCCCAATGCATCATAGGGTGAAAGGGGAGGAGAAATTGGGCTGAAAAATAAGTAAAATTTTTGGGAAAAAATGGGGTTAGAAAGCCTACAATTTCCACCTCGAACAATATTTTCCATCCCTGAAATGACTCACTTTGAGTCAAACTGTTTCCACATGAAGAAAGTACCTGCAAAACATAAATTTGTCAGTGTTCACAATTTTAGTACCAAAATCAGTAGGATTATTATCAGTACTAATCTTATCTATGTCAACGATACCACTAGAGACCTTTTCGCTAATAAAGTGGTACTTGACATCAATATGTTTCGTCCGTTTGTGATAGATCGGATTTTTACACAAATGTAAACAACTTTGACTATCTGTTTAAATAATAGCTTTGGAATTTAAAATATTTAATTCACTTAATAACTCTTGAAGCCAGATGGCTTCTTTGATTGCTTCTGTTGCTACGATATACTCAGTCACAGTAGTTGACAAGGCAACTACAGGTTGCAGTTGGGATTTCCACGAAATGTAATTACCCGCAAGGGTAAAGAAATAGGAAGTGGTAGATTTTCTACCATCATTGTCACCTGCAAAATCAGAGTCAACAAATCCAATCAATTCAAAATCAGATCAATTATGGTAGTGTAAACCCCGATCCACAGTTCCGTTTAGGTAACGTAATAGCCACTTGAGAGCAGCCCAATGATCTCTTCCAGGATTTGACATAAATCTGCTAAGAAGGCTTATAGAAAAAGCAATGTAAGGATGGGTAGATATCATTGAGTACATGACTGAGCCTATGGCTATTCTGTATTAGATATTGGCCATATCTCTCTTTTCACTTTCAGTTTTAGGACAGGTTTTGTCGGAAAGTTTAAAGTGGCTAGTAAGAGGAGTTGTAATGGGTTACACAGGTGCATTGAAAATTTGGATACGATTTTATGAAGGAATGGCTTTTGAGATAAAGAAAGAGAATGATCAGGTCTATCTCTTGAAATACTCATCCCATGAATTTTGGATGCAACTCTTAAGTCCTTCATATCGAATTTAGATTTCAGCGGCAATTTCAGGTTATCGATCTTAGCTTTGTGATGACAAACTATTAACATATCATCCACATACAGCAACAAATAAATAGCAGAATCCACATCATTACCAGAAAAATAAAGAAAACTATCTTAAGTTGCTTTTTGAAAAACCAATTTTAGACATGAAAGAATCAAACCTCTTGTACCATTGCCTTGGTGACTGTTTAAGCCCATATAAATATTTTTTCAAAAGACACGCCATATGTTCCTTACCCTTTACTTCAAAACTAGGTGGTTGACGCTTATATATGGTTTCTTCAAGATTACCATGTAAAAAGGCAGTTTTCATATCAAGTTGTTCAAGATTAAGATCATAGAAGGCAACAAGAGCAAGAACAATCCTAATTGTTTTGTATTTAACAACAGGAGAAAAAATTTCATTAAAATCAATGCCCTCAACTTGTGAAAAACCTTTTGCAATAAGTCTAGCCTTGAACCTAGGAGGTTCATTAGAAGACTCAGATTCCTTTATTTTGAAAATCCATTTACAATCAACAAGTTTTTGTTTTGAAGGTTTTGGAACAAGAATCCAAGTTTTGTTTTTGCTTAAAGAAAACATTTCTTCTTCCATCGTACGTAACCATAAAACGCGATTGGGACTTTTCAAAACCTCAGAAAAACATAAAGGTTCTTTTTCTTCAACATAAGAAGCAACAACAAAAGCATATAATACAATGTAGGAGTAACCATATCGAGGATGATCCTTAGGTACTCTATGGACTCGATCTCTAGCGAGCTGATAATCCCTAAGGGCTTGAGTTTGAGCCTCAGGGTGTTCCTCTTCCTCATCAGAACTATCTAGAATAGGGTCAGAAGTTTCAGGAACAGGAGTATTACTGGAAGGAGCAGAAGACTCAGAATTTGTTTCAAGTTTCTGAGGTGGCTCTAAAGGAGGTTTGGAGATAGTCTCCACCTCCACCGGAAATACTACTAGGAGAAAGAACACTCGAAGGATTATCGGTGATGGTTTTATCCTTAAGACAAGGCATCTCTAACTCGTTGAAGATGACATCCCTACTGATAATAACCCTTACCCCTGGTTCACCCTTCAACCATACTCTATAACCCTTTCCCTACTAGGATATCCTATGAACACCACCTTTCTAGACCTTGGATCTAGTTTTTCCTCTTTTTGATGAGCGAAGGCTGCACAACCGAAAACCCTAAAATTGGAAAGATTAGGAGGATTACCATACCAGAGTTCTATAAGAGTCCTAAAGTTTATAGCTGTGGATGGAGATCTATTAATGAGGTATACTGCTGTACTAACAGGTTCACCCCAGAAAGGTTTTGGAATACCAAAAGACACTAACAGACACTGAACATTATCCATAATAGTACGGTTCATCCTTTCGGTAACTCTGTTTTGTTGTGGGTTATGTCTAACCGTTCTATGGTGTAAAATGCCATGTGATGCACATAATTCAGAAAACTTCCGGTTACAAAATTCAAGACCGTTATTGGTTCTGATAGTTTTTAGTTTATTTCGAGAATGATTTTCGGCAAAAAGTTTCCATTCACAAAATTTTTCAAACGTTTGATCTTTTGTTTTTAAAAGAAAAACCCATACATGCCTAGAAAAATCATCAACAACGGAAAGGAAATAAATGTTACCACCGTAAGTTGGAACCTTTTCAGGCCCCCACAGATCACAATGCACATAATCAAAAGGTGCAGATGACTTATGTGTGCTGGTTGAAAAACTAAATTTATGTTTCTTTCCCAAAATACAGTCATCACAAAAATTCAAGGAATTAATTTTATCACCACATAAAAGTTTTTGTTTTTGTAAATGATAAAGCCCTTTTTCACTAATGTGGCCGATCCTTTGATACCATAACATAGTTTTCTCAGGGACAGTTTTTTAAACCAAAGCAGTAGAGTTGCAAACTGTTTTACCAAGAAGGATGCATAAAGTTTCCTTTTCAAAACCTTTTAGCATGACTAGGTTTCCTTTACAAACACGCAAATTTCGTTTTTGGATTTAAAAGAGAGACCCAAAGAGTCTAAATAACTAAGGGAGATAAGATTCCGACATAAGTCAGGCACGTATCTCACCTCAGTGAGTTTTCTAGTCACGACATCATGCATTTTTATGAAAATATTGCCAATGCCTGTTATATCACAAATCTGATTATTACCCATAAAAACTTTTCCTTGGTTTAAAGGTTTGAATTCAGAAAACCAGTGTTTATTAGATGTCATGTGGAATGAGCAACTAGAATCAAGCACCCAATGATTAACAACATCCGTACATGAAGGAGAAAGAGAAATACACAAAACTTCAGAGAACATAGAGTTACCATCTGATTCAAAACCGTGAGTTTTATCGACTTTATTTCCTCCTTTACCATGTTTACGTTGTTTCTCATCTTTGATTCGTTTAAAACATTTATTTTTCATATGCCCTTCTTTCCCACAATAAAAATATTTTACTTTGCTTTTCTCTCGTGATTTGGAACGGCTTTTAAAACGATGACTAGGAGGTTCTCTCTGGTCAATCCTTCCTCTTACAAAAAGATTTTTACCATGAGATTTATTCTCTTTTTCGCAAATCCAAATCTTTTGATTTTAAAGCATTTTTGACATCAGAAAGTGAAAGGTCATCTCTGCCATATTTGATAGCAGATTTGACATCATTAAAAGAATCAGATAAGACATTGAGTGAAATGACTGCAATATTTTAATCAGAGATTTTCTCTCCGACGTTTTGAAGTTCCAAAATAATTTTATTCAAATCATCTATATTTTCAGAAAGTGATTTTGTCCCACTCATTTTGAAACCAAAAAGCTGTTCTTTTAAATAGATTTTATTAGAAAGAGATTTTCCCAAATATAGTTTTTCCAGTTTTGTCCAGATTTCAAAAGCATTGTCTTTTTCATCAATTTCCCATAAAACGTTATCAGTCAAATGCAAGGTGAGACAGCTATTAGCATCCCCTAGCTTTTCTTTAAGAATTTCGCCCTTCCAAGATTCCGGATACTCTTCAGAGCTGCAAATAGTGGGAGCAATTTTATTTTGTACCAAAATCGCTTTCATTTTCCTCCGTCACATTACAAAATCAGATTTGCCATCAAACCTATCAGTTTCAATTTTTGGAACTGACATGTTTTAAAGGCAAATAGGTGTAATTCGGTGGTTTCAGAAAGATGAAAGATTTTAAAAAAAGTTTTGAATAAAATTGTCCGGATATTTCCTTAAACAGAGGAAAGATTTCCAAAGAAAACGACGTTGTTTGTTTTAGTTTTGTCTGATTAGGTTTGGTTTGATTATACAAAACAGTGTAACAGAATAGCACACACAGAAATACCTAACCAGAAAACAGGAAACAAACTGTATAACAAACAAGAAGGCTGAAACAGACAAATTCAGTAATCAGCAAAAAGACATAAATAATGTAATAAATATATAAAAAAAAAACTTTTGAAATCAGAAAGAAAACCGTCAAGTCACAGATACTTGAAATCTCATAGACTCAAGCCAGGCTTGGGTTTTGTTTTTGAAAAAAAAAATAAAAGAGAAAAACTGGAATAATAAACAAAAGGGAAAAACCAGAAACAGAAAAATAATAGTAATCGCAGTAATAGCAAAAGAATCGGCAGCAAGCCGTCACAACCAACAACCAGAAATATAGAACCGGCGGCAAGCCGAAAGAAGAAACTCAGAAGCAAGAAACAGTAACTGGCTACAAGTCGAAACACACAAACAGAAATAAAACCGGCGGCAAGCCGATAAAAAAAAAAGTAAACAGAAACTTGGCGGCAAGCCGGATAAACAGAGAACAATAATAATAATAATAATAATAATAATAATAATAATAATAATAATAATAATAATAATAATAATAATAATAAAACTGTAAAACCGAAAGAGTAGGAGTAACTTCACTGGCCAGATCTGAGAAACTTCTCAAATCCGAAAGGTTGCTGTCGGAAGCTGGAGCCGAGGAGCCGGAACCACGGCTCTGATACCACTTGTTGGAGAAACAAACTCCTAATTATTATTACACAACACTAATTACTATTACAAATGATCAAGAGAAAAAAAATAGCGGAAGAAAAAGAACAGAAAGATTCAATCTTTTCAAGAACAGAAACCAAAAGGTAAACAATAAGGCAATCTGCAAAACAACACCTGATTAGTATCAAAACCCGAAAGCAACAAGAGAAAGTTTCGCTTACCATCACCGCCGTGAAACGGCCGGCAAAAAATCGAAGAGATGACTGAGAAGCTGAAACCGAAAGGTCACCAAATCAGAAAACAGATGCCGAGCAGCGGCAATGCCGCGTCGAGGCACCGACAGTAAAGAAAAAGATGATCGGGTGTTAAAACCCTCAGAAAAGGGCCTCAGCCGTGATGGAATCACCGGCAACCTTCTTCCTCTATCTCTCTCTCTCTCTTACTTTCCTCACAGCTAACTCTCTAACCTCACCAACAGACAATCAAAGGTGACAAAGAAGACCGGTGAACAACAGAGAGGCATAGAACTCCGAAACAGAGAGAGGAAAGCAATAGTAGAGCCGAAGAATTAGGAGGAAAACCAAGAGTCTCGAAGACTCCAAAAGACAGAGAGTGGAGAGACGGTTCAGAGGAGGAGAGCAAGAGACTGCAATTTGAAATTCGTAGTTTTCTAAATATAAATATAAGGAATCGAAGAAACAACATCAATAAAAAAAAAGAGAAGGCAGGCGGTTCATCTGCGGCTCGCTAATGGAAGGCCCTAGTGGCCAACCCGAACCGCCCGGGCATC